>OZ008368.1:139177605-139777605 GCA_963931995.1 Phaonia tiefii
TTTTTTTAAAAAGTATATTTTTAGATCCTTTTTGTAGAATATATTCTAGACACAAACCAAAGCAAAAGTACCCAATATAGTTGATAATACTGGGTTGTAGAATAATAGTGTTAAAAAGAGCTTTAATTCTTTTCATTTAGCCCCCATCCCGCAACGTGCGATAAGTAGCTTCGTTCACAAGTATTAACTTATATCTCAAAATAATAAAAAAGAGTCAACATATGGCATAGAAATTATCAAAAACACCACCATTTGCTTTTATTACTTCTTTTAGACGAGAAAGCTGGGATAAGGCTAGTTTTTTTTGTTATTTCTTGGGAAATTTTTGCCCATTCTTCAATCAACACTATTTTCAGAGTTCGAACTGACGTTACTTCTCTTTCTTTAAACCTCGATTTCAAATGTGACCACAAATGTTCAATCACGTTGAGATCTGGAGATTGGGGAGGGTGATCCCCGCAAGTGGTCTTGGGATTGTTGTCAATGCACGTATATATAATTTCCGGTTAATTGGAGTTTTTCAATACTTGGTACGAAATTTGTTTTTAAAATGTCAGTATACATGTGTCGCTCTTCCACTTGTTGCCCCACACCATTATAAAATCGCCTCCATGTTTCACTGTGGGGCAAACATTTTTTGGCTGAAGTGAAGTGTTTGGTTTCCGCCACAGTCTTGCAGGCCCATCTCTTCCAAAAATATTGAATTTACATTCATCCGTGAAAATGACTCGTGCCCAAAAGTTTGGATCTTCAGTATGCTCTGTTTTCGGCGTATGTAAGTCGCTTTTTCTCTGTCACTTCACTTATTAGAGGTTTCTTCCTTGTCATCCTGGAGGCTAGCCTGCCTTCAACTCCGTCGGTCTCACGCAATGTTTTGGTTAGTTTGACAACACCAGTTTTTGGGTCTTCAGCAACAATTCGCACTATTTTCCTCTGCATTCGCTCAAGTTTGCTGGCCCGACCACTTCTTGTCTTACTCTGGTACGATTCAGTAATATTGTAATTTTTAATTATTGTTTGGACGGTAGCCTTCCTTACTCAATCCCAAAACTTCACCAACTTTTGAAAACGAATTTCCTTCATGTTTAAGTTTTACAACCACTTCACGTAGTTGAGGAGAAAAAGAAAATATTTTCAAAAATTTTTATAAAAACCACACAATTTAACTTTGGTCTTCTCAATTTAACTTTGATCTTAAAGCCATTGAACTACTACTGAAGAAAACGTGCCAGTGAGCGACCACGCTACATAACGGAACTATTGTTCACTTTTTCGTATGTAGACTTTTGTTAAATATTTACAGGGGTGCTTTGTCGGTTTTAAAATTTAAAATTTTTACAGAATAGACATTACAGAATTTGCGTCTGCATTAAGATGATATATTTTATAAGTAATAGCTGGACCCGGCAAACTTCATTTTGCCTTCAAAGTTTTTGTTATGCCAAATGGTGAACAAAATTATGTTGTTCCATTATGTTTGCAGTAAATGAATAGATCTGCTGGGATAATGCCACGTTTAATTGTCAATTGGAAAATAAACCTGTAGTTGACGAATATTATGAAGATGAATATAAAATAACTATTTGTTAGAAGTATTTTTTTTAAATTTCGATAGTGTGCTGATTTGTTTAAAAAGCTTTTCATTATACTATAATAGCTGTACCTGTTCGCTACCCCTGAATTGTAATTTTAATGAAACACAATTTTGTTATTTTTTTTCTATTTATATAATTCTGAAGATTTACGCACACGTGAACATGCAACGTATTGTCCGTGGTAAAAAAACACGGATTTGTCAAATTTAAGCCACAGACTTGAAGCGACTACCCTTGCGCTTTATTAATGGTCATCGCAAAGGGCAACCGAATCGGAAACTGTAATCTTTCGAAATACATGGGAATGTCTGTAGGTATCATGGGAATGCGTGGAATCAGGACATCGGTTTTCCTTTATAATTTCCAGTGATTATAGTAGCCTCTATAAGATTATTGTGATTATTTTTTTAAATGCATTATTGGGGTAACGATATTTAGGATGCTCTCGAAACTGGCCACAATGTTATTCATATTCATTCGTGCCTGTGGTCACTTTCTTAGCTTCATAGTCTGACCTTTTTCACCTTTTTTTCATTGGTTTCCCCCAAAAAGTAATTTGCATCATATCAGTAGTATATGTACCGAACCTCACATTCCTACACTGTATCAAGCAATTGTCCGTAATCCAGGCAATTGTGAACATATTTCAATGGGTCTCAGAAGATATATGGCCGATTTGATTCAATTATTGAATTGTAAAAAAATTATTTAAATCGAATCGGCCATATATTTTTTGAGATACATGAAATATGTTCTCAAGTGCCAGGTGTACCGACAATTGTTTAATATAGTTACATATAAGTATATGTAATAGTCAAATATTGACGTCTGTCGGCGGCGCCTCGGCCCTTTAGAAGTTAGAAGCATTGAACTTTAAAAAAATTATTTAAAACGAATTTTGATCGTACGCATAATCTTGGTCAGAAAAGCTCAATTTTTAAAAAACTCGAATTTTCTTAAAAACAATTTTTTGGGAGTAGAAATTCCACACTTGTGTTACTATTTTTCTCAAAGAATATTACTTGCATTAAATTGAAACATATGTATATATTGGGCTATAATATATGAACAAATAGCAAGATTGTGGTCTTAAGTTTTAGTTATATACAGTGGACGTCCAATAGTACGAATTATATAATGTCAGGCCTTTTCGTAATGTTGGAAAATTCGTATTGTTGGACTACAGTATTTTCCTCCTTTTATATACAATAAAACACATGCAGATAGTTTAATTTAAATTAGGTTTTTATTTAAAACAAATAAACAAAAAAACTTAAAAAAACATTAAAATTCTAGTCGAATCAATAGGTGTCAATAGGCTAAGAGTTGTGCCTTCTGTTGTCTTATAGTGCAAATAGTTGACTTAGATAATCCGTACTTGCTACAAATTTTATATAGAGATTTTCCCCTTTCACCGTCTTCTATAGTTTTTAACTTATTTTCTAAATAAATTTGCTTCTTTTTGACTTATTTTACTTTAAACATTTTGTATGTATCAAATATAGGATACAAGACACTTGGTATCCCTATAAAATTTCGTACCAACTGACTATTTTCCAGTTGGCCGCAGAGGAAAACAAGTAAAACACTTCAAAGTAAAACTTATAACAAAAATACAGTTAATCGTATTCGATAGCAACAATTTTTTATTCGTACTATAGAACTGCCAATGCAAAAAATTTGCCATTCGTACTATTGGAAAATCGTGGAAGCGAAAGTACGTACTATTGGACGTCCACTGTACTCCAAATCGAATTTGCATACCATCTTGAAAAAGAAATATTTTTATTTTTTCGTAATTTTTGTTGGGTATAATGCTGTGGAGTTGGGTATATGCGATTGGAGTCGGAGTTAACGTCGTAAAAATTTGGACGACTTCGCCTCAAAGTTTAGCATTCCCATCAAACGCCAAAATTTTCGATATTTAGCATATCCACTGTTAGCGCCACCTCCAAAATCCCCATAGTTTTGGCAACGATCTGGCAACACTTTTATAAATATAAATTTTTCAGATTGTCAATTCATTATTTTTTAACGAAACCTTTTAAATGTCAATTAGCGTACCTAAGGCTTCGCCATTTTCAACATAAAAGTACTTTAAACAAGTTGGCTAAATACGCGGTGCGTCAGGGAAAAATAGCTAGTTCTAATTTTAAAAACAATTTCTAGTGGTTTTCATACCAAAAAGTAGGTGATAATTTATATATGATTTTTTTATTTCAAATTCTTATATTTTGTTTGTTATATGTATAGGAATTTTAATATAAATACATAATACATTATTACGCAATCTGTGTTTTATTCAAAATCCCCGTGGAAATCACTAGCTCCGGCCTACCTGCCTTCTCAACATCCACCAAAACTCGAAATTTTCGAAAGGAATAATTTTACACTGTATTAGTTAAAATCAGTTTGCCTTAGGTCTAAATAAATTTGTCGTGGGTTTCCCGGATTCCCACGCTATGCTTATGGCGGTCATATCTCGCAACACAGCCGATGTATTTTTGTTGATATCATTGAAAACGTTCCAGATCGTATGCAAATTATACAGGGTGTGGCTGATGAATATTGCTACATTAAGAAACTCAAATAACTTTTTTTCAGTGTATGAAATTCATTTTTCCTTTATTTATGTTAAAGCTCATTCAATTTTATTAAATATAGCTTAATTAGTTTTAAAAATAATGGAATTTAAATGCCCGCCCTGCTCGTTGATGCATGTGCGGCATCTTACCAAAAAGTTGTTCATTACTGCTTGGAGAGTTGAGACAGGAATAGCCGCAATTGTTTCTTGAATGGATTGCTTTAGTTAATTCAAATTAGTTGGTTTTGTTTTGTAGACTTCGTGTTTGCAATAACCCCACAAGAAAAAGTCAGGTGCAGTAAGGTCAGGCGGCCTGGGAGGGCAACGGATTGTGGAGTTTGTGGATATCAGCTTATTCAGAAATTTTCGTCGCAATTCATCTTGCTGAAACCACACAGAGTTGAAAGAAATTCTCATTCGGCGTAATTCTCAACATGCTCAAGTAACGGTCTCCAGTAACCGTAACGGTGTGCCCGTTCTCTTCGAAGATAATGCAGCCTGATGAAACTGCACAACACACTGTGACACGAAGTGGATGCAATTCCATATCATGAAGTATCTGTGAGTTGGAAGCACTCCATGTTCGAAAATTTTGTTTGTGTATGTTGCCGTTTAAATCGAAATGGCCCTCGTCAGACATGAGTAGTCAGTTCAACATGTTTCTGCTGCGTTCAGTTTGTTGACCATTTCAATTTTATGTTGGAATAAGTCCAAGTCTGTGCATAATTTACTGCAATGACTGTCTGCTTATACCCATTTGAGCAGATAAGCTTCTTGTCGAAACTCTTGGATTGTTTTGTATGGCAGCAGCTACAGCAGCGATTGTTTCCTCCGTACGAACTGAAGGGTTTCGATGGCAAGGTCTTCTGTTGACTGTCCCATGCTCGGCAAAATTGTTAACAAGTCTCATTATGCTCCATCTGCTCGGGGGATTGCCGCCAAACGCGCGCCTATACTCTCTTTGGACCGCCGAAACTACGGCGGACAATCCAAATTCTTGTTTCACTGTCCCAGTTATCCATTTTTGTTAAATCTAAAAATCAATCGTCTAAATAAAACATTTATTAAAATTAACCAAGATTAATTAAATAGAAAAAAATTTATTAAATTTGTACCTGTACTTGCAAATATATAATAATACAAAAAAAATCGAACTTCAAACTTTTTCAATTCGAGAATATGGGCTCCTTATTTTGAAAAGTGGATTCATTTTATATTATTTTGAATAGGGATCAACTTTTGTTGAATTTATAAAAACATGTCTTCTAAAACAAAGTTAATATTTGTGTGTTGTGCTGCCAACAATGGCATATTATACTCAATTATTGGCCAGACTCGACAGTCCTGTAAGAATGTGTAAGAAATGTTCGAAAAATAATTGTATCTAACGTAGTAGAAGAAGACGTATCCTTCCCAACTGTGTGTAACATTTTTTTTTTGTTTTCATACTGTGTGTTTTTTTTATTGAATCTGCTCTTAAAGAAAAATAAATAAATGGTTTCCCATTACATCCCATGAAGGGACTGGGGAGAACTTCTCACAATCACTGAGCTGTGCGCTTTCCAGTTTTCACTCACTGATGGGGACCTACAGTTTTACACCGATTCCGAACGGTAATTTGAGAAGATTTTTCATGGCTAGATACTCGATAGTGTCGCCGTCACTATGCGAGGTGACCGCCGCCGAAAGAATTTTTTTTTTTGAAGGTGGTCAGAGCCGGGTTCGAACCCAGGATCTCATGTACAAGAGCCGCGCACACTAACCATTGCACCACCGACGGCTCTTAAAGAGCCTAACAATAAGTATTCGAATCTTATATTCTAATCAGTTTAATTTTATTATGGCGTCAGGGATTGGTTGATTTATAATACTGATGGGAAATCTCTTCTTCGTAGTCGGGATGAAGTTGTTGTAATTATCAAGTTTCTTGCCAGAGGGTTTGTGTGCTGTTCCAGTTTTTGATTATGACTCTGTTTGATGCGCTGGAGTTCGTCTCTTACAGCAGGTATCTTTAAATCTTTGTGTAGGTTCTCATTTCTAACATACCAAGGGGCACCAGTAATTAACCGTAGAATTTTAGACTGCACTCTTTGTATTACTTCGATGTTACTCGCGCTAGCGTTTCCCCATATCTGGGACCCATATGACCAAATAGGCTTAATCACAGTGTTGTAAATCTGGACCTTATATTCTAATCTCAGCCTTGAGTTCGAGTTAAGTAGCCAATGCAGTTGATGCGTCTTCAGCTTTATTTGTGTCTTCTTGGCTTCTATATGCCTTTTCCAGTCTACAATCTAGATGTATACCCAGATAAGTAATATCAATATCGGCTTTACATGGGTATCTATGAGAGCTCAGTATTGCCATATCGTCAGCAAAAGTAGACGCAAGCTGATCGCTTCTCGTGTGGAGGTCAGCTGTAAATATAAGAAAAATAAAAGGACCGAGAACACTTCCCTGCAGAACCCCGGCGTATATTTTGTATTTATCCGTATTTATCTCTCCCTGCTTGACTCTAAAATATCTATTTTCCAAGTAACTTTCGAAGAGGGAATGTGTATTAACTGGCAGATTTTTTTAATTTTATGTAATAGACCCTCATGCCAGACCAATGTTGCCTGAGCAACATCTAAGAATACAGCACAACAATATTCTCTTTTTTCATAAGCTTTTCTAATCTCGTTGGTCAAACGATTTACTTGTTGTAGAGTACTATGGCCCTCCCTAAAGCCAAATTGGTGATCAGGGATGATATTATGAAGCGAAGTGAGGCTTTTAAGTTTTGAAAGAAATGCTCTCTCGAAGAGTTTTGATAGGCATGGTAACAAGCTTATCGGTCTAAAGTTTTGTCCTTTCCTGGCTTTAATATCATTTTCACTGGAGACATTTTCCACGCGTTAGGGAAGTAGCTATATTTTATTATATTATTGAATAAACCTACGAGGAACTCGATAGCTATTAGCGGAAGTTCTGATATCATCCTCTGTGTTATTAGATCATAACCAGGAGCTTTTCTAGGATTTGCTGTTTGCTTCATAATATTGACAACCTCCCCGACCGTTATATCCAATGGGACTATAGATGTCTCCGTGTTGCACGCTACATTCGATAGACTAAAACTGTTAGTACATGGATTGGGACGGAAAACTTCACTCAAGTGCTCTGCAAAAAGTTTACCTTTTCCCTCATCTGTTGTAACCCAGTCACCATTTATGTCACGTAAAGGAAACTTGTCTCAACTGGCGTTTTAAGATTTCTAATTGACTTAAAGAAAAATTTGTGGATATCAACATATTTTCCATGTTGAAGATCATCGTCGTTTTGCAAGGGTACTCGCAGTCTTCTTGTGGCAAGTTTGAGTCGAAGACTTGTAGTAGGGGATCTAGGGGACTGGCAGGCATAGTCTCGCCTGGCCCTTCGTTTCTGATTTACCAAATATTCTATGTCTGCATTCGTGTATGTGTGTGTGTGCTCTTGTTTATCGTCCTGAAGTGGGGTTGCGTGAAGGGCTGCACCCTCGAGCAAACAGTTAAAATTGGTGATGTGATGTTAAATATCAAGCTCATTGTCTATACTTTTGTTCAAAATTGGAACATGGCTGTTTACGTATTTTCTGTATTTCAGCCAGTTCGTTTTCTTAGATGTTAGCATCATCATATAAGGACACCTGTACCTCCATGTGCCCTGCCATCGGGGTGGTTCGTGCCATAAAATGTGTACTTAGGTAAATTAAAATTATATCTATCTGTTAGATGCGTCTCAGATAAGACCATTATGTCTATGTTTTCATCAGCTAGATAATTACCCAATTCAAGTCGGTGTTTACTAACATCGTTTGCGCTCCATGTACAAATTTTTAGGAAGTAACATATTTTTTGTACTAATAATGGCTTGAATTAATTGATTTTGACTTCTCATAAAGTCTTGCATCATTGACTGCATTGTCGACATGAACATGTTCATACTTTGCATAAGTTGTCTTATCATATTCGCTATGCCACTTGCTGGCTGCACAGCGGACATATGAGGGGTCTGTTTGAGAACATTAGCGTATGTCATGGTATCAGAATTTCATTATCCCGTTGTGGAATATAAACTGATCTAATTTCTAACTCTGGGTCTTTGAATTCACGAGCACGAACTGTCCTCAATTTTCCATCCAATAGTTGGACGTATGATTACCCCCGCAATTATTACATTTTTTGTTCTCTTGGGTTTTTATCGAACATATGGACGATTTGTGCAGATCACCACAAACTACACATACTGTTTGCAATCCACAGTATTTTTTCGTGTGCCCGTATTCCTGCCAATTTTGGCACTGTATAGGGCCCGAACGCTTGTGTGGCTCTTCCACAGAGATTCGACATAGGTTGGGGAATCTTGTCCCCGTTAAAAATAGTAATCAGTGAGCGTACACTGAACCCTTTTTCCTCTAACCTCTTTCGATTCAACATCAGACTCGATGCCCTTAACTACTACACATAAGCCCTTGCTGCTTTTCAACTGGTATGTTTAATAATTTTTTTTCGCATTGTTGAAATAATTAGTTATTTGACGAAAGCTTTTCTCGTCGTTGGTCTGAACCTTTGTTTCGTGTATTTTGCTCTTTCGGAGAGGAACAATTTGAAAAGTGTTAGTTCCAATGACTGGTTATATTCGTAACCAAGTCATTAGAACTGCGCTCACGTAAGTAAATTGGAGGCGGTTTAGCGCGTGTTGCGTAGGCAAGCTTGAATCGCGAGATTCGTCGTCCCTGTATAGTGGCGTGAAACGATTTTTTGATAAGGGGTTCACTGGCCTAGAAGTGCCCTCCGCTCTACTAATTTTATTCGTGTTACCCTTTAATGGTCTTGACTTCCGTTTCACCAGTATTTATCGGTTTGAACGGTCCTAGATTCTGCCACTTTTGAGTTAGTGGCGCTATCGACGACAGGTGTTTTCCGCGAGGAAATTAAGCGAATTTTTTCGTTTGGATGTGTCGTTAAAATTTAACCACAAATTCCGGAGAAAATATGATAACTTCTAAAAATGTTAGTAGTAAACATTTGTCAAGAAGAAGTAAATAAAAACTTTTTCAAACAAATATGGATAAATCGTTGTAAGTATTTATTATTATAGTATGTAAATAAAAACGAAAATATATATAATATGGATACTTAGAAAAAAAGTACGAGGTCCAATAGCCACTCCAGCAGAACATGCATCGCTATCGAATATTTATATTTTGAAGGACTATGTAAGCGTTCACAATCACTCGAGAAAATTAAGAGTTGTATTGTAATGTTATATGTCTAGAAAGACACCGCCACGTCGCCTTCATAACTCAGAATGCCCTCTCTATACAATTACGACTTTGCATAGAGCTTCATTATACAGGAACCTAGGTGTACCGGGAACTTCATCAGGCAAAGGATTCATTAACCATGGCTCTAGAGGGTATCCCGAATCACCTAACAAACGTGATTAGCAAAATATTTAGTCTTATTAAAATAAATTTAATACCAACAGTTCTTCGCCACTACAGAAGACCCTGTCCATCACGATTTTTTACGGAACTGCAGCTCCATATGAATGAAACATGCCTAGCTCCAGGAAATTTTGCATTCACGTATAAAATGTTAAGTTTTGACTACACTGACTACAAACTACACAACTTATTGTAGAAAAGTACTGAACAATCGTAATATTTGTATACCATTTGTACATTTAATGAGTGGTAACAATGGTGGTTAACGTATACACCTTCGTGGCTTTTGGGTGTAATTATTGCAATTTGATAAGCATCAATTGCCCCTATACATTCTTCAAACGGAATTGAACTCATTCGAAATTCTTCCTTTGAACAATTTCTTTCATATGTTGTCGTCGGAAATTTTACCCATTATCTTAGAAGAGAGTTGTTAATGGCATCCGTAACTCTATGTAAACAACGGCTAATTGAAATTTGGCTAAGAAAAATTCCCCATTGATATCCCACAGGCCGCTCGTGGCGTAAAACAATTGATTATCATACGGGCTCGTTTTATGGCATTTTTCATCACTTCGGCGAGAACTTGAGGCGACAGATTCTCGCACTTGTGTTGAATGTTGACCTTGAGGGCTTCCAAGGTCTCGGGCTTGTTCCCGTAAACACGGGACTTCAAAAAACCCTACAAAAAAGTCTGGAACGATTAAATCGGGCGATCTTGCGGGCCAGTGCAAATCGCCAAAACGAGAGATGAGGCGACCCGGGAACGCCGCCTTCAGAATATCGGTTGTGGCTCGCGCAGTGTGTGACGTTGCTCCGTCCTGTTGGAACCACATGTCCTCCAGTCCTAATTCGTCGAATTGCGGCAGAAAAAACTCGGTTAACATGGCCCAATAGCGCGCACCGTCCACTGTTGTCGTTTGACCAGCGGCGTTCTCGAAAAAATGTCCCGATGACTCCTCCAGCGTGAACAGCGCACCATGCAGTCACTTTGAGCGGGTGTAATGGTTCCTCGTGCATCACTCGTGGATTTTCACCAGACGGGAGCCGCAAAGAGTATGATTCGCATTATAATCTCCGTTAGCTAAAAATGTGTGTCCGAGACTATGAAAAAAGTTCAAAAATGTATCACTCGATATCGGAAATCGTGGGGGGCAATATATTACCGATATTGTCATTGGACCATACGAAATTGGAATACGAATTGTAGTTGCCTGCATATATAGTTCTGAGCTGCCCTCTAGGACATCATGCCTCATTCTGCTGCGTATAAGAATACCTGTACCTCCATGGGCCCTACTATCAGGATGATTCGTCCCGTAAAACTTGTAATTGGGAATACGGAAATTATACCTATCTATAAGGTGAGTCCGATAACAGAATTATATTCATATCTTCCCGAGCAAGGTAATTAACTACTTCAAGTCTGTGTTTAGTAACACCGTTCGCGTTCCATGCACAGATTTTAAGGAAAGCTTCCAATAAGAGCCTGAATCGACACGAACATGTCATACTCTGAGTAAGTTCCTGAATCATTGATTCCAGGCCACTAACTGGTTGTTGTGAGGGCCGTTGAGGTGTCGGTTCAAGAACGCTGGCGTATGACATCCCGAAAGCAACTGTAATATTGTTGTCCTCTTGCGGTACAGGGACAGAACGAAATCGGTCGGTGCTGCATAGCCACGAACACGAACGGTTTTCACGTTTTCATTAAGCTTCTTCTTAAGACCCTTATATATTGGGCAACCTCTGTAGTTCGCAGTGTGGTTTCCACCACAATTACTACACTTTTCTCCTCTTGTGTCTTTACCGTGCATTCAGGCGATTGGTGAAGGTCACCACAGACTACACAAACTGTCGGTAAAACACAATATTTCTGAGTATGTCCAATTGTGATACTAAATTGGGCCCCATCTTTTATGTGGCTCGTCCACAGAAATTCGTCGGTGCAGCAAGTATTGCAATTTGTAAATCGGGTGTGCCTCATTTCTTTTCAGCTTTCTGAGCGCGTCTGGCTCTAGCTCGACCTTAAACATGGGTTGGGGGACCTTGTTTCTATTAAAAATATTCATAACAGAGCGAAAACTGAACCCCTGTTCTTCTAGAGCAGACATGTGCAAACTGACACAAACGCATTTCAAATCAGTTTTACGAATTTTGCGACTGTGTTAAGTTGAACGGAGCAAGCAGAACAAAAGCAGAGAAAACAAAAGTAGTACACTGAGTAAAAAATTAAAATTAAAAAAATTAAAAATTAAAACTAAATCTTAAAAAAAAAATCAAATATCAACATCTCCAATGATTATTTCCATTTATGATTTTTGCCATTTACAAACATAAAAATTTCTTTATATTCGTCCATGGCAATTAAAATTTATTTTTTAAGTGTAGTGTGAATGCAGAACAGCAACTGACTTTGAATCGGTAAACAAGCAGCAAGCTTTCGGACATGTTGGTGTGAAAAAACGATCAAGCTACTATCGGTGTGAAAACACGATGACTCAAAAGAGTACTAGCTGCACATCTATGTTCTAGAGCATCCTTAATTTCTTTCGATTCCACGTCATACTCAATGCCCTTAACTACTACAGCTAAACCCTTATTGCTCTTTAGCTGGTTGGTGTAAAAATTTTTCTTAGATAAGGTGAAATAATTAGACATTTCCCTAAAAATTTTCTCATTATAGAGGAACAATGTGGAATGTGTTACTGCCAATAATTTTCTCAATATTATCCACTAAACCTTTCGAGCTTCGTTCTCGTAAGAATATCGCGGAGGCCTTACGGTATTCTTCGAAACCGAGTTAGAGCCGCTGGACTGGTCATCGATGCTTAGCGGCGCGAAACGATTTTTCGACAGCGGATCCCACTTTTTTTTCAGCTCTGCTGACCTTTTTACTATTTCCCTTTAATGGTATCGACTTCCGCTTAACCAAAATCAGTATGCCATTTGAAATTAAATATAAGCTATTGTATGAAACTAGTATAGGCTTTAATGTGAAGATTTAATTTGAGGTATTATATTTTCTGATAGTTTTTATATTCTGATAGTTTTTTATATGCTTGAAGATATGTTTAGTAGAAATTTGTAACCACATATGGCCTTATGGGCTCGGTTATTGAAATAATTAAATAAATAAATAAATAAATAAAATTTAGCGGTTCATCCCCTTTTGCGTGAACCTTACACTTCCCCTCCTCATCGTTGGAGGTGTTACCCGTCTTTTCGTTTACGTTAGCAATAGATGGAGAACACATTTTCTCAATCTGTTGCATTTTGCTCGCAGCTATGGTAGTTGACCTAACATTTTCTTCGAGTGTAGCCATCAGCTGATTGCTGTCATTGCAATTGTTCTTTGATACCAAATTTTGGATCTGCACATTCACTGTCTTTTTCCCGCGTTTGTTGGCAAAGAACACGGGAAGAGATTTTATCAGATCTCATAGTTGGCTTTGTTGTAATATACCAACTTTCATGACGTTTATTCGCCTTATCACTCTCACTCTAATCTGAGCTTATGTGTCTATTGGCATTACTGCCGTTTTCCGCCGAGCTCATACACTTGTCGTTATTGTTTTTTTTTTCTACTTTTCCCCCTCTTCTTTACTCTGTTTTGGAAAGTTTTAATATTTGCTTTACTCTAATTGTTTTTTTTTTTATTTGTTAAGCGTCCATTCGCTGATATTTTGATTCCCGACTATGTATTAGTTGATATTAGAATATCTATGTTTTCGTTTCGTGTGTCTGCAAAAGGAGCACACACAAAAACACAACCGTCTACGTTGACGTCTACCAACGTTTTAAAAATAAAACATAATAAAAAATTAATAATAACCAAAAAAACAGCAGACAGTTGTCCGAGGCCTTCGGCCACGGACTGTCCTTACAGGCTGTGTCATAGACACGGCCATTAAGTTTAACGTAGAATACGGCATCCGATAAGACAGAAAACATATATAACAATAAATAACATAAGCAAATGAATTTATTTATTTGATAGTTACTTTTGATAATATACATAAGCTTATGGTAGGAAAAATAGGATAAATATGTTTTGTTTTGTTGTTGTTGTTGTCGTATTACCTATACCTATTTAATTATACCTACTTACTTATACCTACTTACTTCATTTACCTACAAAAAAATTTTAAAAAAAAGTTATCTCGCCGTTTCCTCATAATCAATGAAATAAAGATTACAACAATAACAATCTGACATGACTCCCTATACCGTAAGGTAAGACGTCAAAAATAAAAATGTTTTCCCGTTACATCCTTTGGACGGATGGGAGAGAGCTTCTGCGCTTTCTATTTTTATACTCACTGATTGAGACCTACAATATAAACCGGTTACAAAGGGGATTGAGGAGCTTGTTCATGGCTAATTATACTCCATAGAGGTAACCGTCGTCGAAAGATATGGAATGCGGTCTGGCCGGGATCCAAAATCACGATCTATTGAGTACGAGGCGCACACGCTACCGCCGACGACCATAATAATAACCAAAACCATATATAGTTTGTTCGATTGTTCTTGTTGAGGTGACCTTTACTTCATTTAATAGAAATGACTAATATTGTGACTTATAAAGTAAAAGTCACTGACTGATTTTTATTAATGACTTGAAAATAAAAGTCATGACTGGTTTTTATCGATGATTTTTATAAATAAAAGTCATCAATTACTGTTATCAGAGACAAAATAAAGTAAAAATCAAAAATAACTGTTATTAATGGAGTAAATAACTAAAAATCACAACGTAACTGTTATTTCGGATTTATAAAATAAAAATCTAAAATAACTTTTATTTCTTAAGTAATTAAATAAAAGTCAAAAATAACGCTTAAAGTTTGAGTTTTATTATAAAAATTTTAACTGTTACGGTCCCTGTATAACAACCATTTGTTAATTTATTTTAATTGAGTTCACTAAAATCATACATCATTTGACATTGACTGACCGACATCTATAAACTTGTCAACAAAAATGTGTTCTTCACCCAGTGAGATGCGAATTTTAGGTTTTGTTTAGGTTTTTGATGAGAGTTATAGACACTCTGTTGTCTTTTACTCTTTGACAAGAGTTCTTATTTCTTGCAAGTTTTTAATGGATGTCGTCTGCGTAATTTTACTGGGAGAATAACATCTATCTTAGTCTCTCAAAAATAGTTACTGATATTTTTATAATGTGCGATATTTATATAATAATATATATTTATATTAATGTGCGAACATTAGGTCTGTTCAAGGGGGTTGACCATGACAGATAAGGATAACGATTAATAAATATTATTTGCATAAGCGAACAAGGCACGAATGGGTAAACAAATGGGAACAAAGAAGGGCTACCAACGGTACGAATTCAAAGCAAGCGTAAACATGGTGCGCTCCTTGCAACATGCTGCCTTGTTGCAACATGTCTAAAACGTGGACTGTATACAGGGTGATTCAGGAAGTTCCGGACAAATTTCTCCAGCGAATTCCTTGGCTCATTTCATGAAGAAAGGTCCACTAGGACCATGTACGAAAATGCAAGGGTGCGAAATGGCAGCGGGTTAAAAATTTTCGGATTGGCGGTCGGAGGGTAGTAGGGTAAAGTTGCTAAATTCTGAGCCAGTGGTCGCATTTTTTGTTTTTTCCAGTGGTCAATAAAATAAAATCTTAAACGTGTTCATTTACAAAAACAAATAAATGTGTGCTGTTATTTCGCTTCCAAAAACAAAAACAAACATTTTTGCATTTCAGTAAAATGGTAATAACTTTGGAACGGTAAGACCTCTGGGTTTCGTTTAGGTCATTTTGGAAAGGTAAGAAGGTAACATAAGTTACCTGCCATCTGGCTGAGCAAATTGAGGCAATGTGAAATTTTTTTCTGAAAGCTCTGTATCTCGGCGGTATGACTTTTTTGTAATTATTTTTTTATTGATTCTGAAAGGCCTCTTAAAGACCTTTCCAACAAATCCGACCACTGGCTCAGAAGTTAGCAACTTTACCCTCCGACCACCAATCCGAAAATTTTGAACCCGCTGCCATTTCGCACCCTTGCATTTTCGGACATGGTCCTAGTGGACTTTTCTTCATGAAATGAGCCAAGGAATACGCTGGAGAAAATTGTCCGGAACTTCCTGAATCACCCTGTATATACAAGTTACTTAATTTTCAATATATTTTAATAATGATATCAACAAAAAACAAGCACATTTGCTAATTTCATAAATATAATAATTCTTGTAGAAATAGGACTTATCAATGGATAAAAATGTAAAAATGTACGGGACTCTCAAATACACCGTTCGTAGTAAAGAATTCGATTTATTAAACAACTGTTTAAAAAGAAATAATGTCCCAAATCGCACCGATTTTATTAATGTAAAGTAACAAAGAATTGAGGTGCGTGCGTCTTTTGTATATTCAGCCATCGATATATGAAAATCTTAAGCCTGCTAAAAAACATGTCACAATTTGTATGCAATATGAATAATAGTATCAAAATTCAAATAATATCAAAATCAATATGCATTTTCATGTCTTCTTATTATCTTATTTTAATTTCAGATGCAAGAAATATATGGTTGTATTCTATTGGATCGACCTTGCTTATAAGTGCCGCACCTTTTATTCTGCTGTTCATCATACCGTTGGACAATAGCGACTCTATGAGACCTCGACTTAAAGTACTTCTGGCGTTCGCATCAGGTGGTCTGCTGGGAGACGCTTTTCTTCACCTCATCCCCCATGCCACCAATCCCCACCACAGTCATGATCACTCTGATCATGACCATCACCATCAATCACATAATGATCACGCCGTAACTGATGATCATAATCACAGCCATGACATTACTATTGGGCTTTGGGTACTTTGTGGAATAATCGCCTTTTTAACAGTAGAAAAAGTTGTTCGACTTCTCAAAGGTGGAAATCATAGTCATTGTCATGAAAAACCTAATAAATCTCAAGGCGTAAAAAAAATTAAGGACGAAAAGAAGAATATTCCATCCGCTAAGGAAGACGTAGAAATTACTGCTTATTTGAATCTGGCTGCCGACTTCGCCCACAACTTTACTGATGGTCTTGCGATTGGTGCATCATATTTGGCTGGCAACAGTATAGGAATTGTTACTACGATTACGATACTTTTGCACGAAGTTCCTCACGAAATTGGAGATTTTGCTATTCTTATAAAGTCTGGTTGCAATCGTCGAAAGGCAATCATGCTTCAGCTCTTAACGGCTATCGGAGCTCTTACTGGAAATGTTCTTGCTTTAGTCGGTGTTGGCGCTAATCCTGATGCTGTTCCTTGGGTATTGCCTTTTACAGCAGGAGGTTTCATTTATATAGCAACTGTCAGTGTTCTGCCTGAATTATTAGAAGAAACAACAAAATTAGGTCAGTCTATTAAGGAAATAGCTGCATTGCTGACAGGTGTAGCTCTTATGGTATTAATTGCTAATTTTGAATAAATATTTACGAGGTAAACATTGTTAGGCCTTAATTACAATTGTGAAATACATGTTGGAAAGAAACCAAAACATTTAATATTAAGAAAAAATAAATCAATTAAAATAAGTGGATAATTGCAAAGTTGGTGGGCACTATACATTAGGGATTTCAAGTGAATAAACAGCTGATTTTTACTCAAAAGCAGATGCTTGCTGAACGCAACCTCCACACAAGATTTGAAATGAATACGGCAACAGAATGAGGTAGACAGTCCCGATGTGGGCTTCCATCTGTTAATCAGTCTTTCGTAAATATCGATTGCTACTGAAGTTTGCTCGACATGGTGAGTGCGCGGGTGCCATTATAATATCCAATGCTGAGCATAAAATCAGGACAATGCACATTAGATTTGTTTACATTACTGCAGTGTCCGAAAGTTTTTTATTTGCGCAAAAATTGAGTAAAAGGACGAAAAGAAGAATATTTCATCCGCTAAGGAAGACGTAGAAATTACTGCTTATTTGAATCTGGCTGCCGACTTCGCCCACAACTTTACTGATGGTCTTGCGATTGGTGCATCATATTTGGCTGGCAACAGTATAGGAATTGTTACTACGATTACGATACTTTTGCACGAAGTTCCTCACGAAATTGGAGATTTTGCTATTCTTATAAAGTCTGGTTGCAATCGTCGAAAGGCAATCATGCTTCAGCTCTTAACGGCTATCGGAGCTCTTACTGGAAATGTTCTTGCTTTAGTCGGTGTTGGCGCTACTCCTGATGCTGTTCCTTGGGTATTGCCTTTTACAGCAGGAGGTTTCATTTATATAGCAACTGTCAGTGTTCTGCCTGAATTATTAGAAGAAACAACAAAATTAGGTCAGTCTATTAGGAAATAGCTGCATTGCTGACAAGTGTAGCTCTTATGGTATTAATTGCTAATTTTGAATAAATATTTACCTTAATTACAATTGTGAAATACATGTTGGAAAGAAATCAAAACATTTAATATTAAGAAAAAACAAATCAATTAAAATAAGTGGATAATTGCAAAGTTGGTGGGCACTATACATTAGGGATTTCAAGTGAATAAACAGCTGATTTTTACTCAAAAGCAGATGCTTGCTGAACGCAACCTCCACACAAGATTTGAAATGAATACGGCAACAGAATGAGGTAGACAGTCCCGATGTGGGCTTCCATCTGTTAATCAGTCTTACGTGTAAATATCGATTGCTACTGAAGTTTGCTCGACATGGTGAGTGCGACGGCTGCCATTATAATATCCAATGCTGAGCATAAAATCAGGACAATGTACATTAGGTTTGTTTACATTACTGCAGTGTCGGAAAGTTTTTTATTTGCGCAAAAATTGAGTAAATTAAACTTGTTCTCTCTTAAGAGCAAATTAATGGGTCGATTATGGAAGGCAACCTAACTTCAGTTGGGTTGTCAACTGACAACTGGAACGCGCTCGAGTATTTAACCATGAAAAAGCTTCTCAAAATACCGTTCGGAACCGGTGTAAAACTGTAGGTCCCTATCAGTGAGTGTAACACTGGAACGCGCTCAGCTCACTAATTGTGAGAAGCTCTCCCTAATCCCTACATGGGATGTAATGAGAAACCATTTATTTATTATATAACAGTTTTTTTTGACACTTCGGCAATTGTAAATATTGTAAACAAACAATAAATCTAAAGTGAGTTTGAGAAATAAAAGCGTCTTTTAGAAAAAAAGAAAAACCTTTTTAATAACAAAGATGGAATTAGTAAAATTATTTTGTGATGAGGAAGGCAAAGTACAAAACGTAACATCTATTAGAAGACACTTAAAGAAACAATTATAATCTTTTAGAATTGCCGGTTACACTGAGTAAATGTTATGGCTGACAATAATTGTTAATAAATAATTCCGTTTTAGATTTAAGGCATATTTCCGCCTTCCAAATTACTTCAAACGAAGTCATCGGGCGACAGCAATACCTCCCATGGCAACGACTTCAACCTAGGCATGGGTCAACCTATCTTTTCGGTTGTTTTGAAGAAAGTTGTGCATCTAATTGAAAAAAAATTTGTAAGATATGGATTATTTTAAAAATAACGTCTGAGGAAATAAAAAACGAAGTTTCCTGGTGTTGTCGGATGTATAGTTTAGTTTAAATGTTTTGTTGGTAAATTTCAGGGTACAGAAAAATACACACTGAACTGAAATCACACACATAAATGTAAAAAACCCATTTCAGAGAAACACACACTTGTGTGTATCTACATTTTATTCGTTGCAGAATACACTCGCGAATGTGTGTCGTTTTTTTTTTCCTTGCGTTCACATACTAGTTAGTTAGTTAGTTAGTTCGAAAAGAGGGGCGTGGTGTTGAGTGTTCAGAAGGAGCACTCTAAACCTTCCCATGTCAGTAAAGACATACACTTAAGCCGCTAAGTTCGACCTGTTGTGCGCTCTAAGATTATACTACTACTTCACTTCACTATGTCCCTTATAGGAATTCGGTGCTATTCACGAAATTCCTTAGTTTATTCCAGTCCATACCCATAAGTTTGGTCATGTCCGGTATCGTACTATCCGAAAGATATCTGGATCTAGCTTGTGTGAAGGCCGGGCAGTGGCATAAGAAGTGCTCCAACGTCTCATCGTCCTCCATACATGCCCTGCACTCACTGTTCGCCACTAGTCCAATACGGTATAGGTGGGCTCGTAATCCCGAATGCCCCGTTAAGACTCCCATCATTTTGCCCATTTCGGCTTTTCCCAGTTTCAGCAAACCTTTTGTTCTCGATTCATCTGGGTCTCCCCATAGGATCTTTGTCATCCTGCCTACTGATTCCCGGTTCCACTGGGCTATATGTGCCGACTCCGCCCATTTATTTAACTCAGCCTTCGTCACCCCAAAGGGTTTCGCTCCATCTAGGCTTACCGTTTGGAGTTCCCTGGCTTTCTTTGCCAGGAGGTTCGCTTTCTCGTTGCCGAATACCCCGCTGTGCCCCGGCACCCAGATGATATTGAGTCTGCCGTGCATAGAGTAGTCGTTTATCACCTTCTTACAGTCAAGGACCGTTCTAGATTTTACCGTTTCTGATGATATTGCCTTTATTGCCATTTGGCTATCCGTGAATATATTTGCCTCGGCTGGGATTGTATTATCGCCGAGCCATTTGATACACTCCGTAATCGCCCGAACTTCCGCCTGAAAGTTCGTATTATGATCCGGGAGCCGTAGGTGGGATTCGGTTGCTGGATTTTCAATAAAGAATCCTAGACCCGTTTTTTCTCCTAGCTTTGAGCCATCCGTGTAGCAGTAAGTCCCATTTGGCATTGGTGTCAGGGTCCCATTCTGCCAGGCGTCTCTAGTTGGCGTTAGGGTCACGCAGTTCGCCTTAACCCTTATCTCGGGTATTCGGTCAGATTCACACGTATCCTGAGTGTACCCGACTAAGGCCCCATTTATCCGTTGGTGTTTTGACGTGAGATCCCTGTTGATCCATTCACCTGTAGCTTGTAGGCGTTTTGCCGCAAGGGCAGCCTCGTATTTGATTCTAATCTCGATTGGCTGGATACATAAAATAGTCTCCATGGCTCTTGTCGAGGTTGTCCTTATTGCACCGCTGATACCAATGCAGCACATTCTCTGAACCCTCTGCAGTGTTGCGATGTTACATTTCCTCTCAACTGCCGTCCACCATACTACAGAAGCATATGTTAGTACAGGCCTGATTACGCTTCTGTAGAGCCAGTGTGTCATAGTCGGTTTGAGGCCCCATTTGGACCCTATAGCCCTTCTGCATAGCGACCAGCATCTGTAGGCCTTATTAGCCCTTTCCTCTATGTGGTGCTTCCAATTCAGTTTCCGATCTAGGATTACTCCTAAGTATTTAACCTTATCGGATATTTTAATCGTCTTTCCCAAGAATCGTGGCTCTTCATAATCTGAGATTTTCGTCTTCCTTGTGAATAGACATATTTCCGTTTTGTCCGGGTTTACATTTAAGCCCCTTGGCTGTGCCCATTCATACGCTATACTCAGTGCCCTCTCGGCCTCTCTGCATAATTGGTTTGGGTTCTTTCCCTTAAGAAGTATTATAACGTCATCTGCGTAGCAGATTGGTTTAAGTCCCTCGTCGGTAAGTTTCCTTAGGAGACTGTGTATAGTGAGGACCCATAGGAGTGGTGATATAATCCCTCCCTGTGGGGTTCCACGTTGTACTCTGTCTCTAATATTTACATCATGGGAACCACAGCTTATCCATCTATTCCTTAGCATATGGTTGATCCAGTCTTTTAATGCCCGGTCCACCATAAACTGGTCTAAGGATTGGATAAGTGTTTCGGTCCGGACATTATTGAACGCTCCCTCAATGTCTATGCATACAGCGAGTGTGTATAGTTTGTCATTGAGAGATTGCTCTATGTAGTAGGTTACCTCATGAAGTGCGGTGTCCACTGATCTGCCTTTGACATAGGCGTGTTGTCTAAACTTCAGCATATCGCTCGGTATTCCACTTTTTACCATGTCGTCCACTATTCTCTCCAAGGTTTTGAGTAGAAACGAGGTGAGGCTAATTGGTCTATAAGCCTTTGCCGTTGCATAGCTTGCTTTTCCAGGTTTGGGTATAAATACTACCCTGGCCTCTTGCCAGTTTCTCGGTGTGTAGGCGTATTTTAAGCATGCGGAAAAAATTCCTGCCAGATGGGTTGTTATTTGGTCAACCCCATGCTGTAGGATAGCCGGGAAAATACCATCCGGTCCCGCCGCTTTATATGGGGAGAAACTCTTTATAGCTTTTTGGACCATTTGGTCCGTAATGATTGGCGACTGATGTACCACATTCTCATCTTGTGACCACTCCCATGTGGGTTCCGCGTTCCCATTTGGAAAGTGTGTATCCATCAGGTGCCTAAGTGTTTGTTCCATTGTATCCATTCTCTTTCCCGTGTCATCTACTAGCGTTTCCGCCTGTACGTGGGTCTTAGAGAGGAATTTTTTCATCTTCGACATATCGTTGACGCTATCCACCTGTTCACTGAATAGTCTCCAGGAGTTGCGTCTCGCTTTTCTCAATATTGCGTTGTATTCACTGAGACTTCTCTTGTAGTCCTCCCAGTATACTGGTGATTTCTTACGCGTGGCCCTGTTGTAAAGTCTACGGACGTTCTTCCCTAGATTTCGTATTTCCCCTGTTACCCAGGGTTTTTCTTGGGCCGATTTTCTTTCCCGAAGTGGGCAGCTGTCCTCGAAAGACTTTACTAGTGCTTGCGTTGTCTTTGTCACTATGTCGTCTAGTTCGTCCCTGCTAGAGTATTCGAGTTGAGGGTGGACTAGTCGATTCTTAAGTAGGCTTCCGAACTTTGTCCAGTCTGTCTTGGTCCTATTTCGGAAGCATATCGGTTTCGGTGGTGGCCGTGTTATCCTGAATCTAATATATCTGTGATCCGAGAATGAGTGCTCATTTAAAACCCTCCATTCTTGAATTTCATCTATAAGGTGTTCAGAACATATTGTTATATCTAACACCTCCTCCCTAATCTTGTTGACAAAAGTTGCTTTGTTCCCAATATTCAGTGTGAAAAGGTCGTTAGTATTCAAATATTCTACTAGGGCATGCCCCCTACGGTTACAGTTAGTACTACCCCACGACGTGTGGTGAGAGTTAGAGTCACTACCTATTAATACTTCGTTACCTGTCTGTTTGGCCCTCTCTACCAGTCGCTGTAATTCCGACGAAGGTGGTGGTGTCGGCGAATCATATGGCAAGTATACTGATGCCAGGTATATATTCCCATCTCCCTGTTTCAGTACTGTTGCATCCGATGTTGACAACTCTGGGGAGAAGAGAAAACAAAGGTTTTTATGGCATAAGATACATGTTCTCGGACGGGAATCCGTCTTCGTATAGAATAGTTGGTAATTAATATGATTTAATCCAATAACCTTGTCTTTAGTGGTCCAAGGTTCTTGTATTAAAGCAATGTGTATTTTACCTTTATTAATTTTATCCAACAGAGCGTGGGTTGCCGTCTCGCTCCGGTGGAGGTTAATCTGGATGACCTCTAACATTGGTCCTCCAGTAACCGGTCTTCTTGGGAGTTTGTGATGCCTTCGGCCACTTCCTCCTTCTTAGTTTGCGGTGTCTGCTCCGCCGAGCCTCCACTCGCTTCGTCATGCTTCGCATCCTCCGGCTGTGTTCCTCCGGTCGTCATGCCGATTGGCACTTTGCCAACTTTGATGTAGACAGCTTTGGTCACAAATAACACCATACCTTTAGTCTTGGCAAGACCAGCCATGGATGCCGGGTCTATTCCGATCACAAGGAGTGTGCCCTCCTGCCCCTCCTCCCTGTGGAAAACGACCCATTTGTCCACGGATAGTCCTGCGTTTTGCTTGCCAATGACTTTAAGTATGGCGTCCGATGCAAACTTGCTGCCCCATCCTTTAATATATACAGTAGCCTTCGTCAGCCTTGGGATGTCCTTCTTCCTTACGAGGGCTAGCTTACCGCCTTCCCAGGGGGCAGAGATTTCATCCACCAGCTTCTTTAAAGTCTCCGCACAGCGTTGTGAGGCCAGCTGTAAAGTGAGTACCTCCCCTTTGAAGCCGCTACTGACAACTTCTATGGGAGGTCCACTTTCGGCCTTCATTATGTGGTCCATTACCTTCGTGTTGACGAGGTCCTCCACGATTTGGTGTTGGTTATCCGGTATTGAGCCAGTTGGGTTACCGCTGTCAATTACTGCATAGCAGAGATCGTCCAGTTGTTGCCTTCTCGCTACCTTTGCGTAGGATGGCGGTTCCTTGCCCGTGTTCGCATTCAGCTTCCTCTTCCGAGTTGGATAGGGTTCGTGTTTACGCGCCCTTTCCTTGTCGGTTGATTTGGCTGATGTGCTCGTCTTTCCGGTAATCGCATCGGCTTTGCTCCTATTGTCCCTGGAGCTCTGTTGCATCCCCTGGGTAATATGGGGTTTGGGCGTCTCCGAATTACCAGATGACGGGGAACACTTTTTCCTCTTTGCCATTAATTTGACAGTGTTCTGTTCTTCCGGTGATCGGTTTCTCTTCTCAGCCTCTGTTGAGGTCGAGGGAGGCACCGACAGGTCCTTAGGAACATCCTGTTTTTCGGCTTGTTTGGCTGAACGGTTCCTCTTTGCAATCTTCCTGCGTTGAGCCCCCGAGAGTCGTTTCTTTTGTGTTGATAGCTTCGCTATGCTCTCGCTTACTTCATCGACCATTCTATTTACCTCGTCATTTTTTGGAGTTGCTAAAATGGTAATGTTGTTATCATTATTATCACTTTGGGAATCAGAGTTGGAGTCACCACCTGTTATTGAAGGCTGAGGGCTTATGCAGCCCCGCTTGGTTTCGTCCGCGTCATCATCCTTGTTTTGGTTGCCATTGGCTTTTTGTGTGCTTGCCACAGACTCTACTACAGGGGTCAAGACACCACCCCCTGTAGAACCATGAGTATGATGAACCCGACTCTGCGTTTTCTTCATCATCATTGAAGCGATCTCATGGTGTTGTTTCACAATGCTATCGTGGATTAGCCTGTGTTCCGTTTCAAATGTCGTATTAGTATCGTTTCGTGTATCAGTTTCGTTTGCAGTGTTGTTATCATTGTTTTGTTTTCCTGTTTTTAGTTTTTTCATTAGTTCTTTTTTGTTCATGTTAGTCCCACGAGTATGCCAGTAAATATAATACAGTCCACCCCAGTGACGGCGTGAGTTGGACCGGGCGACATATTTCATTACTACCGACCCGTGCCCTGGCGTCGGAGGGAGCTGTTAGGAACCAGTTTGTTTAAACACTAACTGGCCATTCTAGGTCCTCGGCACTGCTTCCAACCACCTTGACCTTAAAAGTGTTTTTGCATTCAACGTTGGATATTCTAATGGCGCCAAAATCGCAAGGATCGCCATGTCGGGGGAAGCTTCATTGACATTCGTTATTTAAGTAGGCCTGATCAACAGATAGACCTACAACGAGACTCAACTTCCCCCCGGAGTAACCTTTAGTTCGCGCAGCCAAGGCCACACTTAGGCAGCCTCGGCCACACTTAAGCCCCCACATCGCGACAAGGTTGTTACCCCAGGTGAAGGTTGCGTTCACATACACCGACTGTATGTGAATTTTTTCATCCCAACATACGCAAAGAATACGCGAGTTGGTGTGTGGTACAAGTAAACACTCATGTATGGAAAAAGTAAACACTTCCCAGCAAGCAATATGAGTCCGAAACTTTCTGACACCTTTTCCGGAGCGTTCATGCTGTTTATGAGCCCACAAAACAATAATTATTGCTCCGAAAACCTTCAGAAACGAGGGTCATTACATTCGAAAATGGTACGTCAGAAAAAGCTCTTAGATAATGTCAGAAAAGAGTCTTTTATGAGGTTTTTTTGGGCTCTGAAAGAGCTCTAAGATAATGTCTGAAAAAGAGTCTTTTATGAGGGTTTTTTTTTGGGCCTGAAAGAGCTCTTAGATAATATCAGAAAAGAGTCTTTTATGAGGGGTTTTTTGGGCCCTGAAAGAGCTCTTAATTTATGTCAGAATTTTAATTTAATTTATGTTATCAGTTGGTTTATAATGAACACTTTTAAGATTTTTTAAAATTTTCGCACTCTCATTTCTACTTGTTCTCATATTTAAACTTTATTATGTTTTCTATTTTTTCTTACAATTCTTATAACTTTTTTCTCACAATCTTTCCTTGACCTTACTCAACAAAATCACACTTTGTAATGAAGCACGCATTATAAAGTTTTTTGCTTTTGGTGTCTGCCAGAGAATGTCGATAAGTACCATTTAGAATACACTTACAAGTATTATTCGCAAAAGAAATACAAATACATACAAGTAATAGACGAAACGCATACAATACTCTACATATTTATGCCAACGATAACTTAAGTAGCTACAAGTGCTAACATTCGATGGGTAGTACATAAGTACAATTGCGAGTTAGGGTTGTTGTTGGGCGCTTGTTAAACGAAAGTAAACGAAAACACTTGTGTGTGTTAGGTTATACAGAAGTATACAAAAACACTTGTGTCTGTTAGGTACTTAATACCCACTGGGTATGAGTAAAAAATTGGTTGCTGTGTAAAGGAACGCTGTTGTACGGTGAAATTATGTGGAAATATGTATGTATGTATATACATTTACAAAGTGTGGAAAAGTGAATAATAGAACTAGAAAATATTGAAAATTAGCGCACTGGTTTTTAATTAACATTTGAATATTGGGGCTTATGCAACAAGACCTGGCAATGCATTGTTTTGACGTAGTTTAGTGGCCTTATTAAAAAATCGACAACAAAAATTAATCTCATTCTGGTCCTCAAACAAAATAAAATTGAATTAAAAAATTATTATTTTCGATGGGTTTGGTATTAAGGACCATTCAAGCCATTCAACATTTCTCAGTTTCTCACTAAATCAACTATATTTTTCCGTTTCCACAGCACTTGCTGTATACTTATAAGTACTTGTGTGTACCCATACTTATAACACGACTCTGTATACAAATTATGAAAAAATACTTCAGTACATGTGTGTACAATCTTCTTTAGATGTATTCTGGCGAAGAGAGCGAATAGGAGTGGATGTGTAGAGAAAATGTTCCTTATAAGTATAGAGTACACACATAAATTGTACAAAGCAAATATGTGGTGGTATGTATTCTGCGTGTTAAAAATTTGGGTACACACAAGTATGAAAATTCTGTGTACGTACTTGGGTATACTTTTGCAACGAGTACTTATTGCTATTCTCTGGTGTCTGCTTCGCTTTGTGCGACGAATTTCGTTATATCACAAAAACAACACAGCTGTGTTTTGTTTTACGTTCAAAGCACAAATAACAGTACAACAACGCTTTGGTACACACATAATTAAGTGGAATTTCTGAGTATTACTGCGTACCGACTCAGGACAGTAACAAGCAAACTAACCGGAGAAAATATGATCTCTTAGCCTTAAAAGGAAATTACAACTTTAAATATGACGAGGATCTAAAAACAACTAAGTTTGAAGCAAATTTTTCTTTCGCTCCGAAATTGCTCTTTAGTAGGACTCTTTTCTGACTCCATTTTCGGAGCGCTCCTAGAATGGTATACTGGGTCGTGTATGGCAAAAGGAAACACTCGTGTATGGCTAAAAATTATAATTTCAAAAAACAAATTTGCTATTCCTCAACTGTATGTATATGACATGATTTTTTATTTTACACATTATGTTCGAACAGAAATAATGGATTTTTAATTTGCGATTTGTACGGGAGGTACCAGCCCCTTTGTCCAATCCCACTCATATTTCCAATCATTTTTGTAGTTTCGTTTGCCTGCGAAGTTTCAGCTCGATTGGATCACGGGAAAATGGTTAAAAATCAATGCAAAGTTTTTTCGGTGCGGTGCATACAGACAGGTGAAGTTAACATAAAGAATTTAAAAAGTGATCACAATTTTCATACGGTAACAACTCAATACAGTATTACAAAAGTTTACATACCCCCTATATATTTTAGTTTTTTCAACTAAATATTGATATAAAATGCTGTAATGAAATTTATTATTTTGCATCGCATTTTATTGAAAAAAATAAACTAAAAATATTATTACTTCATGGATATACATAGCAATATGTCAAAAAAAGTGGTTTTTCCAATTTAAAGATATATGTACCAAATTATATGTACTGACTTGGGGATACATTCGGCTATCTGAAATGCTCATTAGGGTGGCCCTCAATTACATGATATGTGAATTATAGGGTGTTCTTGTTGTCATTGATTTTTCAACTGATTACGAATTTTTCCCGTAATTTTATTAATATCCGAAAAACTGGAATTTTTTAATTTTTTACAATAAACTGGGTTAGTAGCCTTTCATTTAAGATGAATATTTCATTCGTACACTGAGAGAAAAAAAATTATTATAATAATAAGTGGTAAAGGTAGATTTACGACTTTTTCATTTAAAATGGCACAAAAACGGCTAAAGATTTTTGGCCAAAATTTTCTATTTCTCGTTTAGAACCTTAAAATCTTAAATTCTACCAAGGCGCTTCGCAGTACAATGTTTCGTTTGGAAAAAAAATTGAAAAAACTTCAAGAAAAATGGAAAAAATCCAAAAATTTTTAGCTTTTTTACCTTCCTCAACTCATAACGTCCAAACTAAGCTTTGTGACATGAAGCGCCTTGGTGGAATTTTAGATTTTAAGGTTCTAAACGAGAAATAGAAAATTTTGGCCAAAAATCTTTAGCCGTTTTTGTGCCATTTTTTAATTTTTAAGCCCACGAAAATGGTTAAACTGTGTTATATTTTGAAATACAACTAATTTTAAAAAAAAAACTCGTGGAATAAATATTGTTTCTGAGTCCCCAAAGATTTATATACAACAATAAAAAAGTTCTTTTTCGCAAAAAGTCGTTTTTGACATATTGCTAGATATACATATATTAAATAACATAAAAATATTCTATTTTTGGTTTTATGCAAATTTACATAAGTTTACATACGGTTTCTAAGTATTCGTAAAAAACTTTAATTAGTAGCTTGTACGTCCTCCTTTGGCTTTTATTACAGCTGATAGTCGAGATGGCATGGAAAAAGCTAATTTTTTTGTTGTCTCAGGGGTAATTTTGCTCCACTCGTCCTTCAACGCTTCCTTCAGAGATGGAATTGATGTGATATGTCGTTTTTGTAGTCCTCGTTTTAAAACATTCCATAAATGCTCAATAACGTTTAGGTCAGGAGATTGTGGTGGATGTTCCAGTTTGTGTTTAACGTTGTAGAGAAGCCATTCCTTCACCATCTTTGAAGAATGCTTCGGATTGTTATCCTGCAGAAATATGGTTTTTCCATCCAGATCCAACGTTTCAATGCTAGGGAGATAACTGTCCTTTAAAATACCCACATACATGGTATTATCCATAATGCCATCGATGAATCTAAGTTTACCAACTCCATTTGCAGCCATACATCCCCAGACCATGACTGACCCGCCTTCATGTTTCACGGCGGAGTTGACATTCTGGGGTAATAACTCCGTATTCGGCTTTCGCCAAACTTGGGGCCGACCATCACCTCAAAAAACCATAAACTTACATTCATCGGTGAAAATGACTCGTTCCCAAAAAGTAGGGTCATTTTTGTGAGCAGTTTCGTACTTTTGGGCGTATTCCAAGCGTTTTTGGTTGTTTACAGCTCTGAGCAGTGGTTTTTTTCTTGCAACTCTGCTATTGTACCCATTCCTCTTGATGGTCCTGCGAACAGTCTGGTCGGAAACAGTTACTCCCAGATCAGTCAATAATTTTCGATTTAATTCGACAGCGCTTTGTTTTGGATTTTCTTTGACGAAGCGAATAACTGTCCGTTCGATCGTCGAGAATTCGAGCGCGGCCGTACCGTGTTCTACTTTCATAACTTCCATTTTCTTTGAAATTTTTTATTTTTGTTTGGACCGTAGGCTTTTTTAAATTTAATATCTGTCCAATTTCGTTCAGAGATTTGCCGTCATTCCTTAATTTAATGACTGTTTTTCGAATTGGTTCAGAAATTTCTTTGCCCTTGCCCATTTTACTGCACTATCGAGACTATGATTTTTGTTTTACAAATATGACCACTTTCTATGAAATCGAAAGCTCTGCTAATGAGTTGAAGCAAATCACCATGAAATTTGCACCGGTACTAATAACGGTACATCAATTCATAATCAGGGTATGTATACTTATGTAAATATGAAAATTTACGTGGTATACGTTTTATGTTGTTATTTTCAAACAACAACAACAACAAAATTATTGTAGAACATTTGTGAAATGATTTAATTTTTATTTAAAATACCAATAACCAGCAAAAAGTGCAACAAATCATACTGTTTTCAAGAAAACAGAAATTTGTTAACCGTATGTAAACTTTTGTAATACTGTGTATTTCATATCTTTTTTTAAATATCAATTTCTTCATCTGCGCACTTGAAAGAACATGTTTGGAAATTTCATCAAAATCAGCCACAAGACCCAACATTTCTGTGATCGCTTCCCTTTGAATTAGTCCTTAGTAACTTGCAGTTGCGTCCCACAGAGGGTGACTGTCTTACTGGTTGGGAAAAATATAAAAAATCTTATTCACGAAATTTATTTAAAAACAAAGGAAAATAATTCAATACTAGTTTTTTTAATTTTTTATAACTATGAAGTATTGAACATAATGAACATAGTGCATTTATAGTCAAAAACTATGTTTTTTTAAAAATTATTCTAACTGGGCTGAGTAGAGGAATTGCAAATTTGTTTTTTGTAATTATGTACTTGCTAGAAGGTCGCAAATTGTAAATGTATAATTTTTAGACATACAGGAGTGTTTCCTTTTGCCATACACGAGTGTTTACTTTTCCCATACATGATTCATATTAAAATAACCAAGTAGTAGCACTAGACGTTGTTGTTGCAACAACAGGCATTTTGTTTTTGTATCAATCGCTTAAGTTGTCAAACTATACACGTAATAGGCCAAATCATAGTAGAAATATAATGGTACGACAGTACGACAAGAAATACAACAAGCCAAAAACAACAGGCATTTTGTTTTTGCTCAGTGTCTGTGTTGTGTCAAGTCAGCTGATAGAAAAATGATGAAAATGTAAACAAATTTGCAAAAAGTGCCATTTAGAAAATGATTGAGTGTTATTTGATATATTGAAAGTGTTTAAGTGTGAAAATTAAAACGTCTCTATGTAATTTTTGCAGAGAAATATTTCAAAAACGGCAGTTGCTGGCGAACGGGGGTTGCTGACAAACAAATGTAAACAAACTTTGACATAAGAGAAAAACTTACTCACACTCAGTCCAGAAAAAAGTTCAAATCAGCTGGGCTAGTGCTTCTACCATTTCTTTGTACCACGGGCCAAATAGACTACACAAAATATCGCCACTAACACGCGACTGCTCAAACAGTTTTGTAGTGTGTGGCCCTGTTTGTGTGTTTGCGCAGTTGACTGCGTAATTGACTGTGCGATATCAAAATCATTTTGATATTTTTTTTGCTGCGCAAACATTTTTTGTAGTGTATTGTGAAATTTGCACAGATAAGCGAAAATTTTCAAGCCGACAACATGGAAAACAGGAGATTTTGGTGTGAATTTTTAGAGCTTTATAAACCATTGCCGGCTTTATGGAGAGTAAAAAGCACGGAGTACTCAAACAGAATCATAAAAGCAAGTGCCTACGATCGAGTGGTCGAAAAATTAAAGGAATTACATCCAGAAGCTGACCGGGCATTTGCTGTTAGAAAAATAAACAATTTTCGGTCAAACTTCCGCAGAGAACAGAAGAAAATAAAAGACAGTGCAGGAGAAGTTGACATTTATGAGTCATCCTTGTGGTACTACAATAACCTATTGTTTTTGGAAGACCAGGAGGAGTGCCAGAAGGGAATGAACACTGAAGAGGAAAACACTGATGTTGAAGTAAGTAATAAGTAATTTATTTTCGAAAACCTTCTTACAATAAATTAAGATTGTTGTGCATTATTAGTTAATTTCAAGTTAACTTTATCTTGCCACGGTACTGCTCCTACAGTGTTAAAATATTCACAACATTTATTTCTCACATCTTGCACGATTACTTGCATTTTTAGTGCACGTTGTTGGCAGCGGTGTCAACGCGGTTTCTTCACTACACCAGTGTGCATTTACAACGTTTAGTGTGTTCGTGTTTTCTACATCTAAACCACCAGCAAAATATGTGATTTCATTTTTTTTACGTAAATAGTTATGTAAATAACAAGTTAGTACTATTTTTGATACTTTAGTTGGTGACAAATTTATAGTTGTTAGCAAAACTCTGAACCTTGATGCTAAAATTCCAAAAGCGTTCTCAACAATCCTGCGTGCGCGGGATAGTCTCTAATTGAAAACTATTTCGTTTTTGTCAAGTGTACCATGACTGAAAGGTTTCATGATATTTTCATTCAATGGGAATGCATCTTCACATACAAATACAAAAGGCATTTCTGTGTTATAACCAGGTATGAGCTGTGGGTTCGGAATTTTTAATTTATTATCCTTTAGTTTTGAGAAAAAATTGAGTTCTCTAAACACTCCAGCATCTGAAGCTCTTCCATTTGTACCAACGTCAACCATCAAAAATTCGTAGTTGGCATTTACTATTGCCATTAAAATTATACAAAAATGTTTTTTTTATAATTGTAATAGAAAGATCCAGATCCTGGTGGTTTCGTTAAGTTCACGTGTTTGCCGTCGATAGCTCCAATACAGTTCCATAATTCAGAGAACTTTTCAGCTTCCATTTTCCATTCATCTTCATTATTTGGTAGCTGCAATAATTTTAAAATAAGTTTTTGTACTAAACATTTTTAGATTCGCGAGCGCCCAAAAAAAAGAAAGAGAAATGATGAGGACGGATTAATTAAGTTCGCGCTGGAGAAGCTAAAATCTAATCATGGTGGATCTAACGACCTAATTAGCTCTTGGGGTAAGCAGTACAACGACATAGGCAACCTACAGCAGCAGACTATTGCACGCAAACTAATATCCGACGTGCTTTTCCATGCCTCAATGGGTACGTTAGAAATGAGACACGCGATGCAAATTCAAGACATTTTATCACTACGTGCATCGAATTCATCTTCGGTGTCATCGCCTTTAGAATTTTCATCTTCTACAGTAAATTGTGTACGTGTAAAAAGCCGATCGCGTTCGGCCCCTGGGGCAATAGCATGATCACCACTGATTTAGAGTGAAAATTGTCGTAAAATCAGAATATACCAATATAGGATCATTTGTGAGGATTCTCTTTAGATTATCAAAACTTTAATTGTACGAAAGATCATCGATGTTAATTTTTGCATTCTTTTTTAAATATCTTGTCATGGGTTTTGCCAAAAGTGAATGGTCCTTAATAAATTGTCTATAGTATCCTGTTAATCCAAGAAATTGTTTTATTTGTTTCTGCGTTTTATGAATTGGAAAATTAACGACACAATCGACCTTTGAATGATAGGCTTTCACACCATCCTGAGTCACTACGTGGCCTAAAAATTCTGTTTCTCTTTTACAGAACTCTGATTTGTCCAGCTGGACTTTTAAATTCGCTTCTTCTGAGCACTGAAACATCAATTTAAGCGATTGGACATGCCCTTGGAGGGACGTCGAAAACATAATTATGTCATCTAGATACACTGAGCAAATTTTACCTATATTGTCCTTCAATACGTTGTTCATCAAGCGTTGGAAGGTCGCTGGCGCGGTTTTTAATCCAAATGGCATCCTTAAGAACTCGTAATGATCTCCTTCGACCGAGAAAGCAGTTGTGTGAATATCTTCTTCATCGCTTCGATTAGAGTCCTTTCGCCAGGTCCAATGTTGTGAAATACAAACTCTTTCCCAGTTTGTCAAGGATTTCGTCTATGTTCGGTACCGGATATATATCGTCGATTGTTGATTCGTTCAGTTTTCGATAATCCACAACCAATCTCCATTTTCTCTTTCCGCTAGCATCTTCCTTTTTTGGGACGATCCATATTGGTGCGGAATATGGTGAATTGCTAGGGCGGATTATTCGACTTTCGAGCATTTCTCGAATCTGTTTTTGTACCTCCTCCTTATGTATATATGGATACTGGTAAGATTTTGTGTAAATGGGAATATTGTTGTGTGTGTTTATCTTATGTTTTATCGCGTTAGTAAATGTTAACTTAGAATCTGAGTGGTATAACGTATTTTGGTGCTTCTTAATTAGTTTTAATATCTTATACTCCTCTTCTGAATTCATATGAGAAGTGCGAATTTTTTGAAGAATCGGTTCTGTTTGTTGGTATTCTTCATTGAATTTGCCAAAGTTGTGTCGAAGGCATTAACATGTGTTATATCATAGCTAGCTGCTGTAGTTTGTATTTGCAGTTTGAAGTTTTGAACATTATAGATACCTTCGTGAAGGAGAAGTTCTCCATTTCCATTCCGATTATCCCATAATAGTAGTCATGGAATTCGCACTTATCTCCTAATTCCGAAAATAATGGTACTTTATATACTGTTGTAGTCTTGACTTGGGTTTTGTAGAGTTCTCAGGGTCAGAGGATCTATTTTAATCTTCCATTTTGGATTACATAGTCCTGGGTTCACTATAGAATGGGTGGCCCCAGTATCTATTATAAATTTGAGCTTATTTTTTACAATTATATGGGGTAATTCTCCTCTAAGGCCTGTAAATGAAAATTCTGAGATGTTGTATCAGTAATTCGGATATGAGTCTCCGTTGTATTCTGTTTTAGATATTGTTGGATTGGCTAGTAAGTATTTGAGGTTGCTTGATAATCAAAATGTTGATGATTATTTACATATGTATGTCTGATGATCTTCACATTCATATTGTGCTTGTAAGCCAGATTGGTGATCGTTTTCGACCATATTTATATCCATTGGTTCCACTGGTGGTTGTCTATTTCCCTGATGGTTATAAGGTCGTTGTATGCTTTGTTGTGTCCGAAATTATGTTCGCCAAAATTGCTCAGTAAAATGGTTTTCACGTCTGTCCAGGATTGGGTTTGACAATTTATTTATATTATCTCTATAGCTTTTCCTTTTAATTTGCTTTTTATAACGTCTGAAAATAGGTATTGTGAGGGTTCATCGTAAGCCCTTAAAATTGGATGAACTCTATCGATCAAGCTTATGAAAGTCTGAAGGGTTCTATAGTCGCCTTTAAATTCGGGTAGTCTATATAAATATTTGAGAGGATCTATTCTATCTGAGAGAGGATTTGAATTTTCTGTCGCCATGATTGAGTAAATAAGTAAAGAGAAAGGGAACCAAATTTAAAAAAAATTCAAATATTTTATTTTATTCTATTGAATTTTTTCCTTTTTTCTGATTAAGATTTTTCATCTAATATATGGGCACATGGAAGTTTATACATATATAAAACAACAACAAAATACATATATATAACATAACTTAATCTTACATTAAATTCTCCGAATAGTCTCTTTGTTGTCATCTAGGTTGTCCTCCAGTTGATGATGTTTGGTTTTTCTCGATGCGTTACTGCTGATGGACGAACTTGATTCGTCCTTTGTTACAGATGATGATTTGTATTGATTGTTGTTTGTTATTTTTGTTTTTTATTTATATTTATATATATTTTATTTATGTTTTTATTTATATTTTATTTTTATTTGTGTTCAAAATTACAAATTTTAGTTTCATAAGTTTCAAGTTGAAAAAAATTTTTTTTGCGTTCGGGTTATTCCCTTTCTTTTCTTTTAAACTTTCTTTAAAATGTTTCTTTCTTTTTTTGAATATAAATTTTTTTTTTTATCGATTTTTGTTTTAGACATATGTATATCGAAGCTCACTTTAAAATGTCTCTTGAAAAGTTTTTTTTGTACTAGTCACACTTCAAAGCAAAAATTTTCGAGTAGTAAGTTCACTTTAAAATTTCTTTAAAAATGTTTGCTTTTGGGAAGAGTAATTTATATGGGTTACAAATTTTCTTTAAAATATTTCTCTTTTTCTTTTATTTTGTAAAATTTTGTTTTAGACATATACTAAATTTTGTAAAAATTTTTTGTTTTAGACATATACTAAAGTTTACTTTAAAATTTTTCTTAAAACGTTTTTTTTTGCACTAGTCACAATTCAAATTTTCGAGTAGTAAGTTCACTTTAAAATTTATTTAAAATGATTTTTAAGTGTTAAAAACTTTCTTTAAAATGTTTTTTTGTATATAAATTCTTCTTTTTTTTCTAAAATTTTTGTTTGTTTTATAGTTCACTTTTAAAATTTTTCTTGAACGTTTACAAAATAAGTTCACTATTTTAATTAAACCTTTCCCAAAGAAAAGGTTAAGATTCATTCCGCGATAATCGTTGAAACGAATAAAAGACAATGATTGATCCTTTCCGCGGATCCAACCGACTGCGCCAATTTTTACCTCGATTTGACCAAGCTAATAAAATAAAAACGACTGTCCGTTTTTGATGTGAGTTTAATACTGATTTTATTCAATTCATTTTCTGATTTTGTTACTTCTTATTCTTTACAATATTCTTAGTTGCAATAGTTGAAATACTTTGTGCTTAATTATCAGTGTAAGAGCTCTATTACACGATGCCATTTCGTGCGGTGATATTTTTCAGTTCTCTTTTAAAGTTTCTTCGTAATTCATCGAGCTATTACACGTTGAATTATCATAATATCTATGCTTGCATTTTTTTGGCATTCTTCTTTGTTTTTGTCTTGTATTTGATTGAGTTGTGTATTTTGTGTACTTCGGTGTTATTGATTTGTAAACACTGTGAATTTTTTGGCATATTTGTTATATTTTGTTTGTTATGAAAAAAATTAAACAAAAATGAATTTAAATTTAATTGAATTTTATTTCCAAACACAAACCTAACAAAACGAATCTAATAACACACAAGTAACTAACAACACACACAACCATGAAATGTCAAAATCAAGAGAAAAACGGAAAATGCACAAAGAGAAATTAAAAAAAAATCCCTCGATACACAATACCATGACACATCGTGCGATTTGTTCCTCATTCCTTCTCTACACCTCTTGCCCTAGAACGAAAAGTGCCAGAACGAATTACAGCATCGTGTAATAGACCTCTAAGTGTGTTTTTCGTTACCGGTAACACCATATGTTGGGAACGAAACAGACTTGATAAAATTCATATGAAAATTATTAGGAAAAAGTGCATTTCGCAATTTTTATACATTTAGTGTAGCAGTTAAAATTATTTGGAATTTTAGTGTTGCGCGTGTAAGAATTAAAATTATTTGTAAATTTAAATGTGCGCATGTAAAAATTAAAATTATTTGGAAATTTAAAGGTGTGCTTGCCAAAGTTAAAATTATCTGGAAATTTAATGGTGCGCTTGTAAAAGTTATAATTATTTGGAAGTACGAATGTGACCCAAATGATTGTAATCATTATTTTTTTCTATTTCTTTTATTTTCAGATAACTTAAATTTTTGATGTTATAATAATTTAACACAGGTTAAAAAACCAACATATTTATGTTCCAAAAAAACAGAATATTTGTGGATTTGTAATCCAGTTATTGAGCAAAAAATGTGAAAAATGCGGAAAAATCTTAAAAAACGGAAATTGTTGCGATATTTAAGACACTGGGTGTACTTTTTTCAGGTAGGTTTGTTCCGCATTTTTTTCCTATTCTACAACTTTGCTTCAGACACAAAAGAGATATTCCGTACGGTATACCGAGATATATCCGTGTTAAAATACAGAAGTGCTAAAAATCCACCTTGAGAAAAAAAATTCGTATGGCCATTAAATTATTAGCGCACGGGAAGTTAACAAACTAAATTATTTGAGAGAGAAAGAGAGAGTTAATTGTGAGACATTGTGAATTCTCTCAGAAATCATTTTGTAACACTCAATTCAGTATTGCCAGTCAATAATGATGTTTTAATAACTTAGTTAAGTGGTAACATCATTACTTAAGGAATTGCCATTTAAATATATTTTTCGGTAAATTAAATAAATATGATAGCACAATAAGATTTTGCCATTTATTTGCAAATAACTCCGAATATCATTTTTGAGCCAAGTCGTGAAGTTAACAAACCGGAGATCCTGCAAACTAAATACGTGAGGGAGGATAAATCAACCCCTAAACTTGTTTCATAAATTTTTTTTTGTTTCATAAATCTGTTTGCACAAATAAATTCTTACTTTCCCCGCGAAGCCAAAGGCTTGTATGCAAAATATAGCCCTTGGAATTTTGCCCATAGCAAAAAAAAATTATTTTTGAAAGTTTTCCTACTGAAAACTTTTTTCAGAAAAGTTCCCGCCAAATTTTAAATACTGGATTAGGTAGGCTAGACATGCCCCTTGAAATCTTAATCAGTCGAATTGACGCAATTTTTGCCGGAATTGTGACCATAGCAAAAAAAAAACAATTTATGAAAAACTTTTCATACTGGAAACTTTTTTCAGAAAAGTTTCCGCCAAATTCTAGATACTGGATTAGGTAGGCTAGACATGCCCCTTGAAATTCCAATCAGTCCAATTGACACATTTTTTGCAGGTAATGTTCCATAGCCCTTGGAATTTTGACCATAGCAAAAAAACAAGTTTTGAAAAAGTTTCCATACTGGAAACATTTTTCAAAAAAGTTTCCGCCAATTTCCGCCAAAAAATTTACATACTGGACACTTTTTTCAGAAAAGTTTCCGCTAAATTTAATAAACTGGATTAGGTAGGCTAGACATGCCCCTTGAAATCCCAATCAGTCCAATTGGCGCATTTTTTACAGGTAAGGAAGGTTCCATAGCCCTTGGAATTGTGACCATAGCAAAAAAAACAAAGTTTTCATACTGTAAACTTTTTTCAGAAAAGTTTCCGCCAAATTATAAATACTGGATTAGATAGGTCTGCCATGCCCCTCGAAATCCCAATCAGTCCAATTGACGCATTTTTTGCAGGTAACGTACCATAGCCCTTGGAATTTTGACCATAGCAAAAAAAAACAATTTTTGAAAAAGTTTTCATACTGGAAACTTTTTTCAGAAAAGTTTCCGCCAAATTTTATAAACTGGATTAGGTAGGCTAGACATGCCCCTTGAAATCCCAATCAGTACAATTGACACATTTTTTGCAGGTAATGTTCCATAGCCCTTGGAATTTTGACCGTAGCAAACAAAAACAATTTTTGGAAAGGTTTTCATACTGAACACTTTTTTAACAAAAGTTTCCGCCAAGCTCTAGATACTGGATTAGGTAGACTAGAGATGCCCCTTGAAATCTCAATCAGTCCAATTGCCGAATTTTTTGCAGGTAACGTACCATAGCTCTTGGAATTTTGACCATAGCAAAAAACAACAATTTTTGAAAAAGTTTTCATACTGGAAACATTTTTCAGAACATTTTCCGCCAAATTTTATAAACTGGATTAGGTAGGCTAGACATGCCCCTTGAAATCCCAATCAGTCGAATTGACGCATTTTTTGCAGGTAACGTTCCATAGCCCTTGGAATTGTGACCATAGCAAAAGAAACTATTTTTGAAAAACTTTTTATACTGCAAACATTTTTCAGAAAAGTTTCCGCCAAATTTTCTAAACTGGATTAGGTAGGCTAGACATACCCCTTGAAATTCCAATCAGTCCAATTGACACATTTTTTGCAGGTAATGTTCCATAGCCCTTGGAATTTTGACCATAGCAAAAAAAAAACAATTTTTTAAAAAGTTTTCATACCGGAAACTTTTTTCAGAAAAGATTAGGTAGGTCTGACATGCCCCTTGAAATCCCAATTAGTCCAATTTACGCATTTTTTGCAGGTAAAGTACCATAGCCCTTGGAATTTTGACGATAGCATTAAAAAACAATTTTTGAAAAAGTTTTCATACTGGACACTTTTTTCACAAAAGTTTCCGCTAAGTTCTAGATACTGGATTAGGTAGGTTAGACATGCCTCTTAAAATCCCAATCAATAACGTAGCTGCAAAAAATGCGCCAATTGGACTGATTGGGATTTCAAGGGGCATGTGTAGCCTACCTAATCCAGCAAATAACATTTGGCGGAAACTTTTCTGAAAAAAGTTTCCAGTATAAAAACTTTTTCAGAAATTTTTGTTTTTTGCTATGGTCAAAATTCCAAGGGCTATGGAACTTTACCTGCAAAAAATACGTCAATTGGACTGATTAGGATTTCAAGGGGCATGTCTAACCTACCTAATCCAATATTTAAAATTTGGCGGAAACTTTTGTAGAAAAAAGTTTCCAGTATGAAAACTTTTTCAAAAATGGTGTTTTTTTTGCTATGGTCAAAATTCCAAGGGCTATGGTACGTTACCTGCAAAATATGCGTCAATTGGACTGATTGAGATTTCAAGGGGCATCTCTATTCTACCTAATCCAGTATCTAGAACTTAGCGGAAACTTTTGTGAAAAAAGTGTCCAGTATGAAAACTTTTTCAAAAATTTTTGTTTTTGCTATGGTCAAAATTCCAAGAGCTATGGTACGTTACCTGCAAAAATGCGTCAATTAGACTGATTGAGATTTCAAGGGGCATGTCTAGTCTATCTCATCCAGTATCTAGAACTTGGCGGAAACTTTTGTGAAAAAGGTGTCCAGTATGAAAACTTTTTCAAATGTTGTTATTTTTTGCTATGGTCAAAATTCCAAGGGCTATGGTACGTTACCTGCAAAAAATGCGTCAATTGGACTGATTGGGATTTCAAGGGGTACGTCTAGCCTACCTAATCCAGCAAATAACATTTGGCGGAAACTTTTCTGAAAAATGTTTCCAGTATAAGAACTTTTTCAAAAATTGTTTTTTGCTATGGTCAAAATTCCAAGGGCTATGGAACTTTACCTGCAAAAAATACGTCAATTGGACTGATTGGGATTTCAAGGGGTACGTCTAGCCTACCTAATCCAGTAAATAACATTTGGCGGAAACTTTTCTGAAAAAAGTTTCCAGTATAAAAACTTTTTCAAAAATTGTTTTTTGCTATGGTCAAAATTCCAAGGGCTATGGAAATTTACCTGCAAAAAATGCGTCAATTGGACTGATTGGGATTTCAAGGGGCATGTCTAACCTACCTAATCCAATATTTAAAATTTGGCGAAAACTTTTGTGAAAAAAGTTTCCAGTATGAAAACTTTTTAAAAAATTGTGTTTTTTTGCTATGGTCAAAATTCCAAGGGCTATGGTACGTTACCTGCAAAATATGCGTCAATTGGACTGATTGAGATTTTAAGGGACATCTCTAGTCTACCTAATACAGTATCTATAACTTAGCGGAAACTTTTGGGAAAAAAGTTACCAGTATGAAAACCTTATCAAACATTGTTTTTTTCCTATGGTCAAAATTCCAAGGGCTGTAGTGCGTTACCTGCAAAAAATGCGTCAATTGCAGTGACGATATCTAGAATTTGACGGAAACTTTTGTGAAAAAAGTGTCCAGTATGAAAACTTTTTCAAAAATTGTTTTTTTTTGCTATGGTCAAAATTCCAAGGGCTATGGAACATTACCTGCAAAAAATGCGTCAATTGGACTGATTGAGATTTCAAGGGGCATGTCTAACCTTCCTAATTCAGTATCTAAAATTTGGGGGAAACTTTTGTGAAAAAAGTTTCCAGTATGAAAACATTTTCAAAAATTGGTTTTTTTGTCCACAAAAATGTTGTCCAATGCACTGAATACATAACACCTGAAACACAGAGCATATGTATGTCTCCCAATAAATGAAACACATTAAACACGTTTTAATTATCAAATACTTATTTATTTTGGTTTTATTGCACATTTTATTTACTTTTTTTAAATAATTCCACATTTGTTTACGTTTTTGCTTTGTTAACTTTGGTTTGTTAACTTCACGCTTTGGCTCGAAAAAGAAATTCGGAATTATTGGCAAAGAAATGTCAAAATATAATTGTGCTACCATATTTATTAATTTTACAGAAAAAATATATTTAAATGGCAATCCCTTATAGAACCACAGTGATACCACCTAATTAAGTTACCAAAAGATCATTATGGCCTGGCAGTACCTAAGAGAGAATAATCATAAAAACTCAGAGAGTGTTTAACATCTCTCACAATTTAGTCCCTCTTTCTCTCTCAAATAATTTAGTTTGTTAACTTTTGTTTCTTAACTTCCCGTGCGCTTAGTATACCAACAAATCAGGAATACAAAAAAGTACAAAAACAAAGTACATTCAGTTTAACAGCTGCAACGATCAACCACAACGAAAAAATTTAAAACATCTGTTCTAAGGAGTTTACCTTCCTTATTTTACCATGACATGAGTGTTTACTTGTACCACACACCAACTCGGGTATTCTTTGCGTATGTTGGGATGAAAAAATTCACAAACAGTCGATGTATGTGAACGCAAGGAAAAAAATAAACGACACACATTCGCGAGTGTAGTCTGCAATGAATAAAATTTAGATACACACAAAGTTGAATGAAAATAACTTATAGTGTGTATTGCTTTTGTAGAATACATTGTGTGTATTCTGAACCCTGGTTAATTTTAATACTATAATAATTATTTTCATAACAATGATCTAATTGTAGATGTGCGACAACGAAATGCAAAGCAGGTATGTTGACGTCAGACATCCTGGTTCTACTCTCGTTGCCCTCATTTGGAACAACAGTCGATTGAAGCAACAGGTTGCTGAACTCAGTGCAAACAAATGGCTACTAGGGCTAAATTGCCGGAGTTCGGGCCCAGCTCAAAACTTGATTAAAAAAAAGACCAAAATTAGAGAAAAACATGTTATTTTTTGTCGGACGGCCCTATGTTCCAGATTTTTTATTTGAAGTTTTGAAAATTGTTCATGAAAGTTTTTAAAATGGCTAGCAATGAACCACATTCATCATTCCATTTAATTTGAATACCCATGCTAAATGTTCGATATTATCCGATTCTCAAGACATACTATAATATGGTAAATTGAGGTAATCTGGGTGCACAGATGCCGCCCCACAAAAATAAAAACCATTAAATTTGGATAAAACTACTTTTCTTTTGCGTACCCACAGTTGCCTGTTTCTAGCAGTCTCTAGTTAGTTAGCTAGTTTGAAAAGAGGGGTGCGGTGTTGAGTGTTCAAAAGGAGCACTCTAAACTCTAAACCTTCCCATGTTAGTAAGACATACACTTAAGCCGCTGATTCGACCTGTTTTGCGCTCTAAGTTTACCCTACTAATTTACCATATCCCTTATAGGAATTCGGTGATATTCACGAAATTCCTTAAATTGTTCCAGTCCATACCCACAAGTTTGGTCACGTCCGGTATCGTACTATCCAAAAGATATCTGGATCTAGCTAGCCGGGCAGTGGCATAAGAAATGCTCCATCGTCCTCCATGCATGCCCTGCACTCACTATTCGCCACTAGTCCAACACGGTACAGGTGGGCCCGTAATCCCGAATGCCCCGTTAAGACTCCCGTCATCTTGCTCATTTCAGATTTTCCCAGTTTCAGCAAACCTTTTGTCCTCAATCCATCTGGGTCTCCCCATGGGATCTTTGTCATCCTGCCTACTGATTCCTGGTTCCACTGGGCTATATGTGCCGACTCCGCCCATTTACTCAACTCAGCCTTCGTCACCCCAACGGGTTTCGCTCCATCTAGGTTCACCGTGTGGTTTGTCCTTATTGCACCCTCTGCAGTATTGCGATATTACATTTTCTCTCAACTACCGTCCACCATACTACAGAAGCATATGTTAGTACGGGGCTGATTACGCTTTTGTAGAGCCAGTGTGTAATATTCGGCTTGAAGCCCCATTTGGAGCCTATAGCCCTTCTGCATAGCGACCAGCATATGTAGGCCTTATTGGCCCTTTCCTCTATGTTGTGCTTGCTTCCAATTCAGTTTCCGATCTAAGATTACTCCTAAGTATTTAACCTTATCGGATATTTTAATCGTCTTCCCCAGGAATCGTGGCTCTTCATACTCTGAGATTTTCGACTTCCTTGTGAATAGACATATTTCCGTTTTGTGCGTTTTTACATTTAAGCCCCTTGGCTGTGCCCAGTTATACGCTATACTCAGTGTCCTCTCGTCCTCTCTGCATAATTGATTAGGATTCTTTCCCTTAAGAAGTATTATAACGTCATCTGCGTAGGAGACTGGTTTAAGTCCTTCTTCGGTAAGTTTCCTTAGGAGACTATTGTGAGGACCCATAAGAGTGGTGATATAATCCCTCCCTGTGGAGTTCCACGTTGTACCCTGTCTCTAATATTTACATCATGGGAACCAAAGTTTATCCATCTATTCCTTAGCATTTGGTTGATCCAGTCTTTTAATGCCCGGTCCACCATAAACTGGTCTAAGGATTGGATGAGTGTTTCGGTCCGCACATTATTGAACGCTCCCTCAATATCTATGCATACAGCGAGTGTATATTGTTTGTCATTGAGAGATTGCTCTATGTAGTAGGTTACCTCATGAAGTGCGGTGTCCACTGATCTGCCTTTGACATAGGCATGTTGCCTAAACTTAAGCATGTCATTCGCTATTCCACTTTTCACCATGTCGTCCACTATTCTCTCCAGGGTTTTGAGTAGAAACGAGGTAAGGCTAATTGGTCTATAAGCCTTTGCCGTTGCATAGCTTGCTTTTCTAGGTTTGGGTATAAATACTACCCTAGCCTCCTGCCAGTTTCTCGGTGCATAGGCGTATTTTAAGCATGCGGTAATAATTCCTGCCAAATGGGTTGTTATTTGGTCAACCCCATGTTGTAGGATAGCCGGAAAAATACCAGCCGGTCCCACCGCTTTATATGGGGAGAAGCTCTTTATAGCTTTTTCGACCATTTCGTCCGTAATTATTAGCGTCTGATGTACTACATGCTCACCTTCTGACCATTCCCCTGTGGGTTCCGCGTTCCCATTTGGAAAGTGTGTATCCATCAGGTGCCTTAGCGTTTGTTCCATTGTATCCATTCTCTTTCCCGTGTCATCTACTAGCGTTTCCGCCGGTACGTGGGTCTTAGAGAGGAATTTTTTCATCTTCGACATGTCGTTGACGCTGTCCACCTGTTCACTGAATAGTCTCCAGGAGTTGAGTCTCGCTTTTCTTAATATTGCATTGTATTCACTGAGACTCTTCTTTAGTCCTCCCAGTATACTGGTAATTTCTTACGCGTGGCCCTGTTGTAAAGTCTACGGACATTCTTCCCTAGATTTCGTAACCCGGGGTTTTTCTTGGACCGATTTCCTTTCCCGAAGTGGGGAGCTGTCCTCGAAAGACTTTACTAGTGCTTGCGTTGTCCTTGTCACCTTATCGGACTAGTTCGTCCCTGCTAGAGTATTCGAGTTGAGGGTGATCTAGTCGATTCCTAAGTAGGCTTCCGAACTTTGTCCAGTCTGTCTTGGTCCTATTTCGGGAACTTATCGGTTTCGGCGGAGGCCGTGTTATCCTGAATCTAATGTATCTGTGATCCGAGAATGAGTGATCATTTGAACCCTCATTTCTTGAATCTCATCTATAAGGTGTTCAGAACAGATTGTGATATCTAACACCTCCTCCCTAATCTTGTTGACAAAAGTGGCTTTGTTCCCAATATTCAGTGTGAAAAGGTCGTTAGTATTCAAATATTATACTAGGGTATGACCCCTACGGTTACAGTTAGTACTACCCCACGACGTGTGGGGTACTACCTATTAATACTTCGTTACCTGTCTGTTTGGCCCTCTCTACCAGACGCTGTAATTCCGACGAAGGTGGTGGGGTCGGCGAATCATACTGCAAGTATACTGATGCCAGGTATATATTTCCATCTCCATGTTTCAGCACAGTTGCATTCGATGTTGACAACTCTGGAGAGAAGAGAAAAGAGGTTTTTATGGGATAAGATACATGTTCTCGGACGGGAACCCGCCTTCGTATAGAATAGTTGGTAGTTAATATGATTTAATCCAATAACCTTGTTTTCAGTGGTCCAAGGTTCTTGTATTAAAGCAATGTGTATTTTACCTTTATTAATTTTATCCAACAGAGCGTGGGTTGCCGTCTCGCTCCGGTGGAGGTTTATCTGGATGACCTCTAGCATTGGTCCTCCAGTAATCGGCCTTCTTGGGAGTTGGTGATACATTCGGTCACTTCCTCCTTCTTATTTGTCGGTGTCTGCTCTGCCGAGCCTCCACTCGCTTCATCGTACTTCGCATTCTCCGGCTGTGTTCCTCCGGTCGTCATGCCAATTGGCACTTTGTCAACTTTAATGTAGACAGCTTTGGTCACAAAGAACACCATACCTTTAGCCTTGGCAAGACCAGCCATGGACACCGGATCTATTCCGATCACAAGGAAAGTGCCCTCCTTCCTGTGGAAAACGACCCATTTATCCACGGTTAGTCCTGCGTTTTGCTTGCCAATGACTTTCAGTATGGCGTCCGATGCAAACTTGCTGCCCCATCCTTTTATGTACACGGTAGCCTTTGTCAGCTTGGGGATGTCCTTCTTCCATACGAGGGCTAGCTTACCGCCTTCCCAGGGGGCAGAGATTTCATCCACTAGCTTCTTCAATGTCTCCGCACAGTGTTGTGAGGCCAGCTGTAGTGTGAGTACCTCCCCTTTGAAGCCGCTGCAGACGACTCCACTTTCGGCCTTCATTATGTACTCCATAACCTTCGTGTTGACAATGTCCTCAACGGTTTGGTGCTGGTTGGTTGGTATTAAGCCAGTTGGGTTGCCGCTGTCAATTACTGGATAGCAGAGATCGTCCAGGAATTGCATTCTTGCTACCTTTGCGTAGGATGGTGGTTGTTTGCCTGTGTTCACATTCAGCTTCCTCTTTCGAGTTGGATAGGGTTCGTGTTTACGCGATTTCCTATTGTCCCTTGAATTCTGTTGAATACCCTGGGTAGTATGGGGTTTGGGCGTCTCCGAGTTACTAGATGACGTGAAACACTTTTTCCTCTTTGCCGCTAGTTTGACAGTCACCCCTACCCTGTAAGTCGTCGTCGACAGCTAACGTCGACGTCTGGTGTCGCCTTGTTAATTTTGGTACCTCTGAAGTCGTGTCGACATCAGACGACGAGTACTTGGTACCCGCAATGGCGTTTTTACAACCAGGTTGAGTCGACTCGACTTATTTTTTGTCGCTACGATTTTTCTACACGACTTGCTACGCCTTGATGCAAACAATTCTGTTTTGATTGATTCATAAGTTGGTGAAAAGTGAAATATAAAAATTAAATAGAAAAATATTTAAAATTACAAATGCAACACAGTTCGAAAATTTAATAAAAGAACTGGAGAAAACTCCAAGCCTTGCGAATATAAAGATCATACAACTTACTTGATATCTGGTAGGTTAAATATATATGACCTTTGCCTTATACATTTTCTTTGTCCCACAGAGGGTGACGGTCTAACTGCTTGGGAAAAATATAAAAAATCTTATTCACGAAATTTATTTAAAAACAAAGGAAAATAATTCAATACTAGTTTTTTTATTTTTATATAACTATGAAGTATTGAACATAATGAACATAGTACATTTATAGTCAAAAACTATGTTTTTTTAAAAATTGTTCTAACTGGGCTGAGTAGAGGAATTGCAAATTTCTTTTTTGTAATTATGTACTTGCTAAAAGGTCGCAAATTGTAAATGTATAATTTTTAGACATACAGGAGTGTTTCCTTTTGCCATACACGAGTGTTTACTTTTCCCATACATGAGTCATATTAAAATAACCAAGTAGTAGCACTAGACGTTGTTGTTGTAGGCAGCAACAACAGGCATTTTGTTTTTGTATCAATCGCTTAAGTTGTCAAACTATACACGTAAGTACACCAGCAAAACAGGAATACAAAAAAGTACAAAAACAAAGTACATTCAGTTTAATAGCTGAACGATCAACCACACTGAAAAAATTGAAAACATCTGTTCTAACGAGTTTACCTTCCTTATTTCACCATGACATGAGTGTTTACTTGTGCCACACACCAACTCGCGTATTCTTTGCGTATGTTGGGATGAAAAAAATCACAAACAGTCGATGTATGTGAACGCAAGGAAAAAAAATAAACGACACACATTCGCGAGTGTATTATGCAATGAGTAAAATGTAGATACACACAAAGTTGAATGAAAATAACTTATAGTGTGTGTTGCTTTTCTAGAATACATTGTGTGTATTCTGAACCCAGGTTAATTTTAATACTATAATAATTATTTGCATTACAATGATCTAATTGTAGATGTGCGACAACGAAATGCAAAGCACATAGAATAACACATACCATAGAAGGTTTTATTCGCTCAATAAATTAAACGTCATAGGTACGATGGAAAGTAAACATTGGGTGGTAGAAATATGGGTTCAATAATACCAGATAGTGGCAATAGTATACAGCGATCAACATAGGAACAACAACCGAATTTCGTGTTTTTGTGGCAAACTAGTTGTGTTAAATACAATACAAATGTATACCAACCATAAAAGTCAATAAAAAAGTGCAAAATATATTTAAGTTTTTCAGTTCTACACCAAAACGACAGGAAAAAGTTAAGTGAACATATTTTGTAACTCCACCTGGTGTAAGATAATTTTAAATTTAATTGCTCTCATTTCCACAAACCTACGATGAGAGTGTGAAATGAAACGTCAGATGAGAGAATAAGTTTATCTAGGTATGTATTAGTCTATGGCAAAGCAGGTATGTTGACGTCAGACATCCTGGTTCTACTCTCGATGCCCTCATTTGGAACAACAGTCCACTGAAGCAACAGGCTGCTGAACTCAGGGCAAACAGATGGCAACTAGGGCTAAATTGCCGGAGTTCGGGCGCAGCTCAAAACTTGATAAAAAAAAGACCAAAATTAGAGAAAAATATGTTATTTTTGTCGGACGGCCCTATGTTCCAGATTTTTTATTTGAAGTCTTGAAAATTGTTCATGAAAGTTTTTAAAATGTCTAGCAGTGAAGCACATTCATCATTCCATTCAATTTGAATCCATGCTAAATGTTCGATATTATCCGATTCTCAAGACATACTATAATATGGTAAATTGAGGTAATCTGGGTGCACAGATGCCGCCCCACAAAAATAAAAACCATTAAATTTGGATAAAAATACCTTTCTTTTGCGTACCCACAGTTGCCTGTTTCTAGCAGTCTCTAGTTAGTTAGCTAGTTTGAAAAGAGGGGTGCGGTGTTGAGTATTCAAAAGGAGCACTCTAAACCTTCCCATGTAAGTAAGACATACACTTAAGCCGCTGATTCGACCTGTTGTGCGCTGTCCGATGATAAATAAGTGAGATATAACCGATTATATACTCAAGCTTTCAAGGCCTATATCTCAAGAAGTTGGACCTTAACAAAACTAAAAGCCTATTTTTCCACTCAGCGCAAAAGCCTTTACCATTGGTGAAATTTTGGTGCAGATCTGATTTGTACTGTCCGAAAGATATCTGGATCTAGCTTGTGCGAAGGCCGGACAATGGCATAAGAAATGCTCCATCGTCTCATCCTCCTCCATGCATACCCTGCACTCACTATTCGCCACTAGTCCAATACGGTACATGTGGGCCCGTAATCCCGAATGCCCCGTTAAGACTCCCATCATCTTGGTCATTTCAGATTTTCCCAGTTTCAGCAAACCTTTTGTCCTCAATCCATCTGGATCTCCCCATAGGATCTTAGTCATTCCTGGTTCCACTGGACTATATGTGCCGACTCCGCCCATTTACTCAACTCAGCCTTCGTCACCCCAAAGGGTTTCGCTCCCTCTAGGCTCACCGTTTGGAGTTTCCTGGGTTTCGTTGCTAGGAGTTTCGCTCGTTCGTTGCCGAATATTCCGCTGTGCCCCGGCACCCAGATGATGTTGAGTCTGCCGTGCATAGAATAATCGTTTATCACCTTACAGTCAAGGACCGTTCTACATTTGACAATTTCCGATGATATTGCCTTGATTGCCATTTGGCTACCCGTGAAGATATTTGCCTCTGCTAGGATTGTATTATCGCCGAGCCATTTGATACACTTCGTAATCGCCCGAACATCCGCCTGGAAGTTTGTATTATGATCGGGGAGACGTAGATGGGATTCGGTTGGTGGATTTTCCATAAAGAATCCTGGACCCATTCTTTCTCCTAGCTTTGAGCCATCCGTGTAGAAGCAAGTCCCATTTGGCATTTGTGCCACGGTCCCATTCTGCCAGGCGTCTCTAGTTGGCGTTAAGGTCACGCAGTTCGCCTTAATCATTATCTCAGGTATTCGGTCATATTCACTCGTGTCTTGCGTGTACCCGACTAAGGCCCCAATTATCCGTTGGTGTTTTGATGTAAGATCACTGTTGATCCATTCACCTGTTGCCTGTAGGCGTTTTGATACATTAAACCGTCTCCATGGCTCTTGTCGAGGTTGTTCTTATTGCACCGCTAATACCAATGCAGCACATTCTCTAAACCCTCTGCAGTATTGCGATGTTACATTTTCTCTCAACTGCCGTCCACCATACTACAGAAGCATATGTTAGTACGGGCCTGATTACGCTTTTGTAGAGCCAATGTGTTATACTGGGTTTGAAGCCCCATTTGGATCCTATAGCCCTTCTGCATAGCGACCAGCATATGTAGGCCTTATTGGCCCTTTCCTCTATGTTGTGCTTCCAATTCAGTGTCCGATCTAAGATTACTCCTAAGTATTTAACCTTATCGGATATTTTAATCGTCTTTCCCAGGAATCGTGGCTCTTCATATTCAGACATTTTCGTCTTCCTTGCGAATAGACATATTTCCGTTTTGTCCGGGTTTACATTTAGGCCCCTTGGCTGTGCCCAGTCATACGCTATACTCAGTGCCCTCTCGGCCTCTGCATAATTGATTAGAATTATTTCCCTTAAGATGTATTATAACGTCATCTGTGTAGCAGATTGGTTTAAGTCCTTCTTCGGTAAGTTTCCTTAGGAGACTATTGTGAGGACCCATAAGAGTGGTGATATAATCCCTCCCTGTGGAGTTCCACGTTGTACCCTGTCTCTAATATTTACATCATGGGAACCAAAGTTTATCCATCTATTCCTTAGCATATGGTTGATCCAGTCTTTTAATACCCGGTCCACCATAAACTGGTCTAAGGATTGGATGAGTGTTTCGGTCCGCACATTATTGAACGCTCCCTCAATATCTATGCATACAGCGAGTGTATATTGTTTGTCATTGAGAGATTGCTCTATGCAGTAGGTTACCTCATGAAGTGCGGTGTCCACTGATCTGCCTTTGACATAGGCATGTTGCCTAAACTTAAGCATGTCATTCGGTATTCCACTTTTCACCATGTCGTCCACTATTCTCTCCAGGGTTTTGAGTAGAAACGAGTTAAGGCTAATTGGTCTATAAGCCTTTGCCGTTGCATAGCTTGCTTGGTTTGGGTATAAATACTACCCTAGCCTCCTGCCTGTTTCTCGGTGCATAGGCGTATTTTAAGCATGCGGTAATAATTCCTGCCAAATGGGTTGTTATTTGGTCAACCCCATGTTGTAGGATAGCCGGAAAAATACCAGCCGGTCCCACCGCTTTATATGGGGAGAAGCTCTTTATAGCTTTTTCGACCATTTCGTCCGTAATGATTAGCGTCTGATGTACTACATGCTCACCTTCTGACCATTCCCTGTGGGTTCCGCGTTCCCATTTGGAAAGTGTGTACCCATCAGGTGCCTTAGCGTTTGTTCCATTGTATCCATTCTCTTTCCCGTGTCATCTACTAGCGTTTCCGCCGGTACGTGGGTCTTAGAGAGGAATTTTTTCATCTTCGACATGTCGTTGACGCTGTCCACCTGTTCACTGAATAGTCTCCAGGAGTTGTCTCGCTTTTCTTAATATTGCATTGTATTCACTGAGACTCTTCTTTAGTCCTCCCAGTATACTGGTAATTTCTTACGCGTGGCCCTGTTGTAAAGTCTACGGACATTCTTCCCTAGACTTCGTAACCCGTGGTTTTTCTTGGACCGATTTCCTTTCCCGAAGTGGGGAGCTGTCCTCGAAAGACTTTACTAGTGCTTGCGTTGTCCTTGTCACCTTATCGGACTAGTTCGTCCCTGCTAGAGTATTCGAGTTGAGGGTGATCTAGTCGATTCCTAAGTAGGCTAACACGGCGGTAGCCGTGTTATTCTGAATCTAATGTATCTGTGATCCGAGAATGAGTGATCATTTGAAACCCTCATTTCTTGAATCTCATCTATAAGGTGTTCAGAACAGATTGTGATATCTAACACCTCCTCCCTAATCTTGTTGACAAAAGTGAGGAAGAGGTTTTTATGGGATAAGATACATGTTCTCGGATGGGAACCCGCCTTCGTATAGAATAGTTGTTAGTTAATATGATTTAATCCAATAACCTTGTTTCCAGTGGTCCAAGGTTCTTGTATTAAAGCAATGTGCATTTGACCTTTATTAATTTTATCCAACAGAGCGTGGGTTGCCGTCTCGCTCCGGTGGAGGTTTATCTGGATGACCTCTAGCATTGGTCCTCCAGTAATCGGCCTTCTTGGGAGTTGGTGATACATTCGGTCACTTCCTCCTTCTTATTTGTCGGTGTCTGCTCTGCCGAGCCTCCACTCGCTTCATCGTACTTCGCATTCTCCGGCGTCATGCCAATTGGCACTTTGTCAACTTTAATGTAGACAGCTTTGGTCACAAAGAACACCATACCTTTAGCCTTGGCAAGACCAGCCATGGACACCGGATCTATTCCGATCACAAGGAAAGTGCCCTCCTTCCTGTGGAAAACGACCCATTTATCCACGGTTAGTCCTGCGTTTTGCTTGCCAATGACTTTCAGTATGGCGTCCGATGCAAACTTGCTGCCCCATCCTTTTATGTACACGGTAGCCTTTGTCAGCTTGGGGATGTCCTTCTTCCATACGAGGGCTAGCTTACCGCCTTCCCAGGGGGCAGAGATTTCATCCACTAGCTTCTTCAATGTCTCCGCACAGTGTTGTGAGGCCAGCTGTAGTGTGAGTACCTCCCCTTTGAAGCCGCTGCAGACGACTCCACTTTCGGCCTTCATTATGTACTCCATAACCTTCGTGTTGACAATGTCCTCCACGGTTTGGTGCTGGTTGTTTGGTATTAAGCCAGTCGGGTTGCCGCTGTCAATTACTGGATAGCAGAGATCGTCCAGGAATTGCATTCTTGCTACCTTTGCGTAGGATGGTGGTTGTTTGCCTGTGTTCACATTCAGCTTCCTCTTCCGAGTTGGATGGGGTTCGTGTTTACGCGATTTCCTATTGTCCCTTGAATTCTGTTGAATACCCTGGGTAGTATGGGGTTTGGGCGTCTCCGAGTTACTAGATGACGTGGAACACTTTTTCCTCTTTGCCGCTAGTTTGACAGTCACCCCTACCCTGTAAGTCGTCGTCGACAGCTAACGTCGACGTCCGGTGTCGCCTTGTTAATTTTGGTACCTCTGAAGTCGTGTCGACATCAGACGACGAGCACTTGGTACCCGCAATGGCGTTTTTACAACCAGGTTGTCATGTGGTCAGATTGCTATTCTTTTAAAAATTCAAAATTTCACCAGTCATTGCTTTGATTGAGTGGCATGCTTGGTTTGCCATGCGTTTAAGCCGGGCTGGTAACTCGCCGGACGGGGGGGTTCTTCCCACTCAATCAATGCGAGAACAATCAGACTCAGAACAATAAAATTACATACCAAGTCGAAACGTAAACACGGGATTTTCAGACATAAAAATAAAGAAACGGAGCCCGAATCATATTTTCAATAGTAACCCAAAACGAAAAAGGCACAATTACAGATCAAAAAGAGGGACATTCGTGATCGGGCTGGAGAAAAATATTGTCGACAGGAAATATTTTATCTGGCCTGAGATGTACTGACAGATGTTATGATCAGTTTTTACCCACCCGCTTGAAACTTCCTGTTGTTTCACCATGACGCTGTTTCTCTTCTCAGCGTCCCAAAGATATTGTTGCCCCCAGGAAACTTACCCTTGACTTACCCTAAAACCACTTTGATTGTCTACACAACCATAATTACTACGCGAAAACTCGTTTATAATCGTTATAAAGCTTTATTTAGCCTACTTATGAGGCTCTTATCTTACTTTATATAATCCGCTTACTCACTAGATAGTTGCATTCTTAATTAAAAAATAATTTTAACAAAAAAAACTACATTAGGGTGCCCCATGGGCGAAGCGCTACGATATTTCAAGCAAAACAATAGTCAGGCCTCTTATGGAGTACCTGATAACAAATCCACTCCATGGATATAATCTTAACTTTAATATGCCTTCTAAACAGTATGCAGGAAAATCTACAGGTGAAAAAGTTTAAGCCACGACTTACACTTTCGGCACGACAAAACGATTTGTAATATCAAAAAGAAAAAAAAAACAATAGCAGTGAACACGATGTTTCACTTAATAGAACCCCGAGATTAAATACTTGGCCACCTAACGGGCACTTTAAACCGGGTAACCCTACTAACGAAGTGCTACAAATGCGGCTCGTGACGATTTAATAGTAACGAACCGTATTTGGCCACAAGTATTTATGTCCATAAACCATAGATAAATATTGGTTATAACCCCATAGCAGAAGAAATACGCTATAAATATATATATATATAAGAACTTCTACACCATGGCCACGTTGCTTTATATATGATAATTGGAAAGAAATGTGAACATATATATATATATTGGATATTACAAGAATAAAAATATATAAATATATAGTCGGTACGTCACCCTATCGTGCTCACTTCTACTCTGTTTTATTTCATTGTTGCCTTGCTTCCTTTTTTCTCCTTTCAATTTTCTCAGAAGTCCAAGGCCGACCTTAAACTTTTTCTCAAATTAGAACCTTCCTTATTCTCTTACTTCTATTTTTTTTCTTTTGTTCTTCTTACATCTTACCCTACGCTTTAGCACTTTAAATTAGGTAACATATTCTTTAACAAATGTTACTCTCATCAATTTGTATTTAGCTCGCGATTTAGTATTATATTCTATTTGTAAAAATTTCAAATTCGAACTTCGGTACCAATATAATTTAATTCAAAATTTAAAATCGCTCATATTCATTTGGCCTTTAACTGTTCAAAATTCTCTTGGAATTTTGAAAAATTAAAACACTTTCTGCACTTGAATATTCCCGATTTTCAACACTTTATATTCTCCTCTTACTTAGCACTACTGAGTTAAATCTTAAATAGCACTTATAACTCCAGGGTGCGTCTGAATTTAAAATGCTAAAGTTCTTATAAATTAGTTTCAAAATTAATTTAACAATAAGGGATTTCCGAATTTCCCTTACTCATTTGAAATTCGAAGTATCTGTTAGGCGGTTTTCTCAAAACCGTAATTACAACACTCTAATTTTTCTCCATTTCAAAATTTAAGTTTAACAAATCTATATTATATCCACATTTACATAATTCATTTAACTTTCACCCTTTTCACTTATCTTGAGTATTATCTTTAACACTTTAAGGGTGTACTTTGAAACTAGGATCTTGCGACCCTATCAGATTTATATTATCTAACTATGAAATTGTTTTACATTTGTTATTTCTTTTAGATGGGACTTTAAAGTACTCTATTCTCCAGGCACCGAAACTACTTTTTTTTTGGGGTAACATAATGGTTTCCCTTATACATGCCCTACTCTAAACCCGGTCCATTGGTGTTCAGACGTCCAAAAAGAAAAACTGGACTTACCGCTAACTGCTGGTCAAAGACAGGGGCTGGATTTAGGGTATTATCTACTTGCGGATATGACCAAAGAAAACAGATGTAGCTGCTGTTGGTGGCTAGAGCTGATCTAGCTGATGTTGTTGCTGCTGTAGATGACTGTGGCTAGTGATGAAAGATGGTGTTGTTGTTGACTATGCAGATAAGCGTTTCTGGCCTGTATATGACGGTCGTTACGTGGCTACACTATCTGCGGGCGGTAGATGAGAGATGTTTAGTGGATTTTGCCGACTTGCTGGAGCTGGTGCTATTCGTGGTGCTCTGGTCAGAGTGCTTGGTGCGACGGAGACTGTTTATGGCGTTTGGACGCTTTCCACACTTTTGAATCACAGCACTGGCCGATCAGACCTGACCGGGCGGTTGACGTGTTTTGGCCCCACGTCCGGATATGCACACCCAGAGTAACCCGGTGGTACTGCCTGTTCCTGCTTGTATGCCAGGTACAACCTCTGCAGTACTCACCGAACCTCCGAATGCGCAGTCTTTCGATGGGTAACCTAAACAACTGCCGGACAGTTCTGATTGGTTCGTGCTGCCTTCGACTTTTAAGTACGTTAACGCGGGGTATCGTCGGCACTCGGGTAGGATCTCGTTTGTTATCTGTGGGAGTGAAAAACGTGGAACTGTGTCAGCTTTGCGTTTTCTCAGTAAGGTTGGATATATTTAATCTGATCCAACACTATTATACTCGCCTTTTCTGACCTGATTAACCGGATCAGTTCAGTCTTTACCTGGTTTTGAAGGAACTGGCACCGGCTGATGGAACGAAATTCCGCTTCGCTGGCTCGCTGTTCGCTGGGGTCGGTTTACTCGATGGCTGGAGTGGTCAGGGACAGCAAAGGATGTTATTTTTGATAAAAGAAAGACAGGGAACGCGCACATACTTACACCACTTTCCTTTCTTCTTCGCTTGCTGTTCGGGGCGCAAAAATTTGACTATAGCCTACTGTTCTCAGAGGCACTGGAATGTCTTGCTCCTAAAGATGGGGTGGTGGTGCTTGTTTTCCTTTTGCTTTGGCTTTTTTTCTTTATTCTTAAAATTTACAATTCAATTAAACACGGTGGCTGCTGCAAACTTTACCGGTTATCACGCTGGCTATTTCACAATTAATTTGCAAAATGGCCGAAACGATCAGATGACGCCGTTTTGCGGGAATTTTTACTGCCGTTGTTGCAAATTTCACTCGTTCCGGCCTGTTTTCTCGAAATTTCTGTGAAAGTTGCCGTTTTGTCAGATAATTCTGACAATGTTGTTTACTTTTCATTAACAACTGTCATGATACAATTTCAACAGGTGGTACCCACCAAGTTCTGTGGTGGTGTAATCAAACGGGTGGTTGCTAGATTATGTGGCCGTCGGTAGATGGTCAGTACGGCGCCGCCACAAACCCGGTAATCCGGATGACAGGCCTGGCGAAGGATGACAGGGAAACTTTCTCCTGTCTGTGCCTGATCATGGTGGTGCGGTTTCTGGAGAAACCCCCACCTGGATAGTCCGCTACCGCTCCGGAAATTGATGCGGGTGCTACCCGGTGGTGAGGTCCTTATTTTTGTTACGGTCCTGGGATTCTGGTGTTGTGTCCTTCGGCTGATGTTGGCAGGTTGGACGTTATAACGAGGGGTCGCTCTTGCTCCTGAGGTCTGCGGCAGCCGATTTAGCACTGTCTGCAGCTGATCCTCCGTTTCGACCTCACAAGGATTCGCCTCTCCGGCCAAGTGGATGACGACCTGATCCTCGAAGAGCCTAATGGTCCTCACTCCTTTCGTGCCGAAAACTCTGCTGGTCACCGTCTTATACAACGCGGAGACGACTTCGCTATTCTTAATGACCAAACGCTGTAAGACTGCCCTGCCGGTGTGTTGCAGGCGTTCAAACCGGTTCAGGATTTCGAACTTGAGGTCCGGTACTTTAACCTCCAGCTCTACCTGGTACTCGGTGGGAGTAGCCACCAGTGGAGCACACGAGCGTATGGGCAGGTCTTCGGGGCGGTAGGTAATGCCCATTCGCTCCAAGAGCTTGCGGATCTTCTCGCTGGTGTCCTGCTCTATCGACGCAGGGAAATAGCGAATTGACAGACGGCTGGCCGCGTATCCTGGGGTCTTCGGTTTGGCTGTGCCCTCTCGCTGGCGTGATTTGGCTGTCTCCTGCTCTCGGGTCAGATCCTCGTTCCGACGACGTAGCTCACGCACTTCTACTTCCAGGTCCAGGTGATTGGCCATCCTCGCTTGCAGGGCGCGGTTTTCGGCTTGCGTCACCTCCCATTGCCTCTGCATCTGCGCCACATCGCGCATCAAGGTTTCGATCTGTCGGCTGTGCCGAGCCTGGGATGCATCAATCTCTGCTCGTAAGGTCTGGTAGTCCTGGTGTGGCTGGTTACGCAGTCGGCTATTCTCCAGCCGGAGGTGCCTTATTTCCTCCTGGGCCGCTTCCTGCTCGCGTGCGAGAGTTCTGAGATGGTTTCGATGCTGTCGGTTTTGTTGCTCGTTAATGCTGAGCAAGTCAGCCACTTGAGCCTCTGCACCCTCATATCTCTCTTCGGCGGCGTGGAGTTCCCGACGGAGCGTGTTTATCTGCTCCTGGCCTTCGACTGGCTCTTCTACTACGAACCGTAAGTATAGGGGATGCGTAGTGTAATTCGGCCGCCGACAAACGGGGCAATCGGTCCGCTCCTGCTCAGCCCAAGTCCGGTGACATCTTATGTGGAACACATGTCCACATTCCGACGAACAGATCCCGCCATCCGCCTCCGTCATCGTCCCTAAGCACACGTTACATTCCACGCTGCTCGCCATCGCCGAGGAATCTACCTACTCAAGGGATATATCTACTCGGGGGTCTTGCTTAATGCTAACCGTAACGACAACAAAGAAAAATTCCCTTCAATACAACGACTGTCGTCAAAGGGGAACTATATATCTGTCCGGGTCCTACCTATGGGTATCTTACCTCTTCGCAAGCTGTTGCCTAATAGTTCACCGATACAATTTATTTAATCGGATAACATTCACGGACTATAACATCTGCTTGCACTGTTCAAAATCTACCCCAAAGCCTCTTCATCGCTCAGGGATGGTGAGGTAAGCCTTTCGGCTACCCGCATCTCCCAAGCTCCGAGTAGCCTTGAGATAGATATTCTAAACGAAAGGTTCATTTAACCCGTTGTCTCGGACTTGTTCAACCATACCTTACATCGTTCGCAATACCAAAAGTTTACCGGTATTATACCAGCTATTAATTCCACTAGTTGACTTCAAGAAAAAGGAAAGCTTCAAGCCTCACGCACCCGAACCCACGCCCTTTCTCCCTGCACAACTTTGATCTTTCTATAAAAAACAAAAGTCTGATTGGACTTTTCACAGACTCACGTTTTCCGCTTTCACTTAACGCAAATACGTGGATTAGTGTTTTAAATCCTTTGCATGAAATACCCCTAGGGGTTTACCCTGCATGTCTTCAATCTCGTACAGGCTATTTCCTATGGGCTTCAGTATGCGACACTTCAGGAACTTCCGCGACAGTTTGGCGTTAAAATTATCTTTGAAGCTGCTTTGTTGGAAATTGCGCCGATATACTTCCTGTCCGGGTATATATTTGACCTGCCTACACCTCGTATTATACGATCGTTCGTTCTTTTCGCAGGCCTTGTGCAGGCTATCCCTGATTTTCGTACGTATCAGATCCTGTGCTACCGATTTTGGGACTTGGTCATTTTCAAGGTCGTTTACATTTCTCAGACGTCTTGCCAGCCGATACATGCTACCGTGAGTAACCATGTTGACGCCGAATAAAGCGAAATATGGGGTTACTCCGATTGCGCTGTGTATCGATGACCGAAGTGAGCACTCAATTTCCTACAGATGCCTATCCCACTCGCGGTGGTCTTCCTTCATATAAGACCTGATTGCCGCTAGTACGGATTGATTTACACGCTCCGATGCATTAGCCTGCGGAGAATGTACTGCAGTGCGATGGTGTTTAATCCCAAAGTTTGTTACAAAGTCGGTAAATTCTCGACTGACAAATTGCTTACCGTTGTCCGAGACTATGGTCTCCGGCACGCCAAACTTGTGACAGATTTCACTTACAAGAAAACGAATTACACTCTTGCTACTGGCTTTCGGCATGGCCTTCAACAATACGAACTTCGTCAAGTGATCGAGGACAATAAAAATATAACTATTTCCATTTGTAGAACGTGGATACGGGCCCAAGAAGTCCACAAATATCCTTTGAAAAGGCCTCTGACTGATTATTTATTTGCCCATCGGTGGTCTTAACGTTACGTTAGCCGCTTTGGCCTCTCGACACACTTGGCAAGCATCTACAAAACTTTTTATCTGAGCGTTCATGCAAGGCCAGTAAAAATACTCCTTGATCCGCTTCATCGTTTTGTAGAAGCCTCCATGGGCCACATGAGGGGGGTCATGCGACTTTTTGATGATGCCTTGCGTTAATTCATTCGGCACCCACATCTTCCACGCGAAATCCTCATGGAGAGGTATTCCATCGTATGGCATAGTTCTCTTGTATACCACTCCATCGATCACTCGCAAATCTGGTAGCCTATCCGCATTTTCCTTCACGGTTTCAATCAGATCTTCGTAATCGGAACTCTGAAAAGCCTTATCGTCTAGATCGATTAGCCTTAGCACCTCCAAGGCTATTTCCTCCATCTCGTATCTAGACAGAGTATCCGGTACGATGTTAAGCTTGCCTTTGCGGTGTTCAATTACGAAGTCAAAAGCCTGTAGGTGTAGGCTCCATCGAGCTAATCGCCCACTGAGATCACGGTGAGACATCAGCCACTTAAGGCTGCTGTGGTCCGTGATCACAGTGAAAGCCATCAACTCGTCGAAGGGCCTAAACTTCTTTATTGCTAGAACCACCGCTAGACATTCTCGCTCAGTGACCGTATAGTTCCGCTGGGCGGACGTAAGTTTGTGCGAAAAATAGGCTATCGGGTGTTCCTCATTATTATCATCCCGTTGGAAAAGTACTGCGCCAACTCCTAAGTCTGAGGCGTCACATTGTACAAAGAACCGCCTTGAAAAGTCTGGGTGCACTAACACGGGGCTAGTCACCAAAGCGTCTTTCAACTGGTCAAAAGCGATCTTGGCCTCCTCTGGGAATTCAAACGATTTACCCTTTTTCAGAGTATCAGAAATTGGGGCCGCTATGGTGGCGTAATCGGATATAAATATCCGATACCAACCAGTGGCTCCTAAGAAGCTCCTCACCTGTTTAAGGGTTCTTGGATACTTATAATTCACAATGGATTCCACTTTCGCTGGATCGGGTTTAACTTGGCCGCCTCCGACAAGGTAGCCTAGATAACGCAATTCTTTGAAGCAGAACTTCGATTTTTCCACATTAATCGTGAGACCGGCATCTTCAAGGCAACGTGCGACTTGTCGCAACAGGTCCATATGGGTCTGAAAGTCTGGTGATACCACCAGAAGATCATCCAGGTAGACGAAGATGCGATCACGGAGAGCGGAAGGTATCACCCTATCCATTAAACGGCAAAGCCTTTGAGCTGCATTGCATAACCCAAAAGGCATTACCTTAAAATGGTAGAGTGGCCTTCCGGGTATCGTAAAAGCGGTCTTCTCCCGACTGGATGGATCTAATGGTATCTGCCAGAAAGCATCTTTCAGATCCACACTTGAAATGTAGTAGGTATCCCCAAGTCTGCTGAGCAAACCCTCTATATGGGGAAGTGGATAGGCATCCTTGACCGTCAAAGCATTGAGCTTGCGGGCGTCCAAGCACAATCTATTCTTGGGCCTCTTGCGGACCAAAGTCACGGGGTGGCTCCACGGTCTCTCGCTAGGCTCAGTGACTCCTAGGTCAAGCATTCTATCTACCTCTGCGTACAGAAGTGTTTGCACAGCTGGCGAAATAGGGTAATAGCGGTCCTTAACTGGGACTGTGTCTCCTGTATCAATTGAATGCGTCTCCAATTGCGTCTTGCCGAGGCCTTTCCTTGTATAACAAGGAAACAACCGAACCAAGGCTTCCAAAACTTCGCTCTGTTGTTGCGACATAGTATGGGTTTTGACCTCCTCAGGGGCTTGTACTTCCCCACATAGGTCTACCCCTTGAGTGGTAAGACTCTCTATATTCGCAAACAACTTAAAACTCCTCATAAAGTCCACGCCCAAATAGAGCGCACGTTCAAGAGTCGGAACTAGATAGATGTTAATTTCCTCCGACTTCTTACCGATTCAATTTTCACTCGGACTCTACCTAGAATTCGGTGGGCACTTCCATCAGCCGTCTTTACCGACGAGCCGAACCGGAATATCCGTAACCCAGCTCGTTCGATCAGCTCCTCGCTTCCCTTGCCTAAGCATGTTACAGATGCTCCGCTGTCCGCGCCCTGCGACTTCAATGCCTCCGATATTCACTTTGGTATAGAATCGGTTATCGTCTCCTTCGAACAGAGTAGCACCGGCGATCTCTCGTCGGATCTGCCGTCGTTTCTTATAACGCACTCGTGTTCGTTCTATTCGATCAGATACCCCAAAAATTCTAGCGCGAGCTTCACGATATTCTGCCATTCGCTGATGCAGCGGCTTAAGCTGCCTCAAAACGGGCAGTGAAGGAGTTTCTTCCACTCGGCTGGTGTTCTTCAGAATGGTAATGGTGGTATCATCATCGGGTAATTGTATCGCAGAAGTTGTATCAGCTACTGTTATGTTAGGGTGTGTATTAGCAGCATCAGGTTGGTTAATGTCTGTGTTGTAAAATTCAATGTTGTCACGGGCTTGGTTGGTAATATCCGCGTTGTTAATGTCTGTGTTGGTAATTTCTGGGCTTAAACATCGGTGGACCTTACCTCCCCAGTTTGAGGTGTGGACCTTGGCTGGTTTCCCTGGCAAACAGGACATTTGGGAGTAACGGTGTTCTCTCTCCCACACTTGTAGCAAAATATCTTCCTATAAGTTGCAGGACAATCTCTGAAAGTATGTCCTATGGTCCGGCAGTTCCAGCAGGTGACTTTATTCGAGCTACCTATGGCATCCACTTCAGCTACAGTTACTTGATTACCGGCCTCATCTTCGAAAGTAACTTCATGTACACGCGGTTGAGATACCTGCCGCGAAGGAAGTTGCTGCCGCTGCATCGACAATAAAGTTTCCGCTCTTCTCACCTCTCGTGAGAACTCACTAAGAGAATTTGCAGGAATTGGAAACATTAGCTGAGCTAGGGCTGGTTTCAAATTGCCCTTCATAATTTCTGCCAGTTGTGCCTCCGAGTAAGGAACCCTCTGCTGGTGCCGTAATCTCATGATGGTATTGTAGAAATCCTCAAAAGACTCCTGTGGCTGCTGGCGCCTGCTGAGAATCTGCACCTGAATTTGGAACTCGTTCGTTCCAGCTTAGGACGGAAGTTAATCTCCGATAGCTCCAATAATATTCGAGCGCTGGTCCTTCCAATAGGTGGTGCAAGTCTTTCAGCAAATCTGACTCCGTGCATTCTTTGTCCTCGCATGTCACGCTTACACGGTAGAGGAACTCCTGGACATTCATTGTTTTCAGTGTGCCATCAAATTTAATACCCCACTTAGTCAAGTCTGCCTTACGTCCATTTCGGTTAAAGGTTTCGTCACGCCCTCCAGAGCACTGATGACGATGTTGATATCCATCGGCTCTCGGTACTCTGTTTCCTGGGGGTGGTGTAGATCCCCTCGTTGGCCAAAACTGTGGTGTAGGTGCCTGGAAATTCTCTGAAGGCCGCTGGTATCCTACCGTCGTCGCTATATCCACCATTGAAACCATTTGCGGTCTGTCATACCCCGATGGATGTATAGCTTCGGTTGGTCGTCTAAAATCTTCAGCTGGTGCTAGCTGTCTCTCACTCCTAGGAGCTTGCATCGGATACCTCGACATATCGGGTTGCCGAAACTGTCTTTCATCGAACGCCATCTACTGGTGGTCCACCTGAGTTGGTTCTAGTGGTGGCGGTAGCTGCGCCTCTGACTGGCTCCCCATACTGCTGGCTAACGAAAATTTTCTCCCAAAACGACATAAACACGAAATCTGATATAACTCAGAAAAATTAATCATGGAGGTCTACTACGAACCAAAAAGAGGGCAAACGAAATGGGTCAGAGACCGCTTACCGTGACTCTCTCTCCCAGATTCGCCTGAATACTTTCACCGTATTCAGCCTAGGTACTAATATCTAGTAGCAGCCGTAATTTAATACGTAACCGTAAAACTGACTATTGTAGACACTAATTTTGTCATGGATGTGGAGTAACAGGACGTCGCAACGCGGCTAGACCTGAAGATCTTCACCGGGACTTACGCCTGGCATCACCGCATCGATGGACAAAACTAATGTTAGGAACCATAAAATCTTGCTAGCTATGCGTCAATCAATGTGTCGCAACGCGGTTAGACAATAAAATCTTCGCCGGGACTTACACTTTGGTTGGCGACATAAACTAGACAGGACACATACTATGAACTCTACTAAACTTAAACATGGATCAAGCAAAAATATCTAAGTCTGTGTCCCACTTGGAGCAATTGCCCCTGACCTTACCGCAGAGACAAGACTTCGCAAGTACTAGACACAAAGAAAAATATTACAAAAAGAGTATCATTGCCCCATGGCTAATCCGTCGCAACGCGTCAAGGACTGAATAACCGCCTAAAACGGGACTTACAGAACGCGTAGGGACAACTAAATTCTTTATACTAAAAAAAATCGGACTATTGAACACATAACTCGGGCCCCACGTTGGGCGCCATTATGTCATGTTGCACAACACAGTAGGCTTCGACGTGGTTATGATACCTCTAGACTCACGCTGTGAACCTTCGGGGTCCCACGTGGGGCGCCATTATGTCATGTGATCAGATTGCTATTCTTTTAAAAATTCAAAATTTCACCAGTCATTGCTTTGATTGAGTGGCATGCTTGGTTTGCCATGCGTTTAAGCCGGGCTGGTAACTCGCCGGACGGGGGGGGTTCTTCCCACTCAATCAATGCGAGAACAATCAGACTCAGAACAATAAAATTACATACCAAGTCGAAACATAAACACGGGATTTTCAGACATAAAAATAAAGAAACGGAGCCCGAATCATATTTTCAATAGTAACCCAAAACGAAAAAGGCACAATTACAGATCAAAAAGAGGGACATTCGTGATCGGGCTGGAGAAAAATATTGTCGACAGGAAATATTTTATCTGGCCTGAGATGTACTGACAGATGTTATGATCAGTTTTTACCCACCCGCTTGAAACTTCCTGTTGTTTCACCATGACGCTGTTTCTCTTCTCAGCGTCCCAAAGATATTGTTGCCCCCAGGAAACTTACCCTTGACTTACCCTAAAACCACTTTGATTGTCTACACAACCATAATTACTACGCGAAAACTCGTTTACAATCGTTATAAAGCTTTATTTAGCCTACTTATGAGGCTCTTATCTTACTTTATATAATCCGCTTACTCACTAGATAGTTGCATTCTTAATTAAAAAATAATTTTAACAAAAAAAACTACATTAGGGTGCCCCATGGGCGAAGCGCTACGATATTTCAAGCAAAACAATAGTCAGGCCTCTTATGGAGTACCTGATAACAAATCCACTCCATGGATATAATCTTAACTTTAATATGCCTTCTAAACAGTAGGCAGGAAAATCTACAGGTGAAAAAGTTTAAGCCACGACTTACACTTTCGGCACGACAAAACGATTTGTAATATCAAAAAGAAAAAAAAACAATAGCAGTGAACACGATGTTTCACTTAATAGAACCCCGAGATTAAATACTTGGCCACCTAACGGGCACTTTAAACCGGGTAACCCTACTAACGAAATGCTACAAATGCGGCTCGTGACGATTTAATAGTAACGACCGTATTTGGCCACAAGTATTTATGTCCATAAACCATAGATAAATATTGGTTATAACCCCATAGCAGAAGATATACGCTATAAATATATATATATATAAGAACTTCTACACCATGGCCACGTTGCTTTATATATGATAATTGGAAAGAAATGTGAACATATATATATATATTGGATATTACAAGAATAAAAATATATAAATATATAGTCGGTACGTCACCATATCGTGCTCACTCCTACTCTGTTTTATTTCATTGTTGCCTTGCTTCCTTTTTTCACCTTTCAATTTTCTCAGAAGTCCAAGGCGGACCTTAAACTTTTTCTCAAATTAGAACTTTCCTTATTCTCTTACTTCTATTTTTTTCTTTTGTTGTTCTTACATCTTACCCTACGCTTTAGCACTTTAAATTAGGTAACATATTCTTTAACAAATGTTACTCTCATCAATTTGTATTTAGCTCGCGATTTAGTATTATATTCTATTTGTAAAAATTTCAAATTCGAACTTCGGTACCAATATAATTTAATTCAAAATTTAAAATCGCTCATATTCATTTGGCCTTTAACTGTTCAAACTTCTCTTGGAATTTTGAAAAATTAAAACACTTTCTGCACTTGAATATTCCCGATTTTCAACACTTTATATTCTCCTCTTACTTAGCACTACTGAGTTAAATCTTAAATAGCACTTATAACTCCAGGGTGCCTCTGAATTTAAAGTGCTAAAGTTCTTATAAATTAGCTTCAAAATTAATTTAACAATAAAAGATTTACGAATTTCCCTTACTCATTTGAAATTCGAAGTATCTTTTAGGCGTAAGTATCTAAGTATCTAAACCGTAATTACAACACTCTAATTTTTCTCCATTTCAAAATTTATTATATCCACATTTACATAATTCATTTAACTTTCACCCTTTTCACTTATCTTGAGTATTATCTTTAACACTTTAAGGGTGTACTTTGAAACTAGGATCTTGCGACCCTATCAGATTTATATTATCTAACTATGAAATTGTTTTACATTTGTTATTTCTTTTAGATGGGACTTTAAAGTACTCTATTCTCCAGGCACCGAAACTACTTTTTTTTTGGGGTAACATAATGGTTTCCCTTATAGATGCCCTACTCTAAACCCGGTCCATTGGTGTTCAGACGTCCAAAAAGAAAAACTGGACTTACCGCTAACTGCTGGTCAAAGACAGGGGCTGGATTTAGGGTATTATCTACTTGCGGATATGACCAAAGAAAACAGATGTAGCTGCTGTTGGTGGCTAGAGCTGATCTAGCTGATGTTGTTGCTGCTGTAGATGACTGTGGCTAGTGATGAAAGATGGTGTTGTTGTTGACTATGCAGATAAGCGTTTCTGGCCATTTAGAATACACTTACCATTTAGAATACACTTACAAGTATTATTCGCAAAAGAAATACAAATACATACAAGTAATAGACGAAACGCATACAATACTCTACATATTTATGCCAACGATAACTTAAGTAGCTACAAGTGCTAACATTCGATGGGTAGTACATAAGTACAATTGCGAGTTAGGGTTGTTGTTGGGCGCTTGTTAAACGAAAGTAAACGAAAACACTTGTGTGTGTTAGGTTATACAGAAGTAAAAAATTGGTTGCTGTGTAAAGGAACGCTGTTGTACGGTGAAATTATGTGGAAATATGTATGTATGTATATACATTTACAAAGTGTGGAAAAGTGAATAATAGAACTAGAAAATATTGAAAATTAGCGCACTGGTTTTTAATTAACATTTGAATATTGGGGCTTATGCAACAAGACCTGGCAATGCATTGTTTTGACGTAGTTTAGTGGCCTTATTAAAAAATCGACAACAAAAATTAATCTCATTCTGGTCCTCAAACAAAATAAAATTGAATTAAAAAATTATTATTTTCGATGGGTTTGGTATTAAGGACCATTCAAGCCATTCAACATTTCTCAGTTTCTCACTAAATCAACTATATTTTTCCGTTTCCACAGCACTTGCTGTATACTTATAAGTTCTTGTGTGTACCCATACTTATAACACGACTCTGTATACAAATTATGAAAAAATACTTCAGTACATGTGTGTACAATCTTCTTTAGATGTATTCTGGCGAAGAGAGCGAATAGGAGTGGATGTGTAGAGAAAATGTTCCTTATAAGTATAGAGTACACACATAAATTGTACAAAGCAAATATGTGGTGGTATGTATTCTGCGTGTTAAAAATTTGGGTACACACAAGTATGAAAATTCTGTGTACGTACTTGGGTATACTTTTGCAACGAGTACTTATTGCTATTCTCTGGTGTCTGCTTCGCTTTGTGCGACGAATTTCGTTATATCACAAAAACAACACAGCTGTGTTTTGTTTTACGTTCAAAGCACAAATAACAGTACAACAACGCTTTGGTACACACATAATTAAGTGGAATTTCTGAGTATTACTGCGTACCGACTCAGGACAGTAACAAGCAAACTAACCGGAGAAAATATGATCTCTTAGCCTTAAAAGGAAATTACAACTTTAAATATGACGAGGATCTAAAAACAACTAAGTTTGAAGCAAATTTTTCTTTCGCTCCGAAATTGCTCTTTAGTAGGACTCTTTTCTGACTCCATTTTCGGAGCGCTCCTAGAATGGTATACTGGGTCGTGTATGGCAAAAGGAAACACTCGTGTATGGCTAAAAATTATAATTTCAAAAAACAAATTTGCTATTCCTCAACTGTATGTATATGACATGATTTTTTATTTTACACATTATGTTCGAACAGAAATAATGGATTTTTAATTTGCGATTTGTACGGGAGGTACCAGCCCCTTTGTCCAATCCCACTCATATTTCCAATCATTTTTGTAGTTTCGTTTGCCTGCGAAGTTTCAGCTCGATTGGATCACGGGAAAATGGTTAAAAATCAATGCAAAGTTTTTTCGGTGCGGTGCATACAGACAGGTGAAGTTAACATAAAGAATTTAAAAAGTGATCACAATTTTCATACGGTAACAACTCAATACAGTATTACAAAAGTTTACATACCCCCTATATATTTTAGTTTTTTCAACTAAATATTGATATAAAATGCTGTAATGAAATTTATTATTTTGCATCGCATTTAATTGAAAAAAATAAACTAAAAATATTATTACTTCATGGATATACATACATAGCAATATGTCAAAAAAAGTGGTTTTTCCAATTTAAAGATATATGTACCAAATTATATGTACTGACTTGGGGATACATTCGGCTATCTGAAATGCTCATTAGGGTGGCCCTCAATTACATGATATGTGAATTATAGGGTGTTCTTGTTGTCATTGATTTTTCAACTGATTACGAATTTTTTCCTGTAATTTTATTAATATGCGAAAAACTGGAATTTTTTAATTTTTTACAATAAACTGGGTTAGTAGCCTTTCATTTAAGATGAATATTTCATTCGTACACTGAGAGAAAAAAAATTATTATAATAATAAGTGGTAAAGGTAGATTTACGACTTTTTCATTTAAAATGGCACAAAAACGGCTAAAGATTTTTGGCCAAAATTTTCTATTTCTCGTTTAGAACCTTAAAATCTTAAATTCTACCAAGGCGCTTCGCAGTACAATGTTTCGTTTGGAAAAAAAATTGAAAAAACTTCAAGAAAAATGGAAAAAATCCAAAAATTTTAGCTTTTTTACCTTCCTCAACTCATAACGTCCAAACTAAGCTTTGTGACGTGAAGCGCCTTGGTGGAATTTTAGATTTTAAGGTTCTAGACGAGAAATAGAAAATTTTGGCCAAAAATCTTTAGCCGTTTTTGTGCCATTTTAAATGAAAAAGTCGTAAATCTACCTTTACCACTCATTATTATAATAATTTTTTTTCTCTCAGTGTACGAATGAAATATTCATCTTAAATGAAAGGCTACTAACCCAGTTTATTGTAAAAAATTAAAAAATTCCAGTTTTTTTTTTTTTTAATTTAATTTTTTAATATTTAAGCCCACGAAAATGGTTAAACTGTGTTATATTTTGAAATACAACTAATTTTAAAAAAAAAAACTCGTGGAATAAATATTGTTTCTGAGTCCCCAAAGATTCATATTCAACAATAAAAAAGTTCTTTTTCGCAAAAAGTCGTTTTTGACATATTGCTATCTATATTATATCCACATTTACATAATTCATTTAACTTTCACCCTTTTCACTTATCTTGAGTATTATCTTTAACACTTTAAGGGTGTACTTTCAAACTAGGATCTTGCGACCCTATCAGATTTATATTATCTAACTATGAAATTGTTTTACATTTGTTATTTCTTTTAGATGGGACTTTTAAGTACTCTATTCTCCAGGCACCGAAACTAATTTTTTTGGGGTAATATAATGGTTTCCCTTATAGATGCCCTACTCTAAACCCGGTCCATTGGTGTTCAGACGTCCAAAAAGAAAAACTGGACTTACCGCTAACTGCTGGTCAAAGACAGGGGCTGGATTTAGGGTATTATCTACTTGCGGATATGACCAACGAAAACAGATGTAGCTACTGTTGGTGGCTAGAGCTGATCTAGCTGATGTTGTTGCTGCTGTAGATGACTGTGGCTAGTGATGAAAGATGGTGTTGTTGTTGACTATGCAGATAAGCGTTTCTGGCCTGTATATGACGGTCGTTACGTGGCTCTACTATCTGCGGGCGGTAGATGAGAGATGTTTAGTGGATTTTGCCGACTTGCTGGAGCTGGTGCTATTCGTGGTGCTCTGGTCAGAGTGCTTGGTGCGACGGAGACTGTTTATGGCGTTTGGACGCTTTCCACACTTTTGAATCACAGCACTGGCCGATCAGACCTGACCGGGCGGTTGACGTTTTTTGGCCCCACGTCCGGATATGCACACCCAGAGTAACCCGGTGGTACTGCCTGTTCCTGCTTGTATGCCAGGTACAACCTCTGCAGTACTCACCGAACCTCCGAATGCGCAGTCTTTCGATGGGTAACCTAAACAACTGCCGGACAGTTCTGATTGGTTCGTGCTGCCTTCGGCTTTTAAGTACGTTAACGCGGGGTATCGTCGGCACTCGGGTAGGATCTCGTTTGTTATCTGTGGGAGTGAAAAACGTGGAACTGTGTCAGCTTTGCGTTTTCTCAGTAAGGTTGGATATATTTAATCTGATCCAACACTATTATACTCGCCTTTTCTGACCTGATTAACCGGATCAGTTCTGTCTTTACCTGGTTTTGAAGGAACTGGCACCGGCTGATGGAACGAAATTCCGCTTCGCTGGCTCGCTGTTCGCTGGGGTCGGTTTACTCGATGGCTGGAGTGGTCAGGGACAGCAAAGGATGTTATTTTTGGATAAAAGAAAGACAGGCAACGCGCACATACTTACACCACTTTCCTTTCTTCTTCGCTTGCTGTTCGGGGCGCAAAAATTTGACTATAGCCTACTGTTCTCAGAGGCACTGGAATTTCTTGCTCCTAAAGATGGGGTGGTGGTGCTTGTTTTCCTTTTGCTTTGGCTTTTTTTCTTTATTCTTAAAATTTACAATTCAATTAAACACGGTGGCTGCTGCAAACTTTACCGGTTATCACGCTGGCTATTTCACAATTAATTTGCAAAATGGCCGAAACGATCAGATGACGCCGTTTTGCGGGAATTTTTACTGCCGTTGTTGCAAATTTCACTCGTTCCGGCCTGTTTTCTCGAAATTTCTGTGAAAGTTGTCGTTTTGTCAGATAATTCTGACAATGTTGTTTACTTTTCATTTACCAACTGTCATGATACAATTTCAACAGGTGGTACCCACCAAGTTCTGTGGTGGTGTAATCAAACGGGTGGTTGCTAGATTATGTGGCCGCCGGTAGATGGTCCGCCACAAACCCGGTAATCCGGATGACAGGCCTGGCGAAGGATGACAGGGAAACTTTCTCCTGTCTGTGCCTGATCATGGTGGTGCGGTTTCTGGAGAAACCCCCACCTGGATAGTCCGCTACCGCTCCGGAAATTGATGCGGGTGCTACCCGGTGGTGAGGTCCTTATTTTTGTTACGGTCCTGGGATTCTGGTGTTGTGTCCTTCGGCTGATGTTGGCAGGTTGGACGTTTTAACGAGGGGTCGCTCTTGCTCCTGAGGTCTGCGGCAGCCGATTTAGCACTGTCTGCAGCTGATCCTCCGTTTCGACCTCACAAGGATTCGCCTCTCCGGCCAAGTGGATGACGACCTGATCCTCGAAGAGCCTAATGGTCCTCACTCCTTTCGTGCCGAAAACTCTGCTGGTCACCGTCTTATACAACGCGGAGACGACATCGCTATTCTTAATGACCAAACGCTGTAAGACTGCCCTGCCGGTGTGTTGCAGGCGTTCAAACCGGTTCAGGATTTCGAACTTGAGGTCCGGTACTTTAACCTCCAGCTCTACCTGGTACTCGGTGGAAGTAGCCACCAGTGGAGCACACGAGCGTATGGGCAGGTCTTCGGGGCGGTAGGTAATGCCCATTCGCTCCAAGAGCTTGCGGATCTTCTCGCTGGTGTCCTGCTCTATCGACGCAGGGAAATAGCGAATTGACAGACGGCTGGCCGCGTATCCTGGGGTCTTCGGTTTGGCTGTGCCCTCTCGCTGGCGTGATTTGGCTGTCGCCTGCTCTCGGGTCAGATCCTCGTTCCGACGACGTAGCTCACGCACTTCTACTTCCAGGTCCAGGAATAGATGCCTCTGCATCTGCGCCACATCGCGCATCAAGGTTTCGATCTGTCGGCTGTGCCGAGCCTGGGATGCATCAATCTCTGCTCGTAAGGTCTGGTAGTCCTGGTGTGGCTGGTTACGCAGTCGGCTATTCTCCAGCCGGAGGTGCCTTATTTCCTCCTGGGCCGCTTCCTCCTCGCGTGCGAGAGTTCTGAGATGGTTTCGATGCTGTCGGTTTTGTTGCTCGTTAATGCTGAGCAAGTCAGCCACTTGAGCCTCTGCACCCTCATATCTCTCTTCGGCGGCGTGGAGTTCCCGACGGAGCGTGTTTATCTGCTCCTGGCCTTCGACTGGCTCTTCTACTACGAACCGTAAGTATAGGGGATGCGTAGTGTAATTCGGCCGCCGACAAACGGGGCAATCGGTCCGCTCCTGCTCAGCCCAAGTCCGGTGACATCTTATGTGGAACACATGTCCACATTCCGACGAACAGATCCCGCCATCCGCCTCCGTCATCGTCCCTAAGCACACGTTACATTCCACGCTGCTCGCCATCGCCGAGGAATCTACCTACTCAAGGGATATATCTACTCGGGGGTCTTGCTTAATGCTAACTGTAACGACAACAAAGAAAAATTCCCTTCAATACAACGACTGTCGTCAAAGGGGAACTATATATCTGTCCGGGTCCTACCTATGGGTATCTTACCTCTTCGCAAGCTGTTGCCTAATAGTTCACCGATACAATTTATTTAATCGGATAACATTCACGGACTATAACATCTGCTTGCACTGTTCAAAATCTACCCCAAAGCCTCTTCATCGCTCAGGGATGGTGAGGTAAGCCTTTCGGCTACCCGCATCTCCCAAGCTCCGAGTAGCCTTGAGATAGATATTCTAAACGAAAGGTTCATTTAACCCGTTGTCTCGGACTTGTTCAACCATACCTTACATCGTTCGCAATACCAAAAGTTTACCGGTATTATACCAGCTATTAATTCCACTAGTTGACTTCAAGAAAAAGGAAAGCTTCAAGCCTCACGCACCCGAACCCACGCCCTTTCTCCCTGCACAACTTTGATCTTTCTATAAAAAACAAAAGTCTGATTGGACTTTTCACAGACTCACGTTTTCCGCTTTCACTTAACGCAAATACGTGGATTAGTGTTTTAAATCCTTTGCATGAAATACCCCTAGTGGTTTACCCTGCATGTCTTCAATCTCGTACAGGCTATTTCCTATGGGCTTCAGTATGCGACACTTCAGGAACTTCCGCGACAGTTTGGCGTTAAAATTATCTTTGAAGCTGCTTTGTTGGAAATTGCGCCGATATACTTCCTGTCCGGGTATATATTTGACCTGCCTACACCTCGTATTATACGATCGTTCGTTCTTTTCGCAGGCCTTGTGCAGGCTATCCCTGATTTTCGTACGTATCAGATCCTGTGCTACCGATTTTGGGACTTGGTCATTTTCAAGGTCGTTTACATTTCTCAGACGTCTTGCCAGCCGATACATGCTACCGTGAGTAACCATGTTGACGCCGAATAAAGCGAAATATGGGGTTACTCCGATTGCGCTGTGTATCGATGACCGAAGTGAGCACTCAATTTCCGACAGATGCCTATCCCACTCGCGGTGGTCTTCCTTCATATAAGACCTGATTGCCGCTAGTACGGATTGATTTACACGCTCCGATGCATTAGCCTGCGGAGAATGTACTGCAGTGCGATGGTGTTTAATCCCAAAGTTTGTTACAAAGTCGGTAAATTCTCGACTGACAAATTGCTTACCGTTGTCCGAGACTATGGTCTCCGGCACGCCAAACTTGTGACAGATTTCACTTACAAGAAAACGAATTACACTCTTGCTACTGGCTTTCGGCATGGCCTTCAACAATACGAACTTCGTCAAGTGATCGAGGACAATAAAAATATAACTATTTCCATTTGTAGAACGTGGATACGGGCCCAAGAAGTCCACAAATATCCTTTGAAAAGGCTTCTGACTGATTATTTATTTGCCCATCGGTGGTCTTAACGTTACGTTAGCCGCTTTGGCCTCTCGACACACTTGGCAAGCATCTACAAAACTTTTTATCTGAGCGTTCATGCAAGGCCAGTAAAAATACTCCTTGATCCGCTTCATCGTTTTGTAGAAGCCTCCATGGGCCACATGAGGGGGGTCATGCGACTTTTTGATGATGCCTTGCGTTAATTCATTCGGCACCCACATCTTCCACGCGAAATCCTCATGGAGAGGTATTCCATCGTATGGCATAGTTCTCTTGTATACCACTCCATCGATCACTCGCAAATCTGGTAGCCTATCCGCATTTTCCTTCACGGTTTCAATCAGATCTTCGTAATCGGAACTCTGAAAAGCCTTATCGTCTAGATCGATTAGCCTTAGCACCTCCAAGGCTATTTCCTCCATCTCGTATCTAGACAGAGTATCCGGTACGATGTTAAGCTTGCCTTTGCGGTGTTCAATTACGAAGTCAAAAGCCTGTAGGTGTAGGCTCCGTCGAGCTAATCGCCCACTGAGATCACGGTGAGACATCAGCCACTTAAGGCTGCTGTGGTCCGTGATCACAGTGAAAGCCATCAACTCGTCGAAGGGCCTAAACTTCTTTATTGCTAGAACCACCGCTAGACATTCTCGCTCAGTGACCGTATAGTTCCGCTGGGCGGACGTAAGTTTGTGCGAAAAATAGGCTATCGGGTGTTCCTCATTATTATCATCCCGTTGGAAAAGTACTGCGCCAACTCCTAAGTCTGAGGCGTCACATTGTACAAAGAACCGCCTTGAAAAGTCTGGGTGCACTAACACGGGGCTAGTCACCAAAGCGTCTTTCAACTGGTCAAAAGCGATCTTGGCCTCCTCTGGGAATTCAAACGATTTACCCTTTTTCAGAGTATCAGAAATTGGGGCCGCTATGGTGGCGTAATCGGATATAAATATCCGATACCAACCAGTGGCTCCTAAGAAGCTCCTCACCTGTTTAAGGGTTCTTGGATACTTATAATTCACAATGGATTCCACTTTCGCTGGATCGGGTTTAACTTGGCCGCCTCCGACAAGGTAGCCTAGATAACGCAAGTCTTTGAAGCAGAACTTCGATTTTTCCACATTAAACGTGAGACCGGCATCTTCAAGGCAACGTGCGACTTGTCGCAACAGGTCCATATGGGTCTGAAAGTCTGGTGATACCACCAGAAGATCATCCAGGTAGACGAAGACGCGATCACGGAGAGCGGAAGGTATCACCCTATCCATTAAACGGCAAAGCCTTTGAGCTGCATTGCATAACCCAAAAGGCATTACCTTAAAATGGTAGAGTGGCCTTCCGGGTATCGTAAAATAGGTCTTCTCCCGACTGGATGGATCTAATGGTATCTGCCAGAAAGCATCTTTCAGATCCACACTTGAAATGTAGTAGGTATCCCCAAGTCTGCTGAGCAAACCCTCTATATGGGGAAGTGGATAGGCATCCTTGACCGTCAAAGCATTGAGCTTGCGGGCGTCCAAGCACAATCTATTCTTGGGCCTCTTGCGGACCAAAGTCACGGGGTGGCTCCACGGACTCTCGCTAGGCTCAGTGACTCCTAGGTCAAGCATTCTATCTACCTCTGCGTACAGAAGTGTTTGCACAGCTGGCGAAATAGGGTAATAGCGGTCCTTAACTGGGACTGTGTCTCCTGTATCAATTGAATGCGTCTCCAATTGCGTCTTGCCGAGGCCTTTCCTTGTATAACAAGGAAACAACCGAACCAAGGCTTCCAAAACTTCGCTCTGTTGTTGCGACATAGTATGGGTTTTGACCTCCTCAGGGGCTTGGACTTCCCCACATAGGTCTACCCCTTGAGTGGTAAGACTCTCTATATTCGCAAACAACTTAAAACTCCTCATAAAGTCCACGCCCAAATAGAGCGCACGTTCAAGAGTCGGAACTAGATAGATGTTAATTTCCTCCGACTTCTTACCGATTCAATTTTCACTCGGACTCTACCTAGAATTCGGTGGGCACTTCCATCAGCCGTCTTTACCGACGAGCCGAACCGGAATATCCGTAACCCAGCTCGTTCGAGCGAGGAGCTTCCCTTGCCTAAGCAGGTTACAGATGCTCCGCTGTCCGCGCCCTGCGACTTCAATGCCTCCGATATTCACTTTGGTATAGAATCGGTTATCGTCTCCTTCGAACAGAGTAGCACCGGCGATCTCTCGTCGGATCTGCCGTCGTTTCTTATAACGCACTCGTGTTCGTTCTATTCGATCAGATACCCCAAAAATTCTAGCGCGAGCTTCACGATATTCTGCCATTCGCTGATGCAGCGGCTTAAGCTGCCTCAAAACGGGCAGTGAAGGAGTTTCTTCCACTCGGCTGGTGTTCTTCAGAATGGTAATGGTGGTATCATCATCGGGTAATTGTATCGCAGAAGTTGTATCAGCTACTGTTATGTTAGGGTGTGTATTAGCAGCATCAGGTTGGTTAATGTCTGTGTTGTAAAAATCAATGTTGTCACGGGCTTGGTTGGTAATATCCGCGTTGTTAATGTCTGTGTTGGTAATTTCTGGGCTTAAACATCGGTGGACCTTACCTCCCCAGTTTGAGGTGTGGACCTTGGCTGGTTTCCCTGGCAAACAGGACATTTGGGAGTAACGGTGTTCTCTCTCCCACACTTGTAGCAAAATATCTTCCTATAAGTTGCAGGACAATCTCTGAAAGTATGTCCTATGGTCCGGCAGTTCCAGCAGGTGACTTTATTCGAGCTACCTATGGCATCCACTTCAGCTACAGTTACTTGATTACCGGCCTCATCTTCGAAAGTAACTTCATGTACACGCGGTTGAGATACCTGCCGCGAAGGAAGTTGCTGCCGCTGCATCGACAATAAAGTTTCCGCTCTTCTCACCTCTCGTGAGAACTCACTAAGAGAATTTGCAGGAATTGGAAACATTAGCTGAGCTAGGGCTGGTTTCAAATTGCCCTTCATAATTTCTGCCAGTTGTGCCTCCGAGTAAGGAACCCTCTGCTGGTGCCGTAATCTCATGATGGTATTGTAGAAATCCTCAAAAGACTCCTGTGGCTGCTGGCGCCTGCTGAGAATCTGCACCTGAATTTGGAACTCGTTCGTTCCAGCTTAGGACGGAAGTTAATCTCCGATAGCTCCAATAATATTCGAGCGCTGGTCCTTCCAATAGGTGGTGCAAGTCTTTCAGCAAATCTGACTCCGTGCATTCTTTGTCCTCGCATGTCACGCTTACACGGTAGAGGAACTCCTGGACATTCATTGTTTTCAGTGTGCCATCAAATTTAATACCCCACTTAGTCAAGTCTGCCTTACGTCCATTTCGGTTAAAGGTTTCGTCACGCCCTCCAGAGCACTGATGACGATGTTGATATCCATCGGCTCTCGGTACTCTGTTTCCTGGGGGTGGTGTAGATCCCCTCGTTGGCCAAAACTGTGGTGTAGGTGCCTGGAAATTCTCTGAAGGCCGCTGGTATCCTACCGTCGTCGCTATATCCACCATTGAAACCATTTGCGGTCTGTCATACCCCGATGGATGTATAGCTTCGGTTGGTCGTCTAAAATCTTCAGCTGGTGCTAGCTGTCTCTCACTCCTAGGAGCTTGCATCGGATACCTCGACATATCGGGTTGCCGAAACTGTCTTTCATCGAACGCCATCTACTGGTGGTCCACCTGAGTTGGTACTAGTGGTGGCGGTAGCTGCGCCTCTGACTGGCTCCCCATACTGCTGGCTAACGAAAATTTTCTCCCAAAACGACATAAACACGAAATCTGATATAACTCAGAAAAATTAATCATGGAGGTCTACTACGAACCAAAAAGAGGGCAAACGAAATGGGTCAGAGACCGCTTACCGTGACTCTCTCTCCCAGATTCGCCTGAATACTTTCACCGTATTCAGCCTAGGTACTAATATCTAGTAGCAGCCGTAATTTAATACGTAACCGTAAAACTGACTATTGTAGACACTAATTTTGTCATGGATGTGGAGTAACAGGACGTCGCAACGCGGCTAGACCTGAAGATCTTCACCGGGACTTACGCCTGGCATCACCGCATCGATGGACAAAACTAATGTTAGGAACCATAAAATCTTGCTAGCTATGCGTCAATCAACGTGTCGCAACGCGGTTAGACAATAAAATCTTCGCCGGGACTTACACTTTGGTTGGCGACATAAACTAGACAGGACACATACTATGAACTCTACTAAACTTAAACATGGATCAAGCAAAAATATCTAAGTCTGTGTCCCACTTGGAGCAATTGCCCCTGACCTTACCGCAGAGACAAGACTTCGCAAGTACTAGACACAAAGAAAAATATTACAAAAAGAGTATCATTGCCCCATGGCTAATCCGTCGCAACGCGTCAAGGACTGAATAACCGCCTAAAACGGGACTTACAGAACGCGTAGGGACAACTAAATTCTTTATACTAAAAAAAATCGGACTATTGAACACATAACTCGGGCCCCACGTTGGGCGCCATTATGTCATGTTGCACAACACAGTAGGCTTCGACGTGGTTATGATACCTCTAGACTCACGCTGTGAACCTTCGGGGTCCCACGTGGGGCGCCATTATGTCATGTGATCAGATTGCTATTCTTTAAAAAATTCAAAATTTCACCAGTCATTGCTTTGATTGAGTGGCATGCTTGGTTTGCCATGCGTTTAAGCCGGGCTGGTAACTCGCCGGACGGGGGGGTTCTTCCCACTCAATCAATGCGAGAACAATCAGACTCAGAACAATAAAATTACATACCAAGTCGAAACATAAACACGGGATTTTCAGACATAAAAATAAAGAAACGGAGCCCGAATCATATTTTCAATAGTAACCCAAAACGAAAAAGGCACAATTACAGATCAAAAAGAGGGACATTCGTGATCGGGCTGGAGAAAAATATTGTCGACAGGAAATATGTTATCTGGCCTGAGCTGTACTGACAGATGTTATGATCAGTTTTTACCCACCCGCTTGAAACTTCCTGTTGTTTCACCATGACGCTGTTTCTCTTCTCAGCGTCCCAAAGATATTGTTGCCCCCAGGAAACTTACCCTTGACTTACCCTAAAACCACTTTGATTGTCTACACAACCATAATTACTACGCGAAAACTCGTTTATAATCGTTATAAAGCTTTATTTAGCCTACTTATGAGGCTCTTATCTCACTTTATATAATCCGCTTACTCACTAGATAGTTGCATTCTTAATTAAAAAATAATTTTAACAAAAAAAACTACATTAGGGTGCCCCATGGGCGAAGCGCTACGATATTTCAAGCAAAACAATAGTCAGGCCTCTTATGGAGTACCTGATAAAAAATCCACTCCATGGATATAATCTTAACTTTAATATGCCTTCTAAACAGTAGGCAGGAAAATCTACAGGTGAAAAAGTTTAAGTCACGACTTACACTTTCGGCACGACAAAACGATTTGTAATATCAAAAAGAAAAAAAAACAATAGCAGTGAACACGATGTTTCACTTAATAGAACCCCGAGATTAAATACTTGGCCACCTAACGGGCACTTTAAACCGGGTAACCCTACTAACGAAGTGCTACAAATGCGGCTCGTGACGATTTAATAGTAACGAACCGTATTTGGCCACAAGTATTTATGTCCATAAACCATAGATAAATATTGGTTATAACCCCATAGCAGAAGAAATACGCTATAAATATATATATATATATAAGAACTTCTACAACATGGCCACGTTGCTTTATATATGATAATTGGAAAGAAATGTGAACATATATATATATATTGGATATTACAAGAATAAAAATATATAAATATATAGTCGGTACGTCACCCTATCGTGCTCACTTCTACTCTGTTTTATTTCATTGTTGCCTTGCTTCCTTTTTTCTCCTTTTAATTTTCTCAGAAGTCCAAGGCGGACCTTAAACTTTTTCTCAAATTAGAACCTTCCTTATTCTCTTACTTCTATTTTTTTTTCTTTTGTTCTTCTTACATCTTACCCTACGCTTTAGCACTTTAAATTAGGTAACATATTCTTTAACAAATGTTACTCTCATCAATTTGTATTTAGCTCGCGATTTAGTATTATATTCTATTTGTAAAAATTTCAAATTCGAACTTCGGTACCAATATAATTTAATTCAAAATTTAAAATCGCTCATATTCATTTGGCCTTTAACTGTTCAAACTTCTCTTGGAATTTTGATAAATTAAAACACTTTCTGCACTTGAATATTCCCGATTTCCAACACTTTATATTCTCCTCTTACTTAGCACTACTGAGTTAAATCTTAAATAGCACTTATAACTCCAGGGTGCCTCTGAATTTAAAGTGCTAAAGTTCTTATAAATTAGTTTCAAAATTAATTTAACAATAAAAGATTTACGAATTTCCCTTACTCATTTGAAATTCGAAGTATCTTTTAGGCGTAAGTATCTAAGTATCTAAACCGTAATTACAACACTCTAATTTTTCTCCATTTCAAAATTTATTATATCCACATTTACATAATTCATTTAACTTTCACCCTTTTCACTTATCTTGAGTATTATCTTTAACACTTTAAGGGTGTACTTTGAAACTAGGATCTTGCGACCCTATCAGATTTATATTATCTAACTATGAAATTGTTTTACATTTGTTATTTCTTTTAGATGGGACTTTAAAGTACTCTATTCTCCAGGCACCGAAACTAATTTTTTTTTGGGGTAACATAATGGTTTCCCTTATAGATGCCCTACTCTAAACCCGGTCCATTGGTGTTCAGACGTCCAAAAAGAAAAACTGGACTTACCGCTAACTGCTGGTCAAAGACAGGGGCTGGATTTAGGGTATTATCTACTTGCGGATATGACCAACGAAAACAGATGTAGCTACTGTTGGTGGCTAGAGCTGATCTAGCTGATGTTGTTGCTGCTGTAGATGACTGTGGCTAGTGATGAAAGATGGTGTTGTTGTTGACTATGCAGATAAGCGTTTCTGGCCTGTATATGACGGTCGTTACGTGGCTCTACTATCTGCGGGCGGTAGATGAGAGATGTTTAGTGGATTTTGCCGACTTGCTGGAGCTGGTGCTATTCGTGGTGCTCTGGTCAGAGTGCTTGGTGCGACGGAGACTGTTTATGGCGTTTGGACGCTTTCCACACTTTTGAATCACAGCACTGGCCGATCAGACCTGACCGGGCGGTTGACGTTTTTTGGCCCCACGTCCGGATATGCACACCCAGAGTAACCCGGTGGTACTGCCTGTTCCTGCTTGTATGCCAGGTACAACCTCTGCAGTACTCACCGAACCTCCGAATGCGCAGTCTTTCGATGGGTAACCTAAACAACTGCCGGACAGTTCTGATTGGTTCGTGCTGCCTTCGGCTTTTAAGTACGTTAACGCGGGGTATCGTCGGCACTCGGGTAGGATCTCGTTTGTTATCTGTGGGAGTGAAAAACGTGGAACTGTGTCAGCTTTGCGTTTTCTCAGTAAGGTTGGATATATTTAATCTGATCCAACACTATTATACTCGCCTTTTCTGATCTGATTAACCGGATCAGTTCTGTCTTTACCTGGTTTTGAAGGAACTGGCACCGGCTGATGGAACGAAATTCCGCATCGCTGGCTCGCTGTTCGCTGGGGTCGGTTTACTCGATGGCTGGACTGGTCAGGGACAGCAAAGGATGTTATTTTTGGATAAAAGAAAGACAGGCAACGCGCACATACTTACACCACGTTCCTTTCTTCTTCGCTTGCTGTTCGAGGCGCAAAAATTTGACTATAGCCTACTGTTCTCAGAGGCACTGGAATTTCTTGCTCCTAAAGATGGGGTGGTGGTGCTTGTTTTCCTTTTGCTTTGGCTTTTTTTCTTTATTCTTAAAATTTACAATTCAATTAAACACGGTGGCTGCTGCAAACTTTACCGGTTATCACGCTGGCTATTTCACAATTAATTTGCAAAATGGCCGAAACGATCAGATGACGCCGTTTTGCGGGAATTTTTACTGCCGTTGTTGCAAATTTCACTCGTTCCGGCCTGTTTTCTCGAAATTTCTGTGAAAGTTGCCGTTTTGTCAGATAATTCTGACAATGTTGTTTACTTTTCATTTACCAACTGTCATGATACAATTTCAACAGGTGGTACCCACCAAGTTCTGTGGTGGTGTAATCAAACGGGTGGTTGCCAGATTATGTGGCCGCCGGTAGATGGTCAGTACGGCGCCGCCACAAGGTTGAGTCGACTCGACTTATTTTTTGTCGCTACGCTTTTTCTACACGACTTGCTACGCCTTGATGCAAACAATTCTGTTTTGATTGATTCATAAGTTGGTGAAAAGTGAAATATAAAAATTAAATAGAAAAATATTTAAAATTACAAATGCAACACAGTTCGAAAATTTAATAAAAGAACTGGAGAAAACTCCAAGCCTTGCGAATATAAAGATCATACAACTTACTTGATATCTGGTAGGTTAAATATATATGACCTTTGCCTTATACATTTTCTTTGTCCCACAGAGGGTGACGGTCTAACTGCTTGGGAAAAATATAAAAAATCTTATTCACGAAATTTATTTAAAAACAAAGGAAAATAATTCAATACTAGTTTTTTTATTTTTATATAACTATGAAGTATTGAACATAATGAACATAGTACATTTATAGTCAAAAACTATGTTTTTTTAAAAATTATTCTAACTGGGCTGAGTAGAGGAATTGCAAATTTCTTTTTTGTAATTATGTACTTGCTAAAAGGTCGCAAATTGTAAATGTATAATTTTTAGACATACAGGAGTGTTTCCTTTTGCCATACACGAGTGTTTACCTTTCCCATACATGAGTCATATTAAAATAACCAAGTAGTAGCACTAGACGTTGTTGTTGTAGGCAGCAACAACAGACATTTTGTTTTTGTATCAATCGCTTAAGTTGTCAAACTATACACGTAAGTACACCAACAAAACAGGAATACAAAAAAGTACAAAAACAAAGTACATTCAGTTTAATAGCTGAAACGATCAACCACACTGAAAAAATTGAAAACATCTGTTCTAACGAGTTTACCTTCCTTATTTTACCATGACATGAGTGTTTACTTGTGCCACACACCAACTCGCGTATCCTTTGCGTATGTTGGGATGACAAAATTCACAAACAGTCGATGTATGTGAACGCAAGGAGAAAAATAAAGGACACACATTCGCGAGTGTATTCTGCAATGAATAAAATGTAGATACACACAAAGTTGAATGAAAATAACTTATAGTGTGTGTTGCTTTTCTAGAATACATTGTGTGTATTCTGAACCCTGGTTAATTTTAATAATAATATATAATTATATTATTATTAATAATAATTATTTTAATTACAATGGTCTAATTGTAGATGTGCGACAACGAAATGCAAAGCAGGTATGTTGACGTCAGACATCCTGGTTCTACTCTCGATGCCCTCATTTGGAACAACAGTCCACTGAAGCAACAGGCTGCTGAACTCAGGGCAAACAAATGGCAACTAGGGCTAAATTGCCGGAGTTCGGGCGCAGCTCAAAACTTGATAAAAAAAAGACCAAAATTAGAGAAACATATGTTATTTTTGTCGGACGGCCCTGTGTTCCAGATTTTTTATTTGAAGTCTTGAAAATTGTTCCTGAAAGTTTTTAAAATGTCTAGCAGTGAAGCACATTCATCATTCCATTCAATTTGAATACCCATGCTAAATGTTCGATATTATCCGATTCTCAAGACATACTATAATGTGGTAAATTGAGGTTATCTCCGTGCACAGATGCCGCCCCACAAAAATAAAAACTATAAAATTTGGATAAAAATACCTTTATTTTGCGTACCCACAGTTGCCTGTTTCTAGCAGTCTCTAGTTAGTTAGCTAGTTTGAAAAGAGGGGTGCGGTGTTGAGTGTTCAAAAGGAGCACTCTAAACCTTCCCATGTAAGTAAGACATACACTTAAGCCGCTGATTCGACCTGTTGTGAGCTGTCGGATGATAAATAAGTGAGATATGATCGATTATATACTCAAGCTTTCAAGGCCTATATCTCAAGAAGTTGGACCTTAACAAAACTAAAAGCCTATTTTTCCACTCAGCGCAAAAGCCTTTACCATTGGTAAAATTTTGGTGCAGATCTGATTTGTACTGTCCGAAAGATATCTGGATCTAGCTTGTGCGAAGGCCGGACAATGGCATAAGAAATGCTCCATCGTCTCATCCTCTTCCATGCATACCCTGCACTCACTATTCGCCACTAGTCCAATACGGTACATGTGGGCCCGTAATCCCGAATGCCCCGTTAAGACTCCCATCGTCTTGCTCATTTCAGATTTTCCCAGTTTCAGCAAACCTTTTGTCCTCAATCCATCTGGGTCTCCCCATAGGATCTTAGTCATTCCTGGTTCCACTGGACTATATGTGCCGACTCCGCCCATTTACTCAACTCAGCCTTCGTCACCCCAAAGGGTTTCGCTCCCTCTAGGCTCACCGTTTGGAGTTTCCTGGGTTTCGTTGCTAGGAGGTTCGCTCGTTCGTTGCCGAATATTCCGCTGTGCCCCGGCACCCAGATGATGTTGAGTCTGCTGTGCATAGAATAATCGTTTGTCACCTTACAGTCAAGGACCGTTCTACATTTGACAGTTTCCGATTACATTGCCTTGATTGCCATTTGGCTACCCGTGAAGATATTTGCCTCGGCTAGGATTGTATTATTGCCGAGCCATTTGATACACTTCGTAATCGCCCGAACTTCCGCCTTGAAGTTTGTATTATGATCCGGGAGACGTAGATGGGATTCGGTTGGTGGATTTTCCATAAAGAATCCTGGACCCATTCTTTCTCCTAGCTTTGAGCCATCCGTGTAGAAGCAAGACCCATTTGGCATTTGTGCCACGGTCCCATTCTGCCAAGCGTCTCTAGTTGGCGTTAAGGTCACGCAGTTCGCCTTAATCATTATCTCAGGTATTCGGTCAGATTCACTCGTATCTTGCGTGTACCCGACTAAGGCCCCAATTATCCGTTGGTTGACGTAAGATCACTGTTGATCCATTCACCTGTTGCCTGTAGGCGTTTTGATACATTAAACCGTCTTCATGGCTCTTGTCGAGGTTGTTCTTATTGCACCGCTAATACCAATGCAGCACATTCTCTAAACCCTCTGCAGTATTGCGATGTTACATTTTCTCTCAACTGCCGTCCACCATACTACAGAAGCATATGTTAGTCCGGGCCTGATGACGCTTTTGTAGAGCCAGTGTGTTATATTCGGTTTGAAGCCCCATTTGGATCCTATAGCCCTTCTAAATAGCGACCAGCATATGTAGGCCTTATTGGCCCTTTCCTCTATGTTGTGCTTCCAATTCAGTGTCCGATCTAAGATTACTCCTAAGTATTTAACCTTATCGGATATTTTAATCGTCTTTCCCAGGAATCGTGGCTCTTCATATTCAGAGATTTTCGTCTTCCTTGCGAATAGACATATTTCCGTTTTGTCCGGGTTTACATTTAGGCCCCTTGGCTGTGCCCAGTCATACGCTATACTCAGTGCCCTCTCGGCCTCTGTATAATTGATTAGGATTCTTTCCCTTAAGAAGTATTATAACGTCATCTGCGTCTCCTGGTTTAAGTCCTTCTTCGGTAAGTTTCCTTAGGAGACTATTGTGAGGACCCATAAGAGTGGTGATATAATCCCTCCCTGTGGAGTTCCACGTTGTACCCTGTCTCTAATATTTACATCATGGGAACCAAAGTTTATCCATCTATTCCTTAGCATATGGTTGATCCAGTGTTTTAATGCCCGGTCCACCATAAACTGGTCTAAGGATTGGATGAGTGTTTCGGTCCGCACATTATTGAACGCTCCCTCAATATCTATGCATACAGCGAGTGTATATTGTTTGTCATTGAGAGATTGGTTAGGTTACCTCATGAAGTGCGGTGTCCACTGATCTGCCTTTGACATAGGCATGTTGCCTAAACTTAGGCATGTCATTCGGCATTCCACTTTTCACCATGTCGTCCACTATTCTCTCCAGGGTTTTGAGTAGAAACGAGGTAAGGCTAATTGGTCTATAAGCCTTTGCCGTTGCATAGCTTGCTTTTCTAGGTTTGGGTATAAATACTACCCTAGCCTCCTGCCAGTTTCTCGGTGCATAGGCGTATTTTAAGCATGCGGTAATAATTCCTGCCAAATGGGTTGTTATTTGGTCAACCCCATGTTGTAGGAAAAATACCAGCCGGTCCCACCGCTTTATATGGGGAGAAGCTCTTTATAGCTTTTTCGACCATTTCGTCCGTAATGATTAGCGTCTGATGTACTACATGCTCACCTTCTGACCATTCCCCTGTGGGTTCCGCGTTCCCATTTGGAAAGTGTGTATCCATCAGGTGCCTTAGCGTTTGTTCCATTGTATCCATTCTCTTTCCCGTGTCATCTACTAGCGTTTCCGCCGGTACGTGGGTCTTAGAGAGGAATTTTTTCATCTTCGACATGTCGTTGACGCTGTCCACCTGTTCACTGAATAGTCTCCAGAAGTTGTCTCGCTTTTCTTAATATTGCATTGTATTCACTGAGACTCTTCTTTAGTCCTCCCAGTATACTGGTAATTTCTTACGCGTGGCCCTGTTGTAAAGTCTACGGACATTCTCCCTAGATTTCGAATTTCCCCTGTAACCCGGGGTTTTTCTTGGACCGATTTCCTTTCCCGAAGTGGAGAGCTGTCCTCGAAAGACTTTACTAGTGCTTGCGTTGTCCTTGTCACCTTATCGGACTAGTTCGTCCCTGCTAGAGTATTCGAGTTGAGGGTGATCTAGTCGATTCCTAAGTAGGCTTCCGAACTTTGTCCAGTCTGTCTTGGTCCTATTTCGGAAACTTATCGGTTTCGGCGGTGGCCGTGTTATCCTGAATCTAATGTATCTGTGATCCGAGAATGAGTGATCATTTGAACCCTCATTTGTTGAATCTCATCTATAAGGTGTTCAGAACAGATTGTGATATCTAACACCTCCTCCCTAATCTTGTTGACAAAAGTGGTTTTGTTCCCAATATTCAGTGTGAAAAGGTCGTTAGTATTCAAATATTATACTAGGGTATGACCCCTACGGTTACAGTTAGTACTACCCCACGACGTGTGGGGTACTACCTATTAATACTTCGTTACCTGTCTGTTTGGCCCTCTCTACCAGACGCTGTAATTCCGACGAAGGTGGTGGGGTCGGCGAATCATACTGCAAGTATACTGATGCCAGGTATATATTTCCATCTCCATGTTTAAGCACAGTTGCATTCGATGTTGACAACTCTGGAGAGAAGAGAAAAGAGGTTTTTATGGGATAAGATACATGTTCTCGGACGGGAACCCGCCTTCGTATAGAATAGTTGGTAGTTAATATGATTTAATCCAATAACCTTGTTTTCAGTGGTCCAAGGTGCTTGTATTAAAGCAATGTGTATTTTACCTTTATTAATTTTATCCAACAGAGCGTGGGTTGCCGTCTCGCTCCGGTGGAGGTTTATCTGGATGACCTCTAGCATTGGTCCTCCAGTAATCGGCCTTCTTGGGAGTTGGTGATACATTCGGTCACTTCCTCCTTCTTATTTGTCGGTGTCTGCTCTGCCGAGCCTCCACTCGCTTCATCGTACTTCGCATTCTCCGGCTGTGTTCCTCCGGTCGTCATGCCAATTGGCACTTTGTCAACTTTAATGTAGACAGCTTTGGTCACAAAGAACACCATACCTTTAGCCTTGGCAAGACCAGCCATGGACACCGGATCTATTCCGATCACAAGGAAAGTGCCCTCCTTCCTGTGGAAAACGACCCATTTATCCACGGTTAGTCCTGCGTTTTGCTTGCCAATGACTTTCAGTATGGCGTCCGATGCAAACTTGCTGCCCCATCCTTTTATGTACACGGTAGCCTTTGTCAGCTTGGGGATGTCCTTCTTCCATACGAGGGCTAGCTTACCGCCTTCCCAGGGGGCAGAGATTTCATCCACTAGCTTCTTCAATGTCTCCGCACAGTGTTGTGAGGCCAGCTGTAGTGTGAGTACCTCCCCTTTGAAGCCGCTGCAGACGACTCCACTTTCGGCCTTCATTATGTACTCCATAACCTTCGTGTTGACAATGTCCTCAACGGTTTGGTGCTGGTTGGTTGGTATTAAGCCAGTTGGGTTGCCGCTGTCAATTACTGGATAGCAGAGATCGTCCAGGAATTGCATTCTTGCTACCTTTGCGTAGGATGGTGGTTGTTTGCCTGTGTTCACATTCAGCTTCCTCTTCCGAGTTGGATAGGGTTCGTGTTTACGGGATTTCCTATTGTCCCTTGAATTCTGTTGAATACCCTGGGTAGTATGGGGTTTGGGCGTCTCCGAGTTACTAGATGACGTGAAACACTTTTTCCTCTTTGCCGCTAGTTTGACAGTCACCCCTACCCTGTAAGTCGTCGTCGACAGCTAACGTCGACGTCTGGTGTCGCCTTGTTAATTTTGGTACCTCTGAAGTCGTGTCGACATCAGACGACGAGTACTTGGTACCCGCAATGGCGTTTTTACAACCAGGTTGAGTCGACTCGACTTATTTTTTGTCGCTACGCTTTTTCTACACGACTTGCTACGCCTTGATGCAAACAATTCTGTTTTGATTGATTCATAAGTTGGTGAAAAGTGAAATATAAAAATTAAATAGAAAAATATTTAAAATTACAAATGCAACACAGTTCGAAAATTTAATAAAAGAACTGGAGAAAACTCCAAGCCTTGCGAATATAAAGATCATACAACTTACTTGATATCTGGTAGGTTAAATATATATGACCTTTGCCTTATACATTTTCTTTGTCCCACAGAGGGTGACGGTCTAACTGCTTCGGAAAAATATAAAAAATCTTATTCACGAAATTTATTTAAAAACAAAGGAAAATAAATCAATACTAGTTTTTTTATTTTTATATAACTATGAAGTATTGAACATAATGAACATAGTACATTTATAGTCAAAAACCATGTTTTTTTAAAAATTATTCTAACTGGGCTGAGTAGAGGAATTGCAAATTTCTTTTTTGTAATTATGTACTTGCTAAAAGGTCGCAAATTGTAAATGTATAATTTTTAGACATACAGGAGTGTTTCCTTTTGCCATACACGAGTGTTTACTTTTCCCATACATGAGTCATATTAAAATAACCAAGTAGTAGCACTAGACGTTGTTGTTGTAGGCAGCAACAACAGGCATTTTGTTTTTGTATCAATCGCTTAAGTTGTCAAACTATACACGTAAGTACACCAACAAAACAGGAATACAAAAAAGTACAAAAACAAAGTACATTCAGTTTAATAGCTGAAACGATCAACCACACTGAAAAAATTGAAAACATCTGTTCTAACGAGTTTACCTTCCTTATTTTACCATGACATGAGTGTTTACTTGTACCACACACCAACTCGCGTATTCCTTGCGTATGTTGGGATGAAAAAATTCACAAACAGTCGATGTATGTGAACGCAAGGAGAAAAATAAACGACACACATTCGCGAGTGTATTCTGCAATGAATAAAATGTAGATACACACAAAGTTGAATGAAAATAACTTGTAGTGTGTGTTGCTTTTCTAGAATACATTGTGTGTATTCTGAACCCTGGTTAATTTTAATACTATAATAATTATTTTAATTACAATGGTCTAATTGTAGATGTGCGACAACGAAATGCAAAGCAGGTATGTTGACGTCAGACATCCTGGTTCTACTCTCGATGCCCTCATTTGGAACAACAGTCCACTGAAGCAACAGGCTGCTGAACTCAGGGCAAACAAATGGCAACTAGGGCTAAATTGCCGGAGTTCGGGCGCAGCTCAAAACTTGATAAAAAAAGACCAAAATTAGAGAAAAATATGTTATTTTTGTCGGACGGCACTATGTTCCAGATTTTTTATTTGAAGTCTTGAAAATTGTTCCTGAAAGTTTTTAAAATGTCTAGCAGTGAAGCACATTCATCATTCCATTCAATTTGAATACCCATGCTAAATGTTCGATATTATCCGATTCTCAAGACATACTATAATGTGGTAAATTGAGGTTATCTGCTTGCACAGATGCCGCCCCACAAAAATAAAAACTATAAAATTTGGATAAAAATACCTTTCTTTTGCGTACCCACAGTTGCCTGTTTCTAGCAGTCTCTAGTTAGTTAGCTAGTTTGAAAAGAGGGGTGCGGTGTTGAGTGTTCAAAAGGAGCACTCTAAACCTTTCCATGTAAGTAAGACATACACTTAAGCCGCTGATTCGACCTGTTGTGCGCTGTCCGATGATAAATAAGTGAGATATGACCGATTATATACTCAAGCTTTCAAGGCCTATATCTCAAGAAGTTGGACCTTAACAAAACTAAAAAGCCTATTTTTCCACTCAGCGCAAAAGCCTTTACCATTGGTGAAATTTTGGTGCAGATCTGATTTGTACTGTCCGAAAGATATCTGGATCTAGCTAGTGTGAAGGCCGGACAATGGCATAAGAAATGCTCCATCGTCTCATCCTCCTCCATGCATACCCTGCACTCACTATTCGCCACTAGTCCAATACGGTACATGTGGGCCCGTAATCCCGAATGCCCCGTTAAGACTCCCATCATCTTGGTCATTTCAGATTTTCCCAGTTTCAGCAAACCTTTCTGGGTCTCCCCATAGGATCTTAGTCATTCCTGGTTCCACTGGACTATATGTGCCAACTCCGCCCCTTTACTCAACTCAGCCTTCGTCACCCCAAAGGGTTTCGCTCCCTCTAGGCTCACCGTTTGGAGTTTCCTGGGTTTCGTTGCTAGGAGGTTCGCTCGTTCGTTGCCGAATATTCCGCTGTGCCCCGGCACCCAGATGATGTTGAGTCTGCTGTGCATAGAATAGTCGCTTATACCTTACAGTCAAGGACCGTTCTACATTTGACAGTTTCCGATTACATTGCCTTGATTGCCATTTGGCTACCCGTGAAGATATTTGCCTCGGCTAGGATTGTATTATCGCCGAGCCATTTGATACACATCGTAATCGCCCGAACTTCCGCCTGGAAGTTTGTATTATGATCCGGGAGACGTAGATGGGATTCGGTTGGTGGATTTTCCATAAAGAATCCTGGACCCATTCTTTCTCCTAGCTTTGAGCCATCCGTGTAGAAGCAAGTCCCATTTGGCATTTGTGCCACGGTCCCATTCTGCCAGGCGTCTCTAGTTGGCGTTAAGGTCACGCAGTTCGCCTTAATCATTATCTCAGGTATTCGGTCAGATTCACTCGTATCTTGCGTGTACCCGACTAACGCCCCAATTATCTGTTGGTTGACGTAAGATCACTGTTGATCCATTCACCTGTTGCCTGTAGGCGTTTTGATACATTAAACCGTCTTCATGGCTCTTGTCGAGGTTGTTCTTATTGCACCGCTAATACCAATGCAGCACATTCTCTAAACCCTCTGCAGTATTGCGATGCTACATTTTCTCTCAACTGCCGTCCACCATACTACAGAAGCATATGTTAGTACGGGCCTGATGACGCTTTTGTAGAGCCAGTGTGTTATATTCGGTTTGAAGCCCCATTTGGATCCTATAGCCCTTCTGCATAGCGACCAGCATATGTAGGCCTTATTGGCCCTTTCCTCTGTGTTGTGCTTCCAATTCAGTGTCCGATCTAAGATTACTCCTAAGTATTTAACCTTATCGGATATTTTAATCGTCTTTCCCAGGAATCGTGGCTCTTCATATTCTGAGATTTTCGTCTTCCTTGTGAATAGACATATTTCCGTTTTGTCCGGGTTTACATTTAAGCCCCTTGGCTATGCCCGGTCATACGCTATTCTCAGTGCCCTCTCGGCCTCTGCATAATTGATTAGAATTATTACCCTTAAGAAGTATTATAACGTCATCTGTGTAGCAGATTGGTTTAAGTCCTTCTTCGGTAAGTTTCCTTAGGAGACTATTGAGAGGACCCATAAGAGTGGTGATATAATCCCTCCCTGACTGGGAACCAAAGTTTATCCATCTATTCCTTAGCATATGGTTGATCCAGTCTTTTAATGCCCGGTCCACCATAAACTGGTCTAAGGATTGGATGAACGTTGGAACGTTCCCTCAATATCTATGCATACAGCGAGTGTATATTGTTTGTCATTGAGAGATTGTTCTATGTAGTAGGTTACCTCATGAAGTGCGGTGTTCACTGATCTGCCTTTGACATAGGCATGTTGCCTAAACTTAAGCATGTCATTCGGTATTCCACTTTTCACCATGTCGTCCAACATTCTCTCCAGGGTTTTGAGTAGAAACGAGGTAAGGCTAATTGGTCTATAAGCCTTTGCCGTTGCATAGCTTACTTTTCTAGGTTTGGGTATAAATACTACCCTAGCCTCCTGCCAGTTTCTCGGTGCATAGGCGTATTTTAAGCATGCGGTAATAATTCCTGCCAAATGGGTTGTTATTTGGTCAACCCCATGTTGTAGGATAGCCGGAAAAATACCAGCCGGTCCCACCGCTTTATATGGGGAGAAGCTCTTTATAGCTTGTTCGACCATTTCGTCCGTAATGATTAGCGTCTGATGTACTACATGCTCACCTTCTGACCATTCTCTTTCTCTTTCTCTTTCCCGTGTCATCTACTAGCGTTTCCGCCGGTACGTGGGTCTTAGAGAGGAATTTTTTCATCTTCGACATGTCGTTGACGCTGTCCACCTGTTCACTGAATAGTCTCCAGGAGTTGAGTCTCGCTTTTCTTAATATTGCATTGTATTCACTGAGACTCTTCTTTAGTCCTCCCAGTATACTGGTAATTTCTTACGCGTGGCCCTGTTGTAAAGTCTACGGACATTCTTCCCTAGATTTCGTATTTCCCCTGTAACCCGGGGTTTTTCTTGGACCGATTTCCTTTCCCGAAGTGGGGAGCTGTCCTCGAAAGACTTTACTAGTGCTTGCGTTGTCCTTGTCACCTTATCGGACTAGTTCGTCCCTGCTAGAGTATTCGAGTTGAGGGTGACCTAGTCGATACCTAAGTAGGCTTCCGAACTTTGTCCAGTCTGTCTTGGTCCTATTTCGGAAACTTATCGGTTTCGGCGGTGGCCGTGTTATCCTGAATCTAATGTATCTGTGATCCGAGAATGAGTGATCATTTGAAACCCTCATTTCTTGAATCTCATCTATAAGGTGTTCAGAACAGATTGTGATATCTAACACCTCCTCCCTAATCTTGTTGACAAAAGTGGCTTTGTTCCCAATATTCAGTGTGAATAGGTCGTTAGTATTCAAATATTATACTAGGGTATGACCCCTACGGTTACAGTTAGTACTACCCCACGACGTGTGGTGAGAGTTAGAGTCACTACCTATTAATACTTCGTTACCTGTCTGTTTGGCCCTCTCTACCAGACGCTGTAATTCCGACGAAGGTGGTGGGGTTGGCGAATCATATGGCAAGTATACTGATGCCAGGTATATATTTCCATCTCCCTGTTTCAGCACAGTTGCATTCGATGTTGACAACTCTGGAGAGAAGAGAAAAGAGGTTTTTATGGGATAAGTTACATGTTCTCGGACGGGAACCCGTCTTCGTATAGAATAGTTAGTAGTTAATATGATTTAATCCAATAACCTTGTTTTCAGTGGTCCAAGGTTCTTGTATTAAAGCAATGTGTATTTTACGTTTATTAATTTTATCCAACAGAGCGTGGGTTGCCGTCTCGCTCCGGTGGAGGTTTATCTGGATGACCTCTAGCATTGGTCCTCCAGTAATCGGTCTTCTTGGGAGCTGGTGATACATTCGGTCACTTCCTCCTTCTTATTTGGCGGTGTCTGCTCTGCCGAGCCTCCACTCGCTTCATCGTACTTCGCATTCTCCGGCTGTGTTCCTCCGGTCGTCATGCCAATTGGCACTTTGCCAACTTTAATGTAGACAGCTTTGGTCACAAAGAACACCATACCTTTAGCCTTGGCAAGACCAGCCATGGACACCGGATTTATTCCGATCACAAGGAGAGTGCCCTCCTTCCTGTGGAAAACGACCCATTTATCCACGGTTAGTCCTGCGTTTTGCTTGCCAATGACTCAGTATGGCGTCCGATGCAAACTTGCTGCCCCATCCTTTTATGTACACGGTAGCCTTTGTCAGCTTGGGGATGTCCTTCTTCCATACGAGGGCTAGCTTACCGCCTTCCCAGGGGGCAGAGATTTCATCCACTAGCTTCTTCAATGTCTCCGCACAGTGTTGCGAGGCCAGCTGTAGTTTGAGTACCTGACCTTTGAAGCCGCTGCAGACGACTTCTATGGGAGGTCCACTTTCGGCCTTCATTATGTACTCCATAACCTTCGTGTTGACAATGTCCTCCTCGGTTTGGTGCTGGTTGTTTGGTATTAAGCCAGTTGGGTTGCCGCTGGTAATTACTGGATAGCAGAGATCGTCCAGGAATTGCATTCTTGCTACCTTTGCGTAGGATGGTGGTTGTTTGCCTGTGTTCACATTCAGCTTCCTCTTCCGAGTTGGATAGGGTTCGTGTTTACGCGATTTCCTATTGTCCCTTGAATTCTGTTGAATACCCTGGGTAGTATGGGGTTTGGGCGTCTCCGAGTTACTAGATGACGTGGAACACTTTTTCCTCTTTGCCGCTACTTTGACAGCCACCCCTACCCTGTAAGTCGTCGTCGACAGCTAACGTCGACGTCTGGTGTCGCCTTGTTAATTTTGGTACCTCTGAAGTCGTGTCGACATCAGACGACGAGTACTTGGTACCCGCAATGGCGTTTTTACAACCAGGTTGAGTCGACAAACAATTCTGTTTTGATTGATTCATAAGTTGGTGAAAAGTGAAATATAAAAATTAAATAGAAAAATATTTAAAATTACAAATGCAACACAGTTCGAAAATTTAATAAAAGAACTGGAGAAAACTCCAAGCCTTGCGAATATAAAGATCATACAACTTACTTGATATCTGGTAGGTTAAATATATATGACCTTTGCCGTATACATTTTCTTTGTCCCACAGAGGGTGACGGTCTAACTGCTTGGGAAAAATATAAAAAATCTTATTTACGAAATTTATTTAAAAACAAAGGAAAATAATTCAATACTAGTTTTTTTATTTTTATATAACTATGAAGTATTGAACATAATGAACATAGTGCATTTATAGTCAAAAACTATGTTTTTTTAAAAATTATTCTAACTGGGCTGAGTAGAGGAATTGCAAATTAGTTTTTTGTAATTATGTACTTGCTAGAAGGTCGCAAATTGTAAATGTATAATTTTTAGACATACAGGAGTGTTTCCTTTTGCCATACACGAGTGTTTACCTTTCCCATACATGAGTCATATTAAAATAACCAAGTAGTAGCACTAGACGTTGTTGTTGTAGGCAGCAACAACAGACATTTTGTTTTTGTATCAATCGCTTAAGTTGTCAAACTATACACGTAAGTACACCAACAAAACAGGAATACAAAAAAGTACAAAAACAAAGTACATTCAGTTTAATAGCTGAAACGATCAACCACACTGAAAAAATTGAAAACATCTGTTCTAACGAGTTTACCTTCCTTATTTTACCATGACATGAGTGTTTACTTGTGCCACACACCAACTCGCGTATCCTTTGCGTATGTTGGGATGACAAAATTCACAAACAGTCGATGTATGTGAACGCAAGGAGAAAAATAAACGACACACATTCGCGAGTGTATTCTGCAATGAATAAAATGTAGATACACACAAAGTTGAATGAAAATAACTTATAGTGTGTGTTGCTTTTCTAGAATACATTGTGTGTATTCTGAACCCTGGTTAATTTTAATAATAATATATAATTATATTATTATTAATAATAATTATTTTAATTACAATGGTCTAATTGTAGATGTGCGACAACGAAATGCAAAGCAGGTATGTTGACGTCAGACATCCTGGTTCTACTCTCGATGCCCTCATTTGGAACAACAGTCCACTGAAGCAACAGGCTGCTGAACTCAGGGCAAACAAATGGCAACTAGGGCTAAATTGCCGGAGTTCGGGCGCAGCTCAAAACTTGATAAAAAAAAAGACCAAAATTAGAGAAACATATGTTATTTTTGTCGGACGGCCTTGTGTTCCAGATTTTTTATTTGAAGTCTTGAAAATTGTTCCTGAAAGTTTTTAAAATGTCTAGCAGTGAAGCACATTCATCATTCCATTCAATTTGAATACCCATGCTAAATGTTCGATATTATCCGATTCTCAAGACATACTATAATGTGGTAAATTGAGGTTATCTCCGTGCACAGATGCCGCCCCACAAAAATAAAAACTATAAAATTTGGATAAAAATACCTTTATTTTGCGTACCCACAGTTGCCTGTTTCTAGCAGTCTCTAGTTAGTTAGCTAGTTTGAAAAGAGGGGTGCGGTGTTGAGTGTTCAAAAGGAGCACTCTAAACCTTCCCATGTAAGTAAGACATACACTTAAGCCGCTGATTCGACCTGTTGTGAGCTGTCGGATGATAAATAAGTGAGATATGATCGATTATATACTCAAGCTTTCAAGGCCTATATCTCAAGAAGTTGGACCTTAACAAAACTAAAAGCCTATTTTTCCACTCAGCGCAAAAGCCTTTACCATTGGTAAAATTTTGGTGCAGATCTGATTTGTACTGTCCGAAAGATATCTGGATCTAGCTTGTGCGAAGGCCGGACAATGGCATAAGAAATGCTCCATCGTCTCATCCTCTTCCATGCATACCCTGCACTCACTATTCGCCACTAGTCCAATACGGTACATGTGGGCCCGTAATCCCGAATGCCCCGTTAAGACTCCCATCGTCTTGCTCATTTCAGATTTTCCCAGTTTCAGCAAACCTTTTGTCCTCAATCCATCTGGGTCTCCCCATAGGATCTTAGTCATTCCTGGTTCCACTGGACTATATGTGCCGACTCCGCCCATTTACTCAACTCAGCCTTCGTCACCCCAAAGGGTTTCGCTCCCTCTAGGCTCACCGTTTGGAGTTTCCTGGGTTTCGTTGCTAGGAGGTTCGCTCGTTCGTTGCCGAATATTCCGCTGTGCCCCGGCACCCAGATGATGTTGAGTCTGCTGTGCATAGAATAATCGTTTGTCACCTTACAGTCAAGGACCGTTCTACATTTGACAGTTTCCGATTACATTGCCTTGATTGCCATTTGGCTACCCGTGAAGATATTTGCCTCGGCTAGGATTGTATTATTGCCGAGCCATTTGATACACTTCGTAATCGCCCGAACTTCCGCCTTGAAGTTTGTATTATGATCCGGGAGACGTAGATGGGATTCGGTTGGTGGATTTTCCATAAAGAATCCTGGACCCATTCTTTCTCCTAGCTTTGAGCCATCCGTGTAGAAGCAAGACCCATTTGGCATTTGTGCCACGGTCCCATTCTGCCAAGCGTCTCTAGTTGGCGTTAAGGTCACGCAGTTCGCCTTAATCATTATCTCAGGTATTCGGTCAGATTCACTCGTATCTTGCGTGTACCCGAATAAGGCCCCAATTATCCGTTGGTTGACGTAAGATCACTGTTGATCCATTCACCTGTTGCCTGTAGGCGTTTTGATACATTAAACCGTCTTCATGGCTCTTGTCGAGGTTGTTCTTATTGCACCGCTAATACCAATGCAGCACATTCTCTAAACCCTCTGCAGTATTGCGATGTTACATTTTCTCTCAACTGCCGTCCACCATACTACAGAAGCATATGTTAGTCCGGGCCTGATGACGCTTTTGTAGAGCCAGTGTGTTATATTCGGTTTGAAGCCCCATTTGGATCCTATAGCCCTTCTAAATAGCGACCAGCATATGTAGGCCTTATTGGCCCTTTCCTCTATGTTGTGCTTCCAATTCAGTGTCCGATCTAAGATTACTCCTAAGTATTTAACCTTATCGGATATTTTAATCGTCTTTCCCAGGAATCGTGGCTCTTCATATTCAGAGATTTTCGTCTTCCTTGCGAATAGACATATTTCCGTTTTGTCCGGGTTTACATTTAGGCCCCTTGGCTGTGCCCAGTCATACGCTATACTCAGTGCCCTCTCGGCCTCTGTATAATTGATTAGGATTCTTTCCCTTAAGAAGTATTATAACGTCATCTGCGTAGGAGACTGGTTTAAGTCCTTCTTCGGTAAGTTTCCTTAGGAGACTATTGTGAGGACCCATAAGAGTGGTGATATAATCCCTCCCTGTGGAGTTCCACGTTGTACCCTGTCTCTAATATTTACATCATGGGAACCAAAGTTTATCCATCTATTCCTTAGCATATGGTTGATCCAGTGTTTTAATGCCCGGTCCACCATAAACTGGTCTAAGGATTGGATGAGTGTTTCGGTCCGCACATTATTGAACGCTCCCTCAATATCTATGCATACAGCGAGTGTATATTGTTTGTCATTGAGAGATTGCTCTATGTAGTAGGTTACCTCATGAAGTGCGGTGTCCACTGATCTGCCTTTGACATAGGCATGTTGCCTAAACTTAGGCATGTCATTCGGCATTCCACTTTTCACCATGTCGTCCACTATTCTCTCCAGGGTTTTGAGTAGAAACGAGGTAAGGCTAATTGGTCTATAAGCCTTTGCCGTTGCATAGCTTGCTTTTCTAGGTTTGGGTATAAATACTACCCTAGCCTCCTGCCAGTTTCTCGGTGCATAGGCGTATTTTAAGCATGCGGTAATAATTCCTGCCAAATGGGTTGTTATTTGGTCAACCCCATGTTGTAGGATAGCCGGAAAAATACCAGCCGGTCCCACCGCTTTATATGGGGAGAAGCTCTTTATAGCTTTTTCGACCATTTCGTCCGTAATGATTAGCGTCTGATGTACTACATGCTCACCTTCTGACCATTCCCCTGTGGGTTCCGCGTTCCCATTTGGAAAGTGTGTATCCATCAGGTGCCTTAGCGTTTGTTCCATTGTATCCATTCTCTTTCCCGTGTCATCTACTAGCGTTTCCGCCGGTACGTGGGTCTTAGAGAGGAATTTTTTCATCTTCGACATGTCGTTGACGCTGTCCACCTGTTCACTGAATAGTCTCCAGAAGTTGTCTCGCTTTTCTTAATATTGCATTGTATTCACTGAGACTCTTCTTTAGTCCTCCCAGTATACTGGTAATTTCTTACGCGTGGCCCTGTTGTAAAGTCTACGGACATTCTCCCTAGATTTCGAATTTCCCCTGTAACCCGGGGTTTTTCTTGGACCGATTTCCTTTCCCGAAGTGGAGAGCTGTCCTCGAAAGACTTTACTAGTGCTTGCGTTGTCCTTGTCACCTTATCGGACTAGTTCGTCCCTGCTAGAGTATTCGAGTTGAGGGTGATCTAGTCGATTCCTAAGTAGGCTTCCGAACTTTGTCCAGTCTGTCTTGGTCCTATTTCGGAAACTTATCGGTTTCGGCGGTGGCCGTGTTATCCTGAATCTAATGTATCTGTGATCCGAGAATGAGTGATCATTTGAACCCTCATTTGTTGAATCTCATCTATAAGGTGTTCAGAACAGATTGTGATATCTAACACCTCCTCCCTAATCTTGTTGACAAAAGTGGTTTTGTTCCCAATATTCAGTGTGAAAAGGTCGTTAGTATTCAAATATTATACTAGGGTATGACCCCTACGGTTACAGTTAGTACTACCCCACGACGTGTGGGGTACTACCTATTAATACTTCGTTACCTGTCTGTTTGGCCCTCTCTACCAGACGCTGTAATTCCGACGAAGGTGGTGGGGTCGGCGAATCATACTGCAAGTATACTGATGCCAGGTATATATTTCCATCTCCATGTTTAAGCACAGTTGCATTCGATGTTGACAACTCTGGAGAGAAGAGAAAAGAGGTTTTTATGGGATAAGATACATGTTCTCGGACGGGAACCCGCCTTCGTATAGAATAGTTGGTAGTTAATATGATTTAATCCAATAACCTTGTTTTCAGTGGTCCAAGGTGCTTGTATTAAAGCAATGTGTATTTTACCTTTATTAATTTTATCCAACAGAGCGTGGGTTGCCGTCTCGCTCCGGTGGAGGTTTATCTGGATGACCTCTAGCATTGGTCCTCCAGTAATCGGCCTTCTTGGGAGTTGGTGATACATTCGGTCACTTCCTCCTTCTTATTTGTCGGTGTCTGCTCTGCCGAGCCTCCACTCGCTTCATCGTACTTCGCATTCTCCGGCTGTGTTCCTCCGGTCGTCATGCCAATTGGCACTTTGTCAACTTTAATGTAGACAGCTTTGGTCACAAAGAACACCATACCTTTAGCCTTGGCAAGACCAGCCATGGACACCGGATCTATTCCGATCACAAGGAAAGTGCCCTCCTTCCTGTGGAAAACGACCCATTTATCCACGGTTAGTCCTGCGTTTTGCTTGCCAATGACTTTCAGTATGGCGTCCGATGCAAACTTGCTGCCCCATCCTTTTATGTACACGGTAGCCTTTGTCAGCTTGGGGATGTCCTTCTTCCATACGAGGGCTAGCTTACCGCCTTCCCAGGGGGCAGAGATTTCATCCACTAGCTTCTTCAATGTCTCCGCACAGTGTTGTGAGGCCAGCTGTAGTGTGAGTACCTCCCCTTTGAAGCCGCTGCAGACGACTCCACTTTCGGCCTTCATTATGTACTCCATAACCTTCGTGTTGACAATGTCCTCAACGGTTTGGTGCTGGTTGGTTGGTATTAAGCCAGTTGGGTTGCCGCTGTCAATTACTGGATAGCAGAGATCGTCCAGGAATTGCATTCTTGCTACCTTTGCGTAGGATGGTGGTTGTTTGCCTGTGTTCACATTCAGCTTCCTCTTCCGAGTTGGATAGGGTTCGTGTTTACGGGATTTCCTATTGTCCCTTGAATTCTGTTGAATACCCTGGGTAGTATGGGGTTTGGGCGTCTCCGAGTTACTAGATGACGTGAAACACTTTTTCCTCTTTGCCGCTAGTTTGACAGTCACCCCTACCCTGTAAGTCGTCGTCGACAGCTAACGTCGACGTCTGGTGTCGCCTTGTTAATTTTGGTACCTCTGAAGTCGTGTCGACATCAGACGACGAGTACTTGGTACCCGCAATGGCGTTTTTACAACCAGGTTGAGTCGACTCGACTTATTTTTTGTCGCTACGCTTTTTCTACACGACTTGCTACGCCTTGATGCAAACAATTCTGTTTTGATTGATTCATAAGTTGGTGAAAAGTGAAATATAAAAATTAAATAGAAAAATATTTAAAATTACAAATGCAACACAGTTCGAAAATTTAATAAAAGAACTGGAGAAAACTCCAAGCCTTGCGAATATAAAGATCATACAACTTACTTGATATCTGGTAGGTTAAATATATATGACCTTTGCCTTATACATTTTCTTTGTCCCACAGAGGGTGACGGTCTAACTGCTTCGGAAAAATATAAAAAATCTTATTCACGAAATTTATTTAAAAACAAAGGAAAATAAATCAATACTAGTTTTTTTATTTTTATATAACTATGAAGTATTGAACATAATGAACATAGTACATTTATAGTCAAAAACCATGTTTTTTTAAAAATTATTCTAACTGGGCTGAGTAGAGGAATTGCAAATTTCTTTTTTGTAATTATGTACTTGCTAAAAGGTCGCAAATTGTAAATGTATAATTTTTAGACATACAGGAGTGTTTCCTTTTGCCATACACGAGTGTTTACTTTTCCCATACATGAGTCATATTAAAATAACCAAGTAGTAGCACTAGACGTTGTTGTTGTAGGCAGCAACAACAGGCATTTTGTTTTTGTATCAATCGCTTAAGTTGTCAAACTATACACGTAAGTACACCAACAAAACAGGAATACAAAAAAGTACAAAAACAAAGTACATTCAGTTTAATAGCTGAAACGATCAACCACACTGAAAAAATTGAAAACATCTGTTCTAACGAGTTTACCTTCCTTATTTTACCATGACATGAGTGTTTACTTGTACCACACACCAACTCGCGTATTCCTTGCGTATGTTGGGATGAAAAAATTCACAAACAGTCGATGTATGTGAACGCAAGGAGAAAAATAAACGACACACATTCGCGAGTGTATTCTGCAATGAATAAAATGTAGACACACAAAGTTGAATGAAAATAACTTGTAGTGTGTGTTGCTTTTCTAGAATACATTGTGTGTATTCTGAACCCTGGTTAATTTTAATACTATAATAATTATTTTAATTACAATGGTCTAATTGTAGATGTGCGACAACGAAATGCAAAGCAGGTATGTTGACGTCAGACATCCTGGTTCTACTCTCGATGCCCTCATTTGGAACAACAGTCCACTGAAGCAACAGGCTGCTGAACTCAGGGCAAACAAATGGCAACTAGGGCTAAATTGCCGGAGTTCGGGCGCAGCTCAAAACTTGATAAAAAAAGACCAAAATTAGAGAAAAATATGTTATTTTTGTCGGACGGCACTATGTTCCAGATTTTTTATTTGAAGTCTTGAAAATTGTTCCTGAAAGTTTTTAAAATGTCTAGCAGTGAAGCACATTCATCATTCCATTCAATTTGAATACCCATGCTAAATGTTCGATATTATCCGATTCTCAAGACATACTATAATGTGGTAAATTGAGGTTATCTGCTTGCACAGATGCCGCCCCACAAAAATAAAAACTATAAAATTTGGATAAAAATACCTTTCTTTTGCGTACCCACAGTTGCCTGTTTCTAGCAGTCTCTAGTTAGTTAGCTAGTTTGAAAAGAGGGGTGCGGTGTTGAGTGTTCAAAAGGAGCACTCTAAACCTTTCCATGTAAGTAAGACATACACTTAAGCCGCTGATTCGACCTGTTGTGCGCTGTCCGATGATAAATAAGTGAGATATGACCGATTATATACTCAAGCTTTCAAGGCCTATATCTCAAGAAGTTGGACCTTAACAAAACTAAAAAGCCTATTTTTCCACTCAGCGCAAAAGCCTTTACCATTGGTGAAATTTTGGTGCAGATCTGATTTGTACTGTCCGAAAGATATCTGGATCTAGCTAGTGTGAAGGCCGGACAATGGCATAAGAAATGCTCCATCGTCTCATCCTCCTCCATGCATACCCTGCACTCACTATTCGCCACTAGTCCAATACGGTACATGTGGGCCCGTAATCCCGAATGCCCCGTTAAGACTCCCATCATCTTGGTCATTTCAGATTTTCCCAGTTTCAGCAAACCTTTCTGGGTCTCCCCATAGGATCTTAGTCATTCCTGGTTCCACTGGACTATATGTGCCAACTCCGCCCCTTTACTCAACTCAGCCTTCGTCACCCCAAAGGGTTTCGCTCCCTCTAGGCTCACCGTTTGGAGTTTCCTGGGTTTCGTTGCTAGGAGGTTCGCTCGTTCGTTGCCGAATATTCCGCTGTGCCCCGGCACCCAGATGATGTTGAGTCTGCTGTGCATAGAATAGTCGTTTATACCTTACAGTCAAGGACCGTTCTACATTTGACAGTTTCCGATTACATTGCCTTGATTGCCATTTGGCTACCCGTGAAGATATTTGCCTCGGCTAGGATTGTATTATCGCCGAGCCATTTGATACACATCGTAATCGCCCGAACTTCCGCCTGGAAGTTTGTATTATGATCCGGGAGACGTAGATGGGATTCGGTTGGTGGATTTTCCATAAAGAATCCTGGACCCATTCTTTCTCCTAGCTTTGAGCCATCCGTGTAGAAGCAAGTCCCATTTGGCATTTGTGCCACGGTCCCATTCTGCCAGGCGTCTCTAGTTGGCGTTAAGGTCACGCAGTTCGCCTTAATCATTATCTCAGGTATTCGGTCAGATTCACTCGTATCTTGCATGTACCCGACTAACGCCCCAATTATCTGTTGGTTGACGTAAGATCACTGTTGATCCATTCACCTGTTGCCTGTAGGCGTTTTGATACATTAAACCGTCTTCATGGCTCTTGTCGAGGTTGTTCTTATTGCACCGCTAATACCAATGCAGCACATTCTCTAAACCCTCTGCAGTATTGCGATGCTACATTTTCTCTCAACTGCCGTCCACCATACTACAGAAGCATATGTTAGTACGGGCCTGATGACGCTTTTGTAGAGCCAGTGTGTTATATTCGGTTTGAAGCCCCATTTGGATCCTATAGCCCTTCTGCATAGCGACCAGCATATGTAGGCCTTATTGGCCCTTTCCTCTGTGTTGTGCTTCCAATTCAGTGTCCGATCTAAGATTACTCCTAAGTATTTAACCTTATCGGATATTTTAATCGTCTTTCCCAGGAATCGTGGCTCTTCATATTCTGAGATTTTCGTCTTCCTTGTGAATAGACATATTTCCGTTTTGTCCGGGTTTACATTTAAGCCCCTTGGCTATGCCCGGTCATACGCTATTCTCAGTGCCCTCTCGGCCTCTGCATAATTGATTAGAATTATTACCCTTAAGAAGTATTATAACGTCATCTGTGTAGCAGATTGGTTTAAGTCCTTCTTCGGTAAGTTTCCTTAGGAGACTATTGAGAGGACCCATAAGAGTGGTGATATAATCCCTCCCTGACTGGGAACCAAAGTTTATCCATCTATTCCTTAGCATATGGTTGATCCAGTCTTTTAATGCCCGGTCCACCATAAACTGGTCTAAGGATTGGATGAACGTTGGAACGTTCCCTCAATATCTATGCATACAGCGAGTGTATATTGTTTGTCATTGAGAGATTGTTCTATGTAGTAGGTTACCTCATGAAGTGCGGTGTTCACTGATCTGCCTTTGACATAGGCATGTTGCCTAAACTTAAGCATGTCATTCGGTATTCCACTTTTCACCATGTCGTCCAACATTCTCTCCAGGGTTTTGAGTAGAAACGAGGTAAGGCTAATTGGTCTATAAGCCTTTGCCGTTGCATAGCTTACTTTTCTAGGTTTGGGTATAAATACTACCCTAGCCTCCTGCCAGTTTCTCGGTGCATAGGCGTATTTTAAGCATGCGGTAATAATTCCTGCCAAATGGGTTGTTATTTGGTCAACCCCATGTTGTAGGATAGCCGGAAAAATACCAGCCGGTCCCACCGCTTTATATGGGGAGAAGCTCTTTATAGCTTGTTCGACCATTTCGTCCGTAATGATTAGCGTCTGATGTACTACATGCTCACCTTCTGACCATTCTCTTTCTCTTTCTCTTTCCCGTGTCATCTACTAGCGTTTCCGCCGGTACGTGGGTCTTAGAGAGGAATTTTTTCATCTTCGACATGTCGTTGACGCTGTCCACCTGTTCACTGAATAGTCTCCAGGAGTTGAGTCTCGCTTTTCTTAATATTGCATTGTATTCACTGAGACTCTTCTTTAGTCCTCCCAGTATACTGGTAATTTCTTACGCGTGGCCCTGTTGTAAAGTCTACGGACATTCTTCCCTAGATTTCGTATTTCCCCTGTAACCCGGGGTTTTTCTTGGACCGATTTCCTTTCCCGAAGTGGGGAGCTGTCCTCGAAAGACTTTACTAGTGCTTGCGTTGTCCTTGTCACCTTATCGGACTAGTTCGTCCCTGCTAGAGTATTCGAGTTGAGGGTGACCTAGTCGATACCTAAGTAGGCTTCCGAACTTTGTCCAGTCTGTCTTGGTCCTATTTCGGAAACTTATCGGTTTCGGCGGTGGCCGTGTTATCCTGAATCTAATGTATCTGTGATCCGAGAATGAGTGATCATTTGAAACCCTCATTTCTTGAATCTCATCTATAAGGTGTTCAGAACAGATTGTGATATCTAACACCTCCTCCCTAATCTTGTTGACAAAAGTGGCTTTGTTCCCAATATTCAGTGTGAATAGGTCGTTAGTATTCAAATATTATACTAGGGTATGACCCCTACGGTTACAGTTAGTACTACCCCACGACGTGTGGTGAGAGTTAGAGTCACTACCTATTAATACTTCGTTACCTGTCTGTTTGGCCCTCTCTACCAGACGCTGTAATTCCGACGAAGGTGGTGGGGTTGGCGAATCATATGGCAAGTATACTGATGCCAGGTATATATTTCCATCTCCCTGTTTCAGCACAGTTGCATTCGATGTTGACAACTCTGGAGAGAAGAGAAAAGAGGTTTTTATGGGATAAGTTACATGTTCTCGGACGGGAACCCGTCTTCGTATAGAATAGTTAGTAGTTAATATGATTTAATCCAATAACCTTGTTTTCAGTGGTCCAAGGTTCTTGTATTAAAGCAATGTGTATTTTACGTTTATTAATTTTATCCAACAGAGCGTGGGTTGCCGTCTCGCTCCGGTGGAGGTTTATCTGGATGACCTCTAGCATTGGTCCTCCAGTAATCGGTCTTCTTGGGAGCTGGTGATACATTCGGTCACTTCCTCCTTCTTATTTGGCGGTGTCTGCTCTGCCGAGCCTCCACTCGCTTCATCGTACTTCGCATTCTCCGGCTGTGTTCCTCCGGTCGTCATGCCAATTGGCACTTTGCCAACTTTAATGTAGACAGCTTTGGTCACAAAGAACACCATACCTTTAGCCTTGGCAAGACCAGCCATGGACACCGGATTTATTCCGATCACAAGGAGAGTGCCCTCCTTCCTGTGGAAAACGACCCATTTATCCACGGTTAGTCCTGCGTTTTGCTTGCCAATGACTCAGTATGGCGTCCGATGCAAACTTGCTGCCCCATCCTTTTATGTACACGGTAGCCTTTGTCAGCTTGGGGATGTCCTTCTTCCATACGAGGGCTAGCTTACCGCCTTCCCAGGGGGCAGAGATTTCATCCACTAGCTTCTTCAATGTCTCCGCACAGTGTTGCGAGGCCAGCTGTAGTTTGAGTACCTGACCTTTGAAGCCGCTGCAGACGACTTCTATGGGAGGTCCACTTTCGGCCTTCATTATGTACTCCATAACCTTCGTGTTGACAATGTCCTCCTCGGTTTGGTGCTGGTTGTTTGGTATTAAGCCAGTTGGGTTGCCGCTGTTAATTACTGGATAGCAGAGATCGTCCAGGAATTGCATTCTTGCTACCTTTGCGTAGGATGGTGGTTGTTTGCCTGTGTTCACATTCAGCTTCCTCTTCCGAGTTGGATAGGGTTCGTGTTTACGCGATTTCCTATTGTCCCTTGAATTCTGTTGAATACCCTGGGTAGTATGGGGTTTGGGCGTCTCCGAGTTACTAGATGACGTGGAACACTTTTTCCTCTTTGCCGCTACTTTGACAGCCACCCCTACCCTGTAAGTCGTCGTCGACAGCTAACGTCGACGTCTGGTGTCGCCTTGTTAATTTTGGTACCTCTGAAGTCGTGTCGACATCAGACGACGAGTACTTGGTACCCGCAATGGCGTTTTTACAACCAGGTTGAGTCGACAAACAATTCTGTTTTGATTGATTCATAAGTTGGTGAAAAGTGAAATATAAAAATTAAATAGAAAAATATTTAAAATTACAAATGCAACACAGTTCGAAAATTTAATAAAAGAACTGGAGAAAACTCCAAGCCTTGCGAATATAAAGATCATACAACTTACTTGATATCTGGTAGGTTAAATATATATGACCTTTGCCGTATACATTTTCTTTGTCCCCCAGAGGGTGACGGTCTAACTGCTTGGGAAAAATATAAAAAATCTTATTTACGAAATTTATTTAAAAACAAAGGAAAATAATTCAATACTAGTTTTTTTATTTTTATATAACTATGAAGTATTGAACATAATGAACATAGTGCATTTATAGTCAAAAACTATGTTTTTTTAAAAATTATTCTAACTGGGCTGAGTAGAGGAATTGCAAATTAGTTTTTTGTAATTATGTACTTGCTAGAAGGTCGCAAATTGTAAATGTATAATTTTTAGACATACAGGAGTGTTTCCTTTTGCCATACACGAGTGTTTACTTTTCCCATACATGAGTCATATTAAAATAACCAAGTAGTAGCACTAGACGTTGTTGTTGTAGGCAGCAACAACAGGCATTTTGTTTTTGTATCAATCGCTTAAGTTGTCAAACTATACACGTAAGTATACCAACAAAACAGGAATACAAAAAAGTACAAAAACAAAGTACATTCAGTTTAACAGCTGAAACGATCAACCACACTGAAAAAATTGAAAACATCTGTTCTAACGAGTTTACCTTCCATATTTGACGATGACATGAGTGTTTACTTGTGCCACACACCAACTCGCGTATTCTTTGCGTATGTTGGGATGAAAAAATTCACAAACAGTCGATGTATGTGAACGCAAGGAAAAAAATAAACGACACACATTCGCGAGTGTATTCTGCAATGAATAAAATGTAGATACACACAAAGTTGAATGAAAATAACTTATAGTGTGTGTTGCTTTCTAGAATACATTGTGTGTATTCTGAACCCTGGTTAATTTTAATGCTCTAATAATTATTTTCATTACAATTATCTAATTGTAGATGTGCGACAACGAAATGCAAAACAGGTATGTTGACGTCAGACATCCTGGTTCTACTCTCGATGCCCTCATTTGGAACAACGGTCGACTGAAGCAACAGGTTGCTGAACTCAGTGCAAACAAATGGCTACTAGGGCTAAATTGCCGGAGTTCGGGCCCAGCTCAAAACTTGATAAAAAAAAGACCAAAATTAGAGAAAAACATGTTATTTTTTGTAGGACGTCCCTATGTTCCAGAGTTTTTATTTTAAGTCTTGAAAATTGTTCATGAAAGTTTTTAAAATAGCTAGCAATGAACCACATTCATCATTCCATTTAATTTGAATAACCATGCTAAATGTTCGATATTATCCGATTCTCAAGACATACTATAATATGGTAAATTGAGGTAATCTGGGTGCACAGATGCCGCCCCACAAAAATAAAAACCATTAAATTTGGATAAAAATACCTTTTATTTTTCGTACCCACAGTTGCCTGTTTCTAGCAGTCTCTAGTTAGTTAGCTAGTTTGAAAAGAGGGGTGCCCCTTCTTCATAGCGACCAGCATATGTAGGCGTTATTGGCCCTTTCCTCTATGTTGTGCTTCCAATTCAGTTTCCGATCTAAGATTACTCCTAAGTATTTAACCTTATCGGATATTTTAATCGTCTTTCCCAAGAATCGTGGCTCTTCATACTCTGAGATTTTCGACTTCCTTGTGAATAGACATATTTCCGTTTTGTGCGGGTTTACATGTAAGCCCCTTGGCTGTGCCCAGTTATACGCTATACTCAGTATCCTCTCGTCCTCTCTGCATAATTGATTTGCATTCTTTCCCTTAAGAAGTATTATAACGTCATCTGCGTAGGAGACTGGTTTAAGTCCTTCTTCGGTAAGTTTCCTGAGGAGACTGTGTATTGTGAGGACCCATAAGAGTGGTGATATAATCCCTCCCGGTGGAGTTCCACGTTGTTCCCTGTCTCTAATATTTACATCATGGGAACCACTGTTTATCCATCTATTCCTTGGCATCTGGTTGATCCAGTCTTTTAATGTCCGGTCCACCATCAACTGGTATAAGGATTGGATGAGTGTTTCGGTCCGCACATTATTGAACACTCCCTCAATATCTATGCATACAGCGAGTGTATATAGTTTGTCATTGAGATGTTTCTCTATGTAGTAGGTTACCTCATGAAGTGCGGTTTCCACTGAATGCCATTGACATATGTGTGTTGCCTAAACTTCAGCATATTCTCCGGATAGGTTCCTCCAGTCTTTTATGCCTTTAATGCCTTTACCTCATTACCTTTCTGTTTGGCCCTCTCTACTAGTTGCTGTAATTGTAATATTTTAAGCATATCCGATGATAAATAAGTGAGATATGACCGATTATATACTCAAGCTTTCAAGGCCTATATCTCAAGAAGTTGGACCTTAACAAAACTAAAAAACTTATTTTTCCACTCAGCGCAATAGCCTTTACCATTGGTGAAATTTTGGTGCAGATCTGATTTGTACTGTCCGAAAGATATCTGGATCTAGCTAGTGTGAAGGACGGACAATGGCATAAGAAATGCTCCATCGTCTCATCCTCCTCCATGCATACCCTGCACTCACTATTCGCCACTAGTCCAATACGGTACATGTGGGCCCGTAATCCATAATGCCCCGTTAAGACTCCCATCATCTTGCTCATTTCAGATTTTCCCAGTTTCAGCAAACCTTTTGTCCTCAATCCATCTGGGTCTCCCCATAGGATCTTAGTCATTCCTGGTTCCACTGGACTATATGTGCCGACTCCGCCCATTTACTCAACTCAGCCTTCGTCACCCCAAAGGGTTTCGCTCCCTCTAGGCTCACCGTTTGGAGTTTCCTGGGTTTCGTTGCTAGGGGGTTCGCTCGTTCGTTGCCGAATATTCCGCTGTGCCCCGGCACCCAGATGATGTTGAGTCTGTCGTGCATAGAATAACCGTTTATCACCTTACAGTCAAGGACCGTTCTACATTTGACAGTTTCCGATTACATTGCCTTGATTGCCATTTGGCTACCCGTGAAGATATTTGCCTCGGCTAGGATTGTATTATCGCCGAGCCATTTGATACACATCGTAATCGCCCGAACTTCCGCCTGGAATCCATTCACCTGTTGCCTGTAGGCGTTTTGATACATTTGGCTACCCGTGAAGATATTTGCCTCGGCTAGGATTGTATTATCGCCGATCCATTTGATACACATCGTAATCGCCCGAACTTCCGCCTGGAATCCATTCACCTGTTGCCTGTAGGCGTTTTGATACATTAAACCGTCTTCATGGCTCTTGTCGAGGTTGTTCTTATTGCACCGCTAATACCAATGCAGCACATTCTCTAAACCCTCTGCAGTATTGCGATGTTACATTTTCTCTCAACTGCCGTCCACCATACTACAGAAGCATATGTTAGTACGGTCCTGATTACGCTTTTGTAGAGCCAGTGTGTTATATTCGGTTTGAAGTCCCATTTGGATCCTATAGCCCTTCTGCATAGCGACCAGCATATGTAGGCCTTATTGGCCCTTTCCTCTATGTTGTGCTTCCAATTCAGTGTCCGATCTAAGATTACTCCTAAGTATTTAACCTTATCGGATATTTTAATCGTCTTTCCCAGGAATCGTGGCTCTTCATATTCTGAGATTTTCGTCTTCCTTGTGAATAGACATATTTCCGTTTTGTCCGGGTTTACATTTAAGCCCCTTGGCTATACCCGGTCATACGCTATACTCAGTGCCCTCTCGGCCTCTGCATAATTGATTAGAATTATTACCCTTAAGAAGTATTATAACGTTATCTGTGTAGCAGATTGGTTTAAGTCCTTCTTCGGTAAGTTTCCTTAGGAGACTATTGTGAGGACCCATAAGAGTGGTGATATAATCCCTCCCTGACTGGGAACCAAAGTTTATCCATCTATTCCTTAGCATATGAAGTGGGGAGCTGTCCTCGAAAGACTTTACTAGTGCTTGCGTTGTCGTTGTCACCTTATCGGACTAGTTCGTCCCTGCTAGAGTATTCGAGTTGAGGGTGATCTAGTCGATTCCTAAGTAGGCTTCCGAACTTTGTCCAGTCTGTCTTGGTCCTATTTCGGAAACTTATCGGTTTCGGCGGTGGCCGTGTTATCCTGAATCTAATGTATCTGTGATCCGAGAATGAGTGATCATTTGAAACCCTCATTTCTTGAATCTCATCTATAAGGTGTTCAGAACAGATTGTGATATCTAACACCTCCTGCCTCATCTTGTTGACAAAAGTGGCTTAGTTCCCAATATTCAGTGTGAAAAGGTCGTTAGTATTCAAATATTATACTAGGGTATGACCCCTACGGTTACAGTTAGTACTACCCCACGACGTGTGGTGAGAGTTAGAGTCACTACCTATTAATACTTCGTTACCTGTCTGTTTGGCCCTCTCTACCAGACGCTGTAATTCCGACAAAGGTGGTGGGGTCGGCGAATCATATGGCAAGTATACTGATGCCAGGTATATATTTCCATCTCCCTGTTTCAGCACAGTTGCATTCGATGTTGAAAACTCTGGAGAGAAGAGAAAAGAGGTTTTTATGGGATAAGATACATGTTCTCGGACGGGAACCCGCCTTCGTATAGAATAGTTGGTAGTTAATATGATTTAATCCAATAACCATGTTTTCAGTGGTCCAAGGTTCTTTTATTAAAGCAATGTGTATTTTACCTTTATTAATTTTATCCAACAGAGCGTGGGTTGCCGTCTCGCTCCGGTGGAGGTTTATCTAGATGACCTCTAGCATTGGTCCTCCAGTAATCGGCCTTCTTGGGAGTTGGTGATACATTCGGTCACTTCCTCCTTCTTATTTGGCGGTGTCTGCTCTGCCGAGCCTCCACTCGCTTCATCGTACTTCGCATTCTCCGGCTGTGTTCATGCCAATTCAATGGTCGTCATGCCAATTGGCACTTTGCCAACTTTAATGTAGACAGCTTTGGTCACAAAGAACACCATACCTTTAGCCTTGGCAAGACCAGCCATGGACACCGGATCTATTCCGATCACAAGGAGAGTGCCCTCCTTCCTGTGGAAAACGACCCATTTATCCACGGTTAGTCCTGCGTTTTGCTTGCCAATGACTCAGTATGGCGTCCGATGCAAACTTGCTGCCCCATCCTTTTATGTACACGGTAGCCTTTGTCAGCTTGGGGATGTCCTTCTTCCATACGAGGGCTAGCTTACAGCCTTCCCAGGGGGCAGAGATTTCATCCACTAGCTTCTTCAATGTCTCCGCACAGTGTTGTGAGACCAGCTGTAGTTTGAGTACCTGACCTTTGAAGCCACTGCAGACGACTTCTATGGGAGGTCCACTTTCGGCCTTCATTATGTACTCCATAACCTTCGTGTTGACAATGTCCTCCACGGTTTGGTGCTGGTTGTTTGGTATTAAGCCAGTTGGGTTGCCGCTGTCAATTACTGGATAGCAGAGATCGTCCAGGAATTGCATTCTTGCTACCTTTGCGTAGGATGGTGGTTGTTTGCCTGTGTTCACATTCAGCTTCCTCTTCCGAGTTGGATAGGGTTCGTGTTTACGCGATTTCCTATTGTCCCTTGAATTCTGTTCAATACCCTGGGTAGTATGGGGTTTGGGCGTCTCCGAGTTACTAGATGACGTGGAACACTTTTTCCTCTTTGCCGCTAGTTTGACAGCCATCCCTACCCTGTAAGTCGTCGTCGACAGCTAACGTCGACGTCTGGTGTCGCCTTGTTAATTTTGGTAGCTCTGAAGTCGTGTCGACAACAGACGACGAGTACTTGGTACCCGCAATGGCGTTTTTACAACCAGGTTGAGTCGACTCGACTCGATTTTTTGTCGTTACGCTTTTTCTACACGACTTGCTACGCCTTGATGCAAACAATTCTGTTTTGTTTGATTCATAAGTTGGTGAAAAGTGAAATATAAAAATTAAATGGAAAAATATTTAAAATTACAATTGCAACACATTTCGAAAATTTTATAAAAGAACTGGAGAAAACTCCAAGCCTTGCGAATATAATGATCATACAACTTACTTGATATCTGGTAGGTTAAATATATATGACCTTTGCCTTATACATTTTCTTTGTCCCACAGAGGGTGACGGTCTAACTGCTTGGGAAAAATATAAAAAATCTTATTCACGAAATTTATTTAAAAACAAAGGAAAATAATTCAATACTAGTTTTTTATTTTTATATAACTATGAAGTATTGAACATAATGAACATAGTGCATTTATAGTCAAAAACTATGTTTTGTAAAAAATTATTTTAACTGGGCTGAGTAGAGGAATTGCAAATTTGTTTTTTGTAAGTATGAACTTGCTAGAAGGTCGCAAATTGTTAATGTATAATTTTTAGACATACAGGAGTGTTTCCTTTTGCCATACACGAGTGTTTACTTTTCCCATACATGAGTCATATTAAAATAACCAAGTAGTAGCACTAGACGTTGTTGTTGTAGGCAGCAACAACAGGCATTTTGTTTTTGTATCAATCGCATAAGTTGTCAAACTATACACGTAAGTATACCAACAAAACAGGAATACAAAAAACTACAAAAACAAAGTACATTCAGTTTAACAGCTGAAACGATCAACCACACAGAAAAAATTGAAAACATCTGTTCTAACGAGTTTACCTTCCTTATTTTACCATGACATGAGTGTTTAATTGTGCCACACACCAACTCGCGTATTCTTTGCGATGTATGTGAACGCAAGGAAAAAAATAAACGACACACATTCGCGAGTGTATTCTGCAATGAATAAAATGTAGATACACACAAAGTTGAATGAAAGTAACTTCTAGTGTGTGTTGCTTTTCTAGAATACATTGTGTGTATTCTGAACCCTGGTTAATTTTAATACTATAATAATTATTTTCATAACAATTATCTAATTGTAGATGTGCGACAACGAAATGCAAAGCAGGTATGTTGACGTCAGACATCCTGGTTCTACTCTCGATGCCCTCATTTGGAACAACGGTCGACTGAACCAACAGGTTACTGAACTCAGTGCAAACAAATGGCTACTAGGGCTAAATTGCCAGAGTTCGGGCCCAGCTCAAAACTTGATAAAAAAAGACCAAAATTAGAGAAAAACATGTTATTTTTTGTAGGACGGCCCAATGTTCCCGATTTTTTATTTTAAGTCTTGAAAATTGTTCATGAAAGTTTTTAAAATGGCTAGCAATGAACCACATTCATCATTCCATTTAATTTGAATACCCATGCTAAATGTTCGATATTATCCGATTCTCAAGACATACTATAATATGGTAAATTGAGGTAATCTGGGTGCACAGATGCCGCCCCACAAAAATAAAAACCATTAAATTTGGATAAAAATACTTTTCTTTTGCGTACCCACAGTTGCCTGTTTCTAGCAGTCTCTAGTTAATTAGCTAGTTTGAAAAGAGGGGTGCAGTGTTGAGTGTTCAAAAGGAGCACTCTAAACCTTCCCATGTAAGTAAGACATACACTTAAGCCGCTGATTCGACCTGTTGTGCGCTCTAAGTTTACCCTACTAATTTACCATATCCCTTATAGGAATTCGGTGATATTCACGAAGTTCCTTAAATTGTTCCAGTCCATACCCACAAGTTTGGTCACGTCCAGTATCGTACTATCCAAAAGATATCTGGATCTAGCTAGCCGGGCAGTGGCATAAGAAATGCTCCATCGTCATCTTGCTCATTTCAGATTTTCCCAGTTTCAGCAAACCTTTTGTCCTCAATCCATCTGGGTCTCGCCATGGGATCTTTGTCATCCTGTATACTGATTCCTGGTTCCACTGGGCTATATGTGCCGACTCCGCCCATTTACTCAACCCAGCCTTCGTCACCCCAACGGGTTTCGCTCCATCTAGGCTCACCGTGTGGTTTGTCCTTATTGCACCCTCTGCAGTATTGCGATGTTACATTTTCTCTCAACTACCGTCCACCATACTACAGAAGCAAACGTTAGTACGGGCCTGATTACGCTGTTGTAGAGCCAGTGTGTAATATTCGGCTTGAAGCCCCATTTGGAGCCTATAGCCCTTCTTCATAGCGACCATTATATGTAGGCGTTATTGGCCCTTTCCTCTATGTTGTGCTTCCAATTCAGTTTCCGATCTAAGATTACTCCTAAGTATTTAACCTTATCGGATATTTTAATCGTCTTTCCCAAGAATCGTGGCTCTTCATACTCTGAGATTTTCGACTTCCTTGTGAATAGACATATTTCCGTTTTGTGCGGGTTTACATTTAAGCCCCTTGGCTGTGCCCAGTTATACGCTATACTCAGTGTCCTCTCGTCCTCTCTGCATAATTGATTAGGATTCTTTCCCTTAAGAAGTATTATAACGTCATCTGCGTAGGAGACTGGTTTAAGTCCTTCTTCGGTAAGTTTCCTTAGGAGACTATTGTGAGGACCCATAAGAGTGGTGATATAATCCCTCCCGGTGGAGTTCCACGTTGTTCCCTGTCTCTAATATTTACATCATGGGAACCACTGTTTATCCATCTATTCCTTGGCATCTGGTTGATCCAGTCTTTTAATGTCCGGTCCACCATAAACTGGTCTAAGGATTGGATGAGTGTTTCGGTCCGCACATTATTGAACGCTCCCTCAATATCTATGCATACAGCGAGTGTATATTGTTTGTCATTGAGAGATTGCTCTATGTAGTAGGTTACCTCATGAAGTGCGGTGTCTACTGATCTGCCTTTGACTTAGGCATGTTGCCTAAACTTCATCATATTCTCCGGATAGGTTCCTCCAGTCGTCATGCCTTTACCTCATTACCTTTCTGTTTGGCCCTCTCTACTAGTTGTTGTAATTGTAATATTTTAAGCATATCCGATGATAAATAAGTGAGATATGACCGATTATATACTCAAGCTTTCAATGCCTATATCTCAAGAAGTTGGACCTTAACAAAACTAAAAAACTTATTTTTCCACTCAGCGCAAAAGCCTTTACCATTGGTGAAATTTTGGTGCAGATCTGATTTGTACTGTCCGAAAGATATCTGGATCTAGCTAGTGTGAAGGCCGGACAATGGCATAAGAAATGCTCCATCGTCTCATCCTCCTCCATGCATACCCTGCACTCACTATTCGCCACTAGTCCAATACGGTATATGTGGGCCCGTAATCCCGAATGCCCCGTTAAGACTCCCATCATCTTGCTCATTTCAGATTTTCCCAGTTTCAGCAAACCTTTTGTCCTCAATCCATCTGCGTCTCCCCATAGGATCTTAGTCATTCCTGGTTCCACTGGACTATATGTGCCGACTCCGCCCATTTACTCAACTCAGCCTTCGTCACCCCAAAGGGTTTCGCTCCCTCTAGGCTCACCGTTTGGAGTTTCCTGGGTTTCGTTGCTAGGAGGTTCGCTCGTTCGTTGCCGAATATTCCGCTGTGCCCCGGCACCCAGATGATGTTGAGTCTGCCGTGCATAGAATAATCGTTTATCACCTTCTAATAGTCAAGGACCGTTCTAGATTTGACAGTTTCCGATTACATTGCCTTGATTGCCATTTGGCTACCCGTGAAGATATTTGCCTCGGCTAGGATTGTATTATCGCCGAGCCATTTGATACACTTCGTAATCGCCCGAACATCCGCCTGGAAGTTTGTATTATGATCGGGGAGACATAGATGGGATTCGGTTGGTGGATTTTCCATAAAGAATCCTGGACCCATTCTTTCTCCTAGCTTTGAGCCATCCGTGTAGAAGCAAGTCCCATTTGGCATTTGTGCCACGGTCCCATTCTGCCAGGCGTCTCTAGTTGGCGTTAAGGTCATGCAGGTCGCCTTAATCATTATCTCAGGTATTCGGTCAGATTCACTCGTATCTTGCGTGTACCCGACTAAGGCCCCATTTATCCGTTGGTGTTTTGACGTAAGATCACAGTTGATCCATTCACCTGTTGCCTGTAGGCGTTTTGATACATTAAACCGTCTCCATGGCTCTTGTCGAGGTTGTTCTTATTGCACCGCTAATACCACTGCAGCACATCCTCTAAACCCTCTGCAGTATTGCGATGTTACATTGAGTAGAAATGAGGTAAGGCTAATTGGTCTATAAGCCTTTGCCGTTGCATAGCTTGCTTTTCTAGGTTTGGGTATAAATACTACCCTAGCCTCCTGCCAGTTTCTAGGTGCATAGGCGTATTTTAAGCATGCGGTAATAATTCCTGCCAAATGGGTTGTTATGTGGTCAATCCCATGTTGTAGGATAGCCGGAAAAATACCAGCCGGTCCCACCGCTTTATATGGGGAGAAGCTCTTTATAGCTTTTTCGACAATTTCGTCCGTAATGATTAGCGTCTGATGTACTACATGCTCACCTTCTGACCATTCCCCTGTGGGTTCCGCGTTCCCATTTGGAAAGTGTGTATCCATCAGGTGCCTTAGCGTTTGTTCCATTGTATCCATTCTCTTTCCCGTGTCATCTACTAGCGTTTCCGCCGGTACGTGGGTCTTAGAGAGGATTTTTTTCATCTTCGACATGTCGTTGACGCTATCCACTGAATAGTCTCCAGGAGTTGAGTCTCTCTTTTCTTAATATTGCATTGTATTCACTGAGACTCTTCTTTAGTCCTCCCAGTATACTGGTAATTTCTTACGCGTGGCCCTGTTGTAAAGTCTACGGACATTCTTCCCTAGATTTCGTATTTCCCCTGTAACCCGGGGTTTTTCTTGGACCGATTTCCTTTCCCGAAGTGGGGAGCTGTTCTCGAAAGACTTTACTAGTGCTTGCGTTGTCCTTGTCACCTTATCGGACTAGTTCGTCCCTGCTAGAGTATTCGAGTTGAGGGTGATCTAGTCGATTCCTAAGTAGGCTTCCGAACTTTGTCCAGTCTGTCTTGGTCCTATTTCGGAAACTTATCGGTTTCGGCGGTGGCCGTGTTATCCTGAATCTAATGTATCTGTGATCCGAGAATGAGTGATCATTTGAAACCCTCATTTCTTGAATCTCATCTATAAGGTGTTCAGAACAGATTGTGATATCTAACACCTCCTGCCTCATCTTGTTGACAAAAGTGGCTTAGTTCCCAATATTCAGTGTGAAAAGGTCGTTAGTATTCAAATATTATACTAGGGTATGACCCCTACGGTTACAGTTAGTACTACCCCACGACGTGTGGTGAGAGTTAGAGTCACTACCTATTAATACTTCGTTACCTGTCTGTTTGGCCCTCTCTACCAGACGCTGTAATTCCGACAAAGGTGGTGGGGTCGGCGAATCATATGGCAAGTATACTGATGCCAGGTATATATTTCCATCTCCCTGTTTCAGCACAGTTGCATTCGATGTTGAAAACTCTGGAGAGAAGAGAAAAGAGGTTTTTATGGGATAAGATACATGTTCTCGGACGGGAACCCGCCTTCGTATAGAATAGTTGGTAGTTAATATGATTTAATCCAATAACCTTGTTTTCAGTGGTCCAAGGTTCTTTTATTAAAGCAATGTGTATTTTACCTTTATTAATTTTATCCAACAGAGCGTGGGTTGCCGTCTCGCTCCGGTGGAGGTTTATCTAGATGACCTCTAGCATTGGTCCTCCAGTAATCGGCCTTCTTGGGAGTTGGTGATACATTCGGTCACTTCCTCCTTCTTATTTGGCGGTGTCTGCTCTGCCGAGCCTCCACTCGCTTCATCGTACTTCGCATTCTCCGGCTGTGTTCCTCCGGTCGTCATGCCAATTGGCACTTTGCCAACTTTAATGTATACAGCTTTGGTCACAAAGAACACCATACCTTTAGCCTTGGCAAGACCAGCCATGGACACCGGATCTATTCCGATCACAAGGAGAGTGCCCTCCTTCCTGTGGAAAACGACCCATTTATCCACGGTTAGTCCTGCGTTTTGCTTGCCAATGACTCAGTATGGCGTCCGATGCAAACTTGCTGCCCCATCCTTTTATGTACACGGTAGCCTTTGTCAGCTTGGGGATGTCCTTCTTCCATACGAGGGCTAGCTTACAGCCTTCCCAGGGGGCAGAGATTTCATCCACTAGCTTCTTCAATGTCTCCGCACAGTGTTGTGAGACCAGCTGTAGTTTGAGTACCTGACCTTTGAAGCCACTGCAGACGACTTCTATGGGAGGTCCACTTTCGGCCTTCATTATGTACTCCATAACCTTCGTGTTGACAATGTCCTCCACGGTTTGGTGCTGGTTGTTTGGTATTAAGCCAGTTGGGTTGCCGCTGTCAATTACTGGATAGCAGAGATCGTCCAGGAATTGCATTCTTGCTACCTTTGCGTAGGATGGTGGTTGTTTGCCTGTGTTCACATTCAGCTTCCTCTTCCGAGTTGGATAGGGTTCGTGTTTACGCGATTTCCTATTGTCCCTTGAATTCTGTTGAATACCCTGGGTAGTATGGGGTTTGGGCGTCTCCGAGTTACTAGATGACGTGGAACACTTTTTCCTCTTTGACGCTAGTTTGACAGTCACCCCTACCCTGTAAGTCGTCGTCGACAGCTAACGTCGACGTCTGGTGTCGCCTTGTTAATTTTGGTACCTCTGAAGTCGTGTCGACAACAGACGACGAGTACTTGGTACCCGCAAAGGCGTTTTTACACCCAGGTTGAGTCGACTCGACTTATTTTTTGTCGTTACGCTTTTTCTACACGACTTGCTACGCCTTGATGCAAACAATTCTGTTTTGATTGATTCATAAGTTGGTGAAAAGTGAAATATAAAAATTAAATAGAAAAATATTTAAAATTACAAATGCAACACAGTTCGAAAATTTAATAAAAGAACTGGAGAAAACTCCAAGCCTTGCGAATATAAAGATCATACAACTTACTTGATATCTGGTAGGTTAAATATATATGACCTTTGCCTTATACATTTTCTTTGTCCCACAGAGGGTGACGGTCTAACTGCTTGGGAAAAATATAAAAAATCTTATTCACGAAATTTATTTAAAAACAAAGGAAAATAATTCAATACTAGTTTTTTTATTTTTATATAACTATGAAGTATTGAACATAATGAACATAGTACATTTATAGTCAAAAACTATGTTTTTTTAAAAATTATTCTAACTGGGCTGAGTAGAGGAATTGCAAATTTCTTTTTTGTAATTATGTACTTGCTAAAAGGTCGCAAATTGTAAATGTATAATTTTTAGACATACAGGAGTGTTTCCTTTTGCCATACACGAGTGTTTACTTTTCCCATACATGAGTCATATTAAAATAACCAAGTAGTAGCACTAGACGTTGTTGTTGTAGGCAGCAACAACAGGCATTTTGTTTTTGTATCAATCGCTTAAGTTGTCAAACTATACACGTAAGTACACCAACAAAACAGGAATACAAAAAAGTACAAAAACAAAGTACATTCAGTTTAATAGCTGAAACGATCAACCACACTGAAAAAATTGAAAACATCTGTTCTAACGAGTTTACCTTCCTTATTTTACCATGACATGAGTGTTTACTTGTACCACACACCAACTCGCGTATTCCTTGCGTATGTTGGGATGAAAAAATTCACAAACAGTCGATGTGTGTGAACGCAAGGAAAAAAATAAACGACACACATTCGCGAGTGTATTCTGCAATGAGTAAAATGTAGATACACACAAAGTTGAATGAAAATAACTTATAGTGTGTATTGCTTTTCTAGAATACATTGTGTGTTTTCTGAACCCTGGTTAATTTTAATACTATAATAATTATTTTCATAACAATTATCTAATTGTAGATGTACGACAACGAAATGCAAAGCAGGTATGTTGACGTCAGACATCCTGGTTCTACTCTCGATGCCCTCATTTGGAACAACAGTCGACTGAAGCAACAGGTTGCTGAACTCAGTGCAAACAAATGGCTACTAGGGCTAAATTGCCGGAGTTCGGGCCCAGCTCAAAACTTGATAAAAAAAGGCCAAAATTAGAGAAAAACATGTTATTTTTTGTCGGCGGCCCAATGTTCCAGATTTTTTATTTTAAGTCTTGAAAATTGTTCATGAAAGTTTTTAAAATGGCTAGCAATGAAGCACATTCATCATTCCATTTAATTTGAATACCCATGCTAAATGTTCGATATTATCCGATTCTCAAGACATACTATAATATGGTAAATTGAGGTAATCTGGGTGCACAGATGCCGCCCCACAAAAATAAAAACCATTAAATTTGGATAAAAATACCTTTTATTTTGCGTACCCACAGTTGCCTGTTTCTAGCAGTCTCTAGTTAGTTAGCTAGTTTGAAAAGAGGGGTGCGGTGTTGAGTGTTCAAAAGGAGCACTCTAAACCTTCCCATGTTAGTAAGACATACACTTAAGCCGCTGATTCGACCTGTTGTGCGCTCTAAGTTTACCCTACTAATTTACCATATCCCTTATAGGAATCCGGTGATATTCACGAAATTCCTTAAATTGTTCCAGTCCATACCCACAAGTTTGGTCACGTCCGGTATCGTACTATCCAAAAGATATCTGGATCTAGCTAGCCGGGCAGTGGCATAAGAAATGCTCCATCGTCCTCCATGCATGCCCTGCACTCACTATTTGCCACTAGCCCAACACGGTACAGGTGGGCCCGTAATCCCGAATGCCCCGTTAAGACTCCCATAAACTTGCTCATTTCAGATTTTCCCAGTTTCAGCAAACATTTTGTCCTCAATCCAGCTGGGTCTCCCCATGGGATCTTTGTCATCCTGCCGACTGATTCCTGGTTCTACTGGTCTACATGTGCCGACCCCGCCCATTTACTCAACTCAGCCTTCGTCACCCCAAAGGGTTTCGCTCCCTCTAGGCTCACCGTTTGGAGTTTCCTGGCTTTCATTGCCAGGAGGTTCGCTCTCTCGTTGCCGAATATTCCGCTGTGCCCCGGCACCCAGATGATGTTGAGTCTGCCGTGCATAGAATAATCGTTTATCACCTTACAGTCAAGGACCGTTCTACATTTGACAGTTTCCGATGATATTGCCTTGATTGCCATTTGGCTACCCGTGAAGATAATTGCCTCGGCTAGGATTGTATTATCGACGAGCCATTTGATACACTTCGTAATCGCCCGAACTTCCGCCTGAAAGTTTGTATTATGATCCGGGAGGCGTAGATGGGATTCGGTTGCTGGATTTTCAATAAAGAATCCTAGACCCATTCTCCTAGCTTTGAGCCATCCATGGTAAAGCAAGCGGCATTTCGCATTTGTGCCAAGGTCCCATTCTGCCAGGCGTCTCTAGTTGGCGTTAAGGTCACGCAGTTCGCCATAACCATTATCTCAGGTATTGGGTCAGATTCACTCGTATCTTGCGTGTACCCGACTAAGGCCCCAATTAACCGTTGGTGTTTTGACGTAAGATTCATTCACCTGTTGCCTGTAGGCGATTTGCCGCAAGGGCGGCCTCGTATTTGGCTCTAATCTCGATTGACTGGATACATAAAACAGTCTCCATGGCTCTTGTCGAGGTTGTTCTTATTGCACCGCTAATACCAATGCAGCACATTCTCTAAACCCCCTGCAGTATTGCGATGTTACATTTTCTCTCAACTGCCGTCCACCATACTACAGACGCATATGTGTCATATTCGGTTTGAAGCCCCATTTGGATCCTATATCCATATGCAGGCCTTATTGGCCCTTTCCTCTATGTTGTGCTTCCAATTCAGTTTCCGATCTAAGATTACTCCTAAGTATTTAACCTTATCGGATATTTTTATCGTCTTTCCCAGGAATCGTGGCTCTTCATACTCTGAGATTTTCGACTTCCTTGTGAATAGACATATATCCGTTTTATGCGGGTTTACATTTAAGCCCCTTGGCTGTGCCCAGTTATACGCTATACTCAGTGTCCTCTCGGCCTCTCTGCATAATTGATTAGGACTCATTCCCTTAAGAAGTATTATAACGTCATCTGCGTAGCAGACTGGTTTAAGTCCTTCTTCGGTAAGTTTCCTTAGGAGACTATTGTGAGGACCCATAAGAGTGGTGATATAATCCCTCCCGGTGGAGTTCCACGTTGTTCCCTGTCTCTAATATTTACATCATGGGATCCACTGTTTATCCATCTATTCCTTAGCATATGGTTGATCCAGTCTTTTAATGTCCGGTCCACCATAAACTGGTCTAAGGATTGGATGAGTGTTTCGGTCTGCACATTACTGAACGCTCCCTCAATATATATGCATACAGCGAGTATATATAGTTTGTCATTGAGAGATTTCTCTATGTAGTAGGTTACCTCATGAAGTGCGGTTTCCACTTATCTGCCATTGACATATGCGTGTTGCCTAAACTTCAGCCTATTCTCCGGCTTGGTTCCTCCAATCGTCATGCCTTTACCTCATTACCTTTCTGTTTGGCCCTCTCTACTAGTTGTTGTAATTGAAATATTTCAAGCATATCCGATGATAAATAAGTGAGATATGACCGATTATATACTCAAGCTTTAAAGTCCTATATCTCAATTTCAACTCCGCGCAAAAGCCTTTACCTTTGGTGAAATTTTGGTGCAAATCTGATTTCTACTGTCCGAAAGATATCTGGATCTAGCTTGTGTGAAGGCCGGACAATGGCATAAGAAATGCTCCATCGTCTCATCCTCCTCCATGCATACCCTGCACTCACTATTCGCCACTAGTCCAATACGGTACATGTGGGCCCGTAATCCCGAATGCCCCGTTAAGACTCCCATCATCTTGCTCATTTCAGATTTTCCCAGTTTCAGCAAACCTTTTGTCATCAATCCATCTGGGTCTCTCCATGGGATCTTAGTCATTCCTGGTTCCATTGGACAATATGTGCCGACTCCGCCCATTTACTCAAATCAGCCTTCGTCACCCCAAAGGGTTTCGCTCCCTCTAGGCTCACCGTTTGGAGTTTCCTGGGGTTCGTTGCTAGGAGGTTCGCTCGTTCGTTGCCGAATATTCCGCAGTGCCCCGGCCCCCAGATGATGTTGAGTCTGCCGTGCATAGAATAATCGTTTATCACCTTCTAATAGTCAAGGACCGTTCTAGATTTGACAATTTCCGATGATATTGCCTGGATTGCCATTTGGCTATCCGTGAAGATATTTGCTTCGGCTAGTTTTGTATTATCGGCGAGCCATTTGATACACTTCGTAATCGCCCGAACTTCTGCTTGAAAGGTGGTATTATGATCCGGGAGGCGTAGATTGGATTCGGTTACTGGATTTTCACTGATGCAATCTAGACTATTTCTTTCCCCTAGCTTTGAGCCATCCGTGTAGCAGCGAGTACCATTTCGCATTTGTGCCAGGGTCCCATTCTGCTAGGCGTCTCTAGTTGTCGTTAAAGTCACGCAGTTCGCCTTAATCATTATCCCAGATAGTCGGTCAGATTCACTCGTCTCTTGCGTGTACCCGACTAAGGCCCCAATTATCCGTTGGTGTTTTGACGTAAGACCCCTGTTAATCCATTAACCTGTTGCCCGTTGGCGTTTTGCCGCAAGGGCGGCCTCGTATTTGACTCTAATCTCGATTGGCTGGATACATAAAACAGTCTCCATGGCTCTAGTCGAGGTTGTCCTAATTGCACCGCTAATACCAATGCAGCACATTCTCTAAACCCTCTGCAGTATTGCGATGTTACATTTCCTCTCAACTGCCGTCCACCATACTACAGAAGCATATGTTAGTACGGACCTGATTACGCTTTTGTAGAGCCAGTGTGTTATATTCGGTTTGAAGCCCCATTTGGATCCTATAGCCCTTCTGCATATGTATATGCATATGACCAGCATATGTAGGCCTTATTGGCCCTTTCCTCTATGTTGTGCTTCCAATTCAGTTTCCGATCTAAGACTACTCCTAAGTATTTAACCTTATCGGATATTTTAATCGTCTTTCCCAGGAATCGTGGCTCTTCATATTCTGAGATTTTCGACTTCCTTGTGAATAGACATATTTCCGTTTTGTCCGGCTTTACATTTAAGCTCCTTGGTTGTGCCCAGTCATACGCTATACTCAGTCATACGCTATACTCAGTGCCTCTAGCAGAGATCGTCCAGGAATTGCATTCTTGGTTCTTTGCCTGTGTTCACATTCAGCTTCCTCTTCCGAGTTGGATTGGGTTCGTGTTTACGCGATTTACTATTATCCCTTGAATTCTGTTGAATACCCTGGGTAGTATGGGGTTTGGGCGTCTCCGAGTTACTAGATGACGTGGAATACTTTTTCCTCTTTATCGCTAGTTTGATAGTCAGTTGTAAGTCATCGTCGACAGCTAACGTCGACGTCTGGTGTCGCCTTGTTAATTTTGGCACCTCTGAAGTTGTGTCGCAAACAGTCGACGAGTACTTGGTACCCGCAATGGCGCTTTTACAATCAGGTTGAGTCGGCTCGACTTATTTTTTTGGTCGTTAGTCCTTCATGCAAACAGTTCTGTTTTGATTGATTTATAAGTTGGTGAAAAGTGAAATAAAAAAATAAAATGGAAAAACTATTTAAAATTACAAATGCAACACAGTTCGAAAATTTAATAAAAGAACTGGAGAAAACTCCAAGCCTTGCGAATATAAAGATCATCCAACTTACTTGATATCTGGTAGGTTAAATATATCTGACCTTTGCCTTATACATTTTTTTTCTGGTCTTCATCACTAGAACTTGAACTTAGATTAAGAAAAAAATACTTGCTAGCAAACAAATTGAAGAACATTTTCTTTACACTTTAGGGATTACACTTTCTGGTAGTAAATTATCGATACACAGGCGTCACTGGCCGCGACGTCTTTCCAGGTACCAATTTTACATTGATGTGACAACGCCGTCGTTAACAAGTGAACACGAATTTGAGACGTCGACGTCTTTGGCGACGACTTACAGGGTAGGTGTGAGTATTCTGCTCTTCAGGTGATCGGTTTCTCTTCTCAGCCTCTGTTGAGGTCGAGGGAGGCACCGACAGGTCCTTAGGAACGTCTTGTATTCGGCTTGTGCTGAGCCCAAAATAGCATCTATTTGCAAGCACAATTCTCCTATCTATCTCCAGGCTGACGTTGTTGTCATTGTTCACGGCGGATCCAAGGTAGACAAATTCATGTACCACTTCAAAATTAAACCGTTTGTAAACGTACAAGTGCGGACCAAGTCGAGAGGTTTCTCTAATCGTTGACACCATCAATTTTGTCTTGCCCTCATTAACAGCAAGACCCACCTTCGCTGATTCCTTTTCGATTCTTGAAAATACTGAATATACTCTCGCAAATTTCGCCCAATGATGTCTATGTCGTCAGCATACGCCAGCAACATATGGCTTTACGTGTTAATGGTCTTGTTCGTATTTACTGCAGCCTTTCTCATTATTATCTCCATTAAGATGTTGAAGAGATTGCACGAAAGTGTGTCGCCTTGTCTAAGTCCTGGCTTGGTACAGAATGATTCAGTGAGGTCTTTCCCCACTTTCACTGCTGATTTGATGTTGGTCAGCGTCATTCTACAGAGGCGGATCAGTTTTGGCGGAATACCAAGTTCAGACATAGCTTCGTACAGTTTTCCCCGTATGGGGCTATCGAAAGCAGCTTTTTAATCGACAAAAAGATGGTATGTATCGATTTGCTTCTACACTATCTTCCACGACCATTACCTCCTGATCTTCAGTGGAAGAATCTGAGTGGAGTAGTGCTGAAAAGTGGTCTCTCCACAATTTGAGCACACACTGCTTCTCAGTAACCAGATACCCATTCTCGTATCATTATTAGGCCCGTTATTCAATCTTCTTACTCTGGAAAAACTTTCAGGATTCACCATTCATCCTGCACATTTTGGTTTTTTCACTCTCTCTCTGCTCCCACTCTCTAGCTTCTGTCGATAGGACATTGATATCTCCGGTATTTGTAGCTTGTCAATATCCAGCTTTTCCTGTGTTCGGCTTCGTACGTTTTTCGCCCTGCTCAGTCTTGTGCGAACTTTCGCAGCCGGCAGATAATGATCCGAGTCGACATTGGCACCTTGAATCACACGTACATCCATTACATTAGAAGAGTGCCTGCCACCTATTACCAAGTGATCAATCTTGTTCTTCGTCCGCTGATCAGGAGATTATCCAGGTCGCCTTATGTCTGTCCTATTACAATTTAACGACAAAAAATTAGGATTTACTTCAGAACCACAACTTTTGAACCTTTATCGCTCACCTGAACGTTTTGTTTTGTTTTAAAAACTATACAGGAACCAAAAATTCGTTGTTGCCAATATAACCTCTATCAAGCAACTGAGTTATCGGCTGTCAATTGCCATATATAATAACTTTTCGGCAACTGGAAACGCAACAGGTTCGGTTGCTATCGATAATCGACCCATTTAATGCTCAAGGTAATGTCTCTTTTTTAGTACAGCCAAAATATGCCAAAAAAAGCAATAACAAATTTCTATAATTGTTTAGTTATCGAGATATTGAATGTTCAATTTTTTAAAAATTATTGAATATTTAAAAAATAAATAACCCACAAGTTATAATAAAGTTTTGTTATAAAGCTGTCTGCGTGGCTGGTCTTAGGGATATTCTCCTCTGGGGGCTTCGCGGTTTTGCTCGAAAGGGAAGTTTCCTGGTAACAGTATTTTCATAACAGTCATCCAATTGTAGATGGCACTTCCACGCGCAATACAAATGATTTCCACCTTGACACATCCTGATGAATCCACCAAGTTGGGCGCTTCCTATGTCACCTTCAATGACACAAATAGTTTCCATCTTGGTACATCCTGATTAATACATCAAGTTGGGCGCCAATTATGTCCAGCTCAACGAGGGTACAACACTCCTTCACTCTCGCTGGGATAAACACTCTGAGGCTCTATGTTGGACGCCATTATTTCCTATGCGCAGGCCAGATCTACTTATCTTACTAGCGTACATCATTAGGCGGCTTGCTTGGTATGCCATGCTTAAGCGTGGGCTGGTAAACTCGCCGGACGGGGGGATCTTTCCACTTAAAGACGTAAAGCAATCTGACTTGGCAAACATCAAGAATACATACCAAGTTTAATATACTGCAAAAACACGCGATATTCTACGACATAATAAAATTCCGGTGCAAGTATCCAACTGACAGATGTCCCCGAAAGTTATAAGGCTGACATTACCGCTATCCAGGAAATGCGATCGACAGGACATGGCTGCACAAGAAAAGGAAACTGCGATATATACTACAGTTGCCATGAAAAAAAACATGAATTTGGTTGCGCATTTGTAGTTGGCAAAAGACTGCGACATCTAGTCTCTATTTCCAATCCTGTGAGTGAACGTATAGCCACAATCCGCATAAAAGCGAAATATTTTTATATTTCCATAATTTGTGTGCATGCCCCGACAGAAGAGAAAGATGATGATGCCAAAGACATATTCTATGAGCTCCTAGAGGAAACGTATGGCTGCTGCCCTGGCCATGACATTAAGATTGTACTAGGAGATTTTAATGCCAAAGTAGGAATGGAGAATGTGTTTAATCCAACTATTGGCAATTTCAGTCTACATGCTGACAGTTCCGACAACGGTATGAGACTGATTGACTTTGTCGCGGCAAAAAACATGGTCATTAGTGGTACAAGATTCCAGCATAAAGACATCCACAAGGCTACTTGAGTATCCCCTGATCAAAGAATTAAGAACCAACTTGATCACGTGGTAATTGATGGAAGACACTCATCCAGTGTAATGGACGTACGAGTGATCAGAGGAGCTAACATCGATTCTGATCACTACCTGGTAGCAGCAAAGGTTCGCACAAGATTAAGTAGAGCGAAAATCGTACGAAACCAGACGCAGAGGAAGCTGGACATCGGAAAGCTGCAATTACCAGAGGTAGCCACAGCCTACTCAAGGAAGCTCTCGCAACTTTTGGCACAAAACCCACCCCCTCCCGATGTCGATCCTGATGCGCAGTGGAAACCCATTTTCGACTCTATAAAAACCGCCGCAACAACCGTACTTGGTTTCGAAAAACCGCTTCGCAATAAACCGTGGTACGATGAAGAGTGACGCATTGCCAATGACGAAAAGAACGCTGCACGTATGGTAATGCTTCATTCAATTGCAACGCGAGCTGCAACTGAGCGGTATAGGGAGAAAAGAAAGGAGGTAAACCGTCTCTTTAGGCGTAAGAAACGGCAGTGGAGAAGCGCGAGAGTGAGAAAATTGAGACATACAGAAGGAAGAATGAAGCCAGAAAATTCTACCAAAAAGTTAAAAACGGAACTAATGGACATGGTTCAGGGCCCCCTTCTGTAAAGACAAGGACGGAAATCTCGTCGCAGATGTGCAGAGCATGTTGGAAATATGGAGAGAGCATTTCTCCGCGCTACTAGTATCTGAGATATGCAATGACGATGAGATAATCGATCACAATATGGACGACGACGTCGATTGCCCCCCTCCTAACCAAGACGAGGTCAGAACAGCTATTGCCCGGCTTAAGAACAATAAAGCCGCAGGAGCCGATGGATTACCGACGGAGCTGTTTAAGGCTGGCGGCGATGAGCTGATACGGTGCATGCATCAGCTCATTAGCAAAATTTGGTTAGATGAATGCATGCCCGGCGATTGGAGTCTCAGTGTACTATGTCCCATATTTAAAAAAGGTGACCCGGGTATCTGTGACAGCTACCGTGGAATAAGCCTTTTATCCATAGCATATAAGGTTCTATCAAGTATAATGTGCGAAAGACTAAAACCAATTATCGCTGACCTGATTGGAACATACAAGTGTGGCTTTAGGCCTGGAAAATCGACAACTGACCAGATTTTCACGCTACGCCAAATCCTGGAGAAGACACACGAAACACAAATCGACACCAATCATATATTTATCGATTATGAAGCGGCCTTCGATAGTCCGATACGGGAGAAACTCTATGAAGCAATGTCTGAGCTTGGTATTCCTGCAAAACTCATACGCCTTTGCAGGACGACCTTGACGAACATCAAATCCGCAGTGAAAGTTGGTAAGGATCTTACCGAACCTTTGGAAACTAAGCGAGGCCTCAGGCAAGGCGACAACCGATCTCTTTAACATCTTAATGGAGATCATTATGAGAAAAGCTGCAGTCAACATGAACAAAACCATCAGCAGCAAAAGTCACATGCTGCTCGCGTATGCTGATGATATATATATCATTGGGCGCACAATTAGAGAAGTTACTGCGGTTTTTTCGAGAATTGAGAAGGAGTCAGCAAAAGTGGGTCTGACGGTAAATGAGGACAAGACAAAATTAATGGTTTCAGCGAACAGGGCCTCCACGCGATTAGACCAAAGCGTGAACGTTGATAACCGTTATAACTTCGAGGTAGTGGACGAATTTATATACCTCGGATCTGCCGTGAACAAAAACAACAACGTCAGCCTTGAAATCAAGCGGAGAATTGTGCTTGCGAATAGATGTTATTTTGGGCTAAGCAAGCACTTTAAAGATAAAGCCCTCTCTCGAGTAACAAAAGTCCAGCTGTACCAGACTCTCATTCAACCTGTCTTGCTTTATGGCGCAGAATACTGGGTCCTATCGCAAGCAGACGAAACATCTGTAGGAGTCTTCGAGAGAAAAATACTCCGAAAAATTTATGGCTCTATAGTGCACAACGGCGAGTATCGGCGACGCATGAATCATGAGCTGTATGAGCTTTATCCTGACATTGACAAAGTTAAGCGGATCAAGATAACGTGATTGCGCTGGCTAGGCCATGTCAGTAGAATGGATGAAACCGAACCAGCTCGAAGGGCTTTCGAAACCGAACTCGAAGGAAGACCAAGACCAAGACTCCGCTGGAGGGATCAGGTTGACGAATCCCTGCGTACACGTGGTATTGCCAACTGGAGAAATAAAGCAAAAGATCAAACTGGTTGGCGAAATATGTTATCTTCGTTTTGTAAGGTCCCTGACCCCCCGGGGTTGTCCGAGACCGGATAAGTAAGTAAGTAATAAAAAAAATAAAAAGGAGCCCGATCGGATATTTCATTAGTTAGCAAATACAAACGCGGTATCGGAACCAAAAAAAAAAACAAAGAACAAGATTTGCGACGAGTAGGGAAAACCTTATTTGCCAATATAATTTCACTGATGGGTCAGTGTGGCCCACTCTCACGCAGCCCCTACCGACTCTGTTTCATCTCAGAGTCCCAAAATGATGATGTTACCCCCAGCAACCTAATTTTTTTCTATCCTTATGTTACCATCACGACCGATTAGCCAGTCATATTTAAAACGACTACAAACTTCAGTAAAGACGTTATAAAAATCTCCTCCTATCGAGGTAACGTTTCACATAATATTCAATAATTTAAAAATTTACTTTAATGGTGCCTCATGGGCGAAGCTAACAATTCTTATCAATTATACAAACGAGCCTCTTAATAGGCTTAATCATCATTACAATCTTTCAATTATCTTAAAATTCTAACAACATATCGCACTCGTTCAACAATACTGTATTAACTTAAAAACTTCAAAGTTTTCAGGAGAGACAAAAAACTGTTTTCTTAATGCTTAAGGAAGTTTTCATTAACAAAAGTTCGGCAGTATTTAGAAAACCCATGAATTATTGTATTGCACCGCATAACCTTTTTATTTGTTTATTGTCTGCAGATAGAAAAGGGATTTTTTTAGTTACTATCATTTTCTTGAATTATTTTTGTTCGTAAGAAGTAAATATTTTGAGTTGTGTTTTTTACATGAAATTTATTGCTGTATTTAATACATTTTTGGGACTGTCCTTGTAGGTGGAAAGTTTCTGATAGCCATTCACTTGGGAGTGGCCAGAAGTGATTCCTTCATTGGGCAGTCCAAGCAGCTCACTACTTCCACGCACTATGTCTTGGGCAATGGCTTATCGGAAACCTCCGTTAGCTAGCTAAAGTGAGAAGGCGAAACGAAATGAGTAACCTGAGTGGTAATGCGATCAGTGATACGTCTCAGGATTATTAGGTGACCCTGTCACTGAAGCTCTTCGAAGTAGTGGGCATATTCTTCTGTCCTTTGAAGGCGGATGAGCCAACACCCCTGGCCAACGGCGGATCAAAATTGAAGAAACCAAAATCCAGTTTCGACACACTGCATTCTGGTCAGCGTCTGATCCACAATGGGCGGCTGAAACATAATCATCCTGGCAGTAGGTAAAATGCTAACCATGACGGGCTGGGTTTGCCTCCCGCCACCGTTATATCGGCAATGAAAATACACAAAAAATATAATGAACAAAGAAACCCCCCAACTGTTGACGACCCTAGCAAACGTTATAAGGACCATGATTTAAGGATATGTACCTGGAATGTTCGAACGTTATACAGGACTGGTGCCACTTTCCAACTGGCGGATGTCCTCGGAAATTATAAAGCTGACATCACAGCGATTCAGGAAATGCGATGGACAGGATATGGTTGCACCAGAAAGAAAAACTTCGATATTTACTACAGCTGCCATGAGCGTAAGCACGAATTTGGGTGCGGATTTATAGAAGGCAAGAGACTGCGACACCTAGTTTCAAGGTTCAACCCAGTGAGTGACCGCATAGCCACAATTCGCATCAAAGCGAAATATTTCAACATCTCGTTAATTTGTGTGCACGCACCGACAGAGGATAAAGATGATGAGGTCAAAGAAACATTTTATGAGCGCCTGGAGGAAGTATATGAACGCTGCCCTGACCACGACATTAAGATTATTCTAGGCGATTTTAATGTCAATTTAGGAAAGGAAAGTGTCTTTCGACCAACCATCGGTAATCACAGTCTACATGATACCACCTCCAATAATGGAATTAGACTGATAGACTTCGCCGCTGCAAAGAAAGTGGTAGTTAGTAGCACACGATTCGAGCATAAGGACATTCATAAGGCGACCTGTATATCTCCTAATCAACGGACGAAGAACCAGATTGATCACTTGGTAATAGATGGCAAGCACTCTTCTAGTGTAATGGATGTACGTGTGGTTCGAGGTGCCAATATCGACTCGGATTATTACCTGGTGGCTGCGAAAGTTCGCACGAGATTGAGCAGGGCGAAAAACGTACGGAGCCGAACACAGGAAAAGCTGGATATTGACAAGCTAAAAATGCCGGAGATATCAATGTCCTACCGACAGAAACTCTATCTCCTGCTGGAGCAGAAAACCCCCCCTCCCGAAGACCCAGATGCGCAGTGGAAGCACTTCTTTGGAAATCGCTGCAATGACTGAACTTGGCTATCAAAAACCGCAGAAGGATAAGCCATAGTACGACGAAGAATGTCGCATTGCAACTGATGAAAAAGACGCTGGACGTATGGCAACGAAACAGTCAGTTACAACGCGTGCTGCGAGTGAGCGGTACAAGAGGCTGAGAAGGGAGGAAAACCAACTATTTAGGCGAAAAAAATGGCAGTGGAAGAAGAGAGAGAGTGAAAGAACCGAAATGTGCAGGATGAATGGTGAATCGCGAAAGTTTTTCCAGAGGGTAAGAAGATCGACCAACGGGCCTAATAATGGGCTGCCCTCCTGCAAGGACGAGAATGGGAATCTGGTGACTGAGAAGCAGTGTCTGCTCAAAATGTGGAGAGATCACTTTTCAGCACTGCTCCACTCAGATTCTTCCACTGAAGATCAGGAGGTAATGATAGTGGAAGATAGTATAGATTGTACCCCTCCCAACCAAGACGAGATTAGAACGGCGATCTCCCGCCTGAAGAATAATAAAGCCGCTGGTGCGGATGGCCTACCCGCCGAACTTTTTAAGGCAGGTGGCGAAGGACTGATAGCCCACATGCATCAACTGATATGCGGTGTATGGCTGGGGGAATCTATGCCCGACGACTGGAGTCTCAGTGTATTATGTCCTGTATTCAAAAAGGGTGATCCGTGTGTCTGTTCCAACTATCGCGGTATCAGTCTTTTATCCATCGCGTATAAGGTCTTGTCGAGCGTATTATGTGAAAGACTAAAACCAATTATTGAAACCCTGATTGGACCTTATCAGTGTGGGTTTAGGCCAGACAAGTCCACAACTGACAAAATATTCACGCTACGCCAAATCCTGGAAAAGACCCACGAAAAGCAGATCGATACATACCATCTTTTTGGCGATTACAACGCTGTTTTCGATAGCCACATACGGGCAAAACCGTACGAAGCTATGTCTGAACTTGGTATTCCGCCAAAACTGATCCGCCTCTGTAGGATGACGCTGACCAACACCAAATCAGCAGTGAAACCAACCCATTCTGTACCAAGCGAGGACTTAGACAAGGCGACACACTTTCGTGCAATCTCTTCAACATCTTAATGGAGATAATAGTGAGAAAGGCTGCAGTAAATACGAACAAGACCATTAACACGAAAAGCCATATGTTGCTGGCGTATGCTGACGACATAGACATCATTGGGCGAAATTTTCGAGAGGTTACTGCAGTATTTTCAAGAATCGAAAAGGAATCAGCGAAGGTGGGTCTTGCTGTTAATGAGGGCAAGACAAAATTGATGGTGTCAACGACTAGAGAAACCTCTCGACTTGGTCCGCACTTGAACGTTGACAACCGATTTAATTTTGAGGTGGTAGATGAATTTGTCTACCTTGGATCCGCCGTGAACAAGGACAACAACGTCAGCCTGGAGATAGATAGGAGAATTGTGCTTGCAAATAGATGTTATTTTGGGTTCAGCAAGCAGTTTAGGAACAAAGCCCTCTCTCGACAGACAAAAGTCCAGCTATATCAGACTCTCATTTTACCTGTCTTGACATATGGCTCCGAAACTTTGGGTCATATCGCAAGCGGATGAAAAACACCTGGGAGTTTTCGAGAGAAAAATTCTCCGTAAAATATATGGTCCTGTTAGGGAAAACGGCGAGTACCGACGTCGCAGTAACGCAGAGCTATATAATCTCTATTCTGACGTGGACATAGCTAGACGAATCAAAGTGTGCCAATTGCGTTGGCTAGGCCATGTGAAGATGAGCCAGCGCGAAAGATTTTTGATAACGTACCCGATGGTAGCAGGAAAAGAGGACGACCAAGACTCCGCTGGAAAGACCAGGCAGAAGAATCCCTCCGTATCCTTGGTGTTACCAACTGGCGAGAAAAGGCGAAGGATAGAGCCAGTAGGAAGAATATGTTGAAATTTGTTTAATTTGTTTGTTTAATTAATATGTGTAAGACGTATGACCTCATGAGGTTGTAATATAGTCAATAAAAGTAAAGTAAATAAATTTTTTAATAAAACTGATAAACATGAAATGAAAAAAGACTAAAGTAAACAAAGTTTTTTGAAGCTAACTAAATGCTAACAACTGGTAAAAAATTTAAAATATATATTTTATTAAATTAATTCTCTATTAAATTTTTGTAGTATGATTCGTAATACTTTTTAGGGATTATTTTTTTCTTGACTAGGTCCATAATATCCTTTCTTTTATTTTCCGACAGTGGTAGCTTTCCCAAATAAACAAGATAACCTGAAATAATTACAAACAAGTAAGTTTGGTATTAGAATTAGAAAATGGGTTTAGAACTTACTCGAGGTTTTTCCAATAATCTGTACACTTCAAATTATATTTATGTACAAAAACTCTTAAATAGTCTTTGTCCTTGTATGAAGTTTTGTAAAAGAATGAATCGATGTTGTCCTTTTCTACACGGAGAGTTTTAATACTATGCCAATTTATTTTTTGGCGCTCCTCATTTACAACAACATTTTTCCCCACAGTTCCTGTAAGGCCTTTAGATCATAAAGATCTTCATGGGAGAATTCGTGAACTTTATATGGCATTGCAGTCTTTTTAGCTGTTGCTATTAGAGCTGGTGTATATATTGGTTTGCTGACTAGATGCCTTTTTACCTGTTTCTCAATTATGCTGTGTACATTATCACCTTCGTTTTGAATATGGCCTATTATGTGTTATACTTCTTAAGTTATACTTTTGTACTGCATAAAAATATATGGAGAGTAAGTACTTGTTTTCTTTGCTGTCCACAGCAATTGTCAGAATAAAAAATTAAATCCAAGTCCTGGGCGTTATTTAATTTTGGCACCAAATTTTTTGTATATTGAAGTACGCAACTTCCAATTTCATTTGCTCCACGTTTTCCTTCTACTTCCGTCCAGAAAAAGCATTCGACATGTTTTGCTTTGAGGTCACTGACAGTGAAATTATAGCCATTTATTTTGCTTGTATAATAAAAGCTTGATGTCAACTCTTTTGGAAGTGGGAGAACTGCTTGCAGGTCGTAAACAACTGCTTTGCAATTTTTTTTTTATCAAAATCTCTTTCCTTTCTGTAAAAGTATTTTTCTTCTTGGTGTATGTTGCAAACCTCGTTTAAGTGTTTCTTTTCATTCTCATCTGAATTCCAGAATGATTCGCAAAGATCACATTGATCCTTTTTTGGTTTAAAAAGTGAAATATTAAATTCGTTCTTGTAAATTCTGTAGAACATACTTTTATTACCAGGTGGCAAATTTGCATATTCTCGAAACTCTTTGTAATCCATGTATAGATCTGTTAGGTTTTTGCCACTCTCAATGTATTCACGAGTTGCTTGAGCACGTAAGTAGTGACTGTCGACCCTTGGAATATTGTTAATACATTGTCTTATGCTTTTTTTAACTTCAGGGTTCACGGTTAAATGGTTACCATGCTTTCTACGATAGTCTATATCTACAAAACTTTCTTCGTCATTCTTTTTAATAACCGTTGCTGTGTTAATTTCGAAGAAAAATACATTGTTCAATCTGCTTAAATCTTGAGTGCAGGAGTATCTGTACTTTGGCTTAATTTGTTTCATATTTTTGGCTATAAATTCTCTTTGTCTCTGCAAGCTAATCATGTTCCAATATTTATGAAATATTTCATAGCGCGATGATTGTGTTATTTTTTTTACTACATTGAAGGCGACAGTTTTCTCCACAAGTTTCTCGCAAACGCTTCTCTTTTATCGTCTTTGAAGAATTATAAATCGATGAATACGAATACCCTGAGTTTCGTAATTTTTTTTGCCGTTTATTATGGTGTTCACTTTTTTCGCATTTCCTTTTTTTAGCACTTTCTCATGTAAATCAAATTCCAAAGAACTGCTATCATTCACTGTACGTGGATCAAAATTATTGAGCTGCTGATCTGGAGGGCTTGCATTGCGTAATAATGCAGCGTAATAGCTGCTGGAGAGCTGCGGATCTGGAGAGCTTGCATTGCGTAAAAATGAATAGTGCTCTTCATTTGGACAACTCATTTTGTTAATTGAACTCATTACACCTTTTGATTTCAAGTATTCACTATTATGTTTAATAAACTTAATAATAAAATTTCTAGCTGATCAAAAATGCAATGCTATATTGCTGAAATGCAAAATAATAAAGTGATAATAGTACAAAGTGTCATTAAAACTATTTCATAAAAACAGTAATAACTCAACAAAAAACACAATTATTTCACGAAAACAGTAATAACTCAAAAAAAAAGTTAAGCATTATTTCATGAGCACAATCATATTTCGATTTAAAACAAAAAAATACTTGCCTGAATGAAATAAACAGTTGCAACTCAAAATACTACCTGACTAAAATAAACTTTTATTATTACAATAACAACTAAACTCAAAATACTACTCTTTATACGAAAAAACAATTATTTGTTAAGGCCAATCACTTCAAATAGTAACTCAAAATAATTTTGTTTTCTTTATTCACAGAAATAAACCATTTCAGCAGCAAAAACGTCACAACATGTAATTTTATTAAGAAAGAGTAGTCAGAAGTATGGGAATTCTTAACCAAAGGTAGACAAAAGTGTTGTGTGTTATTTTTGGGCAAAAAGATAAAATAAAAAAATTTTGAGTTAATACAGCATTGTTGAACGAGTGCGATATATTTCCACAAAGTTATTGAAATATTTTTATCAATCTAAACGATCTCAGAACCGCGTGAAATGTGAGGAATCTGGGTATCAAAGGCCTCATTACAGGCTACAAAGTTATTACGTCATTAAATCTTAATCACGGTTTTACTATTTCGAGAATTCGAAAACTTTTCGAGCTACCCTCGTATGTGGTACTAAAACACCCTATATTCAATATATGATAGAGGAGAGTGAATACGTAGGGACAATGCATATAGCTATTTGGCCATGTATGTAAATCAAAATAATAGAAATATAATATACTTACATACTTATCCGGTCACCTTACAAAACGAAGATATCATATTTCGCCAACCATTTCGATCATTTGCCTAATCTCTCCAGTTGGCAATACCAAGTGTACGCAGGGATTCGTAAACCTGATTCTTCTAGCGGAGTCTTGGTCTTCCTATTTTTCGTCTTCCTTCGAGTTCGGTTTCGAAAACCCTTCCTGCTGGTTCGTCTTCATCCATTCTACTGACATGGCCTAGCCAGCGCAATCGCGTTAGTTTGATCCGCTTAACTATGTCGATGTCGGGATAAAGCTCATGGTTCATGCGTCGCCGATACTCGCCGTTGTGCACTATAGGGCCATAACTCTTCCGCTGTATTTTTCTCTCGAAGACTCTTACAAATGTTTCGTCTGCTTGCGATAAGACCCAGGATTCTATAGTATAGTTGGACTTTTGTTGCTCGAGAGAGGGCTTTATCTCTAAAGTGCTTGCTTAGCCCAAAATAACATCTATTCGCAAGCACAATTCTCCGCTTGATTTCAAGGCTGACGGTGTTGTTTTTGTTCACGGCAGATCCGAGGTATATAAATTCGTCTACCACCCCGAAATTATAACGGTTATCAACGTTCACGCTTTGGTCTAATCGCGTGGAGGCCCTGCTCGTTGAAACCATTAATTATGTCTTGTCCTCATTTACCGTCAGACCCACTTTTGCTTACCACTTCTCAATTCGCGAAAACACCGCAGTAACTTCTCGAACTGTGCGTCCAATGATATCTATATCATCAGCATACGCGAGCAGCATGTGACTTTTACTGCTGATGGTTTTATTCGTGTTCATTTCTCAGAATAATCTCTATTAAGATATTTCAAAGATCGCACGATAGAGTGTCACATTGTCTGAGGCCTCGCTTAGTTTCGAAAGGTTCGGTAAGATCCTTACTAACTTTCACTGCGGATTTGGTGTTCGTCAGGGTCATCATCATTGCAGGAATACCAAGCTCAGACATTACTCCGTAGAGTTTCCCCCGTATCGGGCTATCGAAGGCCGCCTTATAATTACAAATAGATGATACAGGATTTGGCGTAGCGTGAAAATCTGGTAGGTTGTCGATTGTCCAGGCCTAAAGCCACACTGGTATGATCTAATCAGGTCAGCGATAATCGGTTTTAGTCTTTCGCACATTATGCTTGATAGGACCTTATACATATGCTATGGATAAAAGGCTTATTCCACGGTAGTTGGCACAGTGACTCGGGTCACATTTTTTAAATATGGGACATAGTAGACTGAGACTACAATTGCCGGGCATGCATTCATCTAGCCAAATTTTGCTAATGAGGTGATGCATGCACCTTATCAGCTCATCGACGCCAGCCTTAAAACGCTCCGCCCGTAATCCATCGGCTCCTGCGGCTTTATTGTTCTTAAGCCGGGCAATAGCTGTTCTGACCTCGTTTTGGTTAGGAGGGGGCAATCGACGTCGTCGTCCAAATTTAGATCGAGTGTCTCGTCATTGGACATCTCAGTTATGATCTATCCGTATTCCCAACATACTCTGCACATCTGCGATGAGATGTCCGTCCTGTCTTTGCAGAAGGGGGCCCTGAACCATGTCTATTAGTTCCGTTTTTGACTTTGTGGTAGAATTTTCTGGCTTCGTTCTTCCTTCTGTATGACTCGATTTTCCCACTCTCGCGCTTTCTCTACTGCCGTTTCTTACGCTTTTCTTTTCTCCCTATACCGCTCAGTCGCAGCTCGCGTTGCAATTGACTGATGCATTGCCATGCGTGCAGCGTTCCCTTCATCATTTGTAATGCAACACTCTTCATCGTACCATGGTTTGTTGCGAAGCGGTTTTTCAAAACCAAGTACGGTTGTCGCGGCAGTTTTTATAGAGTCGGAAATGGGTTTCCACTGCGCATTAGGATCGTTATCGGGAGGAGGTGGGTTCTGTGCTACCTCTGGTAGTTGCAGCTTTCCGATGTCCAGCTTCCTCTGCGTCTGGTTTCGTACGATTTTCGGTCTACTTAATCTTGTGCGAACCTTTGCTGCTACCAGGTAGTGATCAGAATCGATGTTAGCTCCTCTGATCACTCCTACTTCCTTTACACTGGATGAGTGCCTTCCATCAATTACCACGTGATCAATTTGGTTCTTCGTTCTTTGATTAGGGGATACCCAAGTAGCCTTGTGGATGTCTGTATACTGGAATCTCGTACCACTAATGACTATATTTTTTTACCGCGACAAAGTCAATCAGTCTGATACCGTTGTCGGAACTGTCAGCATAAAGACTGAGATTGCCAATAGTTAGATTAAACACATTCTCCCTGCCTACTTTAGCATTAAAATCTCCTAGTACAATCTTAATGTCATGGCCAGGCAGCGGTCACACGTTTCCTGTAGGAGCTCATAGAATATGTCTTTGGCATCATCATCTTTCTCTTCTGTCGGGGCATGCACACAAATTATGGAAATATAAAAATATTTCGCTTTTATGCGGATTGTGGCTATACGTTCACTCACAGGATTGGAAATAGAGACTAGATGTCGCAGTCTTTGCCAACCACAAATCCGCAACCAAATTCATGTTTTTTTCATGGCAACTGTAGTATATATCGTAGTTTCTTTTTCTTGTGCAGCCATGTCCTGTCCATCGAATTTCCTGGATAGCGGTAATGTCAGCCTTATAACTATCGAGGACATCTGCCAGTTGGATACTTGCACCGAATCTATATAGAGTTCTTACATTCCAAGTGCATATCCGTAAATCGTGGTCCTTATAACGTTTGCTGGGGTCGTCAACTAATAGGGGCAAACCCAGTCCACCGGGTTTTTGCATTTTACCTACTGCCAGGATATTTGACTGCAGCCGCCCTTTATGGATCAGACGTTGACCAGGATGCAATATGTCGAACCTGGATTTTCTTTTTTTGGTTTTTTATCCGCCGAGGTCATATGTTTGGCTCATCCACCTTCTAAAAGACAAAAGAATATGACCGATAGCTTGATGAACTTCAGTGACATCAGTCACCTAGTACGCCTGAGCCACATCAGTGATCGCATAACCAAATCAGGCTGCTCGTTTATTTTCGCCTTCTCACTCTAGCTAGCTAACGGAGGTTGCCGCTAAAGCCATTGCCCAGGACATACTGCGTGGAAGTAGTGAGCTGCTTGGACTGCCCAATGAAGGAATCATTTCTGGCCGCTCCCAAGTGAATGGCTATCAGAAACTTTCCACCTCCACGGACAGTCCCAATATAATATAGTAAAATAAAAATGTCCGCTAAATGGGTAGGTGTGTCAATTAATATAGTGTCAGGCAAAAATTCTCTTAATTTGTCAACGATAATGTTTCCTCCATTCCTCAAATTACAGGAGGTTCTTACACTTTGGACGCTATGTACAATATATCTTATTATTGTATCGATTTACTTAACTAATTTTTATTGTTCTTATTTTCAGGCTTAATCATTTATGGCATACAATTGTTACTTTCTTATTATTTTCCTAAAATGGCTAAAGTCTCATGCGATCGAAGTTTGATTTATAAAAATTTATAAAACTTGTGAACTAATAAAGGCTTTACTTTCTGACGGTATTGCCGAACAGGCAAGATTTTTATCTGACAAAACCTTATACCGAAAGAATTATCGATAAAATTATCTTAATTCAAATTGGAAAAACTCGGGTACAATAATGCTGGTCTGAATCGCCAAAAACGAACCTTATATGAAGGTAGTTTCAGATGAGCACTATCGGATTATGAAACTTCAAATCTATTAGAACACCATTTCACTATGTTATCTTGGTGCCGTTTTAGCCTTTTATATTATTTCTTTAACTAATTTTTAATGACTTTTAGTGGATTTCGTTTACCATTAGTGTTCTTGATTCAACCTCGGGGCATCTTCAATTTATTTGTCAAATTTAACTCCAAATGTTAGTGGATTTAAATATCCGGAATTCAAGATTCCAATTCAAAATTTCGTGGATTTACTTTCCACTATCAATATTGGCAAATCTCACTGAACCACAGATGCTTTTGGACAATTTTTAATTCCAGTTCCCAATGGGGTTACACTAGCATTTGAAAAATTAATTGGCACTCGGTAACTTAACACTTTTCTTTTAAGATTTTTCAGCTTAATGATCAAAATTTTAACTTCTGCTGGCAAACGTCATTTATTTCGCCAAATACTGATTTTCGTTTACTTATTTTAAATTTAATTTTTATGGATTTCAAATCTTTACTGCACATAAACTTGCAGGTTTTCGTTTTCAGGGCTTTTCTTATGTTAACCGCAATTTCTAAATACTATTGGCCTTGTCAATTTCTTTTTACACTATATTTTTATCGAGATTTTATTTAAATTTTATGCCTTTTCTTTTTCTTTTCGGCCTTTCTTTAAGATTTTCTTATGGTTGACGATTTCTTGTACCTTTCTATGAAAATATTTTAGGCTTTCGTGCCTACGGCGCTTCTAGTTTCGCTTCTTTTATAAATTTTAGACGACACTGTCTGTCCTTATTCTGTCGGAGAGCACTTTTAAGTCCGGGGAAAGTAAAACTTCGGACTTACCTTGGTCGTTTTCGAGTGGTTTCTTACTGGTGACTTGTTCTGGGTTTATTTTTGCAGTTAGAATTTGCTGTTTTTGTTTTCCGCGACCTGGTTGCTCGAGCTGAGAATGTTGAATATTAGGTTACCGTAAAGAGACGATGGTATTTTCAGAATTTTGATTTGTCCGACTTCTCCCCTGAAACTACGCTTCCCCGAGTTTGTCGTGCTGCTGGCACTTCAAAATGTGCAACTTGGAGGAAGCGCGTTTCCCTGGCGGCGTCCTGGTCCCTTACCGTTTTTGATCTTGTCAGCCTGTTGTTGGCTGAATACTTGAGGCTACACAAGAACAAAAATTGAATTAGGACTCGCTACTTTCAAATAAAACTCTTCTAACAAATGGAACCCACTTACCTCCTCCATCCTCCCGTGTTAATCACATGGGTTGGTGTCGCAAAACGCTGGTACACTAGTTCCCTGATGGAACGATTTATTGGCGTTCTTCAATTTCTGCCACAAAATAGACTTAATTTTCCAACTTTTACTACTGAGCCAAACAAACTTTTGTAATTTGCACTAAACTTGTGCGCGCGCTGCTACTATTATCACATTCTACCATGGTACAAAGAAATGGTAGAAGCACTAGCCCAGCTGAGTTGAACTTTTTTCTGGACTGAGTGTGAGTAAGTTTTTCTCTTATGTCAAAGTTTGTTTACATTTGTTTGTCTGCAACCCCCGTTCGCCAGCAACTGCTGTTTTTGAAATATTTCTCTGCAAAAATTACATAGAAACGTTTTAATTTTCACACTTAAACACTTTCAATATATCAAATAACACTCAATCATTTTCTAAATGGCACTTTTTGCAAATTTGTTTACATTTTCATCATTTTTCTATCAGCTGACTTGACACAACACAGACACTGAGCAAAAACAAAATGCCTGTTGTTTTTGGCTTGTTGTATTTGTTGTCGTACTGCATCTACCATTATATTTCTACCATGCATTCTACATAATTCATTGCGCATGATGCAATAATAGAAGGGTCATGTCAATGTTTTAGGTCTTTGCTGTCAGAGGGTGAATGGTTGCCGGATGGAATTGGCATGGGGGAATTTTTGGGTAGCTGACATGGAGCCGCCACATAGATGTACGATTACTAAGTGTGATTACAACCAACATCCCATTGAGCTACAGGTTGCTGATTTCAATTCCGGAGTTCGGGCGCAGCTCAAATTTTAAGCAAAAACCCCCAAATTAGAGAAAAATATCAGAACACGAAAAATATGTTTTTTGTCGGACAGACCTATGGGGCCCTCAGGCTCCAAAAACGAGTCCAGTTAGAGGCGGCTAGAAACAGGTAACAACTATATCAAACCTGTTATCCTCGCCCTCGAACAGCGTAGTCGCCGCAATTTCTCTTCGCACCAGTCGTCGTTTTCGGTAACTAATTGGCGCTCAATCAATCGTGTCGGACGGCGCTCCAAAATTCCTTTCTCGCACCACTCGATATTCGGCCATACGCTGGTGTATGGGCCTAATTGTTCTCAAAATTGGAATCTGTCGTGGTGTCTCTTCGCGATGGTTGTTCCTTAAATTTGTTACTATGGTTTCTCCATAGGGTTCTTGAATACGTTCTGCGTCATTATTTTTTTCAGCTACATCGTTATTATCTATGGTGTTGTTACTCGTTTTGTCATTATCTGTTGTATCACCTTTCGCTGTGTTATTTCCATGTAAAGTGTCGTTGCTACTATTGTCATTGCTATCGGTGTTATTTTGGGCTTGGTTGTTTTAGGCTGGGTTATCAAGAGTTGAACTAGGTACGGCTGGGTCTAAACCTGTGTGGACCTCACCTCCCCAGTCTGAGGTGGGTTCCTGGACGGGTTTCCCTGACATGTTGGACACTTGGGCGTTACTGTGTTTTCTCGGCCACATTTATAACAGAAAACGCTTCTAACTGTAGACGGGCAGTCTACGAAAATGTGCCCTAAAGCTTTACAATTCCAGCAGGTCACTTTTACTGCTCCTCCAATTGCATTCACTTCTATGACTACTTCCACTTCAGCTCCATCGCTTTCCCAACTCATCTCGTGTACTCGCGGCTGATGTGCCTGCCGCGTAGAATAATGTTGCCATTGTATCGACAAAAAGGTTTCCGCACTTTTTACATCACGCGAAAACTCACTCAAGGATGTATCTGGAATCGGAAACATCAACTGCGCTAGCGCCGGCTTTAAATTACCTTTCATGATTTCGGCTAGCTGCGCCTCAGTGTACGGGACTCGTTGTTGATGTCTCAAACTCATTACGGTGTTGTAAAAGTCCTCAAAAGATTCTTGCGGCTCCTGACGTCGGTTAAGTATCTGCACTTGGATTTGAAATTCGTTGTCGAATCTCTGGAACTGCGTCAACATTGCTCGTCGAAGCTCACTCCATCTGAGGTCTGGTGTCAGTCTCCTGCAACTCCAGTAGTATTCCAGAGCTGGGCCTTCCAATAAATGATGTAAATCCTTTAGCAGCTCTGATTCATCACACTCTTTGTCCTCACAGGTGATGTTTACTCTGTACAAAAATTCCTGAACATTCATAGTCTTGGCTGTTCCGTCAAATTTGATACCCCATTTTGTAAGATCGGCTTTACTACTAGAAGATTCCTCTCGGCCACCCTGGCTGCGCTGGTAGCGGTTGTAGTTCCTTCTCGCTCTACTTCTTGGGGGTGGTGTAGACTCTCGAGTTGGCCAGAAACGTGGCGTTGGTGCCGTAAAATCATCTGTGGGCCGGTGCCGTCCTGTAGTCGTCTCTATATCCATCATCGAAACCATTTCAGGTCTGATATTTCACGACGGTTGATCTGCCTCAAAACGATGTTCCAAATATTCAGCTTGCCTCGGGCTTCTATTTATCGGCTCCAGTTCAGGGTAATTTTCCATCTCGGGTCGCCTACTGGGTATATCTTCAGCTTGCATTAACTGTCGATCCGCCTGTGTTGGCATTGGTGGCGGTGGTAATCGGGCCTCAGGTTGGCTTCCCATGCTACTTGCTAACAATTGCCAAGTAGCTTTTACAATCGCTGTCAAAGTACGCCGTACCAGGGCTTCATCGTTTCTCTGCTGATCGGTCTCCATTTCCTGATTCGTCTATGTTTATTCCGGAGGTAGCTCTGAATACTGCCGGTATTGCATCGGCCATTCGCCTACGTTCAGCAAGTGCACGACGGGCTGTCAGCATACTATAGTCTGGTGACTCGGATGATTCTTCTTGCTCTGACCCATAAAGGTCTCCAGTAAGCTGATCTACGCTCTCAGAATACATTCTGCCACCTGGGATACTGGTTGCGGTAGTCACGGCCGTCGTGGTCGATCCTGATACAGTAGTGTATGTGAGAGGCGCAGATGCTGCGTGCGTAAAGAACGCCTCCACCGTGGACTCTAATGGTGGGTTACCCTCTCCAGTTCCTCCGGTGAGTGGTGATCTTCGAACAGGCATGGTCACTTGACCGAAAATAAAATCTAATCAAACGTCGGTGGTGCAATGGTTAGTGTGCGCGGCTCTTGTACATGAGATCCTGGGTTCGAACCCGGCTCTGACCACCTTCAAATTTTCTTTCGGCGGCGGTCACCTCGCATAGTGACGGCGACACTATCGAGTATCTAGCCATGAAAAAGCTTCTCAAAATACCGTTCGGAATCGGTGTAAAACTGTAGGTCCCAATCAGTGAGTGAAAACTGGAAAGCGCACAGCTCAGTGATTGTGAGAAGTTCTCCCCAGTCCCTTTATGGGATGTAATGGGAAACTATTTATTTATTTATTTAAACGATAGAGAAGTTTCTTCCCCTAAATGGAAGTACAGTGAAAAACAACGATGGTTGTTACCGAAAAATTTAAAAATTGGAATTTTGACGAGTGTTGCCTAAGAGACAACAACTTCCGGAAACAAGAAAATGAAAACTATCCTACCTGACTGAAAATTAACGAAAATGTCGTAGCGAAAGATAATAAAAACACAGCTGAAAAGTAAGGATTAGTTAAAAAGCTAATAAAATCAGAAATGAAAATATAATGTCAAATAAAATCGATAAAAATTTAAAATCTGGTTCGAAATTAAATAGGCACCAAAATTTCTAAGCTTGGCTTAAGCTTAGCAAAATATTCATATAGTGCGTGTTATAAAATTTCATATTTTACTAACCACTATATGAGTAACGTCAAGATATATAATAAAAAAATATCCACGATTACCAACCAATGATCGAAAACCGAAACTAAAAAAAATAAATATTAAGTAAGCAACGTCATCAAAAATCTTAAACTCAAAACTAAAACTACAACGTAATCAAAAACCGAAACTCAACTCAAAAAAACTCAAAATGCGGGATCAAACACCCAAACTTAAACGCAATACTTGGAGACTTTCATCCAAAACTTAAATACAAAACTTGGAGTCTTTCATCCGAAATCTTAAATACAAAACTTGGAGTCTTTCATCCAAAACTTAAATACAAATAATCAAAATCTCAAAGCTTAAAACTCAAAAACTAACACTTGAATCAAAAATGTACTAAATCAAATACTCAAAACCGAAACTAAAAAATCTAATTGTGGTAATTGGTAATTTGGGGTAAAAAAGTATATAAGTTACTGTGGGCAACTTGTTGGCAAATAAGTTCGCAAAATTTCTTCAAAATATAAACTTCCACTATATCAACCGCTGAACTTGGAGGTTTACTGCGAACCAAGCCGAGGGCAAACGTTATAGGCCTGTGGCCACCTAACGTGCCTCACTCCTCCAGATTCGCCTGAATACTTCATCGTATTCAGCCTAGACTTTCACTAGTAGATACCTTAACTATTGACTGAATTTAAAGTTAACTACTAAAATTAAAAGAAACAAATAATCGCTATCGACGTAAATGCTGACAAATAAAAACAAATACGTCGCAACGCGGTTAAAATTAGAAAATTTTCCACCGGGACTTACGCTAAAGCTGACAACAATAACTTGAACAAAACGCGAAACTATTGACTCTACTTTATTTTATCAAATAATATAGATCAAACAAACGATTAATTTAATTCCCGATTAGGAGTAATTGTTTCTGGCTAAAACGCCAAAACAAGGCTTTGAAACCCGAAATATAAACTAAAACTAAATGAAAAAGTATCTTTGCCCGCGGCAAATTCGTCGCAAAGCGTCAAGGAACTTGTAAACTCCTTAAATGGGACTTACGTATCGCGTACGAACAAAAATAAACTTTTTATACTTAAAAATAATGGGACCAACGAAAATAACCGATCAGGCCACACGTTGGGCGCCAATTATGTCACCGCCACGCCCAACACAAATGATTTCCATCTTGACACTTCCTGATGATTCCACCAAGTTGGGCGTCACCTATGTCACCTTCAATGACACAAATAGTTTCCATCTCGGTACATCCTGATGAATATATCAAGTTGGGCGCCAATTATGTCCAGCTCAACGAAGGTACAAGACTTCGGCACTCTCGGTGGGATAAACACTCTGAGGCCCAATGTTGGACGTCATTATGTCCTATGCGCAGCCCAGATTGCTAGGGTCTACTTATCCTTATATATCTTACGATCGTACATCATTAGACGGCTTGCTTGATATGCCATGCTTAAGCCTGGCTGGTAAACTCGCCGGACAGGGGGATCTTTCCACTTAAAGACGTAAAGCAATCTGACTTGGCAAACATCAAGAATATGTACATACCAAGTCTAATACACTACGACATAATGAACAAATAAAAAGGAGTCCGATCGGATATTTCATTAGTTAGCAAATACAAACGCGGTATCGGAACCAACAAAAACAAAGAAGAAGATTGGCGACGAGTAGGGAAAACCTTTTTAGCCAATATAATTTTACTGACGGGTGTTGATGTCAGTGTGGCCCACCCTCAGGAAGCCCCTACCGCTTCACCATGACTCTGTTTCATCTCAGAGTCCCAAACTGATGATGTTGCCCCCAGAAACTTAAATTTTTTCAATCCCTATGTTACCATCATGACCGATTAGCCAGTTATATTTAAAACCACTATAAACTTCAGTAAAGACGTTATAAAAATTTTATTTACCTCCTATCGAAGTAACGTTTTCACATAATATTCAATAATTTAAAAATGTACTTTAATGGTGCCTCATGGGCGAAGCTAAACAATTCTTATCAATTATACAAACGGGCCTCTTCATAGGCTTAATCATCATTACAATCTTTCAATTATCTTAAAATTCTAACAACATATATTTATACAAAGTTATTGAAATATTTTTATCAACCTGAATCCCTGAACCGCGTGAAATGTGAGGAAGATGGGTAGGCCTCATTACATGCTACAAAGTTATTACGTTATTAAATCTTAATCGCGGTTTTACTATTTCGAGAATTCGAAAACCTTTCGAGCTACCCTCGTATGTTGTAACTAGTTGCTACTAAAACACCCTAAATACAATATATGATAGAGGAGAGTGATTACGTAGGGACAATGGATATAGCTATTTGGCCATGTTGTATATGTATGTAAATCAAAATAATAGAAATATAATAAAGTAATATAAAAATGTCCGCCCAATGGGTAGGTGTGTCAATTAATATAGTGTCAGGCAAAAATTCTCTTAATTTATCGACGATAATGTTTCCTCCATTCCTCAAATTACAGGAGGTTCTTACACTTTGGACGCTATGTACAAGATCTATATCTTATTATTGTATCGATTTACTTAACTAATTTTTATTGTTCTTAATTTCACGCTTAATCGTATATGGCATACAATTGTTACTTTCTCATTATTTTCCTAAACCGGCTAAATTCTCGAAGTTAAGGCTTACAAAATTTTATGACAAATGGATATTATCATTCGATCGAAGTTTGATTTAAAAGAATTTATAAAACATATGAACTAATAAAGGCTTTACTTTTTGACGATATTGCAGAACAGGCCACAATTTTATCTGACAAAACCTTATACCGAAAGAATTATCTTAATTCAAATTGGAAAAACTCGGGTACAATAATGCTGGTCTGAATCGCCAAAAACGAACCTTATATGAAGGTGGTTTCAGATGAGCACTATCGGATTATCAAACTTCAAATCTATTAGAACACCATTTCACTATGTTATCTTGGTGCCGTTTTAGCCTTTTATCTTATTTCTTTAACTAATTTTTAATGACTTTTAGCGGATTTCGTTTACCATTAGTGTTCTTGATTCAACCTCGGGGAATCTTCAATTTATTTGTCAAATTTAACTCCAAATTATAATGGATTTAAATTTCCGGAATTCAAGATACCAATTCAAAATTTCGTGGGCTTACTTTCCACTATCAAATCTCACTGAACCACAGATGCTTTTGGACAATTTTTAATTCCAGTTCCCAATGGGGTTACACTAGCATTTGACAAATTAATTGGCACTCGATAACTTAACACTTTTCTTTTAAGATTTTTCAGCTTAATGATCAAAATTTTAACTTCTGCTGGCAAACGTCATTTATTTCGCCAAATACTGATTTTCGTTTGCTTATTTTAAATTTAATTTTTATGGATTTCAAATCCTTTACTGCACATAAACTTGCAGGTTTTCGTTTTCAGAGCTTTCCTTATGCCATTTTCTTTTAACACTAAATTTTTATCGAGATTTTATTTAAATTTTATGCCTTTTCTTTTTCTTTTCGGCTTTTCTTTAAGATTTTCTTATGGTTGACGATTTCTTGTACCTTTCTATGAAAATATTTTAGGCTTCCGTGCCTACGGCGCTTTTCGTTTTGCTTCTTTTATAGATTTTCGAAGACACTGTCTGTTCCTATTCTGTCGGGGAGCACTTTTAAGTCCGGGGGAAAGTAAAACTTCGGACTTACCTTGGTCGTTTTCGAGTGGTGTCTTAGTTGTGACTTGTTCTGGGTTTATTTTTGCAGTTGGAATTTGATGTTTTTGTTTTCCGCGACCTGATTGCTCGAGCTGGGAATGTTGAATATTAGGTTACCGTAAAGAGACGATGGTGTTTTCAGGATTTTGACTGGGCCTGTCGGCCGGATTTATCAAATAGAGATCCGACTTCTCCCCTGAAACTAGGCTTCTCCGAGTTTGTCGTGCTGCTGGCACTTAAAAATGTGAAACTCGGAGAAAGCGCGTTTCCCTGGCGGCGTCCTGGTCTGTTACCGTTTTTGATATTGTCAGCCTGTTGTTGACTGACTACTTGAGGCTACACAACAACAAAAACTGAAATAGGACTCGGTACTTTGAAATAAAACTCTTCTAACAAATGAACCACACTTACCTCCTCCGTCCTCCCGTGTTAATCACAAGGGTTGGTGGCTGGCACACTAGTTCCCTGATGGAACGATTTATTGGCGTTCTTCAAATTCTGCCACTAAATGGACTTAATTTTCCAACTTTTACTACTGAGACAAACAAACTTTTGTAATTTGCACTAAACTTGTGCGCGAGTTACGTACCCATAATAAATACGACTCTGCTTTCAACATTTGCCAACACCTAACATAAAGGAAGTGTTCATAATGAATTCCACAAGACCCAAAGAAACGTTTAAGCTTAAGAAAAGATTGAAAAGAAGTTTAGTCTTAAGATCTCCGTCGAATAAAAAAGTTGTAATTAAAGAAATCAAAAAGTGTTTTATTCTCTATTCTCTAAAGAGAAGTTAAATAAGATAAAATTTAACTGGCGCAGTCGGGAAAGGATTTTAATTATAAATAATTAAAATTCACGGAATTTACTCTCAACGCTATGACTACGATTGAAAACCGTAAAGAAATAACATGACACAAATAATAGTGTATATGATGAAACATAACCAGCTCTAAAGTGCATTTTTGCAACGTGATCATAATTCCGATCCAAAAAGCCTTTGAGTATTGTAGTGATAGTGCTAAAAACAATAAAATTGTGGAAAAAAATTAAAACAATTTTTATAGAACTATTTTCTAATATAAAGGCTTTTTCAATAAGAGCTCTACACAAGTTTTTTTTTTAAATAAAACAAAACCGGTTTTAGATACCAATGAAATTCTTTATTACTGTGAAAGTACATTCGATGCCATTATGTATGGAACTCGATTTATTTTGCATGACCACCACGGGCACGCTTGCAGAAGTCCAGACGCTGAACCCAATTGTCGACGGTTTTCAAGCATAAATCGGCCGATACTGCTGCAATTTCACGTTCGATATTCGTACGAAGTTCATCAATCGTCGCTGGCTTGTTGGCATAGACCATAGACTTGACGTAGCCCCACAGGAAATAATCTAACGGCGTAAAATCGCACGACCGAGGCGGCCTATAAATTGATTGTGGCATTCGCTGTGTGGCGCCGTCCTGTTGGAACCACATGTGTCCATATTATCCAATTGGGGCCAAAAATATTCGGTTATCATTGAACGGTAGCGATTCGTATTGATGCCGCTCTTGATCAATTCACGAACATACGACGCTTATGGTGGTCAAACGGCTTCAATTCTTGCGTCAATTTGATCTTGTAAGGATGTAGGCTAAGATCTTTTCGCAAAATTCGCCACAACGAAGTCACAGAGATGCCCAACGCTTGAGAACGACGTGTGAGAGACACATTTGGGCTTTCTTGAACTGAAGCCTCAGCGGCAGCAATATTCTCGACACTACGGGCACTTCCTTGTCTCACTGGTACGGGAACATTTTGTACTGTGCCTGTGGATTGAAATTTTACCACTAGACGCTCAATTGTTAATCTGGTAGGACGATTATGACGACCATAAATTGGACGTAGCGCTCTAAAAGTTGAGGCCACTGACTCCAAATTTCGGTAGTAAATTTTAATAATTTCGACCCTGTGGCGGCGCCGTATCGCCGCTAATAATACCAACGCCTCCCTCTAGTAGCCACAGCCACCACCCGAATGGATTGTCCGATCCCCATCACCTGTAGTAAATGCACCCTGGTGTGTTGAAACAGGTAAACAAAGTCAGACAAAACCCATGTATACTATCAAACCGGCAAATTTCCATGACACATACCAGCACAACAGCATTTGTAAATTAGCTGTAAAATAAAATGTAATGGCGAGTTTTCGAGACAGACGCTTTCAAAAATTTCATCATTCTCGAAAACGCCATTGTGAAATTCAGACGCTAAACCGCAATTTGGAAATCCTATTGGAGTTGTGAAATTTAAACTTAACCTCGTTATCTCTAAAAAGTATTGCAAGACAATTTGTCTTCCAAAAGCAGGCAAATCTTTGCGGATTTCATCGCAGTGTTTGGTTTCGCTTAGCTAAAATCAGTTGTTGTTGTGAAGTTGATAATTATTCGGGCCTTTCCCTTTATTGTATTGTGTTTATGTCGAAAATTAATTCGTGCGTTTAAAACTCGGTGTGTATATAGTGCCACGACCGTCTGTTCCGTTCTGGTTCTCCAGGAGGATCCCCCCGTCCGGCGAGTTACAAGCCCAGCATCCGCATGGCACACCGATCAATCTGGGAATCAGAACATAACCTTGCAAAGCGAAGAATAGCAGTCGGTAGAGTAAGACTTGTTTCGGTGTTCAGTGTCATTTCGACATTGGTATTTGCCACCTCTTGCTATGAACATTGTGCGTTTGGTTTATGACATAATGGCGCCCAACGTGGGGCCTGAAAGTTCATGTTCGCATGAATCTAAGGGTGCCTTACCCGCGTTGGCACCATAAGTGTTTCCTCTTGTCGCTTCTTCCTCTTACTTTTCTTACTCGTCTTACTTACGTATATGACATAATGGCGCCCAACGTGGGGCCCGAATGATTGTCAATAGTCCGTTATTTTAGTATGAAGTTTAATTTTGTTTCTCGGCTACGCGTAAGTCCCGTCTTGAGTGTGAATCTCAGACGCGTTGCGACGAGTAGTCCTAGGAGCAAAAGTGTTCTTCGTTTGAGTTTATGTTCAGTGTTTCATGGTGAAGTCATGTCCTTGCGTGTTGTCAGGGGCTTTTGCTCCGAGTGAGGCACTGTCATAAATCTTTGCTTATCCATTGAATTTTAACGTCAATAGAATTGAAAGTCTGTAAGGTACATGTTTTCAATCTCTGCGTAAGTCCCGGCGAAGATTTCTTGGTCTAACCGCGTTGCGGCGTACAGATTGATGCATGATCCGGCAGTGCTTGTGTTTTCAGTGAATGTCAGGTTGTTTGTATGGATTTTAAACATTTCGCAAGTATGTATTTTTAGTCTAACCGCGTTGCGGCGATTTGTGTGATATCTGTACGGTAAATTGTGAACACTCGTCTTAGTTTAGTATCAGTTTTGTTTTCAGTCACTACTAGCTATTTATAGCTAGGCTGAACCCGACGGAAGTGTTCAGGGAGGATTGGGGGAGAGAGTCACGTAGCTCGGAATTAAGCTCGCTACGTTTGCCCTCAGTCAATCTTCCAGTGTGCTGCCATTGTACATTACGAATCGTGCGTGCACTTTTTGCGTGTTCAGGAGTTTTTGCGTTTTTTTAAGGTTGTTGATCCTTACCTGCTCATACCATAACCTATCCTGCTCATACCATAACCTATCCTATTTTTTTTTTGAGTTCAGCCAACTTTTAAGTTCATAGTTCATTTTCGAGTTTAATTTAGTATCACTTTAGTTAGTTTATTGGGTGTACGATCCCATGACTAATTTTTAAGTTTTGATTTTTATTTGAGTTTTGATTTATGGGTGCAAGGTCCCATATTTGAGTTTAGTTTTGATTTTTGGGTGCAAGATCCCATATTTGAGTTTAGTTTTGATTTTTGGGTGCAAGATCCCATATTTGAGTTTAGTTTTGATTTTTGGGTGCAAGATCCCATATTTGAGTTTAGTTTTGATTTTTGGGTGCAAGATCCCATATTTGAGTTTTGAGTTTTGATTTTTGTTTTGATGGATGTATGATCCCATATTTCAGTTTAAGTTTGGAGTACAATTTATAAATATCAGAGTTTGAGTTAACTGTTGGTCTCGCGACATTTTCGGTGATTTGCGGATCGAACAGATAGAAGATTTATACCATTTACACATATGGTGACTGTGTTTTAATTGTAGTTTATATTATTGCATTTTTATCTACCATATATATTATATACCAATTTTTCATTTCATTTACTACTCTTTTGACATTTCATTTAATATGTATACATTGCTTTTCATATTGATTTTTGGTTTTCCCATATATGTTTTTAGAGTTCTTTTTGCTAATTTTGAGTTTTCAGATTCATTTGATTTAACTTTTCATCTATTAATTTCTTTTGTACTTTGTGTACGGAGAATAATTTGTCTGTGACGCTGTGAGGCTAGTCGCCAACAGTCGTTTTATTTTTGTTTGAAGTTCTATTGCGATTTCGGCAGATCGAGAATGCCAGTGCAACGGTCACCGCCTATAGGAGATACGGAAGTGGCCGATGAGTCAATAGTGTCCACCGTAGGTGCCACGCAAACGCGGACCGCGCCGGCGACGTTAACATACACCACAGCTGCAGGCGCAGCAGCAGCATCGACTTCTACCGCGAGCGCCAGAGTCGTGGGCTCGAGTGGAGCCATATATTCTGGGCGATTAGACCCAGTAGCAGCAATTTGGCGGCAGAAGAGAATGCTGAGTCGTTCGAGTCGCCAGATTTTAGCGCGCTAACGGTACGCGAAGCGCAGGTGCAGCGTCGACGGATGGCAGATGCGAGTCCGACACAGGAAGAGCGCAGCAGACGAGGAAATGCGGCAAATCGACAGCTGGACGAAGAGGCGTTAATCAGAAGAATTTTGGCAGCAACTCGGCAGGCTAATGGCGGGGACAATCACCCAGCAGCGCAGCCAGTGCCGATATTACCAACAGCACCCGTGGGCTACCAACCTGCGGTCGATAATGATGTATCGTTTATACCACCAGCAACAACACACAATGGGCCCGGACCTATACCAGCCAATCTGGCGAGGCAACAGCCCGAGGCAGGTCGACTAACGACCTACGTTAGACCACCTATAGTGTCGATGCGGGAAGAAACGGCACCGACACCCAATCAAGACCCAAGGGATGACCGGCAAGGCAGAAGCAGTCAGTTCTGGCCTGGACACGGATTGACACCACCCGCGGTTACTCAAGGAACAAGAGCTGGAGGAGGCTCGCAGCCAGCAATGCATACTCAGGCGAGCACATATAACCCGAATCCGAGCAAGACTTGACCAAGTTGGGCAATAAATTCGATGGCACCACAAAGACCATGAATGTCCAAGAATTCTTATATCGTGTTAGAGCATCGATGTTAGACTACGATTGCACGGAAGCAGAGCTGCTTAAAGGAATACCCCATTTATTGGGCGGAGCAGCTTTGGAATATTACTGGAACTACCGCAAGATAGCACCTTTTCACACCTGGAGCGCGCTGCAGCGGGCTTTACAAAGCCAGTTCCAAAAGTTTGAGAGCGAATCTCAGCTGCAGGTGCAGATACTGAACAGGCGCCAGCAACCGCATGAATCTTTTGAGGTGTACTTCAACGTAATCATGCGTTTAAGGAACCAACAGCCTACACCATACCCAGAAGCGCAGCTGGTAGAGATTATGAGGGGTAACCTTAGGCCCTCCGTCGGTGGTGCAATGGGTAGTGTGCGCGCCTCTTGTACTTCAGATCCTGGGTTCGATTCCTGCTCTGACCACCTTCAAATTTCTTTCGGCGGCGGTCACCTCGCATAGTGACGGCGACACTATCGAGTATATAGCCATGAAAAAGCTTCTCAAAATACCGTTCGGAATCGGTGTAAAACTGTAGGTCCCAATCAGTGAGTGAAAACTGGAAAGCGTACAGCTTAGTGATTGTGAGAAGTTCTCCCCGGTCCCTTCATGGGATGTAATGGGAAACCATTTATTTTTTATTTTTAACCTTAGGCCCTCATTAGCCCAGATGTTGTTCCCTATTAGGGTGGACAACCTGAGCGATTTAGGAAGAGAAGTCAAACGAGCGGAAGGTTTGTTGGCAACGTAGCGGTAAGCTCATACACCAAGGCCAGCACCTCCGGCCAAGGTGCATGAGGTTGTATATGAAGAAGATATGCTAGGTCAGGAGCATTACGGAGAAGTGGACGCGATTAGAGCGGGCAGCAAGGCTATATGCTGGAACTGTAAAGCTGTCGGCCACATTTTCCGTGATTGCCCATCCACTAACAGACGAGTGTTCTGCTATAGGTGCGGAAAAGAGGACACAGTCACACCCAAGTGCCCAAATTGTCAGGGAAACACGCCAAGGGGCCCACCTCAAACTGGGGTAGTTCGGACCACCGAAGTGTAAGACAGAGTATGTCCAACCCAGCTACAACCAACCGAGCTATAACCAAACCCACTACCACCAACACCAGTAGTGACCAACCAGAATTGACCAACCCAGCTACGACCAACACCGTTGCAGCCAATCCAGTTGTAATCAGCTCTGACGAAATGAACACCTTAGTAGCATCAGCTACCGATAAGTTGAATTTTAGCGGTAATACAGTGTTGACCATCCTGGAGAACAAACATCGACAGGAGAAGCCACAGGTGGAACCAAAAATAAGAGAGCTTAAGCCATTACACCAGAGAATGGAAGATTATCTGAGAGTCCGATCCAGAATTTTCGGGGAAGTTTCCGAAAGAATAGTACGGGCTAGGCAAAGATATCAGAAACGAAAACAAATAAGGCATGAGATCGCCACAGCCACATTGGTAGAAGGTGGCGATAACCGGTTTTATGCGAGAGTAAACATCGGAGGAGTCGACGTAGAAGGTCTAATAGACAGTGGGGCGTCTGTAACCTGCTTGGGCAGAGGATGTCAAGAGTTGATGGAACAGACGAGTTTGCAGGTACACCGTTTTGGTTCTTCCGTGAAGACAGCTGATGAAAGCGCTCACCCAATCTTGGGGAGAGTTAGAGTAAAGATAAACTTTCGAGGAATCTCAGCGGAAATCGATTTTTATCTGGTTCCAACCCTAGAACGCGCACTTTATCTAGGCGTTGATTTTATGCGTGTGTTCAAGTTGATAGCGAACATAGAGAGTCTTACCACTCCTCTGTGAAGAAGTCCAAGCCTCGGACGAGGTAAGATCTCATAAGCTGTCACAACAACAGAAAGATGCCCTGAATGCAGCGAGAGAGGAGTTTCCCTGCTATACCAGGCACGGCCTAGGCAAAACAGAGTTAGAAACTCACTCTATCGATACAGGGTATGCTGTCCTAGTAAAGGACAGGTACTATCCAGTCTCGCCGGCAGTACAAACACTTCTTTACGGGGAGGTAGATCGCATGCTAGACTTAGCAGCCATTGAGCCAAGCGAAAGTCCCTGGAGTTATCCCGTAACTTTGGTCCGCAAAGGGACCAAGAACCGGTTATGTCTGGATGCCAGGAAGCTCAATGCTCTAACGGTCAAGCATGCGTATCCTCTTCCGCATATAGAGGGTTTGTTAAGTAGACTTGGCGATACGTACTTCATATCGAGTGTAGATCTCAAAGACGCGTTTTGGCAAATCCCATTGGATATATCCAGCCGAGAGAAGACCGCGTTTACCATACCTGGAAGACCGCTCTATCACTTCAAAGTGATGCCTTTTGGGTTGTGCAACGCAGCCCAAAGGAGTTGCCGACTGATGGATAGAGTGGTCCCTTCTGCAATTCGGGATCGCGTTTTCATCTATCTAGATGATCTTTTGGTGGTTTCGCCAGATTTTGAGACACACTTAGATCTTTTGAGACAAGTGGCAGACTCAGCTTGGTACACTGCAGGCAGAGAACCAGAGATTACACGATCGCGTGCTAGACATGGAAGTGCAGATGGGGGACCTACAGCGCCAAAACCTTCATCTCGCTCAAGAGCAGGACATCACACGTACCCGATACCAGGAAGTGACGCTGAAGAAGAAACGTCCAGGGTATGCTGACCGAAAGATTACCATTCAGGGGTTCGCTGCAACTGTAGCACAAAATCCCCAGAGTGAGGTGCTTAGCATTCTTGCCCGCATGGAGATAATAGTGTCATGTACCCAGATGATCGTCCAGACCGGTCTATACCAGCTCACAGTAGAATTTAAGACCCCGGCCATGAAGTTGGAAGTACTAGCCAGAGCCTGTCGATTGCACTCATGCGGCAGAGCAGCCATTCGCCGGCTGCAGATAAAAGATTGTGTAGCAGTACACCGGCTGTATAAGCAAGTTGGAGGTAAAATCTTCGGCAGAAAAGGGGTGAAGTTCTTGCACCTCACCGAGAACCAAGTCATCCTACGCCTGGTAGGAGAGAGGCAGACACGCGAAATCGAAGATGAGGAGCAGATCCAAGAAATCTTGGATGCATTGCCTCAGACCTCGGCAGACAGCGCAACATCACGCGCATAAGTCCGCAGCGCAGTCACCGCTGACAAAAGATGAAGTGAAACACCTGAGAGAAGAGAGAATACCGAACTTTGGTAGAAATAGCTCCTAACCACCAGGCTAGCCAGAATCATCCTTCGGGTTGATATCTGACACCCTAAGAAGGTGGGGGAGTTACTTCGACTGTCGACTCTCAGCTCTAGATCTTCCAGGGTTAGGTTTCCCTCCCATCCTTCGCCATGGTTGTCATCAGGATGGTGGGGTTTGTGGCGGCGCCGTATCACCGCTAATAACACCAACGGCTCCCTCTAGTAGCAACAGCCACCACCCGAATGGATTGTCCGATCCCCATCACCTGTAGTAAATGCACCCTGGTGTGTTGAAAAGGTAAACAAAGACAGACAAAACCCTTGTATACTATCAAACCGGCAAATTTCCATGACACATACCAGCACAACAGCATTTGTAAACGTTTAGCTGTAAAATAAAATGTAATGGCGAGTTTTCGAGACAGACGCTTTCAAAAATTTCATCATTCTCGAAAACGCCATTGTGAAATTCAGACGCTAAACCGCAATTTGGAAATCCTATTGGAGTTGTGAAATTTAAACTTAACCTCGTTGCAAGTGAAAATCTCTAAAAAGTATTGCAGGACAATTTGTCTTCCAAAAGCAGGCAAATCTTTGCGGATTTCATCGCAGATCCTGTGCCCAAGATTTTGGCACATTTTTCCAGAATTTATTTTCGGTAAGTCGGACAAAATTGATGGAAATAGTTAATTTCATTAGTCGTTTTCTCCGGCAGCATTAAGACATCACAAACATTCGTGAGACACCAAATTATTATACTCGCGAAATCGTTGCAAGGTACCCCCGTTGTCCTGCTACCACCACCTTCGCGAGACACAAAATTTTCAGTGCAAAACCAATCGACACCAGACATCCACCAGTCATGAAACACCAGGAGTGTGTACGACGCAATTTGCCACCACCATCTGCGGCATACGGCAAGTTGTGGGTCACAGGTGTACGACCGAGGTTAGAGTTGGGAACCCCCCTCCAGACCCGCGCAACTATTCCCTCAAGCCCGTATACAGGAGGTTTCTCCGATAGGGAAGCGTAAGGGTCCAGGCAGGGTTCCAGCTTCTCGTCGCTGTACAGCGTTGGTCTGCTGCCCACAGTCTTGCGTACACTGCATCGGCAAGCAAGCAACTGGTGTTCACGATTGGCAGATTTTACTGTTCAGGCATCCAATAGTGTCAAGATTGACCGATCCGCAGTGGTCAAACCAGCGATTTGTGTCCCGATTGGCAAACTTTTAAGTGCCCAAATAAACAATATTTGACCCAGCTATAATTACGCTGTAAATCCACTACAGTGCATTCATTTTTGGTTCCGGCATCGTCATCCATAATACCATAGCCGCCAGACTCGGCAGTAACAACGTCAGCAGCGTCGGCATCGTTCACGACTTCGTCATCGGCTGTCATCAGCTACCAGCTTTCAGACACCGTGGTCAGAGCATGCTCCCACGTCAGCAGTAGCGACAACATCGTCAACATCAGCGTTTGAACGCCCGCAACCGCCGCAGTAACGTAAATAATTTCGTCCAGTGCGTCAGCAGCGACATCAGCAGCGCCACCAGCAGCTGTCAGCAGCGAAAACGTCAACAGCACTGCAAGTAAGCTAAAACCAACGAAAACATCCATCGAGGGACGTAAGGGTAAGTCCGTTTTGATCCTTTTAATTGACGGACCGAACAGAAACCACCCTAGTGGTCGAGAAGTAGTCAGGAGTAGACCCACTTACTGGGCATATGGCGTGAGAAACAGACTCAACCATTCATGAGTCTTAGTTTTAAGATTAGCAGTAAGAAACCTGAAAACTAATAAGAAATTTAAAAAAAAAGGTGTGATTAAAAAGTGAAGTTTTATAAGCCTTTTTAAATTGTTAAAATCTCCATATGATTTCAAGTAGAACCTAAATTCTACGAAGAAGTGTTTTAGTTTGGCCAGCGAGCGAACAGAGTAAAGTCTTATGGTTTCTGTAAAATAAATTCAGGATTCTTAAGACCCGTTCGTACTGGAAATCCAGATTTTGGATATCTCGCTGCCAAAGTTTGAAATTTAAGAGAAAGACGTAATTTTAGAAAATAGCATTTAAAATGCAGTTAAACTCATATATATGTTAAAGTACTAAGTTCATTATTGAGCATGAAAGTTAATAGTGCATATGAAATAGAAATTTTAAGCAAACGAATTTTAACTAAAAGGCAAAGTTTTAATTAGCAGCTTCACTGCTTTATTTGCCATATCTTAAGCCAGCATTTAGCTGATTTATTAAGTAAAAGTACTAGCTATCAGCCTAGATTAGGGGAGAAAATTTAAGTTACTTGATTTACGAAATAATTGTTCACCTTAGGTAGGAACAGCTTGACTTTCGGACAGACTATTATTTTATGATATATTGAATTTGTGTTTTTCTATTGATTCGTGATTATGGGAATTTTTGGCTCCGCGAAGCCTATGGTATTATCATTATAAACGGGTAGTGGCCGCGGGTTGTGCCATTTTATATCACCATCGTTTGGTGAGAAACCTCGGGGTTTCAAGCGAGAGACAACTTGGTTCAGTTTCGATTTCCAAGTTACGTTTCGGTCGTAATTGGTTAGGTTACAGATAGAGCTATTACTTAATATCTATGGTGAAAAATTTAGCATATCTTGCTAATGAGTAGATTGCCATAGTGCTTGTCTGAGCAATTTTGTTTTCTCTCCTAAGCGAGTTAAAATTATAGGAAATAAGTAAGTAAGTTTGTAGATAATAAGAGTTTTGTTAACTAAATACGGTACCCCGTGGTGGTAAATTTTGGTGATAATGAGTACGGAATGGTACTGTAGACTGAACGTCTTTGCTTTTTGCCCATATGCTTCACCCATGGGGCACCTTATTTGGCATTGTTAAATAGTGATTAAGCTAGATTGAGATAACCACTCTTACTTAAGTGTTTCGTATTAAAGTTCAATGAATGTTAAAGAGCTGGCTGAGCAGCGAATAAATGCTTAAAAAGTTTTGGAAATATCAAGCGTTGTGATTATGTCGGAATAGACATTCAAGGATATAGGTATGGTATAAGCGAGTAAGTTTTTCTGCAACCCTGAACTGGGACGCTGCAGACGCAGGCAGTGTCATGGGGAAGCAGATGGAAGCTTCCAGTGGGTGGGTACCGGCGACAATTACACCAGTCGACCGATTTAACGCCCGATGAATGTTTTATTCATCGAGAACTCGTGGTAATTCGTGTATGTGTTTGGTTTCGTTTAGCTAAAATCAGTTGTTGTTGTGAAGTTGATAATAATTCGGGCCTTTCCCTTTATTGTATTGTGTTTATGTCGAAAATTAATTCGTGCGTTTAAGACTCGGTGTGTATATAGTGTCACGACCGTCTGTTCCGTTCTGGTTCTCCAGGAGGATCCCCCCGTCCGGCGAGTTACAAGCCCAGCATCCGCATGGCACACCGATCAATCTGGGAATCAGAACATAACCTTGCAAAGCGAAGAATAGCAGTCGGTAGAGTAAGACTTGTTTCGGTGTTCAGTGTCATTTCGACATTGGTATTTGCCACCTCTTGCTATGAACATTGTGCGTTTTGTTTATGACATAATGGCGCCCAACGTGGGGCCTGAAAGTTCTTGTTCGCATGAATCTAAGGGTGCCTTACCCGCGTTGGCACCATAAGTGTTTCCTCTTGTCGCTTCTTGCTCTTACTTTTCTTACTCGTCTTACTTACGTACATATATGACATAATGGTGTCCAACGTGGGGCCTGAAGGTTCTTGTTTACATGAATCTAAGGGTGCCTTACCCACGTTGGCACCATAAGTGTTTTCTCGTTTCTGTTCTTACTCGTTATTATGACAACTCGTTGTTGGCTCGTATATCTTTCCATGATGAAATGGCAAACCTCACTGAAGAGAAACGTCAAAAGAGCGGGAAAAAATATGGCGTCGTTTGCTGTCCCTATCGATTTACTTTTGTAGCGTCTCTGTTGAAAAACCCGTTACATGTCAAAGTACACACAATCATAAACAGCGATATCTGTAAGTGCATACCCAACTAATACATATGAAAATTACGAAATATTAACAAAAAGAAAAGAGAGAAAAAGTACAGGTATCAACACAACGTGAAAAAAAATCAAACAGAAAAAAGAAAAAAAAAATATATGAACTATCATAATTCGAAAATAAAGGGAAATAAACAGTTATAAGACATCCAAATAGAAATCATAAAGAATAAATACCTAAAGAACATTGACATTTACAACAAACCACAAAAAAAACGAAAGTATAAAAAGAGGAAAACAGAAACAACGAATCAAGAAGTTAAATAAACAAGAAAGAAGAAAAAAGATCTAGAAAAATGAGCAAAATACAAGATATGTTCAATAAAAACAGAAACATCGAAGAAGTTATTGACCCATCAGCAGCAGACCAAATAACTCAACTTCAACAAACAATAAAACAATTAGAAACCTTAATCAACCAACAACAAGAACAAATGCAGCAGCAACAACAACAAATGCAGCAACAACAACAGCAAATGCAGCAACAACAACAGCAACCAATGGCCCTTCCAGGCCATACGTTCACCGAATATTTGTTTTCCTCAAAAGACGTCACCGACCAGTTCCGCCGCTTAAGGCCCTTCGACGGCAATTATCTCATGCAGTTCATCGCATCAGTAGAAGCCACAATCAAACTATGGAACAACAATGCCCAGCTAATCGAGTACGGAGTGCAAATCGTTTGCAACGAAAAAATGCTGGGAGATGCTGGACAGCTAATCCGACAACTCGGACCACAACCAACCTGGTGTCAGGCTAAGGAAAAATTATTACATCACTTTAAGCCGAGAAGATCGTATTCAGATATATTTAACTACTGTAGAAATGTAAAAATAACTATATACTTTAAATGAACTTTTTAACATCTTTGAAAAAGCTAAATTTGAATTACGAAAAATTTATGATTTCGATGAAAATAAACCAGGAATATACACCCCCAGGAACGTAGATAGAGACTTAGTAAATTTGATGTTGGAATAAATAGATGCACCTCTTAGGGTAAACGAAGATGAAACAATGACCGACATAATCACAAAATATTCTAAGCTAGGTCTCCTCAATGGTAACAGAACCATTCACTATAGACACAGAAAACTAATACATTACGAAACTCATAATTCAAATACAAATACCAAAGAAAAAAAAATAAAAGCTATAATGGTAACTACAATTAAAATCATAATGAACCTAATAGTAATCAAAATACAAATAACTCTAACAGCCATAACAGATTGTATTCTACTAATTATAATTTACAAAATAAAAATCAGAATCCATCCAATCGCACTAAAATAAGTCACATGAGTGTAGACAATCAAGAACAACTAAAAGATGATAGATTTATGGACATTTCTACAGGAGAGAATAGAGAGATAAATTTTGTAACGTTGCCTCTAAATGTAAATTACCAATAGTATTAATTACAATTGGAACACAGAAAATTAGATGACACTGGTTCATCCACAAGTATTATGAAGAACAATGTGCTAATCGAGCCATATGTTAAGCAAAAATTAGACAGAACATGTTTTTTTCGAACACTAAATGGTGTAATCGAGATAAAATTTTTTTTTAAGACAACCCCATTCCCAAAGTAGTTTTAATGTAAAGGAACACTTCAGTGGAAACTAGTAGACTTTACTAGCGATAAGTTTTCAGCAATTATTGGCCAAAACTTTCTTGAGCCATTAAAAGCTAAGATAGATAATGGAAAAAGATTCGTTGATATATCTGGAAATACATTATATTTTGATGAATTTGACTACCCGAGCTTTATTGAAAGTGTTTGTTCACTCGAACCAAAGGAGGGGGAAATATAATCGAAAATTCGAACTTTGACTACATGAACTCTGAAGAGAGAGAGACGGTGAAATCCTGTCTGCAACGGACAAGGTTCAACATGAGATTATAACGACAGTCGATAATGCATTATGTACAAAAATATATAGATACCCTCAAATCTACGAAAAGGAAATAGAGAGGAAGATAGACGAAATGCTCAAGAATAAAATAATCAGGCAAAGCAATTCACCCTACAATAGTCCGTTATGGGTTGTCGAGAAAAATATGGATAATTCGGGAGTTAAAAAATGTAGATTAGTCATTGACTATCTTAAACTGAACCAATTTACAATCGAAGACAAATTTCCTATACCTAATCTGAATTGTTTGCTTGACAAGTTAGGCAAGTCTCAATATTTCACAACACTAGATTTAGCAAAAGGTTTTTATCAAATCCCAGTCAGAGAAGAGGATAGGAAAAAGACAGCCTTTTCCACACCCTCAGTGCCCCTTCAAGAATGCCCCTTCAAGATTTCAACGGCTAATGAATTCAGTCCTTCATGATTTCATAAATAAAATATGTGTTGTCTATATGGACGACATTTTGATATTCAGCACATCATTACTTGAACACCTGACTAACATAGGAAAAATATTTTCAGCTTTGAGAAAGGCTAAACTAAAAGTACAAATAGATAAATGTAATTTCCTAAAGAAGGAAACACAGTTCTTAGGACATGTTTTAACTTCACACGGTGTGAAACCCAATCCGGAGAAAGTTTCAATAATTAGGGAACTTCGAATACCAAAATCTGCCAAGCAGATCAAGTTCTTTTTATGTATTACCAGATTCTACAGAAAATTTATTAAAGATTATGCCGAGATCGCTTACCCAATTACTAGATATTTGAAAAAAGATAAAACAATTAATACAAGTGATCCATGTTATTTAGTAGCTTGTGAAAAATTTAAAGACATTATAACTAATGCACCTATACTAAGATATCCCAACTTTGACAAAACCTTCAAAAATACTACAGATGCTAGCAATTACGTAATTGGCTCCGTCTTGTCACAAGAGGGACACCCAATAGCATATGCTTCTCGTACTCTGAACAGCCACGAAGCAAACTACGCAACAATTGAGAAGGAATTGATGGCGATAGTTTAGTCTCTAAAGTACTTCAGACCTTATATTTATGAAAGAAAATTCGAGCTGGAAAGCGATCATCAACCACTTAAGTGGCTGATGACAAAATATTCTCTGAAGGATATCAGCCCCAAACTACAAAGGTGGTTAATTTGCTTGGCAGATTACAATTTCAATCTAAACTACATAAAGGGTGTAAATAACAACATAGCTGACTTCTTGAGTAGAATAGACAACTGCGAGATAAATGTAAGTGATTCATTTGACGGTCTTAGCAGTATGTTTGATGATGTTTTAGTCGGGGATGTCTAGAACGATTTAATGTCTATAGAAGTCCAAACCGTCCATTCGCAAGAGGAGTATTCAGGAGAATCGATACCAATTTTGGATACCGTGGTTAATCGTTTTAAGACCCAAATTGTTGTCGTAGAAAATAAGGAAACACCCCGAGCAAGCAGTTTTAACAACAAAAGAATCTTTATTGACAAACATGATTTGGAGAACAACCTTGTTATTGATATAATTCGCAGGGGGGTAAATAAAGGAAAAGTTGGAATTTATTCATCGCTCAACGATCAAGAACATTATAAATATCAGAAAATTATTTTAGACGAGTATGCAAATAATTTGAATACCAAGTTTGTTAAATGTACATTCTTTGCAATTGATATTGAGAACGAAGACGAGCTTGACAAGCTAATAGCTTTTTATCACAAAGTAGAAAGTGGACATTGTGGTATTATAGCCATATACATGGGCTTAAAGTCAAAAGTTTATAACCCGAAACTCAAATTCCATATACATAGGATTATAAATAATTGTGAAATTTATACTGGGGGGAAATACGATCGCAAACCTATTAAGAATAAATTTTTCCTTACCACAACCCCTAAGACGACTAATGAAATTGTACATATAGAACATATGTCAATAGCAAACAATCTTTTATGATCTTTCTAGAAACATTTTCAAACAGGCAACATGTTTTCCTCTCATGGACAGAAACAATAGAACATTAGTTGAATGCATAAGACAATTTCTAGCGATAAAGGGTAGAGTGAAAAAATATGTTTTTGATAATGAATTCAATACCCATCAAGCAATTTTTAGAAGCAGAAAATATAGATTATCATGCCACAAAACCAAATAGTCACACAGGTAACTCTGATGTGGAGAGATTGAACAAGGCCATAACCGAAAAGATACGGACGCTAAATATAGACGAAAAATTACCTATAATTACTCAAATGAATAAAGCAATATTTTTCTACAATAACAACTTTCATACCTCCATTAATTGTACCGTATTTGAAGCCCAAAATAATACAGTAGACCACTGGATAATATAAGTTAAGAGAGTTTGTTTCTTTATTTGCGATGCTAGGCACCTTCTTTATTTAATGGTCAATTACAAACTGAAGAACTTAGAAAATATTGAATATTAAAACTACTGAGTTGTCGCTGCTGTTCTTCTCGACGTCGCTGCCCCTGTTGCTGGGTAGGTAATCATCTGTTTGTTGTTGTTCATTGCTAATGCCGTTGGCTAAGCGTTCCAGCTGGAGTTGGGGGATTACATTCGCATGTGAGGGATAGAGGCGGCTATTTCTGAACTGTCTTCAAGTATTCGTGGAACATTGGTGTTGAGCGCATATTGTCGGAGACCACTTGTAGAACAATGGTGTTAACTCCTCCCTTCCGAAATCCAAACGTCCCGATTGGTGTTAAAATTAGGGGACATCATAGAGACTGCTCTTAAAACTCGAAATGAGAGTGTTGGATAATGGTAGGTAAAGGTTGAAAGTATGTTGCTTCTTCTGCTGTGAACTTTGTATTTCCTATTTCAAAATATGTTCCAGATAGATTTCTATGAGCGTTATCACCGGCGACATGTCTTAAATAATAATTTAATATTTAACAATTATGAGAAGCATTAACAATTATTTTGGAGTTACCATTTCGTTATGTTTTTAATATTAACTTTTAAGCATATTGTAACGTCGTTAATTATTTTACATTCATTTTCGTTCCATAGATTTCTATACATTTAATTATTTTCTCAGATTCAGTGTTAACAATAAATTATCTTTTTTACTTACCTTAAGGTTAAAGTTCTAGTTTGGTTTGAAAATAATGTGGATTATTATTATTACAAGCAATTTTATGTCGGAAAAATTTAGTTTCTTCAATATTTTTCAATGTGATGTCTTCGTCAAGGAATACTTTTTGAATTTAAGCAATTTAAATTTCTGACAGTATGAACATGTTTACAATAGTGTTATTACACAATTTTGTTTATTTTGTTGGCTTTCCCTAGGTGGACTACCATATCAATATTATTTAATTCTTCCTTAATAATTTTAATTTAATATTTTGCATGTAATGTGAAAGTATTTTGTAATATCTTACCCTTTTTTAGAGTTTTGACAATAGTATTTCTCATTACCATTAAAATCTTCATCAAATCAAGCATATTTTTTCATTACTATTTTTTTAATATTATTGTCTATACGTTTCCATACCGTACCCATCTCATTTATGGATCTTTATGTTTCTTTTTTGGACTTGGTCTGTGGATTAGTGAGGATGTCCTCTAGAAGGAATGGAAGGAGAGGATGAGAGCCTGGGAGTCGTTTTTAATGACCTTAGAACACTCACTTAAAGGAGCCCGCTATAAATCTGTAAGGGATTAATTAATTAATCTGCAGATTAATTCCGTATGTGACTTTTGTGCACCACTCTGCCTGCCTCGGTTAGTACAGTAGAATTCCTATTCTCCTTTACAATTTCTTCCTTAAACCTTTTAGATAATTTGTTCCCTAAACGTTTATTTTGCCTTACAAAAATTCTTTGCCCCTGATAATATTGTATGGGCTCTTTCCTGTCTCGATTGTGGTAATTCAAGTGATTTTCCTGTTTTCTCAAAAGTTTCTCATAATTGTTCATCCGTGTTCGTTCATAATCATCGGGTCCAGAGGTCATAGGTCTACCAAAGAATAAATCCACGGGTTTTTTTCCGGTGGAGGAATAAATAGAATGGTTGTATTCATTGACCGCACTTTCTACTAATTCATCAAAATCCCTCTCTGGATGTTCGCTTTTGATGCATCTCATAATCTCCGATAGTGTTGAGTGGAAACGTTCTATTTGTCCGTTTACCTCACTCTTATACGGCGGCACAGTGAAAATCTGAATATTCAGTTCATTTTCCAGCATGAACCTGATGGATTGTGATTTTTCATTATCGAAGATTATTGCTTTGGGCACTCCAAAGTAGAAAACAATGTCTCTCAAAGGTCTCCTAACGTTCTCTATACTTTTGCCATCAAGTTTTTTTACAACGACGAATTTAGTAAATTTGTCTATAGCAGTTAAAATTCTAGATTGACCGGTGGAAAAAATATCTATGTGAACAGTGTGACCAGGGTAGGTCGGCATGGGAGTAGAACTAATTTTGGTGTCATTTGGATGGCGTTCGTATTTATTCTCCTTGCATATTTTACAAAGCTTCAGTACGTTCTTTATCTTCCTCATCATCGCAGGGAAGTAATATTTTTCTATAATCTGAATTCTATTTTCCGAATGGTTCCTGTGCGCTCTGTTATGTGTGTCAATTATTATTCGTTTCTGTTCCTCTTCATCAGTAACATCTTTAACCACAATATGAGAAAATCTAGTTCTAATGTTTCTAAAATGAGTCGGATAAATTAGTTGAATTTTGAGCATGAGTGGTTCAGAGGTCTTAATACAATTGATTACCATGGGATTCAAGTATCTTTTTAGGATATCAGTCAATGTATCCTGACTGAAATCGGGTTCCTTTACTATGTGACGGTGATATGATGGAAAGATTGTTTTAAATTCGTTCGATGATTCCGCAGCTTGTTCTATGAATAATTGGTTCCTAAATGAGTTTATTGGGGCTTCTACCGAGGAAATTAAATTTTCCGACGAACTGTCACTGCTATGCATCGTTGGGGTCATGGAATTTATTGTGGCAATAGGTGGTCTCGATAGTGCATCGGCCACAACATTTGAGCTGCCTGGTTTGTAAACCAGTTCGTAATTATACTCTTCCAATTGAGCCTTCCACTTCTTCATCTTAACGTTTGTGTTTTTATTGCTTAATGCAAATGTGAGAGGCTGGTGATCTGTAAATATCTTGATATGCTTTGCACCATACAAGAAACACTGCAATGATTTCAAAGCCCAGATTATTGCCAACATTTCTTTTTCGTTGGTTGCATAACTTTCCTCTGACTGGCTTAATGTTCTAGAGAGATATGTGATAGGTCTCTTATCTTGAGACAAGGTCGCTCCCAAAGCGTATTTAGAAGCATCTGTCGTTAAATCGAAGGGTTTTTCAAAATCGGGGTAATGTAACATAACCTCATCGGATATCAAACAATTCTTGAGCTGCTTAAAGCTCTCTATTTTTTCTGGATTCATTTGAATATCTACTTTCCTCGATTTGTTCTTAGGAGTTTTACCTGCATCACCTCTCAGCATAGATGTCAGTGGTTTAGCTATTCTGGCATAGTCACGAATAAACCGACGGTAATGTCCAGTCATGCCTAAAAATGATCTTAGGTCGTGAATAGTCCTAGGTCGTGGAAAATTTAGTATCGCTTTTCGTTTATTTGGGTTTGTACAGATACCATCCTTTCCAATGATGAAACCCAAGAAGTCGAGATCCTCTTTGAGAAATTCGCTTTTATCTAATTGGACCTTCAGATTTGCCTGCTCAAGTGTTTCGAATATTATTTTTAGATTTTCGACATGCTCTTCCTTGGACCTACCGAAAATCAAAATGTCATCGATGTAGACATAACACCTCTTTCCTATGTGTTCTCGTAGAACATCATCCAGGGCCCTCTGGAAGATAGCTGGAGCATTTCTCAATCCAAATGGAAGGCGAGTAAATTCAAACTTACCGTTATTTACGGAAAAAGCCGTCTTTTCTATATCCGATTCCTTGAGGGGGATTTGGTGGAACCCACTCTTTAAGTCTAGGGTTGAGAAGTATTTATTTTTACCAAGATTAGCTAAGATATCAGCGGTTTCAGGAATAGGGTATCTGTCAGCCTTTGTTACCGCGTTCAATTTTCTGTAATCAATTACCATCCGATATTTAGATTTTCCTGAAGCATCCAGTTTCTTAGGGACAATCCAAACAGGAGCATTATATGCTGACCGCGATGGTCGAATAATGCCGTCTCTCAAAAGTTCGTCAATTTGTCGATCTATTTCATGCTTGAGGGACATAGGATACGGATATGATTTACAGTAAACCGGACTATCGTCTTTTGTAGTAATTTCTGCCTGAACTACAGTGGAGAAAGTCAATTTCTTATCGGGATCAGCAAAGAGATTTGGATGTTCGTTGGCAATGTCCTTAATAATCTGTTCGTCTTCAGGGGATAGATGGGAAAGGCGTAAATTATTGTTATTAACTGTCGTTATCTTTAATTGTCTAAGAGGGAACCTGATACGATCGAAAAGGGTGAAGTAAGAACGTTCTGTGTAAATGACAGTATTTAATTTCTTTAATGTGTCGTTTCCGATAATACCATCGAAAGTTTCTAGACCTGGAAGAAGATAGAATTTTAATTTTCCAGTGCCACAATGAAAGATGTCAATATAAGTGTGGTGGGTAATTTCAATCTTTCCACCAATCGAATTTGCAAAGAATCGTTGACTATTTTCTATGGGGTTACGAATATAAATTGGTTTAACGTAATTTTTATTTGATCCAGTGTCTATGAGAAATTTTAATTCGTTGCCGTTTTTCATTGTAAGTGGGAAATACGGCAACGTAGAGTTCAATCTAAAAAATTGATATCGTCTGTGTTTTCGAATTCTAAGTCATCCCTGTAACCTGAAGCTCCTTCATATTCGTATTCTACTCCTATTTCCTGGTCTTCCTGATCGGGATAATCATTCGGGACTGCATCTTCGTGAACGTGCGCTTCGGTGTTGAATACTCTCTGATGTTTTTGGGGTTGGTGAGTATTTCCAGAAAGTTGACGTTTATTTTGAAATTGATTCTCATCGACTCTTTGATTATACTGTGGCCTGTTCCTGTCTTGTTTGTTTACCTGTCTTGTTTGTAACGAACGGTCCACATCCATGGGGGTTTGAGGTTTTGGGGGAAGAGGTGGTCGCACGTTTCCGAAATTAGTGTATGTACTAACCTGTCTTGGTGCATCCGCTGGTCCTTGGGGAACAGTTGGTCGATTGTAATATTGTCTGTTCTGATATGAGCTCCTTGGGTCAGAGTTTTTAGGATCAAAAGTCAATTCAGGGTAAAAAGCTTGGTTTCGCCCCGGTTGGAACTGCTTTTGGTTCCTGGGACCCTTGTCGTCCGCATGTCGTATTCTAGCACCAAGGTTTCCTAACTTCAGGCATGTGTGGAGTGCTTCGGGGAGGCTTTTGGGGTTGGTGACGCTGAGAAGACTCGGCAATTCTCCCTTCAGACCGCGAATGAACGTAAATAAAGCTTTATCCCTGTAGGATTTTGTCAACACACTTATGGCTTCAACTCCTAACTCTAGACAATCTATTTTATCAAGGATTAAGGATAAATGGTGGTAAACTTGTTGATAGAACTCAGTTATGCTCAGATTCCGTTGAGCCAAAATCGTCATTTGGTATTCAAGAGTTGAAATGTCTCTCTTATCTGAGTAATGTAAAACTAAACATTTCCTAATGGAAGGCCAATCGAGAGGAGTACGATAAGATTCCAGAGCGGTGTCCGCTTCTCCGACAATTTTGTGTCTTATAGCGTGTAAAATAGAATAATATTTCGGGGTTCCCCTATAATTTGCATAAACGGTCAGAATCCTATCGACTGCCTTCCTCCATGAGTTGAATTCCCCAGGCTTGCCTGAAAATTCCCTAAGTGTTTTTACGATGTCTGGAATTCTTTCGGAATCTGAAACGTTTTGTGAAAAATCAATGTTTTCCTCGACATTATGGGCATCCGGGTGCAGAATGCTCGAGACAGTTTCGCTAATAATTTTTTTCAATTCCCGTATTTGATTCTCCGAAAAGGCACTACTTGAGGGATTTGTAGGAGGATTTGTAGGGGGATTTACAGGGGGACTCATTGTAGACGGATTTATAGGATTGGTTGTATCAGAAGGCGGTGTGGAAACAAATAGTCTACTTATTCTGTTTATAATTTCTTCGGTGTCACTCATCAAAATTTATATTTAAATTACATTTATTAAATTTTCACAATATTCTCACAATATAATCTTAAAATAATGGGTGTCTTATAAAATTATACTTTCAATATATTCAGCAGGGTTCCTTGGTTGATTCGGCTATGATGCAAATTTCGTCGATTTTGGGTTTCCCAGTTCACGCAGCAATGATGATTTTTAATGTTTTGATTTTATCAAGTCGTTGTTGGCTCAAATTATTTTTTTTATTATTTTTTTTTATTTTAATAAAAGTCGTAACGAAAATTCTGTCTTTTCTTTTTTTCGCAAAAAATTATTTATTTCTTTCAGTTTATATTTTCTCAATTATGTTGATTTTATAATCTTTTTCTTTAAATGTTTAGTTCTAATAGGCTGATAGGAAAATACAAGATTTTTTCCTTTTCAAATAACTTTTATTTTGACAAAAAGCGTTTTAGGCTAGTCATATAATAATATCAGAAATTTACATATTTTAAAATTTGCCAAAGCAAATGTAAATAGAAATGGCAGCCACTATAAATCTATTACAAAAAAATGTACACTGAAAGTGAATTTTGAATTGAAAAACAATATTATAAATTTAATTAGAAATAAACTAGCCTATACTATATAAAACTAATGCTTTGAATTAAATTAAATGAAATAAAATAAAATTCACTTAACTATATTTTAATAATACAACAAAAAAAAACTTTTATACAACAAACAAAATGTAATCTATTCAAATATCATTAAAAACATGTATACTCCAAACAAATAACGAAATGTAAAGGAAAACGAAGACTCATAAGTCACTCTAAAAAAAAATTAAATCCATTAAAAATAAGAATCCAGGAGTATTCTTTGGCAAAGAAGGGAGGAGTTACGTACCCATAATAAATACGACTCTGCTTTCAACATTTGCCAACACCTAACATAAAAGAAGTGTTCATAATGAATCCCACAAGACCCAAAGAAACGTTTAAGTTTAAGAAAAGATTGAAAAGAAGTTTTTCTTAAGATCTCCGTCGAATAAAGAAGTTGTAATTAAAGGAATCAAAAAGTGTTTTATTCTCTATTCTCTAAAGAGAAGTTAAATAAGATAAAACTTAACTCGCGCGCTGCTACTATTATCACATTCCACATAATTCATTGCGCATGATGCAATAATAGAAGGGTCATGTCAATGTTTTAGGTCTTTGCTGTCAGAGGGTGAATGGTTGCCGGATGGAATTGGCATGGGGAAATTTGTAGGTAGCTGACATGGAGCCGCCACATAGATGTACGATTACTAAGTGTGATTACAACCAACATCCCATTGAAGCTACGGGTTGCTGATTTCAATTCCGGAGTTCGGGCGCAGCTCAAAACTTAAGCAAAAACCCCCAAATTAGAGAAAAATATCAGAACATGAAAAATATGTTTTTTGTCGGACAGACCTATGGGGCCCTCAGGATCCAAACACGAGTCCAGTTAGAGGCGGCTAGAAACAGGCAACTGTGGGTACTCAATTAAACGGTATTTTTATCGCAAATTTAATGATGTCTTTATTTTTTGGAGCGGCATTTTGAAAATTTTCTATAACAATCGCGCGATTTTTTCCAAAAAAATTTATTTTTTATAGTTTGTTTGTTTAAAGTCTGGAAATTTTTTCTTCACAGTTTTTAAAATGACTGGCAATGAAGCAGAGTCATCATTACCTTTAATTAGAGAGTCCACACTAGTTAGTTAGTTTGAAAAGAGGGAACATGTTGAGTGTTCAAAAAGAAGCACTAACCCTTCCCATGTCAGTAGACATACACTTAAGCCGTTGATTCGAACAGTTGTGCACTCTCAGTTTACCCTACTAATCTGCTATACCTCTCATAGGAATTCGGTGCTATTCACGAAATTCTTTAAATTATTCCAGTCCATTCCCACAAGTTTGGTCATGTCCGGTATTGTACTGTCCGAAAGATATCTGGATCCAGCTTGTGTGACGGACGGGCAGGGAAATGCTCCATCGTCTTCCTTGCACGTCCTGTGTGTGGTGCTTCCAATTCAGTTTCTGATCTAAGATTACCCTAAGTATTTAACCTTATCGGATATTTTAATCGTCTTTTCCAGGAATCGTGGTTCTTCAAACTCTAATATTTTCGTCTACTTATTTATCTCACAGCTACAATTCTCATTAGGATACAGCCGGTAATATATTTTCACCAACGTTATAAAATTTATATTATATACATAGTAGACATAACATACAATACTTAATAAAATTAAAATACATTTAACAAAGAAAACGAGTAGAGTAAAATTAAAATAAAGTAATTTGTAAAATTTTAAAATTAAATAAAATATAAAAATAAAAATATTAACATAAAATAATTAAAATGAAACAAAATAGTTCAAAAATTTAATTAGCTTGTATGTTAGTTATAATAATACAAAATACAAAAATAAAAATAACTTATAATTAAAACAGTAACAACACAGGAGCTGGGACAGGAACATCTGGAACATGAGGAACAGGAACATAAGCTGCAGTAGAACCACAGGTTAGAACCACAAATTTGAGTGGAATGATTCACAGGAACTTTAGTTTTAGTTTAGTAAGTTGCAGACACTTCAAGTTGACATCAACTTATACATGGTGTAAGGCGAAGTTGGTGGTTTGCACAAACTAGTTGATGTAAAATCAAAGCCATTTTGATTTTTTGAAGTTGATATCAACTTATCCACCAGTGTAAGGGGAAGTTGCATCAACTTTTATACGCATTTCGGTGAGAAACGTTCATGAGGCAACATTATCGGCTAAATGTAAATAAATGAACCAAAAAATATATAAATTAAAAAGGATCGGGAAAATATATACTAAATATATGTGATTTATAGTGTTATTTATAAATATTTAAAGAAAATAAAAAGAGTGTTCTTTCTTAAAATTTGTGATATTTTCGCAGTGCTCTCATCACCTTTCATTTCGACATCTGACAAGAAAATGAATTTGCCTCAACTAGTTTGAGAGTGTAAGGGCAAAATCGAAGTTGATGTCTAGTTATCGAAGTTGATGTGAACTTGAAGCCGTGCAACTTATCCACAGGTCTAAGGGCCCCTTAATGAGTTTTACAATAAACATAGCATTTAACATTTACATGTGTTTTCCAAGTGTAGGAAGATCAATAAGCATCAGTCGATTTTTATAAGGTGGCAAATCATCAATGTTCCAAGCGAGACCACGTAAAGCAAAAAGTAAAAATTGTCTTTGAATCGAGCATCTTCTATGTAACAGGCATTATACGGACACCACAAAATACAAGCATATTCTAATCCAGGTCTAACGAGAGAGACAAAACGAAAGCTTTTCACATTTTCCATGATTTAGCGAACATACCATTTACCAAACACCAATTAGTGAGACTATCCAAGTCAGTTTGAAGATGGGTGGAATCCTCAGTATCGCCTATAGGCATATATAACTTAACATCATCTGCAAACATCAAAATGTTAGAGGATTTAACTATAGACGATAGATCATTTAAATAAAGAACGAAAAGTAGAGGACCTAAATGACTGCCTTGAGGAACACCTGATGTTACTGATATATTTGAAGATAGTACATTTTTAAACCGCACTTTTTGGGTACGACCACTAAGGTAAAAAGATACCCAGTGCAACAACTTAGGTGGAAAACCAATAATATCAAGTTTGTATGTTAACAAATTATGAGCAACTGTGCCGAAAGCTTTACTAAAATCTGTGTAAATAACATCCATCTGACATTTATCACGAAAAGCTGCAAAAACATGAGACGTTAACTCCAGTAAGTTAGTTGTAGACGACCTGACCTTAACAAAGCCGTGGTGATACGGCGAAAACAAACATCCAACAAACATCTATTCGTAACCAATTTTTTAAATAGCTTTGGAATTGCACTCAACTTTGCAATTCCTCTGTAATTGGATCGACTTCCAGACTTAAAGAGTGGGCTTATGAAACTTGAAATTTACCCGATGTCAACGATTCATTAAATATATTTGTGAGTGGAATATACAATTCATGGGCACACATTTCCAACTCTATCCTTCCTAAACACCTGATAATCTTTGTAAAAAATCTCAGAATCATTGACACTAGGTATTAACCAGGTTTTCGATAAGCATATAACACCATAACCACAATCAATCCTATTTAAATAAATATCTTTCAGTTTAGAATTAAGACCTCTTACATTTTGATATAGGAATATAGTAATTGAAGCACCTAGTTTTTTGAGACATTGACCGAGGGTAGTAATCTAGTATTCCCATCGGAGCGATTCCGATCTCTATGATCAAACTCTCTCTATGCACTCAACTTTGCAATTCCTCTGTAATTTTCAATGTTGGATCGACTTCCAGACTTAAAGAGTGGGCTTATGAAACTTGAAATTTACCCGATGCCAACGATTCATTAAATATATTTGTGAGTGGAATATACAATTCATGGGCACACACTTCAAACTCTATCCTTCCTAAACACCTGATAATCTTTGTAAAAAATCTCAGAATCATTGACACTAGGTTTTAACCAGGTTTCCGATAAGCATATAACACCATAACCGCAATCAATACTATTTAAATAAATATCTTTCAGTTTAAAATTAAGACCTCTTACATTTTGATATAGGAATATAATTGAAGCACCTAGTTTTTGAGACATTGACCGAGGGTGGTAATCTAGTATTCCCATCGGAACGATTCCGATCTCTATGAACATACTCTCGAACCAAAACACCATCAGGCCAAAATGATTTCTTCACAATCTCATCACAAAATTTACCTGGAACCGATATTTTAAATGAAGAAATATCCCTTGGTTGGGAGAAATAAAATTTAAAAACAGCAATATCATTACCAACAATAGAATAATTAGATCTGATGAAATCACCAATATCATCAACAGTAGTATCAGATGCCAATCTAGATATGAACACTGTCCTCCTAGAGGGCACCACAACTAAGTTGTAAATACCCTTTTGCCCAGGATTTTAATGTTGAGGAATGGTGTCGGTATAATTAACTTGTACAATAAACGCATAAGTAAGACGGAAACAGAATCAATTGGAATAACCTCAGCAGGAGGATATAGTTCTAATTGATTACCAATAGGTTGACTGCTAAGAGTAACAGAATGTTGAACAGAATCACTTACAGATGGAAGCGTATTTTGGGCAACATTATCTTCCACGACGGGTGAAACCAAACTTATCAAATTAGACGGATTCGATAGGCGATTACAATTACCAGTATCTACACTCAAAGATGATTTCTTACGCTTAGGCGACCCTTCAATATATTCAGTCATCAAAAAGTGACTCCATTTTATTCAAATTTCCCATTACAGTTGCGAAATCAGATTTCATACGTGTAATTATTAACTTTGCATCCTTAAACATTCTATAGAAATCAATGTCCTGGGCCTACACTTCACACATGACCAGCGAAGTCCTTTTCCCGATCAGAAATCATATCATATTGTCGTCCTCTAAAACCTGCACAACTCAAAGGAGCCTGTGCATCACATAGCCAACAACATATAAACTGTTGATCACTATTGCCCTTCACTTTACATTTAGTATACAAACACGCCATCATGCGGTAGATAGTAAGAATGTGGGTAGTACAACGAGTTTCAAAGTGTGCCTAAAGGTAAACCCCAAAATTTTAAACAATAAGAAAATTCTATAGCAAAGTAACTGATCAAAAGACAGATGAAAACAATAACAAAAAACAGGGTAAATGCCAAAGATAAACAAATGGCAAACTTGCAAATTTGCCAAGACCAAATTAAAATCGATGAGTATTATTGCAAATGATTTGGAATACTCACAATACCATTCAATTTGAATGCCAAATTCACTTAAGAACACTTGTACAATTTGATTGTCTATGGAAAAGCACTATAAACCGAGGAAAATATACAATTTCTAGTAATAACAACGAGCACTTTAATTTTCGCGTCAAAACACAGCAAGGGTTGCCAACGGTTTCACATTTCAGTCCCTTGGCTGTGTCCAATTGTTCGCTAAATTCAGTTGGGTATAAATACTACCCAGCTCCCTGCCAGTTCCCCGGTGTGTAGGCGAATTTTAAGCATGCGGTGAAAATTCCTGTCAAATGGGTTGTTATTTAGTCAACATCATGTTGCCGGAAAAATGTCATCCGGTCCCGCCGTTTTATATGGGGAGAAGGTTTTTATAGCTTTTTATAGGCATCTGATGTACCACATTTTCACCGTCGCCGTTCCCCTGTGGGTTCCGTGTCCCCATTTGGAAAGCTTGTATTCATCAGTTTGTATTCATTTCTTCCCCGTGTCGTCTACTAGCGATTCCGCTCTATACGTTGGTATTAGAGAGGAATTTCTTTATCTTCGACATGTTGGCGCTGTGCACCTGTTCACTGAATAGTCTCCAGGAGATGCGTCTCGCCTTTCTCATTATTGCTTTGTATTCACTGAGACTCCTCTTACAGTCCTCTCAGTATACTGGTAGTTTCTTACGGATGGTCCTGTTGAAAAGTCAACGGGCAACGGAAGTGGGCAGCTGTCTTAGAAAGACTACTAGAGCTTGCGTAGCCCTTGTCACTTTATCGTCCAAATCGTCACTATTAGAGTATTCGAGTGATCTAGTCGATTACTAAATAGACTTCCGAACTTTGTCAAGTTTGTCTTGGTCCTGTTTCCGAAACTTCTCGGTTTCGGTGGTGGCCGTGTTATCCGGAATCTTATGTACCTGTGATCCCAGACTGAGTGCTCATTTGAAACCGTTCATTCTTGATTCCCACCTATACGGTTTTCAGAACAAATTGTGATATCTAACACATCTTTCCTAATTTTGTTGACAAAAGTGGTTTTGTTCCCAATATTCAGTGTAAAAAGGTCGTTAGTATTCAAAGATTCTACTAGGATATGACAGTTAGTACTACCCCACGACGTGTGGTGAGATTTAGAATCACCACCTATTAATACTTCGTTACCTGTCTGTTTGACCCTCTCTACCAGTCGTTGTAATTCCGACGAGGGTAGTGGTGTAAGCGAATCATATGGCAAGTATACTGACGCCAGGTACTTATTTCCATTTCCCTGTTTCAGCACAGATGTATCCGATGTTGACAAATCTCAGGAAAAGAGAAAACAAAGGTTTTTATGGCATAAGATACATGTTCTCGGACGGGAACCCGTCTTCGTATAGAATAGTTGGTAGTTACAATGATTTAATTCACTAACCTTGTCCCTAGTGGTCCAAAGTTCTTGTATTAAAGCAATGTGTATTGCTGTCTCGCTCCGGTGGAGGATTAACTCCCGGTCTTCCTGGGAGTTGGTGATATCTTCGGTCACTTCCTCCTTGCTATTTAGCGGTGTCTGTTCTACCGAGCCACCACTCGCTTCGTCGTTCTTCGATTTATCCGGTTGTGCTGCGCCGGTCGTCATGACAATTGGCACTTTGAAAACTTTTATGTAGACGGCTTTGGTTACAAAGAACACCATACCTTTAGTCTTGGTAAGACCAGCCATGGATGCCGGGTCTATTCCGATCACAAGCCCTCCTGCCTCTCCTCCCTGTGAAACATGTTCCATTTATCTACGGCTTGTCGGTCGTTTTGCTTGCCAATGACTCAGTATGGCATCCAATGCGACCTTGCCGCCCCATCCTTTAATGTAAACGGTTGCACTTGTCAGCCTGCAGATATCTTTTCTCCTTACGAGGGCTAGCTTACCGCCTTCCCAGGGGCAGAGATGTCATCCACTAGCTTCTTTAATGCTGTTGTGAAGTCACCTGTAGTGTGAGTACCTCCCCTTTAAAACCGCTGCGGACGACTTCTCGCGCATATTTTTTTTATTTTGAGAGAATAACTTATAAATACATACTGATTTTTACGTCTGGTGTAAGATCGCAATGTATTGATGATCCGATATAGTGTTGCAGAATAGTAGTCGTGCTAAAGAGCGAAGCGTAGTACTTGAATTGTAAGGCAGCAGAACGACTAAAATTCTCTTGAATTGTAAGGCAGCAGAACGACTAAAATTATCTTCTGTAACCGTGTATTAATGAGTTTCGAAATTCATGTGTAGCTTACGCCTCTAAGCAAAGATTTCAAAATTGAACATCGTTCGCCATTTCGTTCCACCAAAGATACGGATTGTAACAAAATTGATTGCCTCGTGACATTTCATTAAGATCAAATTTGATCTGCACATCAGTTTAAGGAAATGGAAATATCAGTTTCAAATAAAATTGGCTGTAGTTAAGACACGTTTCTCATTGAATTTGTATATCTGTTACTTGACTGAATAAGTCGAGAAGGTAATTACGACTCCATCTAATATGAAACCCCATGCTAATTATGTTTGAATTTTAGGATCTGTTTTTTATTTTTTCTCCCTATACCGCTCAGTCGCCGCTCGCGTTGCAATTGACTTAAGCATTGCCATGCGTGCAGCGTTCTTTTCATAATTTGCAATGCGACACTCTTCATCGTACCATGGTTTGCTGCGAAGCAGTTTTTCAAACCCAAGTACGGTTGTTGCGGCTGTTTTTATAGAGTCGGAAATGGGTTTCTACTGTGCTTCAGGGTCGTCATTAGGAGGTGGTGGGTTCTGTGCCAAAAGTTGCGAGAGCTTGCTTGAGTAGGCTTTGGATACCTCTGGTAATTGCAGCTTTCCGATGTCTAGCTTTCTCTGCGTCTGGTTTCGTACGATTTTCGCTCTACGTAATCTTCTGCGAACCTTTGCTCTGAATCGATGTTCGGTCCTCTGATCACTCGTACGTCCATTACACTGGGTGAGTGCCTTCCATTAATTACCACGTGATCAATTTGTTTCCTCGTTCTTTGATCAGGGGATACCCAAGTGCCTTACGGATGTCTTTATGCTGGAATCTTGTACCACTAATGACCATGTTTTTATGCCGCGGCAAAGTCAATAAAGTCTCATACCGTTGTCGGAACTGTCAACATGTGGACTGAAATTGCCATTCTCCCTGCCAGCTTTAGTATTACAATTTCCTAGTATAATCTTAATGTCATGTCCAGGGCAGCGGTCATACGTTTCCTTCTGTCGGGGCATGCACACAAATTTGGGAAATATAAAATATTTCGCTTTTATGCGGATTGTGGCTGTACGTTCACTCACAGGATTGAACCTAGAGACTAAATGTCGCAGTCTTTTGCCAACTACAAATCCGCAACCAAATTCATGTCTTTCTCATGGCAACTGTGGTATATGTCGCAGTTTCTTTTTCTTGTGTAGCCATTTCCTGTCCATCGCATGTCCTGGATAGCGGTAATGTCAGCCTTATAACTTTCGAGGACATCTGCCATTGGATGCTTGCACCGGATCTATATAGAGTTCTTACATTCCAGGTGCATATCCGAAAATCGTGGTCCTTATAACGTTTGCGGGCGTCGTCAACAAATGGGGGTGATTAGCGCGACTCCTTTAGTTAAGGAGGGCTAATATATGTACATATATTGTTTAACGCAACTTCTTTCGTTAAGAAGGGCTAATGAATAGCGCGACTCCTTTAGTTAAGGAGGGCTAATATATATTGTTAAGCGCGACTTCTTTAGTTTAGAAATCAAGAACAAATAGGGTTTTAATTTTCCGAAGGGTCACAGTTGGATCGCCTTTAAGAAGACTTGTAGAGTACTTAAATTAAATTGTATACTTTAGGCGGCAGATGCCATAGATTTTAATGATGTTAAAAAGAGATAAATATAGTGATGTAATTTTACATTTAAAGAGAAAAGATTAAAAAGAAATGTCAAAAAATGTAAATGAATAATACGGCTTAACCCTTGTTGGACGGTGCGTTCAACAGGGGGTTTTTAAGTTTTCTTTTTCGTTCTAGTATTTTTGCATTTTACCTACTCCCAGCATATTTGATTGCAACCGCCCATTGTGGATCAGATGCTGACCAGGATGCAATATGTCGAACCTGGATTGTCTTCTTTTGGTTTCTATCCGCCATTGGCCCGTAGGTTTGGCTCATCTGGTTCTAAGGACAAAAGACTATGCCCGATTGTTTGATGAGCTTCAGTGAAATCAGTCACCTACTAAACCTGATTTGCTGCTCATTTGTTTCACCTTCTCACTCTAGCTAGCTAACGGAGGTTTTCGAAAAACCATTGCCCAGGACATATTTCCATTACTGAGTAGTTAAATTATTTGCCCACAAGGTGGAAAAAGGGAGGGAACCTGATTGGGAACAAACCTATCCGACTATTGGTGGCAGTGAAAACAAAATTTACTTAACGATAATCGCGTATAATTGACCGTTACCCCGTTAGGCACGATGAAGGAACCACCAAAAAAACGAGAACATCACGCCAGATTCAAGACTGAATTAGTACATTACCCGGAACATTTCGTCAACATAATTTACTACAAATTTGGAAAGATAAAGTAAAGACAGGCAGAGGATTTTTTAAATATACATACATACACCGATTTTATTTCTAATTCTTGGAGTTGGTAAAAATAAATCTAGATCCCTGGTCAACGTACGCAAACTTAATTTCACCATCCGGAGGACTGGCCAGCTAAATGAGTGAAATAATTGTACGTACAAAACCATAAAACTGTTATAAAATTTTTTTTCTTATATACGTTTAGATACGTGTAATGAAAACTCCCGTCCTTTCTTTACGTTTTCTATAACTTAAGTATAAAAACTATTATTAGACAATTCTTTAGTCAACATTTCTGTACTCCGTAGTTAAGTTCTAAGATTCTCTTTGTTAAGACAATAAGCTCTTTTGGTTTTCGACTCTCACGAGATATGTGATTGTCTCTTAGCTATGCTACTTGTATTTTATGTCCCGTCATAACTTGTTATGAGTGTTTTGGGTGATTTTGTCAGAAGCACTGTCCTATAATATTCGTTAATAAATTCGATGTTTTAGATAATTTCATAATTTGATTTTATTTTGACCTAACCGTCGATCATTGTGTATTTATGAGGAGAGGAGAACCCACAAGGTAGGGTGGACTGAGTAACATGGTCTTCAACAGCTTAACCTGGCCAATTGTTCATCTACCTCTATATTAGTTCATTGCCAGTTTAATCGGGTGAATATAATTCCTACAATAGATTCCTACAATAGGCCGTCGGTGGTGCAATGGTTAGTGTGCGCGCCTCTTTTACATGAGATCCTGTGTTCGAACCCTGCTCTGACCACCCTAAAAATTTCTTTCGGTGGCGGTCACCTCGCATAGTGACGGCGACACTATCGAGTATATAGCCATGAAAAAGCTTCTCAAAATACCGTTCGGAATCGGTGTAAAACTGTAGAGAAATTTTGAATTTGTCATAAATGAAAAATTCAAAAATTAAGAAATTACAAAACATTGAACATTAAAGTCATGTTTAATGTAATGTAATTGAAAATGATGTCAAAATTTAAAGAAATTCTAACATAAAGAAATTTACGCAACACTAAACATTCAAAGAGTAACGTTTAATGTTATGTAAGTGCAAATACTGAAAAATAAATTAACGTGAAATTAAATTGAAAATTATTAAAAAGAAAGGGGACGGGGTTGCTATGACCTTGGGGAATCATTGGAATTCGTTCACTGGAACTGCTCTGACCACCTTAAATATATTTCGCTGGCGGCCACCTCGCTTAGTGACGGGGCACTATCGAGTATTTAGCCATGATAAAACTTCTCACAATACCGTTCGGAACCGGTGAAAAACTGTAGGAGCCAATCAGTGAGTGTAAAATTAGAACACGCACAGCTCACTAGTTTGTGAGAAGTTCTCCCTAATCCCTTCATGGGATGTAACGGGAAACCATTTATTTATAATCTGAATTGCCAGCTTATTTACTTTTGACGAAAGTAGGGAAACGAAGCAATTGATTTCAATGAGATGACGAGGATTCCATATGTATCGGAGAGAAAACTGTTTGATTAAAAATTAACTTCCGCAGACTTCCTCTTCGATACAATAAAATTTTCAATCCTTGTCACCTGGGTGATTAACCGTTGGAATCATAAAAAGATAACTCGTAGGGCCTAACTACAACTACTGGGTAAACAAAATTTAAATTGATACAACTTTTTACACACACTGAAACGGATTAGAACCTTCCGGACTACTCTCCGACAGGTCTTATGTCGGCTCCGGGAAATTCTTTACCCACCCTTTAAGAGATCATCGGACCCCCCTTTGACGTCTCGTTTCGAATTGTATTCGGGCTTCCCAAATATAATTTGGATTGTTCTTACCTTTGTTTCACCATGTTCACATGGAGTTATCGCGCCGCACCACTATCTACCTTATAAATTCCTTAGTCACTCATTTTGAAACTCGCAATTTTATCCCCATAAATCGTTATTGTAATGGCTTTTATTAACTAGGCCTTAAATTATAAAGTCTTAAAATTATAACAATTGGTGCTTACTTAGAGTATATATTACTTAACTTGAATAATTTCAACTTTAACTTGAACCAAAACTTTAACTTTACTTATAAATTTCCGAAACTTCTCGGTTTCGGTGGTGGCCGTGTTATCCGGAATCTTATGTACCTGTGATCCCAGACTGAGTGCTCATTTGAAACCGTTCATTCTTGATTCCCACCTATACGGTTTTCAGAACAAATTGTGATATCTAACACATCTTTCCTAATTTTGTTGACAAAAGTGGTTTTGTTCCCAATATTCAGTGTAAAAAGGTCGTTAGTATTCAAAGATTCTACTAGGATATGACAGTTAGTACTACCCCACGACGTGTGGTGAGATTTAGAATCACCACCTATTAATACTTCGTTACCTGTCTGTTTGACCCTCTCTACCAGTCGTTGTAATTCCGACGAGGGTAGTGGTGTAAGCGAATCATATGGCAAGTATACTGACGCCAGGTACTTATTTCCATTTCCCTGTTTCAGCACAGATGTATCCGATGTTGACAAATCTCAGGAAAAGAGAAAACAAAGGTTTTTATGGCATAAGATACATGTTCTCGGACGGGAACCCGTCTTCGTATAGAATAGTTGGTAGTTACAATGATTTAATTCACTAACCTTGTCCCTAGTGGTCCAAAGTTCTTGTATTAAAGCAATGTGTATTGCTGTCTCGCTCCGGTGGAGGATTAACTCCCGGTCTTCCTGGGAGTTGGTGATATCTTCGGTCACTTCCTCCTTGCTATTTAGCGGTGTCTGTTCTACCGAGCCACCACTCGCTTCGTCGTTCTTCGATTTATCCGGTTGTGCTGCGCCGGTCGTCATGACAATTGGCACTTTGAAAACTTTTATGTAGACGGCTTTGGTTACAAAGAACACCATACCTTTAGTCTTGGTAAGACCAGCCATGGATGCCGGGTCTATTCCGATCACAAGCCCTCCTGCCTCTCCTCCCTGTGAAACATGTTCCATTTATCTACGGCTTGTCGGTCGTTTTGCTTGCCAATGACTCAGTATGGCATCCAATGCGACCTTGCCGCCCCATCCTTTAATGTAAACGGTTGCACTTGTCAGCCTGCAGATATCTTTTCTCCTTACGAGGGCTAGCTTACCGCCTTCCCAGGGGCAGAGATGTCATCCACTAGCTTCTTTAATGCTGTTGTGAAGTCACCTGTAGTGTGAGTACCTCCCCTTTAAAACCGCTGCGGACGACTTCTCGCGCATATTTTTTTTATTTTGAGAGAATAACTTATAAATACATACTGATTTTTACGTCTGGTGTAAGATCGCAATGTATTGATGATCCGATATAGTGTTGCAGAATAGTAGTCGTGCTAAAGAGCGAAGCGTAGTACTTGAATTGTAAGGCAGCAGAACGACTAAAATTCTCTTGAATTGTAAGGCAGCAGAACGACTAAAATTATCTTCTGTAACCGTGTATTAATGAGTTTCGAAATTCATGTGTAGCTTACGCCTCTAAGCAAAGATTTCAAAATTGAACATCGTTCGCCATTTCGTTCCACCAAAGATACGGATTGTAACAAAATTGATTGCCTCGTGACATTTCATTAAGATCAAATTTGATCTGCACATCAGTTTAAGGAAATGGAAATATCAGTTTCAAATAAAATTGGCTGTAGTTAAGACACGTTTCTCATTGAATTTGTATATCTGTTACTTGACTGAATAAGTCGAGAAGGTAATTACGACTCCATCTAATATGAAACCCCATGCTAATTATGTTTGAATTTTAGGATCTGTTTTTTATTTTTTCTCCCTATACCGCTCAGTCGCCGCTCGCGTTGCAATTGACTTAAGCATTGCCATGCGTGCAGCGTTCTTTTCATAATTTGCAATGCGACACTCTTCATCGTACCATGGTTTGCTGCGAAGCAGTTTTTCAAACCCAAGTACGGTTGTTGCGGCTGTTTTTATAGAGTCGGAAATGGGTTTCTACTGTGCTTCAGGGTCGTCATTAGGAGGTGGTGGGTTCTGTGCCAAAAGTTGCGAGAGCTTGCTTGAGTAGGCTTTGGATACCTCTGGTAATTGCAGCTTTCCGATGTCTAGCTTTCTCTGCGTCTGGTTTCGTACGATTTTCGCTCTACGTAATCTTCTGCGAACCTTTGCTCTGAATCGATGTTCGGTCCTCTGATCACTCGTACGTCCATTACACTGGGTGAGTGCCTTCCATTAATTACCACGTGATCAATTTGTTTCCTCATGGGCAGCCAAACCATTTATTTATAATCTGAATTGCCAGCTTATTTACTTTTGACGAAAGTAGGGAAACGAAGCAATTGATTTCAATGAGATGACGAGGATTCCATATGTATCGGAGAGAAAACTGTTTGATTAAAAATTAACTTCCGCAGACTTCCTCTTCGATACAATAAAATTTTCAATCCTTGTCAGCTGGGTGATTAACCGTTGGAATCATAAAAAGATAACTCGTAGGGCCTAACTACAACTACTGGGTAAACAAAATTTAAATTGATACAACTTTTTACACACACTGAAACGGACTAGAACCTTCCGGACTACTCTCCGACAGGTCTTATGTCGGCTCCGGGAAATTCTTTACCCACCCTTTAAGAGATCATCGGACCCCCCTTTGACGTCTCGTTTCGAATTGTATTCGAGCTTCCCAAATATAATTTGGATTGTTCTTACCTTTGTTTCACCATGTTCACATGGAGTTATCGCGCCGCACCACTATCTACCTTATAAATTCCTTAGTCACTCATTTTGAAACTCGCAATTTTATCCCCATAAATCGTTATTGTAATGGCTTTTATTAACTAGGCCTTAAATTATAAAGTCTTAAAATTATAACAATTGGTGCTTACTTAGAGTATATATTACTTAACTTGAATAATTTCAACTTTAACTTGAACCAAAACTTTAACTTTACTTATAAATTTATACTTTACGTGACTAAACTTCAACTTGAATCAAAAGCTTTAACTTGATCTAAGCTTTAACTCAAATAATAACTTTACTAAACTTAAACTTGACTAAAAACTTTAACTTGACTGAAATTCGCAACTTCTAAGACCGCAGTTCGCACAAGGAACTTTGGTCTAAATATAAATTTTCTAAAGGAACTAAACTCGCACGGTATAAACACCCCCAGATTACCTCTGCTGAAGTTGAAAAATGCTCCTTTAGAAAACTTTAATCGGAAGATATGAGACCGCAACTAAACAAATAGTTTTGGTCAATGTTAGCTTTAACAAAACGAATTGAACTAATATGCTAAATGCATATTACGTGTGCCTTAGCACAATATATGGGATGAAACCCAAATAGATTTGTCATGAAATATTAATTTTCAATTCTTGTAATATTGGAAATTTCCACATTATATTTTAGGACGATAGTCGCCAGATAGTTTATCTTCTTATAACTGTTGAAGCGAGTTTCAACAATATAATATTGCCCTCCTGGCCTCGTAAGGGTTAATTTATCATGAGCAGTTTTGACATAGGCCAACACATATCTCTCTGTATAAGAGTTATCTTCATTGTATTAGATCAGTAGTTTTTTCGTTCTAAGTAACGATCTCTTTCTAGCACATGAAGTGCAAATTTGTCGAAGGATTGAAGTTTTCATGTAATAGTTCTAAGTTAGTTCCTAAGTAACCACCAATAAAGCGACATTGAAGTCAAGAGGAATTCCGTTGGGTTTTTTTCATTTAAAAGCCTAAGATAAAAATCTTTGGGGTTTGATAAAGGGATCACACCCCAACAATAGTGTGTCCCGTCAATGTATGAAATTTTTTATTTTTCAAGATACACAAACGCATGAGTAGTCAAAATTTGCGTAATTTTACACAGATTACGAATATCAAAAGAAAATTTGAATTATATGTTATCTTAAAGGGCTCTACAGAACGTTAAAGTTTTGTAAGTTTTACATTTTTACAAGGTTGAACCATATGCCTAAAATAATACAAAAGTCACATTTAAAAGTTAGTTTATTATGCAAATTAGTAAACTAAAGAACAATAAAATAGAATAAACGAAATAAAGCGGTCAATTAATAAAAATTATCCTAATATTTAAACTGATTTTTGTGTCCAAAATTTGGCATTTCTGCTCGAGATTTTAACTTGGTTCTAATGAAACCATCTCTATCGCTCGCGGCAGCTACACGTTGTGAGGCGTCTGTCACCAGTTTTACACACCTTTCCACTGATTGCGTATGACAAGGAAAGTCATTGATTTCCAAGCTCTTATCTCTTGCCATGTTTTTTAGCTCCTCATCTGACATGTGACGAGGAACAGGTGGTGTTGTAGTTAGGCACTCGTCCCATAAAATCATTTCAGTGTAATCTCGGGCCGAGAAGTTAAGTTTTGGTGGCCTGAATATTCTGAGTTTTGTTGAAGTTTCATTTTCTCTAGCTGTTATTATTTTCCGTAATGCCAGCTCCCGAATGTGATCCCTCTCATCAAACAACATACTGACAAGTAGGTTTTCTGGGTGTGCATAAAATGCGTTTCTTTCGATAACAGGATCCACAACAGATTTCAAATTTTCTGGTAAAAATCGAGAGTACTGAGTTAATTGGTAAATATGCTTGGCGCCATCCTGAGAAGAACTTTTTTGCTTGATAAGGAACCAAATCGGGGCGTATACTTTAACAACATAATTGACAAGCAGTTTTAAATTTTCTGTTGGATGAAGAGTACTTATGTAAAGTCTGAGTATACAATTAGCAGTAGTAAGCCATCTCGAGTGCGCCATTTTTCCAGGTTGACGGTTTGCCAGCTCAGGAGCACAGAAGCCAGTTGATACAGCATTACTGATCTCGTAAAGGTATTTTTGATCTGTACTTAGATCATCGACCACAGTTTTCGCCAAGTCAGGCAAGTTACCAGCCACCGCATAAAAAAACACAGTGGTTTTAGTTTCACAGCCAACCAATTGTTTTCCGATAGGTCCAGAATATTCTTTAGGCCCAGAAGTGGAACCATCTAATGTAGAAAATAGATGTCGAAGCGGTAATTCATTAGCATGAAGTAACCAAACACACCATTGTAGCGGCCTTTTTAAATATTGCTCTAAATATTGAATCACGCCACCCTTCCAACCGGTATTAGTAGCAGTTCCGTCATATCCCACGCAAATCACGTCATCTAACTTCCAACGTTGTCCCTCTAATAAAGTTGTGATCGAAATCTGAATTTCCTTTCCAGTCCCACGGTTCGGCGTTGTGTGACCTAAATAAATTGATCCAGGTTCAGCCAAAACTGAGACGTGCTTCTAAAACTTCTTTGCGATGGTAGCGATTCCCTATTTTCTCATTTATCAGAGTCTTGTCCTTACGTCCATCAAAGTAAATGCTCTTTATAACTATGCTTCCAATTTCTTTTGAGGCTTTGGTCCGGCCCTTAGATACCGCTCTGTGGATCTTGTTTTGTCAATAACCAGAGTTAAATCATCGGTAGAAACCAAGCCAATGTCTGCCAAAAAATCCGAAGCAACAGCCGCAGCAGATCGCAACGATAAGCCGTATCTGTCACAGACTTAGCAACGGTAGGCAACGGCAGTGTGTTTCGATTTGCCGTTGAAGTTGATGGCGCCTCTATTGACGGCATGTTGTTCGAGGATGCCTCTAATATTGAATTTATTTCTAGACAAGATTCACTCACCGTATCTTCGTAACAGGCTGAGTCCGAACAGGTTTCTTGACTAGAACAGAACTTTTTTGTTGTCCTTGTTGATTCTTCTATTTGTCTCTGCTGCCGTTTCATTAATCTAGTCGTTTCTTTCTTATCAATTCCGCCAAAAACCATTTTCCTGTCATTTCTCTGATCCAATATGAAATTCCTCTCATTGATGGGAACTTTCTTATGTTTTAAACATGAACAAAATTTAAGGGAAATGCACTTACAAGCAGCAACGTCGAAGAGTTTTTCTGATAATACTGAGAAACATTTCAGTTTATTTTCATAGCTATCACTTCGTTTGCTTTTGGGGTATCTTTTCAAATGGAGGTATTTTTCGAAATATAGTTTTTGTAATTGAATAATTCGCTCCTTTGTTACGATTGGAATCGAAGTTTTGGTCCAAATGTCGCATATTTTTTCAGCAACAATCGCAACTGTATCTGAATTTGATGGATCTTTTCCATTGTACTTCAATTTTAGATCGTTCCTGACGAATAAAATATATTTAATGACGTCCTTTATAGTTGGTAGCTGTCGATCGCCAAGTTCTTCCTAAGGTCCCAGTAGTTTCACTACGCCTCAGAGTCATTATAAAAAGTCACAAAAATTATTCAAAATTTCATTTGCGACCGATCACAAAAGGCACCTGCACAAAACTAACGCAAACACGAACTTAGTCAAACTTAGAAACAAAAGAGCATTAATTTTTAGAACAAAAGCGCACAAGAAGAATGACACACATGGTTTTACTTGGAAAAAGTACCGTTTTACAAAAAAAAATTCTATAAAAGCAAAAAGCCATATATGGCGTTGTATGACGTAGAGGATTGAGGGTATTTGCAGTTAGAAACCTAGCAAACATTAAGTAATTGGGAACTTGTCAATGCATTCAAATCGAAATATTATGCTTTCATTATACTTGAATGCAATAAAAAAGTTAATATTTTTGTATATTTAATTCAGTGCAGCAAAATTCAAAACTGCGGAAAATTACAAAAAAAGGTAACATTTTCAAAATTTTGAAGATCGGTAGAACCCTGAAGATATAATTTTATTTTAATTTTATAATTATTTTTGTAATCTGTGATCACTTACGCAAATTTTGCGATGTCTTGCGTTTAGAAAAACTAAAAAAAAATATTTCGGGACACCCTACCCAACAATAACTAAATTGCTGTGTTTGCACATTATATCTTAAGGCGCAAGCGCAAATATGTAACTAGAAAGGGTTATCTATTGGTGAGCAATATCTATTGGTAAGAAATTGAAAATGACTTGGTATTATTAAAGGTACCGACAACTAATTCAAATGTAATTCAAAAATGTTAATTAAGTTCGGAAATTGTTATAAAATATATTGATTGATTTAAACTCTAGCTGTGAGAAATGTTATGCAAATATATTATAATTTACGTCATCAATATATGTGACCTGCTCCACGAAAAGGGACCTCTGCGCCGAAAAATTTTTTTTTACTTTTTGAGTGATTCTTATAGAAAAAAAACGCTCTTTCAAATGCCGCAAACCGCAAGTTTCTATGTCTTTTAGTTTTTGATGTGTAAACATCTATACGCTGGGGGTAAAAATATTTTTCACAATACAATCACAAATTTAGAGTAAGATGTGCGATGTAATCGTTAACCAATCGTAAAGCGTTATCAAATCGGTGTGAGCTATGTATGAGTGTATTAGTGTACTCATACGCTGCATACAACATACTCAACACCATCTAGTGTGCAATAGTAGCGACTAATTTTCACTAATTGTCGTACATTATGTTATCGTAGGCAAATGAAAACAAATAAATAAAATGAATACAAAAACATTTAATTTTAATAACTTTTAAAAAGATTTTTTGCACTTTTAATAAAAAAATTAATGTGAGTCCGATCACAGGAGAGATGTGTAATGAAAAGGAGATGTGTAGTAATGAAAAATTTTTTTAAATTGGAAGTACTTATGCTTTTAGTATATTTTTTTAATTAATCAATTAAAAGTATCAAAACTTTCAATATTGTAAATACATAGGAATTTGCTGGTTTTTGTTTGTTTTATTTAACTTATTTGGTTAGTAAATGGGCACACTTCAGTATATCTGTACTGCATTAAAAATTACAGTAAGAAGTAAATTTACTGATTACTGAAAAAATTCAGTAAATTTTTACTGATAATGAAATTTAATTTGCATTACCTGTAAAATCATAGGGCCGTATTCATAATAATCAGTAATCGGGCATTACTGATTACTGAAAATTCAATGCACCTCATCGTAATCATGTAGGCACTTTATAAAAATTGCTGAAAAAAATTTTAGTAATCAGTAAAAATTTACAAGTTAAAGAATTATTTTTACTGAAATTTTAGTAGTACTGCAAAGTGCCCATCTATGGTAAATGCCTTAAGTACAAATAGTTTATATTGGCTTGTGGTAACTAAAATAAGATACATATTTATATTTTTGACTCGATTGTATTTAAAAATCTATGGAAAACTTTGCACAATTTGTATTAAAATCTCCACCCATAATAATTGGCATGAGATGGAGATTGTTACCCAATTGTCGTGCACCAGTTTCAGTGTATTGTGAAAAAGATTTTAACCCCCAGCGTATAGATGTTTACACATCAAAAATTTACTAAAACAAAGCAAAATAAGGAAAACTTGTCAAAGGAAAACTAAAAACTAAAAGTTTTCTTCATGTTTGAGATTGTCATTCATACTTAACAGCTGCATATAAGCACCATCTAGTGTGCAATATTAGCTACTAATTTTCGAAAACCATTGCATTTCAGTAAACAGTAACTTGTCAACCGCAACAAATACAAAATAATAAAATATTTTACAAAACACCAAAAAAATTATAACTCACAACATAAAACAACACAAAGTGTATCAAAGCTGAATGGAGGTAATGTTAATTCTAATAAAATTTCTATTAGATTCCAATATAAATTAAGATTATAACATATCTTCATTACGTACTGTTGCCTTACACTGAAACTGGTGCACGACAATTGGGTAACAATCTCCATCTCATGCCAATTATTATGGGTGGAGATTTTAATACAAATTTTGCAAACCCACAGTCGCAAGCTTTATCAAAATTTTTATTAGACGTTTTCCACTTGCATATGAGCAATTCTCCACAAACCCCCACAACTAACAATTCCACTACTATAGATGCAGTTTTCCATAGATTTTTAAATACAATCGAGTCAAAAAATTAAATATGTATCTTATTTTAGTTACCATAAGCCAATATTAACTATTTGTACTTAAGGGATTTACCATAGATGGGCACTTTGCAGTACTACTAAAATTTCAGTAAAAATAATTCTTTAACTTGTAAATTTTTACTGATTACTAAAATTTTTTTCAGCAATTTTTATAAAGTGCCTACATGATTACGATGAGGTGCATTGAATTTTCAGTAATCAGTAATGCCCGATTACTGATTATTATGAATACGGCCCTATGATTTTACAGGTAATGCAAATTAAATTTCATTATCAGTAAAAATTTACTGAATTTTTTCAGTAATCAGTAAATTTACTGCTTACTGTAATTTTTAATGCAGTACATATATACTGCAGTGTGCCCATTTACTAACCAAATAAGTTAAATAAATCAAACAAAAACCAGCAAATTCCTATGTATTTACAATATTAAAAGTTTTGATACTTTTAATTGATTAATTAAAAAAATATACTAAAAGCATAACTACTTCCAATTTAAAAAATTTTTTCATTACTAGATGTTTATACATCTCCCCTGTGATCGGACTCATATTAATTTTTTTTACAAATCACCTGTAAAGATGAACATAATTAATAAAATATATGAAAAAATGAACGAAGCGCTTTTTTTAAACGCGTTTTTCTCAATAACTTCTTTTCGGCGCAGTGGTCCCTTTTCGTGGAGCAAGTCACATATGGTTTAAGTGTGTTAGGGGGTAATTTAACAATATTAATACAGAAGTGAATAGAAGAAGACCAAAAATAACTGTATTTCTTTCCTAGACCTTTCTAGGCCCACTGTAGGGTATCAGAACTCAAATGTTGGTCCGTGGTTGCAAGTACAATTTTTATAGCTAGATAGTTTTGGTCCTCTTTATGATTTTAATTATGGTGTATGGTATTCAAATTTTGTATTGTGTGTTTTTTCTTTTTGTTTCAGAAATGCAAAGAATCTTTTTATTTTCACTGCCTTTTTCTTAATGATCCCTTTCTTAATGGTTCCCTTTCGATTGAAATGAGAGTTCTTAATGTCAACCCTTTACAATTTACAACACTTATAGGTCGATTATCGATAGCAACCGAAATAAAAATTAGTATTATGTATGGCAACTTTGACCAGTTGTAACTGTAACAGTAACAGTCTTGGCCATAGAGTAATCTCAGACTAGAAAGAATATTCGGATCATCTGACGTTTCCTTTCACACTCTGCTTGATGCGATCGGTGTGATAGAGAGATGTTTGACGAAAAGTGACATATGTACACCAGGTGGAATTACAATAACTTCTTGCTTTAATTTTTCATGTCGTTTTGGTGAAAAACTGTGAAATTTAAATGTGTTTTAAACGTTTTTATTGACTGTTATTGTTAGCATACATTTGTGTTGTATTTAACACAATAATTTTAACACACAAAACGAAATGCCGTTGTTGTTATTTTGTTCGTTGTTTTGAACCATTGCCTCTATCTGGTATTAGTAAAGCAATTCTTTTCAACATCAAACGTAAATATCACACCAGGCTAAATGTCGTAAATTTGGTGGGAGAACTAGGAGATCTACTATAAGTATTAATCTATGGTGTTGCCCGTCGATCACTGAGTTTTGACACTTCGCCAACTGTAAATAAAGTAAACAAACAATAAATCTAAAGTGTGTGGGATATAAACGTGCATTTATTTAGAAACGAAGAAACTATTTAATAATAATGATAAGGTCAGTGGAATTATTTTTTGACGAGGGAGACAAAGTACAAAAAGTGGCATCTATTAGAAGACACTTAAGAGACAACTCTAATCCTTTAGAGTTGCCGGCTACACTGAGTGAATGTTATTGCTGAGAATAATTGTTAATAAACAATTACGTTTTAGGTTCGAGGCATATTTTCGCCTTCCAAAAGAAGGAATAGTTTATTTAGTGGATATTTTGGAAAATTACTTCAAACGAAGTCATCGGGAGACATCAATAATTCCGCTCTTAAAAGTTTGTGCAGCTTTAAGGTTTTTTGCAGAAGTTTCCAAAAGTCCAGTGACTACGATTTCAACCTTGGCATGACTCAACCTACGTCTTCGGTTGTTTTGAAGGAAGTTGTGCATCTAATTGAAAAAATATTTCTAAGTTGTGGATTATTTAAAAAATGACGGAGGAAGAAAAGACCCAAAATACAATCCGGCTGTACTAGAAAACGAAGTTTCCTGGTGTTGTCGGATGTATAGATGGACCACACGACAATACGTATCATTGGAGCGAAGGAAGTACATAAATAGGAAAGGCTAGTTTAGTTTGAATGTTTTGCTGGTAAGTTATAATATTATAATAATTATTTTCATAACAATGATCTAATTAAATGCGAATCAGGTATGTTGACGGCAAACATCCTGGTTCTACTCACGATGCCCTCATTTGGAACAAAAGTCTACTAAAGCAAGAGGTGGCTGTTTTCAGGGCAAACACATGGCTACTAGGGTTAAATTGCTGGAGTTCAGGCGCAGCTCAAAACTTGATAAAAAAGGCCAAAATTAGAAAAAAAATATAGAAAACGAAAAATATGTTATTTTTTGTTGGGCGGACCTATGTTCCAGATCTTTTATTTAAAGTCTTGAAAATTGTTCTTGAAAGTTTTTAAAATGACTAGCAATGAAGCAGTCATCATCCCTTTAATTTGAACACCCACACTAAATGTCAAGACATACTATAATATGGTAAATTGGTGTTATTTGGGTGCACAGATGCCGTTCCACAAATATAAAGACACCATTAAATTTGGGGAAAAAATACCTTTCATTTGAGTACCCACAGTTGCCTGTTTGTAGCAGTCTCTAACTGGACCCGTTTTTTGGACCCTGTGGGGTCCATACATCTGTTCGAGAACAAAAATATATTTTTCGTGTTCTTATATTTTTCTTTAATTTCGTTTTTTCAAAAGTTTTGAGCTTCCCGGGCTCCGACAATTTTGCCGCTACTAGGTTCTATTTTATATAAATAATAGTGTATTTATTATGCACAAATTTTTATAAACATTACACCGTTGTACAAAATTAAGCTTTTGGTTGCACACATGAAAAAAATTAGTATATTCTGAAAGAGGAGGAAAAAATAAAATACACGTGTATCCCACTTTTTCTGCATCAATTCGTATAAAAATAAAATAAATGGTTTCCCATTACATCCCATGATGGGACCGGGGAGAGCTTCTCACAATCACTGAGCTGTGCGCTTTCCAGTTTTCACTCACTGAATGGGACCTACAGTTTTACACCGATTCCGAACGGTATTTTGAGAAGCTTTTTCATGGCTATATACTCGATAGTGTCGCCGTCACTATGCGAGGTGACCGCCGCCGAAAGAATTTTTTTTGGCGTAGAATACGTCTTACCTTACGGTATAGGGAGTCATGCCAGATTGTTATTGTTGTAATCTTTATTTCATTGATTATGAGGAAACGGCGAGATAACTTTTTTTAAAAATTTTTTTGTAGGTAAATGAAGATGTTATCTTTCGTTTGATATACATTTCATATTGGTTGATATCTTCCTAATATTTAAATTTCTCAAATGAAAATTGTTTAAACACATACACTCAAACATATGTGTGGTGTTTCGTTGAGTGTTTGAGTTTGTAGCGTGAACACAAACTATGCTGCTGTTTCAGTGTGGACACAAACCTTCGGCTGTTGTTTTGATTGATGAAATATTGAAATTTCGTATATTTACTTATGTATTTAAGTGAAACAAAATGTTAAATGTGAATTTGAATTTAACATGGATATATAATTATAAAAAATATATGAAAAAATTAATTCATACATTTTTATGTTAAATGAAAGTGCTGCCAAGTAAGCAAAATAACAATGCTGCTTGATGCTGTTTGACAGCAGCTGACAGTTGACGTTTAGTAAATTAAAATAAAAACTACTAATCAAAAGGGCACCTACACGAAATACAAGAAAGCAACGAGTGGTTGTTATGCAGAGAAATAAATACTCAGGTATGTTTTGTGTTCCCTTGTTTATATGTATTTTTATTAAAAATGTTAATTAATTTGTAGGCGCAACATCAATGACAAATATGCAACAAATCGCAACAGCAGCACCCAATATCAATCAAATAGGTAAGTTTTATACCTACATACATATACATATGTACATATGTATATATTAATGTAATGTATAAATTCCTAATAATGGATTTAATTTACAGTTCCTATAGCGGCAACAACAACAACAACAAATATAGTGGCATCAACAACAAATATGCAACAAATCGCAACAGCAGAGGCTTTTGTTTTGAGTATTAACAAATGTGTTTACATATTCAATTATGTACATAAGATATCATAAAAGAAATTTTAGTTGAACAAAAAATTAATTCAATTCACTAAATTAGTTTGATAAAATTTAAGTATTAGGAAACTTTGGACGCTTATTTTGGCGTTTATATGACTCCGTATTTGTTTCGCGGCAGAGCAACCAACAGTACTCTGACAACATACGTTTTATTGGTTTTCCTTTATATCTACGTTCCATATCTGCTATTTCTTGGTGAAAGCGTTCTCCATGTTCGTCACTAAAGCTTCCTAAGTTCGATGGAAAAAAATCTAAATGGTTGTGGAGGAAGTGTTGACCCCCATTTCTTGGTAGGCATCAATCATTTCCTTAACAATGTCCTTGTAATTGTTAGCTCTATTATTTCCAAGAAAGTTCTTTGTAACATATTTTCAAAAGCTACCCATGCCCTATTTTCGACAGGGCTTAGTGCATTTTTAAAATGTGTACTATTTAAAAGTTTATTTGTTTGTGGGCCATTAAACACACCTATAAAAATATAATTGTTACAAATCAGGTCACAAAAAAATCTTAAAATAAGTTACCTGCTTCAATTTTCGCATCGGATAATTTTGGAAAAATTTGTTTAAGCATCTTAAATGATACACTTTCTTTATTGAGCGTTCATATAACCGGCGTAACCAACGGTATATGGTCTATACTAAATTCCCCTATTACAAAATTTAAGCGCGTCTCCCATTCAAAATCTGTATAGTGCAAATCTTTTTTGCGACCCTCCCAAACACACAAAAAACATTGATGTCGTGAATAACCTTGCTTTACTCCAGTTAATAGCGCAACAACTTTAAGATCACAACAGGCTTTCCATTTGTGCTGGTTGTAATTTATGGCATCTAAAATTATTTTCATATTTTCATAGGTCTCCCGCATTGAAGTACTGTATGCAATCGGAACAATTTCCAATATGTAAAAGTACGACCTTTAAACTCGATGTAGATGAGTCAATAAAAAGTCTACATTCATCTGGGATATGCGGGTGTTCAATTTCTTTAAACAATGCATCAATGTTGTGACAATAGCAAAGTTGAATTTCAGAATTTTCGTGCATGATGAAATGTTCATAAAATGGATTCGTCTTTGGACGTTTACGAGGTGCTGTAATTTTGAAATCTTCGGATACTAAATTCCATTCTTTTAAGCGGGAACCTATTAATTCCGCCGTATTTTTCGAAACGTTTCTGTCTCGTACCAAATCATTAAAATCAGCTTGTGTTACGAGATGAGGGACTGAACATATGAAACAACGAAAAATTCTTCAAAAGCATTTACAAAACTTTTGGTTATATTTCTTAAATTTTTTTTAGGTGAAAATAAACCTCATACGTAGCAAAAATTATTGCGATTCGGACACTCCATTATTAAATAATAAATTTATTAGAAAAACGATTGATTGATTTTTAAGGTTGTCTTTCTTTAAAAACGACAAACAGCTGTAATTATTTGTGTCACTACGAAGAAACGAGAACGACATATCAAAACAGAATGAAGGCGAACAAATATTAGCGTTTTTTACCGATTTCACCCGTGTTAACACATCGCCAGTGAGTTCGAAAAACGAAAATAGAGAGTCGGAATTAGAAGAAAAAGTGAGTGCTTTGATCCACTTGCGTTCATATCTTACGGGCATGTTCATATCTTACGTATCACTTTTAGGGTGAGAGGGGATATGAAAATATGTTATTACAAATATGCTCCATTTTTCAAGTTGTTTTTTGTTAAAATTCGTTAAGATGGGGGGAGGAGGGGTCCTAAATTGATAAAAAATTGTGTAGCGTAATATAAGAACAGCCCCTACACTGTTTTTTCAACTTATTTATGAATGTTATATTTTTTTTTAGCAAAATAACGTAAGTTTTTTATAAAAAATACAGGTAATATAAGTGGTTTTTAACCAAATATATATTCACATTTTTCGCGAAAATACGAATTGATCTAGAAAAAATGGGACACACGGGTATTTTATTTTTCGACGTAGATTCCGAATATAGAGGTCTTCTTCATGTGTGCAAAAGCGTGTTGAACGATGTTACAATTTAACAACAAAAAATTGGGATTATGTTTAGTTTTTTTTAAAAACTATACAGCAACCAACAATTCGTGGTTGCCAATATAACCTCTATCAAGCAACTGAAGTTACTATCTGTCAGTTACATGTAATAACTTTTCGGCAACTGGCAACGCAACTGAGGTTCGGTTGCTATCGATAATCGACCCATTACAGTTATTTTAAATTAACGTGTTAGTTTGGTGATATGACGGTAAAGGGACTCGATACTCGATATTTTGTTTCAGCAGCTTTGTGCTGCTGGCGTTGATGTGTTGGCTGATGACTGGACTTGGATGCGGTGGTTGTAATTGTTCGGTGTCCTGCCGATGATTCACCACCGTGTGATCTTTTCACGTCCTCTGAATGTTTCTGGACGAAATCGTCTGTCTGCTGCCGCTTTGCTCGGTAGCACTTTGGCTGAGTTGTTTCTGTTGTTGTTGATTACACCACCAAGTTATTTTAATGTTCGCACTTTAATAATTATGATTTACTCAAAGTTGTCTAGCATCGGTTAAAATTCACACGCAATTGGAATTTTTTGCTTCTTTTTGCTACTTAAATTATGTTTCTTTTTAATTTTTTGATTTTTAATTCCGAACTTCAGTCTTTATTTGTATTTTTCTTCCGCATAACTTTCTTTAGAAAGTAATCTCTGTTTTTATTCTTAATTTGGGTTTTTGGGACTTTTAACATCCGATTTTAGCTTTATGCTGGAAAATTTTTGTTTGCGGAAAAACGACTTGATTTTTGTCAAAATAGTGAAATTTTGATTCTCGTTAATTAAAAACTTTATGAGACAAAATTAAGATATCCGTTCAATAAAGAAATAATATCCTCGTTTAATAACGACACAAGAGTCCTCGTTAAATAAAGAGATGATAACACGTTAAATAAATAATATAATCTTTGAATAAGAACACGATCGATTACTCTATGGTTAATATATAAAACACATATCAATTATTCCTAAAGCGCTGTATTTAGTGTATTAAAAAAACCGGTTTTTCAAAAATGTCGGTTTTCGGTTTCTTCGAATATTCCGATTTTGGCGAAACTGGTTTTCGGTTAAACCGAGGTGTAGAAACCGGTTTCTGTTTTTATAACAAAATGGGCAACTATGCGTTTTATAAACATCGCTAATTTTTAATTCGTTTCTTTGAATTTTGATATCGACTATCGAGTACATAGCCATGAAATTGCTTGACAAGATACCGTTCAGAACCGGTGTAAAACTGCAGGTCCCAATCAAAGTGTGTGAGCCTATTGCTTCATGGGTTTGCGAACGCGTTAACGCTCGTCATTGACGGTTATGGCGGCTCCTTGCTCATTTTCGAAGAAAATTGGGCGTATGATGCCGCCTGGCCAAAAACCGTTGATGCATCGGATTCTCCTCGACGACGTGTGGATATTCCGAGACCCAAATGCGACAATTTTGTTTGGTAACGTAATCCCTGAGGTGAAAATTTGCTTCATTGGGAAACATGATTTTTCCGTAAAACGGAGGTGAGTGTATGTTGACGGCTGTTCCAACACACTTCCAGCTAAAGCGGCAATAATTTCCACTGAACGCACGTACACGAGAAGTTTTGTTGATGTGTTGACGCCACTCTAGTTCAGTCGAATTTATTTCGCAGATTTCTGGCAGTTTGAGTTGAGGACTCAGAACTTTGGAAGAAAGTTTTTAATATTTCCCAACATATTAATAGTCTGTCACTTCATAGAGCTGAAATGAAATACCGGGAGGTTTAAGTTCCAAATTTTACATGTCCCACCCCTTTTCATACACATTTGAGTGTGCATACTGTATTTTATGCATTTCAGCTAACATACCACTAGTGTTGTCATTTGATCCAGAACTTAGATCTAAATCGGAGTTGGCAGATATGACTCCTAATGCCATTGGACAACCAATTTCAGCAAATTATCGGCCAAATAATTCGTTGGCAAAGTCTTTTGTGTCTGTCTGATGGGGTTGGTAATCATAATGAGCAATGAAAAAGGCTTTAGGTGTGTAATTCTGCGGTGTTATATCAGTTGTGTAAAAACCGAAAAACCCGGTTAATCAACTTGAAATAACCGGTGAAACCGGCTCTTCGAAAATATAAATTTTTAGAAAACTGACATACGGTTAACCGTCCGGAATTCGATTAACCGGTTATACGGTTTTGAATACACTTTCCTAAACAATTTTGTCCATTAACTATACAAGAATATGTTTTGTAGAGTTACAACCTATCCCTGATTTGCGTTGCTAGTATTTAATGAATAATTCCTCGTATTTCTTTTATTAATAATCAAAATACCGGTCACAAAAAATTCTTTTTGGGTGAAATTACTTTGGCCTAACAACCCCTTAATTAGTTTTGTGCATGAAATTTACCAAATATTTGTTTTTTAATACACGTACTTCTTATGGGATCGAAAATTTCGTAAGAGCTAAATACGGTGATTAAACGAGTACTCGATATACTTACTACCTTTATAATTCCATGCGGTATTTGTACAACCTTGTAAACACAGTTTGACTTAAAAAATTCAATGTGGCTGCATTTTGCAGCATCGTTTTCATTTTCTGTTAAACTGTAGAAGCTACAAGTTCAAAATGGTGAGTATATTTGGTTTAAAATTTAATTTTCCACTTTACCAACAAAAAAACTAATACGCCACATTGTGGGAAAAAAATTTTCTTACAACAATAACAAAAATAGCTGCAAACCCGAAATATGCAAAAAAAGGAGACAACAGAAGCGGACGACAATACCAATAACCATTGTAGTTCGCACAGAATGCGATACCACCAAGCACCAGGCAGGTAAAAAGTACCGCATCAACGGCAATAAGCACTGCATCCCAATCAAAAAAATAACACAACGGCAACAACCACCGAAGCCCCGTCAACAGCCAACTCAAAAACCGCCAGAGCCCAATCAAAATTCACCGGAGAACTGGATCATCGTGTAAGTACTATTATTCATGAAATTTTAATAATTCTTAATTAATAAGTTGCTTCAAAATAAAGTATATTTTGTTTTAAAGTTTTTTTTTTTATTTACTTTTTTTATTTAAATTAAAATACTCATATATAGTTACGAATTGCCTTATTCGTCCTTTTTGCGTTGTTTTATTTATTATGTTTATTATTAATAAAACAGGGTTCGTTTCAAATTACGATAATTACAACGGTTTAACTTCCTTTTATTTTACTTATATAGTACAACAGTTTACTATATTTACACCACTTTACAATAAGTCTTAAGTTTTACTATCAAATCGCGTTGCTTACTTTCCGGCGGTTAATCACACACTGACTTATCCGTTCAAAAGACCTGAGCTATTTATACGAACTCACTATACTCAAATGTAGTTATCTCTAGCGAATTCAAGAACCTTCTAGTCGTTGTTGTTGGTTATCTTTCTCTTAAATAATGAATCCATCTCTGGATTAATATAGAACCACCTCGAATAGTAGAGAATTATCTTAACTGAGTCGAATTCATGGTACTGGTTTAGCGAGCTGGTATGTCATGTGTTCCGTTAGAGGAAACAACCTTCAGTCACAGGTGCAAATCAGTTTCATTCACCACCCAGCCAACAAAACATACCCAATGTAAGGATCTGGCAATGCCGCAGAGTGGTATTTCTACCCAAGAGAATGGCACCACCGGCTGTCACTGATGTGTCAAAACTTCTTGGCGAGGCATTTCCAGCATCTTCAAAATTTCTTTTTGTCAGCGGGAATCAATTCGTTCAGAAGTAATCTCCAGCGATCCAACCAAGTTTATTACGAAAACCAGCTAGAACGTACAACAAACGTAGGGGAAGCAGCGAGACATCATTTGACGGTGCACTTTTGTAATTCCGTGCGAAGAAGTCTTTGGAAAATAGGCGACGAAATCAAATACAAGCACAAAAGAAAATCACGAAACTCGGGAAAGTTTCCAGGATATAGGAAGAATGGGCGTCTAATTAGATAAGACGTGAAGCTAATACTCTTTCCTTTTGTTTGTAAGTTTTGCCCATCAGGTAGTTCGTGAGCATACTGATTTGGCGAACGAATTGGAAATTATATTAGTAAAAAACTTGAAAGTCTTCTTTACGGTGGAACACGCGGAACTTCAAAGTTTCGTAACCACCGATTAAGTCCAGGGGCTTATCCAAGTGAGCGGCTCAGTGTCCGGCTCTCTGACCCTTTTAGGTGACGACCGTCGGCCTCGAGCTTCTCCAGGATAAATCCCTGGGCGAGTTGTTTCGAGGGACCGAGAAGGGAAGCGCTACTGCCGAATAGTCGATATACGGCAAGTCAAAAGCCCAAAAACAAAATTTAGAGCACACGAATAAAACGCCACAAAAACATTTTTCAACAGTGCCAAATCAGCCACCAATAATCAAATTTTTAAACACCAGCCGTAGCAACATTTCTTTGGCAACAAAGTTGGGAACATTACCCGTATACAATACAATAAGCGAGACAACAACAATAGACTACGTCACATCAGACCACATCTTATCAACGACCACAACAATCATCATCTCACTAATGTCATTAAAAAATCATTTCATCATCAACCCCCATTCCATCAAAGAATCGGTAAGTCCATCAGATTCTTTAAATTATTTGAGCCGATTAAGGGACGTATCCAGTAAAGTCAGGGTAGTGAACCCCTGGCCCGTAAATTTAGTAACCATAAAGCTTTCGGCCAAGACCATCCTTCAAAAGTGACAATCTAAAGTAACACTTCTCAGTCCTATAAGAACAATGATCCAAAGGTTGGAAAAATCCCAACCCAATGCTAATTCTAAGAATACGGCCAAAAGAAAATATCCAATTAACGTAAATTAAAACAAAATCTGAAGAAAACTGTTACGGAAATACGTGAATCAGAAATTAAAGTTGCTAGAATATTAAGAAATAAGAAAATTAAGAAATAAGAAGATTAAGAAATAAGAAAATTTTACTGAATCCGTTAAAAATTAGGATCTAAGAAAAGAAATAGAATTCTTGTAATTACGGAGTATAAAGTAAAACACTGGAATGGCTAACAATTTGTCCAGCGGTATGAAATTTACCTTACGTTTTTTACTACATTGCCATTTCGTTGTTGTTAATTTTCTTTGATATCATTTCTTTTACATTTACATTTTCCAATCATATCATTTAACCCTCGTTTATATACTTTTGCCCATACATTAACCAGTGAAGTTTTAAAGTATGCATACGTATTTGTACATACATATACATATATATCGCGATCATTTTAGTACATTACCCCCACCCCAATTGGTGGCATATGCATAAACATACATATGTACACAAAGATACAAGTATTCATACGTATCTAGGTCTACATATTTATGTACTTATATATGCATATGGGTGTGAATTACTCTCTGAAAGAGAGTAAAAATTCTCAGTAAACGAAAAGACGTTGTAATTTACTGATACAGCGGTTTATAAATTTGATAACGATATGTGTATTTTCTAGAAATAGGATTAGGATTAGTTTATTATAGTTCATTTTGTTGTTGCATGATTTATTTAGGTATTGTGGAGCATGCTTATACGAGGTACGTTTAGTAATTTTAGTTCAGGAGCTTTATTTTATTTTGGTTAGGAGACAATTAATGTAGGTTAATGCAAAAAATTATAGATTAATTACTCGATAAGAGATTGTTAAACATTTTAAGCGCAAAATACGGAAAAATTTTGAATTTATAAATTAATGGAATTTAAGCGTAACAAAAGCCTAAGTTCAAAGGGAAAATAAACATTCTGCCCACCCGACAGACTCTGAGATCTCATTGCTAGGTAGGGAATGTCCAAGTGAGCCCAATATAATCGTCTTAATATAAACAAAAAACCTAAGGTTTTATGCGATTGGTTTATCGCAAAGCCACTTTAAATGTAATTTTCTTTTGAACTATGAGTTCTTGTCTTGATTTGCATATCATGTGAAATATTATCTACTAAGTTTTCAAGTACCTTAGAGTACTAGCGATTAAATAGTTGTGTATTTATACTCATAAGTTTATGGAATCTAGATACTAACGTATTTTCAATAAAGTGTTATGCATTGTTATGATTTTGAAATTCGAAATCATCAATAGTTTTGAAATGAAGCAGGCATAAGAAAACAGGTAGGTTGCCATTATGAAGTGCGTGTGAAATCTCAAACAAATTTATTATGTTGGGACATCTAAACTAAGTAAAAGCTACGATGTCACGGTGGAGGTAATTCTCGGTATTGGGAGGGTAAAGATGCCTAAGTCGGAAAGTCGTCAGTCGACAACGAAAGTTCAGCAATGTTCATGGTGCAGTGTACTTTTGGTATGCATGTGTTTTGTTATTGTTTATCTTATTTTGGACATGGGACTATCCGTGGAGGTGGAAAGTTTCTGATTGCCATTCACTTGGGAGTGGCCAGAAATGATTCCTTCATTGGGCAGTCCAAGCAGCTCACTACTTCCACGCAGTATGTCCTGGGCAATGGCTTTTCGGAAACCTCCGCTAGCTAGCTAGAGTGAGAAGGCGAAACAAATGAGCATCAAATCAGGTTTAGTAGGTGACTGATGTCACTGAAGCTCATCAAACAATCGGGCATATTCTTTTGTCCTTAGAAGGCGGATGAGCCAAACATACGGGCCAACGGCTGATAGAAACTAAAAGAAGAAAATCCAAGTTCAACATATCGCATACTGGTCAGCGTCTGATCCATAATGTGCGGCTGCAATCAAATATCCTGGCAGTAGGTAAAATGTAAAAACACGGTAGGCTGGGTTTGCCTCCCACCACCGTTCATAATGGCAAGTATCCAACTGGCAGATGTCCTCGAAAGTTATAAGGCTGACATTACCGCTATCCAGGAAATGCGATGGACAGGACATGGCTGCACAAGAAAATAAACTACGAAATATACAACAGTTGCTATGAAAAAAACATGAATTTGGTTGCGGATTTGTAGTTGGCAAAAGACTGCGACATCTAGTCTCTAGGTTCAATCCTGTGAGTGAACGTATAGCCACAATCCGCATAAAAGCGAAATATTTCTATATTTCCGTTATTTGTGTGCACGCCCCGACAGAAGAGAGAGATGATGATGCCAAACACATATTCTATGAGCTCCTAGAGGAAACGTATGACCGCTGCCCTGGCCAAGACATTAAGATTGTACTAGGAGATTTTAATGACAAAGTAGGAAGGGAGAATGTGTTTAATACAACTATTGGCAATTTCAGTCTACATGCTGACAGTTCCGACAACGGTATGAGACTGGTTGACTTTGCCGCGACAAAAAGCAGGGTCATTAGTGGTACAAGATTCCAGCATAAAGACATCCACAAGGCTACTTGGGTATCCGCTATTCAAAGAACTAAGAACCAAATTGATCACGTGGTAATTGATGGAAGGCACTCATCCAATGCAATGGACGTACGAGTGATCAGAGGAGCTAACATCGATTCTGATCACTACCTGGTAGCAGCAAAGGTTCGCACAAGATTAAGTAGAGCGAAAATCGTACGAAACCAGACGCAGAGGAAGCTGGACATCGGAAAGCTGCAATTACCAGAGGTACCCACAGCCTACTCAAGGAAGCTCTCGCAAGTTTTGGCACAGAACCCACCCCCTCCCGATGGCGATCCTGATGCGCCGTGGAAACCCATTTCCGACTCTATAAAAACTGCCGCAACAACCGTACTTGGTTTCGAAAAACCGCTTCGCAATAAACCGTGGTACGATGAAGAGTGTCGCATTGCAAATGACGAAAAGAACGCTGCACATAGGCCAATGCTTCAGTCAATTGCAACGCGAGCTGCGACTGAGCGGTATAGGGAGAACAGAAAGGAGGTAAATCGTCTCTTTAGGCGTAATAAACGGCAGTGGAGAAAGCGCGAGAGTGAGAAAATTGAGTCATACAGAAGGAAGAACGAAGCCCGATAATTCTACCAAAAAGTCAAAAACGAAACTAATAGATATGGTTCAGGGCCCCCTTCTGTAAAGACAAGGACGGAAATCTAATCGCAGATGTGCAGAGTGTGTTGGGTATATGGAGATATCATTTCTCCGCGCTACTGGTACCTGACGACGACGTCGATTGCCCCCCTATTAACCAAGACGAGGTCAGAACAGCTATTGCCCGGCTTAAGAACAATAAAGACGCAGGAGCCGATGGATTACCGGCGGAGCTGTTTAAGGCTGGCGGCGATGAGCTGATACGGTGCATGCATCAGCTCATTAGCAAAATTTGGTTAGATGAATGCATGCCCGGCGATTGGAGTCTCAGTGTACTATGTCCCATATTTAAAGAAGGTGACCCGGGTATCTGTGCCAGCTACCGTGGAATAAGCCTTTTATCCATAGCATATAAGGTTCTATCAAGTATAATGTGCGAAAGACTAAAACCAATTATCGCTGACCTGATTGGACCATACCAGTGTGGCTTTAGGCCTGGAAAATCGACAACTGACCAGATTTTCACGCTACGCCAAATCCTGGAGAAGACACACGAAAAACAAATCGACACCTATCATCTATTTATCGATTATAAAGCGGCCTTCGATAGTACGATACGGAAGAAACTCTATGAAGCAATGTCTGAGCTTGGTATTCCTGCAAACTCATACGCCTTTGCAGGATGACCTTGACGAACACCAAATCCGCAGTGAAAGTTGGTAAGGATCTTACCGAACCTTTGGAAACTAAGCGAGGCCTCAGGCAAGGCGACACCCTATCGTACGACTTCTTTAACATCTTAATGGAGATCATTACGAGAAAAGCTGAAGTCAACATGAATAAAATCATCAGCAGCAAAAGTCACATGCTGCTCGCGTATGCTGATGATATAGATATCATTGGGCGCACAATTAGAGAAGTTACTGCGGTTTTTTCGAGAATTGAGAAGGAGTCAGCAAAAGTGGGTCTGACGGTAAATGAGGACAAGACAAAATTAATGGTTTCAACGAACAGGGCCTCCACGCGATTAATGTAGATTTAAGACCAACGCTCAGAGATTTAAAACCCTTACACTTGAGAGTAAAGGAATATAAAGAGGCTAGAGACAGCATTTTTGCAGTGATTTCGGATAAAATTAGGAAAGCTCGTGAGAGATATTCGAGACGCAGAAGTCTAAGGAAAGAGATAGCGTCTACAACTCTTTTTGAGGGGAAGACAATCGCCTTTACGCGAAGATTGGTGTTAATGGAAACCCAATAGTAGGGCTACTCGACAGTGGAGCAACAGTTACCTCTCTGGGGAAGAATTGTCTTCAATTTGTTGGAAAATTTGGTCTTGAGATTCATCATTACAGATCAGCAGTTAGGACGGCAGACGGCAGTGCTCACAACATTGTTGGTCGTGTCAGGACTAGTGTCCACTTCAATAATATGGACCATGTGATCACATTCTACTTGGTTCCAACATTGAACCGCGAACTATTTTTAGGCATAGACTTTATGAAACTTTTCAAGGTTTTTGCAAGTATGGATAATTTGAACATGAACGGAATTGATTTAGGCGAAGGCGTTGAACTTCAGGATCCTGATAAACATCTTCTATCCACATGGCAACGCGAGAGTTTAGATGCAGTGATCGACAAGTTTCCGTGCTTTTCGAAGTTTGGTTTAGGAAAACTCACTTGGACACCATAAACATTTTTTACATTTTACGGTCATGCCTTTTGGGTTGTGTAACGCAGCCCAAAGGTTATGTCGTCTTATGGATAAAGTGATTCCCTCAGCACTGTGAGAACGCGATTTCGTCTATCTGGACGATCTTTTGGTAGTCTCCCAGATTTCCAGACCCATTTGGAAGTTTTTTCCCATGTGGCACATTGCTTGTCGTGCGCCGGTCTGACTATGAATGTGATCAAATCAAAATTCTGTTTTAGAGAACTTAGATATTTAGGCTATATCGTTGTAGAGGTCAGATTAAACCTGATCCGGGAAAAGTTGACACCATTACAAAATATGTGTATCCTAAAACACCGAAACAAGTCATGAGTTTTATGGGAGCAACCGGCTGGTATCTATCGTAAATTTATTTCGAACTATGCGATCATTGCCGCCCCGATATTTGATACCTTAAAGAAAGGAAAGATCTTTAATTTCACCGAAGACGCCAAAGGCGCTTTAGATGGTCTGAAAAAGGCTTTGGTGACTAGTCCCGTTTTCCATCCAGATTTCGCGAGACATTTCTACATCCAATGTGATGCATCGGATGTAGGAATTGGCGCCGTGTTGTTTTAGAAGGATGATTTGGAAGACGAACATCCGATTGCGTATTTTTCGCATAAATTAACATCTGCGCAACGAAACTATTCAGTCACGGAGCGGGAATGTCTAGCGGTCAAAAAGTTTAGACCATATGTGGAATTAATGCCATTTACAGTCATCACGGACCATAGTAGCTTGAAGTGGTTAATGTCTCACAAAGACTTAAGTGGACGTTTGGCGAGATGGAGTTTACTTCTCTAAGGATACGATTTTAAAGTAGAGCATAGGCAGGTAAGCTAAAATGTTGTACCCGATACCATATCGCGCTATCAGATGGAGGAGGTAATCGCCAACATAAGCGGAGTTTTGGATTTGTCCTCAGAAGCTTTCAAGTCAGAGGATTATCTTCAGCTTATTAACGTCGTGAAGGAGAAAGCAGATCAGTTACCTGATCTTAAAGTCACAGATGGAATAGTGTAAAAGCGGACACGTCGTTATGACGGAGTTGCTTTGAATGAAGATTTTTGTTGGAAATTATGGGTTCCTTTGGAACTTACTGCCGGTATTATAGAGAGGAACATAATCCACCCGAGTCAGCATACGGAGGTTTCTCGAAAACTCTATTCAGAGTTAGAGAATATTTTTATTGGCCCAATCTTAATACGCAGGTAAGAAACTATGTTAGAAATTGTCGAGTATGTAAGGTAACAAAACCTGCCAGCATAACTCTGAGACCACCAATGGGAAGCGAGAGTCCAGCGGAAAGGCCGTTTCAGCGAGTATACGAAGTTTTTCTCAGCCCATATCACAGGTCTAAAGCAGGTAATTTTTATATTTTCATTGTTGTTGATCAATTGACGAAATTTGTGTTTTAGAAAACAATGTCCAAAGCAAACAGTCGAAATGTAGTAAGACTCTTAATTTCGGAAATATTTCACAAGTTTGGTATACCTGAGACCATTGTTTCTGACAATGGCCAGCAATTCGTGAGTAAGGAATTCGCAGACGTTGTAAAAACTTAACGCGTCAGTGCGCGTGAACCAGTCTATTCTGGCAGCGATACGTGCTTACCTGAAGGACAACCACTGTGAGTGGGATAAGTATTTATCCGAGATTGAGTACTCATGACGTTCATCTGTGCATAGTTCCATAGGTGTCACACCATATTTTTCACCTTTCATTTCATCAAAGAATCGGTAAGTTCATCAGATTCTTTAAATTATTTGAGCCGATTAAGGGACGTATCCCGTAAAGTCAGGGTTTAGTAACCATAAAGCTTTCGTCCAAGACCATCCTTCAAAATTGACAATCCAAAGGAACACTTCTCAGTCCTCTAAGAACAATGATCCAAAGGTTGGAAAAATCCCAACCCAATGCTAATTCTAAGAATACGGCCAAAAGAAAATATCCAATTAACGTAAATTAAAACAAAATCTGAAGAAAACTGTTACGGAAATACGTGAATCAGAAATTAAAGTTGCTAGAATATTAAGAAATAAGAAAATTAAGAAATAAGAAGATTAAGAAATAAGAAAATTTTACTGAATCCCTTAAAAATTAGGATCTAAGAAAAGAAATAGAATTCTTGTAATTACGGAGTATAAAGTAAAACACTGGAATGGCTAACAATTTGTCCAGCGGTATGAAATTTACCTTACGTTTTTTACTACATTGCCATTTCGTTGTTGTTAATTTTCTTTGATATCATTTTTTTTACATTTACATTTTCCAATCATATCATTTAACCCTCGTTTATATACTTTTGCCCATACATTAACCAGTGAAGTTTTAAAGTATGCATACGTATTTGTACATACATATATATATCGCGATCATTTTAGTACATTACCCCCACCCCAATTGGTGGCATATGCATAAACATACATATGTACACAAAGATACAAGTATTCATACGTATCTAGGACTACATATTTATGTACTTATATATGCATATGGGTGTGAATTACTCTCTGAAAGAGAGTAAAAATTCTCAGTAAACGAAAAGACGTTGTAATTTACTGATACTGCGGTTTATAAATTTGATAACGATATGTGTATTTTCTAGAAATAGGATTAGGATTAGTTTATTATAGTTCATTTTGTTGTTGCATGATTTATTTAGGTATTGTGGAGCATGCTTATACGAGGTACGTTTAGTAATTTTAGTTCAGGAGCTTTATTTTATTTTGGTTAGGAGACAATTAATGTAGGTTAATGCAAAAAATTATAGATTAATTACTCGATAAGAGATTGTTAAACATTTTAAGCGCAAAATACGGAAAAATTTTGAATTTATAAATTAATGGAATTTAAGCGTAACAAAAGCCTAAGTTCAAAGGGAAAATAAACATTCTGCCCACCCGACAGACTCTGAGATCTCATTGCTAGGTAGGGAATGTCCAAGTGAGCCCAATATAATCGGCTTAATATAAACAAAAAACCTAAGGTTTTATGCGATTGGTTTATCGCAAAGCCACTTTAAATGTAATTTTCTTTTGAACTATGAGTTCTTGTCTTGATTTGCATATCATGTGAAATATTATCTACTAAGTTTTCAAGTACCTTAGAGTACTAGCGATTAAATAGTTGTGTATTTATGCTCATAAGTTTATGGAATCTAGATACTAAAGTATTTTCAATAAAGTTTGTTATGCATTGTTATGATTTTGAAATTCGAAATGATCAATAGTTTTGAAATGATGCAGGCATAAGAAAACAGGTAGGTTGCCATTGTGAAATGCGTGTGTAATCTCAAACAAATTTATTATGTTGGGACATCTAAACTAAGTAAAAGCTACGATGTCACGGTGGAGGTAATTCTCGGTATTGGGAGGGTAAAGATGCCTAAGTCGGAAAGTCGTCAGTCGACAACGAAAGTTCAGCAATGTTCATGGTGCAGTGTACTTTTGGTATGCATGTGTTTTGTTATTGTTTATCTTATTTTGGACATGGGACTATCCGTGGAGGTGGAAAGTTTCTGATTGCCATTCACTTGGGAGTGGCCAGAAATGATTCCTTCATTGGGCAGTCCAAGCAGCTCACTACTTCCATGCAGTATTTCCTGGGCAATGGCTTTTCGGAAACCTCCGCTAGCTAGCTAGAGTGAGAAGGCGAAACAAATGAGCATCAAATCAGGTTTAGTAGGTGACTGATGTCACTGAAGCTCATCAAACAATCGGGAATATTCTTTTGTCCTTAGAAGGCGGATGAGCCAAACATACGGGCCAACGGCGGATAGAAACTAAAAGAAGAAAATCCAAGTTCAACATATCGCATCCTGGTCAGCGTCTGATCCATAATGTGCGGCTGCAATCAAATATCCTGGCAGTAGGTAAAATGTAAAAACACGGTAGGCTGGGTTTGCCTCCCACCACCGTTCATAATGGCAAGTATCCAACTGGCAGATGTCCTCGAAAGTTATAAGGCTGACATTACCGCTATCCAGGAAATGCGATGGACAGGACATGGCTGCACAAGAAAATAAACTACGAAATATACAACAGTTGCTATGAAAAAAAACATGAATTTGGTTGCGGATTTGTAGTTGGCAAAAGACTGCGACATCTAGTCTCTAGGTTCAATCCTGTGAGTGAACGTATAGCCACAATCCGCATAAAAGCGAAATATTTCTATATTTCCGTAATTTGTGTGCACGCCCCGACAGAAGAGAAAGATGATGATACCAAACACATATTCTATGAGCTCCTAGAGGAAACGTATGACCGCTGCCCTGGCCAAGACATTAAGATTGTACTAGGAGATTTTAATGACAAAGTAGGAAGGGAGAATGTGTTTAATACAACTATTGGCAATTTCAGTCTACATGCTGACAGTTCCGACAACGGTATGAGACTGGTTGACTTTGCCGCGACAAAAAACAGGGTCATTAGTGGTACAAGATTCCAGCATAAAGACATCCACAAGGCTACTTGGGTATCCCCTATTCAAAGAACTAAGAACCAAATTGATCACGTGGTAATTGATGGAAGGCACTCATCCAATGCAATGGACGTACGAGTGATCAGAGGAGCTAACATCGATTCTGATCACTACCTGGTAGCAGCAAAGGTTCGCACAAGATTAAGTAGAGCGAAAATCGTACGAAACCAGACGCAGAGGAAGCTGGACATCGGAAAGCTGCAATTACCAGAGGTAGCCACAGCCTACTCAAGGAAGCTCTCGCAAGTTTTGGCACAGAACCCACCCCCTCCCGATGGCGATCCTGATGCGCCGTGGAAACCCATTTCCGACTCTATAAAAACTGCCGCAACAACAGTACTTGGTTTCGAAAAACCGCTTCGCAATAAACCGTGGTACGATGAAGAGTGTCGCATTGCAAATGACGAAAAGAACGCTGCACATAGGCCAATGCTTCAGTCAATTGCAACGCGAGCTGCGACTGAGCGGTATAGGGAGAACAGAAAGGAGGTAAATCGTCTCTTTAGGCGTAATAAACGGCAGTGGAGAAAGCGCGAGAGTGAGAAAATTGAGTCATACAGAAGGAAGAACGAAGCCCGATAATTCTACCAAAAAGTCAAAAACGAAACTAATAGATATGGTTCAGGGCCCCCTTCTGTAAAGACAAGGACGGAAATCTAATCGCAGATGTGCAGAGTATGTTGGGTATATGGAGATATCATTTCTCCGCGCTACTGACGACGACGTTGATTGCCCCCGTATTAACCAAGACGAGGTCAGAACAGCTATTGCCCGGCTTAAGAACAATAAAGACGCAGGAGCCGATGGATTACCGGCGGAGCTGTTTAAGGCTGGCGGCGATGAGCTGATACGGTGCATGCATCAGCTCATTAGCAAAATTTGGTTAGATGAATGCATGCCCGGCGATTGGAGTCTCAGTGTACTATGTCCCATATTTAAAGAAGGTGACCCGGGTATCTGTGCCAGCTACCGTGGAATAAGCCTTTTATCCATAGCATATAAGGTTCTATCAAGTATAATGTGCGAAAGACTAAAACCAATTATCGCTGACCTGATTGGACCATACCAGTGTGGCTTTAGGCCTGGAAAATCGACAACTGACCAGATTTTCACGCTACGCCAAATCCTGGAGAAGACACACGAAAAACAAATCGACACCTATCATCTATTTATCGATTATAAAGCGGCCTTCGATAGTACGATACGGAAGAAACTCTATGAAGCAATGTCTGAGCTTGGTATTCCTGCAAACTCATACGCCTTTGCAGGATGACCTTGACGAACACCAAATCCGCAGTGAAAGTTGGTAAGGATCTTACCGAACCTTTGGAAACTAAGCGAGGCCTCAGGCAAGGCGACACCCTATCGTACGACTTCTTTAACATCTTAATGGAGATCATTACGAGAAAAGCTGAAGTCAACATGAATAAAATCATCAGCAGCAAAAGTCACATGCTGCTCGCGTATGCTGATGATATAGATATCATTGGGCGCACAATTAGAGAAGTTACTGCGGTTTTTTCGAGAATTGAGAAGGAGTCAGCAAAAGTGGGTCTGACGGTAAATGAGGACAAGACAAAATTAATGGTTTCAACGAACAGGGCCTCCACGCGATTAATGTAGATTTAAGACCAACGCTCAGAGATTTAAAACCCTTACACTTGAGAGTAAAGGAATATAAAGAGGCTAGAGACAGCATTTTTGCAGTGATTTCGGATAAAATTAGGAAAGCTCGTGAGAGATATTCGAGACGCAGAAGTCTAAGGAAAGAGATAGCGTCTACAACTCTTTTTGAGGGGAAGACAATCGCCTTTACGCGAAGATTGGTGTTAATGGAAACCCAATAGTAGGGCTACTCGACAGTGGAGCAACAGTTACCTCTCTGGGGAAGAATTGTCTTCAATTTGTTGGAAAATTTGGTCTTGAGATTCATCATTACAGATCAGCAGTTAGGACGGCAGACGGCAGTGCTCACAACATTGTTGGTCGTGTCAGGACTAGTGTCCACTTCAATAATATGGACCATGTGATCACATTCTACTTGGTTCCAACATTGAACCGCGAACTATTTTTAGGCATAGACTTTATGAAACTTTTCAAGGTTTTTGCAAGTATGGATAATTTGAACATGAACGGAATTGATTTAGGCGAAGGCATTGAACTTCAGGATCCTGATAAACATCTTCTATCCACATGGCAATGCGAGAGTTTAGATGCAGTGATCGACAAGTTTCCGTGCTTTTCGAAGTTTGGTTTAGGAAAACTCACTTGGACACCATAAGCATTTTTTACATTTTACGGTCATGCCTTTTGGATTGTGTAACGCAGCCCAAAGGTTATGTCGTCTTATGGATAAAGTGATTCCCTCAGCACTGTGAGAACGCGATTTCGTCTATCTGGACGATCTTTTGGTAGTCTCCCAGATTTCCAGACCCATTTGGAAGTTTTTTCCCATGTGGCACATTGCTTGTCGTGCGCCGGTCTGACTATCAATGTGATCAAATCAAAATTCTGTTTTAGAGAACTTAGATATTTAGGCTATATCGTTGTAGAGGTCAGATTAAACCTGATCCGGGAAAAGTTGACACCATTACAAAATATGTGTATCCTAAAACACCGAAACAAGTCATGAGTTTTATGGGAGCAACCGGCTGGTATCTATCGTAAATTTATTTCGAACTATGCGATCATTGCCGCCCCGATATTTGATACCTTAAAGAAAGGAAAGATCTTTAATTTCACCGAAGACGCCAAAGGCGCTTTAGATGGTCTGAAAAAGGCTTTGGTGACTAGTCCCGTTTTCCATCCAGATTTCGCGAGACATTTCTACATCCAATGTGATGCATCGGATGTAGGAATTGGCGCCGTGTTGTTTTAGAAGGATGATTTGGAAGACGAACATCCGATTGCGTATTTTTCGCATAAATTAACTTCTGCGCAACGAAACTATTCAGTCACGGAGCGGGAATGTCTAGCGGTAGTCTTGGCGGTCAAAAAGTTTAGACCATATGTGGAATTAATGCCATTTACAGTCATCACGGACCATAGTAGCTTGAAGTGGTTAATGTCTCACAAAGACTTAAGTGGACGTTTGGCGAGATGGAGTTTACTTCTCTAAGGATACGATTTTAAAGTAGAGCATAGGCAGGTAAGCTAAAATGTTGTACCCGATACCATATCGCGCTATCAGATGGAGGAGGTAATCGCCAACATAAGCGGAGTTTTGGATTTGTCCTCAGAAGCTTTCAAGTCAGAGGATTATCTTCAGCTTATTAACGTCGTGAAGGAGAAAGCAGATCAGTTACCTGATCTTAAAGTCACAGATGGAATAGTGTATAAGCGGACACGTCGTTATGACGGAGTTGCTTTGAATGAAGATTTTTGTTGGAAATTATGGGTTCCTTTGGAACTTACTGCCGGTATTATAGAGAGGAACATAATCCACCCGAGTCAGCATACGGAGGTTTCTCGAAAACTCTATTCAGAGTTAGAGAATATTTTTATTGGCCCAATCTTAATACGCAGGTAAGAAACTATGTTAGAAATTGTCGAGTATGTAAGGTAACAAAACCTGCCAGCATAACTCTGAGACCACCAATGGGAAGCGAGAGTCCAGCGGAAAGGCCGTTTCAGCGAGTATACGAAGTTTTTCTCAGCCCATATCACAGGTCTAAAGCAGGTAATTTTTATATTTTCATTGTTGTTGATCAATTGACGAAATTTGTGTTTTAGAAAACAATGTCCAAAGCAAACAGTCGAAATGTAGTAAGATTCTTAATTTCGGAAATATTTCACAAGTTTGGTACACCTGAGACCATTGTTTCTGACAATGGCCAGCAATTCGTGAGTAAGGAATTCGCAGACGTTGTAAAAACTTAACGCGTCAGTGCGCGTGAACCAGTCTATTCTGGCAGCGATACGTGCTTACCTGGAGGACAACCACTGTGAGTGGGATAAGTATTTATCCGAGATTGAGTACTCATGACGTTCATCTGTGCATAGTTCCATAGGTGTCACACCATATTTTTCACCTTTCTATGGTAGGTCACGGTAGTTTTTACCGAATTGATCGAAAACTAAAGGCTGAGAACGAAATTATTCCGACATCGGCAAAAATGGAATTAATGCGACAGAAAATTAGAGAGAATTTTCACAAGAAATCAGGGGACATATAGTACTCGATGTCGCTCCGCTAAGTTCGTTCCTGGACAGGAAGTTTATAGAAGAAACTTCCAACAAAGTGATTTTAGGAACACCTTTAACGCAAAACTCGCCAGAAAATTTCTACGCTGTAGGATAGTCAAACCTGTAGGTAATAGCTTGTACGACGTGGAAGACCTACAGGGTAAGTTGTTAGGAATTTTTCATACGAACGATCTAAAGCAATAGTGAGGGAAATGTTAGTTTCTGATAGTTTAGTTGAGCATATTGATTTGGCGAACGAATTGGAAATTATATTAGTAAAAAACTTGAAAGTCTTCTTTACGGTGGAACACGCGGAACTTCAAAGTTTCGTAACCAACGATTAAGTCCAGGGGCTTATACAAGTGAGCGGCTCAGTGTCCGGGTCTCTGACCCTTTTAGGTGACGACCGTCGGCCTCGAGCTCCTCCAGGATAAATCCCTGGGCGAGTTGTTTCGAGGGACCGAGAAGGGAAGCGCTACTGCCGAATAGTCGATATACGGCAAGTCGAAAGCCCAAATACAAAATTTAGAGCACACGAATAAAACGCCACAAAAACATTTTTCAACAGTGCCAAATCAGCCACCAATAATCAAATTTTTAAACACCAGCCGTAGCAACATTTCTTTGGCAACAAAGTTGGGAACATTACCCGTATACAATACAATAAGCGAGACAACAACAATAGACTACGTCACATCAGACCACATCTTATCAACGACCACAACAATCATCATCTCACTAATTTCATTAAAAAATCATTTCATCATCAACCCCCATTTCATCAAAGAATCGGTAAGTTCATCAGATTCTTTAAATTATTTGAGCCGATTAAGGGACGTATCCCGTAAAGTCAGGGTAGTGAACCCCAGGCCCGTAAGTTTAGTAACCATAAAGCTTTCGTCCAAGACCATCCTTCAAAAGTGACAATCCAAAGGAACACTTCTCAGTCCTCTAAGAACAATGATCCAAAGGTTGGAAAAATCCCAACCCAATGCTAATTCTAAGAATACGGCCAAAAGAAAATATCCAATTAACGTAAATTAAAAAAAAATCTGAAGAAAACTGTTACGGAAATACGTGAATCAGAAATTAAAGTTGCTAGAATATTAAGAAATAAGAAAATTAAGAAATAAGAAGATGAAGAAATAAGAAAATTTTACGGAATCCCTTAAAAATTAGGATCTAAGAAAATAAATAGAATTCTTGTAATTACGGAGTATAAAGTGAAACACTGGAATGGCTCACAATTTGTCCAGCGGTATGAAATTTACCTTACGTTTTTTACTACATTGCCATTTCGTTGTTGTTAATTTTCTTTGATATCATTTCTTTTACATTTACATTTTCCAATCATATCATTTAACCCTCGTTTATATACTTTTGCCCATACATTAACCAGTGAAGTTTTAAAGTATGCATACGTATTTGTACATACATATATATATCGCGATCATTTTAGTACATTACCCCCACCCCAATTGGTGGTATATGTATAAACATACATATGTACACAAAGATACAAGTATTCATACGTATCTAGGTCTACATATTTATGTACTTATATATGCATATATGCATGTGGGTGTGAATTACTCTCTGAAAGACAGTAAAAATTCTCAGTAAACGAAAAGACGTTGTAATTTACTGATACAGCGGTTTATAAATTTGATAACGATATGTGTATTTTCTAGATATAGGATTAGGATTAGTTTATTATAGTTCATTTTGTTGTTGCATGATTTATTTAGGTATTGTGGAGCATGCGTATACGAGGTACGTTCAGGAGTTTTATTTTATTTTGGTTAGGAGACAATTAATGTAGGTTAATGCAAAAAATTATAGATTAATTACTCGATAAGAGATTGTTAAACATTTTAAGCGCAAAATACGGAAAAATTTTGAATTTATAAATTAATGGAATTTAAGCGTAACAAAAGCCTAAGTTCAAAGGGAAAATAAACATTCTGCCCACCCGACAGGCTCTGAGATCTCTTTGCTAGGTAGGGAATGTCCAAGTGAGCCCAATATAATCGTCTTAATATAAACAAAAAACCTAAGGTTTTATGCGATTGGTTTATCGCAAAGCCACTTTAAATGTAATTTTCTTTTGAACTATGAGTTCTTGTCTTGATTTGCATATCAAGTGAAATATTATCTACTAAGTTTTCCAGTACCTTAGAGTACTAGCGATTAAACAGTTGTGTATTTATGCTCATAAGTTTATGGAATCTAGATACTAAAGTATTTTCAATAAAGTTTGTTATGTATTGTTATGATTTTGAAATTCGAAATGATCAATAGTTCTGAAATGATGCAGGCATAAGAAAACAGGTAGGTTGCCATTATGAAGTGCGTGTGTAATCTCAAACAAATTTATTATGTTGGGACATCTAAACTAAGTAAAAGCTACGATGTCACGGTGGAGGTAATTCTCGGTATTGGGAGGGTAAAGATGCCTAAGTCGGAAAGTCGTCAGTCGACAACGAAAGTTCAGCGATGTTCATGGTGCAGTGTGTTTTGTTATTGTTTATCTTATTTTGGACATGGGACTATCCGTGGAGGTGGAAAGTTTCTGACTGCCATTCACTTGGGAGTGGCCAGAAATGATTCCTTCATTGGGCAGTCCAAGCAGCTCACTACTTCCTCGCAGTATGTCCTGGGCAATGGCTTTTCGAAAACCTCCGCTAGCTAGCTAGAGTGAGAAGGCGAAACAAATGAGCATCAAATCAGGTTTAGTAGGTGACTGATGTCACTGAAGCTCATCAAACAGTAGGTAAAATGTAAAAACACGGTAGGCTGGGTTTGCCTCCCGCCACCATTCATAATGGCAAGTATCCAACTGGCAGATGTCCTCGAAAGTTATAAGGCTGACATTACCGCTATCCAGGAAATGCGATGGACAGGACATGGCTGCACAAGAAAATATACTACAGTTGCCATGAAAAAAAACATGAATTTGGTTGCGGATTTGTAGTTGGCAAAAGACTGCGACATCTAGTCTCTAGGTTCAATCCTGTGAGTGAACGTATAGACACAATCCGCATAAAAGCGAAATATTTGTATATATCCGTAATTTGTGTGCATGCCCCGACAGAAGAGAAAGATGATGATGCCAAAGACATATTCTATGAGCTCCTAGAGGAAACGAATGACCGCTGCCCTGGCCAAGACATTAAGATTGTACTAGGAGATTTTAATGCCAAAGTAGGAAGGGAGAATGTGTTTAATACAACTATTGGCAATTTCAGTCTACATGCTGACAGTTCCGACAACGGTATGAGACTGGTTGACTTTGCCGCGACAAAAAACAGGGTCATTAGTGGTACAAGATTCCAGCATAAAGACATCCACAAGGCTACTTGGGTATCCCCTATTCAAAGAACTAAGAACCAAATTGATCACGTGGTAATTGATGGAAGGCACTCATCCAATGCAATGGACGTACGAGTGATCAGAGGAGCTAACATCGATTCTGATCACTACCTGGTAGCAGCAAAGGTTCGCACAAGATTAAGTAGAGCGAAAATCGTACGAAACCAGACGCAGAGGAAGCTGGACATCGGAAAGCTGCAATTACCAGAGGTAGCCACAGCCTACTCAAGGAAGCTCTCGCAAGTTTTGGCACAGAACCCCCCCCCCCGATGGCGATCCTGATGCGCCGTGGAAACCCATTTCCGACTCTATAAAAACTGCCGCAACAACCGTACTTGGTTTCGAAAAACCGCTTCGCAATAAACCGTGGTACGATGAAGAGTGTCGCATTGCAAATGACGAAAAGAACGCTGCACATAGGTCAATGCTTCAGTCAATTGCAATGCGAGCTGCGACTGAGCGGTATAGGGAGAACAGAAAGGAGGTAAATCGTCTCTTTAGGCGTAATAAACGGCAGTGGAGAAAGCGCGAGAGTGAGAAACTTGAGTCATACAGAAGGAAGAACGAAGCCCGATAATTCTACCAAAAAGTCAAAAACGAAACTAATAGATATGGTTCAGGGCCCCCTTCTGTAAAGACAAGGACGGAAATCTAATCGCAGATGTGCAGAGTATGTTGGGTATATGGAGATATCATTTCTCCGCGCTACTGGTACCTGAGATACCCAATGACGAGACAATCGATCTAAATTTGGACGACGACGGCGATTTCCCCCCTCTTAACCAAGACGAGGTCAGAACAGCTATTGCCCGGCTTAAGAACAATAAAGCCGCAGGAGCCGATGGATTACCGGCGGAGCTGTTTAAGGCTGGCGGCGATGAGCTGATACGGTGCATGCATCAGCTCATTAGCAAAATTTGGTTAGATGAATGCATGCCCGGTGATTGGAGTCTCAGTGTACTATGTCCCATATTTAAAGAAGGTGACCCGGGTATCTGTGCCAGCTACCGTGGAATAAGCCTTTTATCCATAGCATATAAGGTTCTATCAAGTATAATGTGCGAAAGACTAAAACCAATTATCGCTGACCTGATTGGACCATACCAGTGTGGCTTTAGGCCTGGAAAATCGACAACTGACCAGATTTTCACGCTACGCCAAATCCTGGAGAAGACACACGAAAAACAAATCGACACCTATCATCTATTTATCGATTATAAAGCGGCCCTCGATTGTCCGATACGGAAGAAATTCTATGAAGCAATCTCTGAGCTTGGTATTCCTGCAAAACTCATACGCCTTTACAGGATGACCTTGACGAACACCAAATCCGCAGTGAAAGTTGGTAAGGATCTTACCGAACCTTTGGAAACTAAGCGAGGCCTCAGGCAAGGCGACACCCTATCGTACGACCTCTTTAACATCTTAATGGAGATCATTATGAGAAAAGCTGAAGTCAACATGAATAAAACCATCAGCAGCAAAAGTCACATGCTGCTCGCGTATGCTGATGATATAGATATCATTGGGCGCACAATTAGAGAAGTTACTGCGGTTTTTTCGAGAATTGAGAAGGAGTCAGCAAAAGTGGGTCTGACGGTAAATGAGGACAAGACAAAATTAATGGTTTCAACGAACAGGGCCTCCACGCGATTAGACCAAAGCGTGAACGTAGATAACCGTTATAACTTCGAGGTAGTGGACGAATTTATAATCCTCGGATCTGCCGTGAACAAAAACAACAACATCAGCCTTGAGATCAAGCGGAGAATTGTGCTTGCGAATAGATGTTATTTTGGGCTAAGCACGCACTTTAGAGACAAAGCCCTCTCTCTTGAGTAACAAAAGTCCAGCTGTACCAGACTCTCATTCCACCTGTCTTGCTTTATGGCGCAGAATCCTGGGTCCTATCGCAAGCAGACGAAACGTCTTTAGGGGTCTTCGAGAGAAAAATACTCCGAAAAATGTATAAGCATTATTAGCTCTATCCTGACAATGACATAGTTAAGCGGATCAAGATAACGCGATTGCGCTGGCTAGGCCATGTCAGTAGAATGGATGAAGACGAACCAGCACGAAGGGTTTTCGAAACCGAACTCGAAGGAGACTAAAAACCGGAAGACCAAGACTCCGCTGGAGGGATCAGGTTGACGAATCCCTGCGTACACTTGGTATTGCCAACTGGAGAAGTAAAGCTAAAGATCGACTGGTCTTATTTGTGGAGTTCTTGAAACAAGGTGTGTTATTGGGGAAGGTTTCCTTCTCTCTTTTCGTTCTTTATTTTTTAATTTTTTCATTCTTCGGAGTTTCACTTTTGTATGGCTTCGGTTTGTCACCGTAGCCTAGCTGGCATGATTTTAGAAATGTTTACGTCATCGCATCCAGAGAACGATCAACAAGGACCACCCCCTCCATGCCGGCGCAGTTGAGAATCTGGAGGAATCAGTTCCATGCATTTGGTGGGTATGACATAATGGCACACAGCGTAGGGCCCGAAAAGGTCCTACCTAAGTGGTGCCAGGAGTAGTCGTACCCTCACTGTATAGAATATGTGACATAATGTCGCCCCGGCACTTGTAGTGGCCATATGACACAGGGGCGCCCAACAGGGAACAGAAATGCTATTGCCAACGTGGGAGTCATATGTGCTGTGCCTGCAGCTTTGGACTAATTCCATGCGTTAGTGAACATATGACATAATGGCGCCCAACGTGGGGCCAGGTATGGTAACACCCTAGGTTTCACAACGTGGGGCCCGAAACAATAACACCCTAACATTCAATTAATATCGTTTTTTTCTTTTTTACGTTTACCGTTAGATCGCGTTTTATACGAACCACGTAAGTCCAATTTAGGTAGCCTAAGAGTCCCTAACGCGTTGCGACGTTGCGGAATATGAAGTCGTGAATTAGTCTCGAGCGTGGAATAATTTCTAGTTAGTACAGCTTTTATGAAGCCGTGAGGATGAGAACCCTTGTTGCTAACTTAGAATTGTAGTTGCAATAGAGCAGAGTAAAGTTTAAATTGTATAGTTTTTTTACTTGTTCGTTCGCGTCTTCAAGGTAAGTAAGGTCCTGTAGTCCCGATATTGAAGTTTTATTCTATTTCGCGTTGCACAGTTACTTTCTTACTCATCTTGGATATCCTGACCTAGAACAATCGCTTTAGTTTCAGTAATTTTATTTCATTGTAATAGACCATAAGTTTTGATTTGATTTGTTGGTGATTGGACTACGGTAAGTCACACTACATATACTCCTTCGTTGAGTGTTAGTGTTTGCAACTGAGTTCGTTCACAGTGAAGATATGATGAGCTCCAATACTTAAAGTTTTTTTTTAACACTTTTCAACATTTTTCATTGAACGGTCGTAAATTAGTTGTAAGATTATACATAAGTTATTTTCTGTTTGGGTTATACACACACTTTTCGTTAGGGCATTACCGTTTATTTTTAGACAGATTTTTATTATTTCTAATTTGTTTTTTTATTTTATTTTTTTTTTCAGTTATACTAACTGTTGTGTCTTGGCTATTGAAGAAATGCACGTCTTAAAGTTTCGGGTTCTAGTTAACGACTGACTAGTTCCTTTATTGGTCACAATATTTAAGCTTATGTTTATTACAGAGAGTGTTAGGTATAAGAGTTATTACGTAGAGAGTTAAGGTAGCAATATTGTGATTGTTTCTTGTACTACATCACACGCTCCTCCTTAAGTTTACAATATAGATTATAAAGAAACAAAAATTCGAAATTCATTTGTATAAAAATTCATTACTTACTAATAAGTTTATATAAGTTAAACATATATCGCAAAATGATTTAATTAGTAACTGCTCTTCCCTCTTTTCTTGGTCTCAACATTCTTTGATTACCATTATTATTATTAACGTCACTTATCATTTCATTTTCTGCTACATTAGAATTTGCATTAGAATTTGAATCTGATACATTAGGATTTGCATTAAAATTTGAATCCGATACATGAGGATATTCATTAAAATTTGAATCTGATACATTAGGATTTGTTTTAATATTTACATTTTCACATGGAAACTCAGTGCCATCATTAGATGCCGTATTCCGAATATCATCATCCTCCGCCGGCAGTTCAATGTCAGCGCTGGAACTCATAGCAGATCTTATTTGATCTGGGTGTCTTTTAATTGTTTTATTGTTGTGTGCCAGCAAACAGTTGTACGATCGTGGACCCATCTGATTTTGAATAATTGCAGGTGACCAACTTGCCTTGTTCGGGTTTCTGTAGTCCCTTACGTAAACTTTTTGTTCTGGATGAAAATCTACATTTCTTTTTCCCGGATAATGTTGTTGACTCTTTTCTTGACTGCAAATAATGTTTTCTTTTATAAGGGGTGGTTTTATGAAATCAAAACGTGTTTTGATTGTCCGATTTAAAAAAAGTTTGACTGGCGTTTCATTGGTTGAGCTGTGCCGTGATGTTCTATAATCCATCAAAAATCTATTCAAAATTAGATCAAAATTCGTATCATTTTGTTCGCGTATATTTGCATATAAAGATTTCTTTAAGGTTTTAATGAAAATTTCAACTTGACCATTAGTTGATGGATGCCCAGGAGCGGTAAGTATTTGTTTAATTTTGTTAAGTTCTAAGAACTGTTTGAATTCATCGGAAACAAACTGACGTCCGTTGTAGCTTACAATCGTATTTACGATACCAAATCTACAAAACGTTTCGCGAAGTTTGGAAATCACAAAATGTGAAGTGATATCTTTCGTTTTGAAGACCTCGACCCATTTTGAATACGCGTCAATTATAACAAACAAATGGAATCCTTTGATAGGTCCCGCGAAATCAATGTGTATACGACTCCAGACGGAATCAGCCGGTTTCCATGATATCAAGGTGCTTTTGTTGGGACTTGCCAACAATTCTTGGCAAGGAATACAATTCTTGATCATGTTTTCAATATCATGGTCAATTCTTGGCCACCATACGTATGATCTAGCTAAAGCTTTTGTCTTGACGACCCCTAAATGGGAGTCATGCAAGCGTTGAAGTAAGTATTCCCTTAGCTTTGTGGGAACTACAGTCCTGTAACCCCACAACAAGCATTCTTGTTCAACAGATAATTCTGTATTTTTGTTCACAAATGATGTGAACTCAATGCCTTCTAGGTTGTGAAGGTTCCCCTTTTTAACTGCATCACATATCTTAGATAATACAGGGTCGCGTCTTGTCTCACGTGCAATGTCTTTGAAATCAATACTTAAAGAATTTTCTGTTTTAGTAAAATATATGAATGATTTATCTTCTTCAATATCAATATTCTCGCAATGTGGCATTCTTGATAGGTTATCAGCTTCATTTACTGATCCCTTGACATACTCAATTTTGTAGTTAAATCCTAACAGCAAGAATGCCCAACGTTGCATTCTAGCTGCTGCCATTAAGGGAATTCCTTTATGTTCACCAAAGATTGTTAAAAGAGGCTTGTGATCCGTTCTTAAAACAAAAAAATTACCAAGTAAATACTGTTTAAGTTTTGTCACTGAAAATATAATGGCAAGAGCTTCCTTTTCCAAAGTGCTGTAGTTCTTTTCGCTTTTCGAGAGAGCTCTTGAAACAAAAGCAATGGGCTTTAAAGCTCCATCAGAAAACTTGTGCGATAAAACACCTGCTACAGCACTGGAAGATGCATCAGTGGTCAAAACAATCGGCAATTTAGGATTAAAATGCACAAGCGTACTATCAGAAATTATATCAGACTTGATTTTTTCATATGCCTGTTGGCACTCATTTGACCAAACATATTTTTTGTCTTTCTGCAACAAAGAGTAAAGTGGTGACAATTTTTTTGCGTATTTCTCAACGAATTTGGAGTAATAATTTACTATTCCCAAGAATGCTCTTAATTCTGATACATTATTTGGAACTGGTGCCTGCAATACAGACGAAATTCTATCAGGGGTTTTACTTAAACCATTTTTATCTATCTTGAAACCAAGATAGCATACTTCTTTTTGAAAGAACCTACACTTTGACAAATTTAAACGTAGGCCAGCTGATTGTAGTTTTTCTAAAACCGCCCTGAGGTTTGCTACGTGCTCAACAAAATCTTTTCCTGACACGGTGATATCATCCTGATACACTACTACAAAAGGAATGTCACGAAGTAGCGTTTCCATAATTTTTTGAAAAATAGCAGCGGCTGATTTAATACCAAATGGTAAACGCTTCATCTTAAAACATCCTATGTGTGTGGACCAGGTGCATAGCTGCTGAGAATTCTCTTCTAATAATATTTGATTGTATGCGCTTGACAAGTCTAATTTTGTGTAAGATTGACCACCTTGTAAAGAAGCAAAAATGTCTTCTATCAAGGGCAAAGGATATTTATAATCAAGAAGAAATTTGTTTATCGTGACTTTATAGTCACCGCATATTCTTAATTCACCATTGGGTTTTAAAATAGGAACCAAGGGTGTACCCCAATCTGCATTTTCAACTGGTTCTAATATATCTTTGTTTATTAAATCAATTAAATGTTTTTCTACTTTTTCTTTCCAAGCAAGAGCAACTGGTCTGGGTTTAAAAAAAACTGGCACTGCATCTTGTGAAACCTGAAGTGAAACCTTTCCAAATTTATATGTTCCAAGTTCACTCTTGAAAACTTCTTGAAATTCATTCTTTAAATTATTTGTTATGGTTTCTGCATCTGTTGTGCCAATTGCTCTTACTTGAAAAAAATCAAAATTAAATAAACGTAAAAAATCACACCCTAACAGAGGCATGTTGTTAGTGTCTGTGACAATAATTCCTAAATTCTTTTTGGATTCACGACATTCAACTGTCGCAATGAACTCACCCACTACTTTGATTGGATTTCCTCCATAATCAACAAATTGTAACGAACAATCTTGTAAAAATTTATTTCCGTAAAGATTCCTGTATAATGACAATGACATTAAACTGCAGGGGGAACCGGAATCGCACGCTACATCCATTTGTGTGCCATTAAATTTAATCGGCATGTAATAATAGCCTGCTGAATTTCCATTAAATATTCTATAAACAGAAAAAATTTGATTATTTGAAATTTCATTACTACAACTACTTTCAACTGATACGTGATTTACGCTGTTGGATTTTCCTCTGCATACGGTAGCTAGATGTCCAACCTTGCCACAACGATGGCACTGGCTGCTTTTAAATTTGCACTGACTGGACTCATGGTTTCGCCATCCGCAATGTTTACATTTGTTGCCTCTATCTTGTGTGTTGTGTTTACTTTCATAGCGTTGCGTGTTGTTGCTTCCCCTGTGTTGCTGTTTACCTTTTGCGCTTTGTCTTGCATAATTTACTTGGCTGTGCTCAACGTTGGTAGAAGTGAGCTTAGTTTCCATTATAAGCGCTTTCCTGAGTGCTTGCTCTATTGTAATTGTGCTGTCCTCTTCACAAAGTCGCTCGTATATTTTGTTGTTGCTCCCAATAATGAAACGGTCTAACACCAACGCAGTCAAATTTACTCCGAACTTGCATGAGAGTGCTAGCTTCTTCACTCTTGCGTACCAATCTGATACTGTCTCACCTTCCATTTGTGTTGCTTCGTAATAGTTTTTACGCTCCTTAAAAATTATTGTTGGTGGAGTGTAGTGGACTTGAAGCAGATCACAAAGCTCTTTGTATGTCTTTGAGACAGGAGACTGTGGACTACATAAACTATGTAGGGTTTCATACGGTGTTGCTCCTATAGCTTTTAATAGTGTGGCTTTCTTTTGGTTGTCATTCGTGCAATCGACTTCAAGAAAGTGGATCTCAAGCTTCTCTTTCCACAAAAGCCAAGACTCTTCTCTAGGAGAGAATTGTGGAACATTATTTTGTTGATATATCATGACCGTGTTCTGACCTTCAGGCATTTTTATATTTCTTTTGTGCCCTCTTTTTACAATAAAAATGTATGTCTCTTTTTAGCGTGTGATGTTTAAATGTTTGTTCACGCTCACTTTATGTGTTTGTTTGTAAACTTCTTGTGAGACAAAATATTATTTAAAATTTTTTTTTTGTGTGATGTTTAAATGTTTGTAGTTACAAAAATTTTTTTACACTGCATATACGTATATGCTAACTATGTGTACGTATATATGTATATACTTTGCCGTGACTCGTCGCCAATTTGTTGTGTCTTGGCTATTGAAGAAATGCACGTCTTAAAGTTTCGGGTTCTAGTTAACGACTGACTAGTTCCTTTATTGGTCACAATATTTAAGCTTATGTTTATTACAGAGAGTGTTAGGTATAAGAGTTATTACGTAGAGAGTTAAGGTAGCAATATTGTGATTGTTTCTTGTACTACATCACACTAACTTTTTACTTTTACTCTATAATATTAACTGAATTTCTCTGATAGTATCATAGTAATATAGAATTTTATTTTATCTTAATTTCATCGTTTGTTTCTTTTGCTATTTGCTTAATTTTCGGATTTCAGTTTACAGGAAAACATTAGTAAGTTTGTTTTTCTGATAATTGTATGATCTTTAGGTTTGATTTTACGCTCATAGTAAAATCTGAATTTTAATATTCATTAATTTTGGTTTGAAAACCTATTCGTTTGATTGGCGGTTGATTTTGAAAATTTAATATATTTTTGGTAAAATATTTTTGTTGATTTTTGTTGTTTTCGATTCGTTTTTATTTTGATTTGCTGAATTGTTATCCCTATGGTAAGTATTCGTTCTACCCAATATGGATACAGAAGGCTCAACACCTTCTGTGACTTCAACAGCAGTGGCAGTCAATCCATCCGTGACCACGGTGGTACAGAGTGGACAGTCTACGGTTTTGACATCCACAGGGGTTGCGAATGTTCACCATGCAGCTGGCAGTGCGGTATCGGATCAGATACGAGAGAATTCAGCGAACACCGGTAATTTGCTTTCGACCCAAGGTGCAACGAGTCCTTCACCAACTTATAATAATCTTACGGTTAATGAGGTGCAGAACGGAACTGTTCTTCATCCGAATACGATTCCTTGGAGTGCGGTCCAACAGCAGCAGCAACACTGGTGTTCACTGCCGGCATATGGCCAGGATTATCAGGGTAATATCCGAACTTCTAAACCGAATTATCAACGGAGGTCGAGATCAAATCAACAAAGTTTTCGTCCAGCTTTTAGTTACAGTCAACAATATGTACAAACGCCTGCGTTACCGCAGACGCTACCAGCCTTACCCAGGCCGGAATCAGGTTTATTTCCAACACCGGTAGGATTAGGTCCGTTTTATTTCCAACACCGGTAGGATTAGGTCCGAGTATTTTGTTTGTAAATAGTTTTGCAGCAACAGCGGTCCAATGGTTTACCTTCACAACATTTAGGAACAGGCAATGTGCCGCCGACTCAGCAGTCGCAGCAGCAGCAGTCGAAGAGGCAGCAGCAGTTACCACCTGCTAACAGCCAAGCAATACGAAATCCCACAATTGGCCTCGAATTCTAGGTATCCGGTTGCTCAGCAGCAGAACAACTGTAATACGCAGTCACCATTTAACCAGTCGGAGCGATCTGCAAAGACGATGAATGTACAGAACTTTATTATTCGAGTGACCGAGATGAAACGAGATTTACATTGTTCTGAGGAAGATCTTGTCCCGAAGTTTCACCTGCTTTTGGAGAATCCAGCCCTAGATTGGTGCTGAAATCAACGGAAATTGGCCCAATTTAACACCTACAAAGATATCGTAGCAGCATTATTGGCGCAATATAAAAGATTCGAGAGCGAATTTCAAAGTCAAAGCCAAATTTTAAACCGACGACAACTTCCGCAAGAATCTTTTGAAGAATTATTTAATGCGATCGTGAGGCTTAGAAATCAGCAGAAGACACCATATGCTGAGAAAGATATTTTTGAGATAATTAAAGGAAATTTGAAACCATCTCTGGCGCAGCTGATTTTTGCAGCAAAATATGAAACGTTACCAGAATTAAGTCAAGAGGCAAAGAGAGCCGAAAATCTAATGGCAGCCAAGCGGCAGCAGTACTCGCAACGCCAGCAGTACAACCCAGTCTAGTTTGGAAGTGGATGCTATCCGGTCGCAGGCTCATTACACATGTTGGAATTGCCGAAACATGGGTCACGGCTGGGTAGACTGTAAGATGCCAAGAAGATTTTTCTGCTTTCGATGCGGACATGACAACGTGATACTCCAGATTGCCCTAGGTGTCAGGGCAACGGACCACGAAACCCGTCTCAAACTGGGGACACAAGGTTAACACCGGCTTAAACCCAGTCACCACCCAGAATCTGAATATTACAGATAGAAAAATTACCTTGCTAGTGAATGAAAATCGGAATGTAAATTCTAATGTAGATTTAAGACCAAAGCTCAGAGATTTAAAACCCTTACACTTGAGAGTAAAGGAATATAAAGAGGCTAGAGACAGCATTTTGCAGTGATTTCGGATAAAATTAGGAAAGATCGTGAGAGATATTCGAGACGCAGAAGTCTAAGGAAAGAGATAGCGTCTACAACTCTTTTTGAGGGGAAGACAATCGCCTTTACGCGAAGATTGGTGTTAATGGAATCCCAATAGTAGGGCTACTTGACAGTGGAGCAACAGTTACCTCTCTGGGGAAGAATTGTCTTCAATTTGTTGGAAAATTTGGTCTTGAGATTCATCATTACAGATCAGCAGTTAGGACGGCAGACGGCAGTGCTCACAACATTGTTGGTCGTGTCAGGACTAGTGTCCACTTCAATAATATGGACCATGTGATCACATTCTACTTGGTTCCAACATTGAACCGCGAACTATTTTTAGGCATAGACTTTATGAAACTTTTCAAGGTTTTTGCAAGTATGGATAATTTGAACATGAACGGAATTGATTTAGGCGAAGGCGTTGAACTTCAGGATCCTGATAAACATCTTCTATCCACATGGCAACGCGAGAGTTTAGATGCAGTCATCGACAAGTTTCCGTGCTTTTCCAAGTTTGGTTTAGGAAAACTCACTTGGACACCATAAGCATTTTTTACATTTTATGGTCATGCCTTTTGGGTTGTGTAACGCAACCCAAAGGTTATGTCGTCTTATGGATAAAGTGATTCCCTCAGCACTGTGAGAACGCGATTTCGTCTATCTGGACGATCTTTTGGTGGTCTCCCAGATTTCCAGACCCATTTCAAAGTTTTTTCCCATGTGGCAAATTGCTTGTCGTGCGCCGGTCTGACTATCAATGTGATCAAATCAAAATTCTGTTTTAGAGAACTTAGATATTTAGGCTATATCGTTGTTAGAGGTCAGATTAAACCTGATCCGGGAAAAGTTGACACCATTACAAAATATGTGTATCCTAAAACACCGAAACAACTCATGAGTTTTATGGGAGCAACCGGCTGGTATCTATCGTAAATTTATTTCGAACTATGCGATCATTGCCGCCCCGATATTTGATACCTTAAAGAAAGGAAAGATCTTTAATTTCACCGAAGACGCCAAAGGCGCTTTTCTAGTCCCGTTTTCCATCCAGATTTCGAGAGACATTTCTACATCCAATGTGATGCATCGGATGTAGGAATTGGCGTCGTGTTGTTTTAGAAGGATGATTTGGAAGACGAACATCCGATTGCGTATTTTTCGCATAAATTAACTTCTGCGCAACGAAACTATTCAGTCACGGAGCGGGAATGTCTAGCGGAAGTCTTGGCGGTCAAAAAGTTTAGACCATATGTGGAATTAATGCCATTCACAGTCATCAGGGACCATAGTAGCTTGAAGTGCTTAATGTCTCACAAAGACTTAAGTGGACGTTTGGCGAGATGGAGTTTACTTCTCCAAGGATACGATTTTAAAGTAGAGCATAGGCAGGTAAGCCAAAATGTTGTACCCGATACCCTATCGTGCTATCAGATGGAGGAGGTAATCGCCAACGTAAGCGGACTTTTGGATTTGTCATCAGAAGCTTTCAAGTCAGAGGATTATCTTCAGCTTATTAACGTCGTGAAGGAGAAAGCAGATCAGTTACCTGATCTTAAAGTCACAGATGGAATAGTGTATAAGCGGACACGTCGTTATGACGGAGTTGCTTTGAATGAAGATTTTTGTTGGAAATTATGGGTTCCTTTGGAACTTACTACCGGTATTATAGAGAGGAACATAATCCACCCGAGTCAGCACACGGAGGTTTCTCGAAAACTCTATTCAGAGTTAGAGAATATTTTTATTGGCCCAATCTTAATACGCAGGTAAGAAACTATGTTAGAAATTGTCGAGTATGTAAGGTAACAAAACCTGCCAGCATAACTCTGAGACCACCAATGGGAAGCGAGAGTCCAGCGGAAAGACCGTTTCAGCGAGTATACGAAGTTTTTCTCAGCCCATATCACAGGTCTAAAGCAGGTAATTTTTATATTTTCATTGTTGTTGATCAATTGACGAAATTTGTGTTTTTGAAAGCAATGTCCAAAGCAAACAGTCGAAATGAAGTAAGATTCTTAATTTCGGAAATATTTCACAAGTTTGGTACACCTGAGACCATTGTTTCTGACAATGGCCAGCAATTCGTGAGTAAGGAATTCGCAGACGTTGTAAAAACTTAACGCGTCAGTGCGCGTGAACCAGTCTATTCTGGCAGCGATACGTGCTTACCTGGAGGACAACCACTGTGAGTGGGATAAGTATTTATCCGAGATTGAGTACTCATTGCGTTCATCTGTGCATAGTTCCATAGGTGTCACACCATATTTTTCACCTTTCGAAATGAATATGGTAGGTCACGGTAGTTTTTACCGAATTGATCGAAAACTAAAGGCTGAGAGCGAAATTATTCCGACATCGGCAAAAATGGAATTAATGCGACAGAAAATTAGAGAGAATTTTCACAAGAAATCAGAGGACATACAGTACTCGATGTCGCTCCGCTAAGTTCGTTCCTGGACAGGAAGTTTATAGAAGAAACTTCCAACAAAGTGATTTTAGTAACACCTTTAACGCAAAACTCGCCAGAAAATTTCTACGCTGTAGGATAGTCAAACCTGTAGGTAATAGCTTGTACGACGTGGAGGACCTACGGGTAAGTTGTTAGGAATTTTTCATGCGAAGGGTCTAAAGCAATAGTGGGGGAAATGTTAGTTTCTGAGAAGTTGAATGGACGGTGGACTAGACAGCATCCATGAGCACATGTGTTCCAAGTTTAGAACGCAGAGGAGAGCCGATATAAATGTGCCGGGTTTTCCCTCCTATCCTTGAACATGGATGATAGCAGGATGGTTGGGTTTGTCATGTGCACCCTTAGAGGAAACAAACCTCAATAATAGGTGCACATATGTTTCATTCGCCACCCCAGACAAAACACACCCAATGTAAGGATCTGGCAATGCCGTAGAGTGGTATTTCTACCCAAGAGAATGGCAGCACAGCAAAACTTCTTGGGCGAGGCATTTCCGGCATTTCTTTCTATTAGCGGCAATCAGATCGATCAGAAGTAATCTTCAGCGATCCAACCAAGTTTATTACGAAAGCCAGCTAGAACGTACAGAAAACGTAGAGAAAGCAGCGATACATCATTTGACGGTGCACTTTTTTAATTCCGTGCGAAGAAGTCTTTGGAAAAAAAGGCGACGAAAACAAAAACCTAAATACAAAAGAAAATCACGAAACTCGGGTAAGTTTCCAGGATATAGGAAGAATGGGCGTCTAATTAGATAAGACGTGAAGCTAATACTCTTTCCTTTTGTTTGTAAGTTTTGCCCATCAGGTAGTTCGTGAGCATACTGATTTGGCGAACGAATTGGAAATTATATTAGTAAAAAACTTGAAAGTCTTCTTTACGGTGGAACACGCGGAACTTCAAAGTTTCGTAACCAACGATTAAGTCCAGGGGCTTATCCAAGTGAGCGGCTCAGTGTCCGGCTCTCTGACCCTTTTAGGTGACGACCGTCGGCCTCGAGCTTCTCCAGGATAAATCCCTGGGCGAGTTGTTTCGAGGGACCGAGAAGGGAAGCGCTACTGCCGAATAGTCGATATACGGCAAGTCAAAAGCCCAAATACAAAATTTAGAGCACACGAATAAAACGCCACAAAAACATTTTTCAACAGTGCCAAATCAGACACCAATAATCAAATTTTTAAACACCAGCCGTAGCAACATTTCTTTGGCAACAAAGTTGGGAACATTACCCGTATACAATACAATAAGCGAGACAACAACAATAGACTACGTCACATCAGACCACATCTTATCAACGACCACAACAATCATCATCTCACTAATTTCATTAAAAAATCATTTCATCATCAACCCCCATTTCATCAAAGAATCGGTAAGTTCATCAGATTCTATAAATTATTTGAGCCGATTAAGGGACTTATCCCGTAAAGTCAGGGTAGTGAACCCCAGGCCCGTAAGTTTAGTAACCATAAAGCTTTCGTCCAAGACCATCCTTCAAAAGTGACAATCCAAAGGAACACTTCTCAGTCCTCTAAGAACAATGATCCAAAGGTTGGAAAAATCCCAACCCAATGCTAAATCTAAGAATACGGCCAAAAGAAAATATCCAATTAACGTAAATTAAAACAAAATCTGAAGAAAACTGTTACGGAAATACGTGAATCAGAAATTAAAGTTGCTAGAATATTAAGAAATAAGAAAATTAAGAAATAAGAAAATTGAGAAATAAGAAGATTAAGAAATAAGAAAATTTTACTGAATCCCTTAAAAATTAGGACCTAAGAAAAGAAATAGAATTCTTGTAATTACGGAGTATAAAGTGAAACACTGGAATGGATCACAATTTGTCCAGCGGTATGAAATTTACCTTACGTTTTTTACTACATTGCCATTTCGTTGTTGTTAATTTTCTTTGATATCATTTCTTTTACAGTTACATTTTCCAATCATATCATTTAACCCTCGTTTATATACTTTTGCCCATACATTAACCAGTGAAGTTTTAAAGTATGCATACGTATTTGTACATACATATATATATCGCGATCATTTTAGTACATTACCCCCACCCCAATTGGTGGTATATGCATAAACATACATATGTACACAAAGATACAAGTATTCATACGTATCTAGGTCTACATATTTATGTACTTATATATGCATATGGGTGTGAATTACTCTCTGAAAGAGAGTAAAAATTCTCAGTAAACGAAAAGACGTTGTAATTTACTGATACAGCGGTTTATAAATTTGATAACGATATGTGTATTTTCTAGATATAGGATTAGGATTAGTTTATTATAGTTCATTTTGTTGTTGCATGATTTATTTAGGTATTGTGGAGCATGCTTATACGAGGTACGTTCAGGAGCTTTATTTTATTTTGGTTAGGAGACAATTAATGTAGGTTAATGCAAAAAATTATAGACTAATTACTCGATAAGAGATTGTTAAACATTTTAAGCGCAAAATACGGAAAAATTTTGAATTTATAAATTAATGGAATTTAAGCGTAACAAAAGCCTAAGTTCGAAGGGAAAATAAACATTCTGCCCACCCGACAGTCTCTGAGATCTCATTGCTAGGTAGGGAATGTCCAAGTGAGCCCAATATAATCGTTTTAATATAAACAAAAAACCTAAGGTTTTATGCGATTGGTTTATCGCAAAGCCACTTTAAATGTAATTTTCTTTTGAACTATGAGTTCTTGTCTTGATTTGCATATCATGTGAAATATTATCTACTAAGTTTTCAAGTACCTTAGAGTACTAGCGATTAAATAGTTGTGTATTTATGCTCATAAGTTTATGGAATCTAGATACTAACGTATTTTCAATAAAGTTTGTTATGCATTGTTATGATTTTGAAATTCGAAATGATCAATAGTTTTGAAATGATGCAGGCATAAGAAAACAGGTAGGTTGCCATTGTGAAATGCGTGTGTAATCTCAAACAAATTTATTATGTTGGGACATCTAAACTAAGTAAAAGCTACGATGTCACGGTGGAGGTAATTCTCGGTATTGGGAGGGTAAAGATGCCTAAGTCGGAAAGTCGTCAGTCGAATACGAAAGTTCAGCGATGTTCATGGTGCAGTGTACTTTTGGTATGCATGTGTTTTGTTATTGTTTATCTTATTTTGGTCATGGGACTATCCGTGGAGGTGGAAAGTTTCTGATTGCCATTCACTTGGGAGTGGCCAGAAATGATTCCTTCATTGGGCAGTCCAAGCAGCTCACTACTTCCACGCAGTATGTCCTGGGCAATGGCTTTTCGGAAACCTCCGCTAGCTAGCTAGAGTGAGAAGGCGAAACAAATGAGCATCCAATCAGGTTTAGTAGGTGACTGATGTCACTGAAGCTCATCAAACAATCGGGCATATTCTTTTGTCCTTAGAAGGCGGATGAGCCAAACATACGGGCCAACGGCTGATAGAAACTAAAAGAAGAAAATCCAAGTTCAACATATCGCATCCTGGTCAGCGTCTGATCCATAATGTGCGGCTGCAATCAAATATCCTGGCAGTAGGTAAAATGTAAAAACACGGTAGGCTGGGTTTGCCTCCCGCCACCATTCATAATGGCAAGTATCCAACTGGCAGATGTCCTCGAAAGTTATAAGGCTGACATTACCGCTATCCAGGAAATGCGATGGACAGGACATGGCTGCACAAGAAAATAAACTACGAAATATACTACAGTTGCCATGAAAAAAAACATGAATTTGGTTGCGGATTTGTAGTTGGCAAAAGACTGCGACATCTAGTCTCTAGGTTCAATCCTGTGAGTGAACGTATAGCCACAATCCGCATAAAAGCGAAATATTTCTATATTTCCGTAATTTGTGTGCATGCCCCGACAGAAGAGAAAGATGATGATGCCAAAGACATATTCTATGAGCTCCTAGAGGAAACGTATGACCGCTGCCCTGGCCAAGACATTAAGATTGTACTAGGAGATTTTAATGCCAAAGTAGGAAGGGAGAATGTGTTTAATACAACTATTGGCAATTTCAGTCTACATGCTGACAGTTCCGACAACGGTATGAGACTGGTTGACTTTGCCGCGACAAAAAACAGGGTCATTAGTGGTACAAGATGCCAGCATAAAGACATCCACAAGGCTACTTGGGTATCCCCTGATCAAAGAACTAAGAACCAAATTGATCACATGGTAATTGATGGAAGGCACTCATCCAATATTATGGACGTACGAGTGATCAGAGGAGCTAACATCGATTCTGATCACTACCTGGTAGCAGCAAAGGTTCGCACAAGATTAAGTAGAGCGAAAATCGTACGAAACCAGACGCAGAGGAAGCTGGACATCGGAAAGCCACAGCCTACTCAAGGAAGCTCTCGCAAGTTTTGGCACAGAACCCACCCCCTCCCGATGGCGATCCTGATGCGCAGTGGAAACCCATTTCCGACTCTATAAAAACTGCCGCAACAACCGTACTTGGTTTCGAAAAACCGCTTCGCAATAAACCGTGGTACGATGAAGAGTGTCGCATTGCAAATGACGAAAAGAACGCTGCACATAGGCCAATGCTTCAGTCAATTGCAACGCGAGCTGCGACTGAGCGGTATAGGGAGAACAGAAAGGAGGTAAATCGTCTCTTTAGGCGTAATAAACGGCAGTTGAGAAAGCGCGAGAGTGAGAAAATTAAGTCATACAGAAGGAAGATCGAAGCCCGATAATTGTACCAAAAAGTCAAAAACGAAACTAATAGATATGGTTCAGGGCCCCCTTCTGTAAAGACAAGGACGGAAATCTAATCGCAGATGTGCAGAGTATGTTGGGTATATGGAGATATCATTTCTCCGCGCTACTGGTACCTGAGATATCCAATGACGAGACAATCGATCTAAATTTGGACGACGACGTCGATTGCCCCCCTCTTAACCAAGACGAGGTCAGAACAGCTATTGCCCGGCTTAAGAACAATAAAGCCGCAGGAGCCGATGGATTACCGACGGAGCTGTTTAAGGCTGGCGGCGATGAGCTGATACGGTGCATGCATCAGCTCATTAGCAAAATTTGGTTAGATGAATGCATGCCCGGCGATTGGAGTCTCAGTGTACTATGTCCCATATTTAAAAAAGGTGACCCGGGTATCTGTGCCAGCTACCGTGGAATAAGCCTTTTATCCATAGCATATAAGGTTCTATCAAGTATAATGTGCGAAAGACTAAAACCAATTATCGCTGACCTGATTGGACCATACCAGTGTGGCTTTAGGCCTGGAAAATCGACAACTGACCAGATTTTCACGCTACGCCAAATCCTGGAGAAGACACACGAAAAACAAATCGACACCTATCATCTATTTATCGATTATAAAGTGGCCCTCGATAGTCCGATACGGAAGAAACTCTATGAAGCAATGTCTGAGCTTGGTATTCCTGCAAAACTCATACGCCTTTGCAGGATGACCTTGACGAACACCAAATCCGCAGTGAAAGTTGGTAAGGATCTTACCGAACCTTTGGAAACTAAGCGAGGCCTCAGGCAAGGCGACACCCTATCGTGCGACCTCTTTAACATCTTAATGGAGATCATTATGAGAAAAGCTGAAGTCAACATGAATAAAACCATCAGCAGCAAAAGTCACGTGCTGCTCGCGTATGCTGATGATATAGATATCATTGGGCGCACAATTAGAGAAGTTACTGCGGTTTTTTCGAGAATTGAGAAGGAGTCAGCAAAAGTGGGTCTGACGGTAAATGAGGACAAGACAAAATTAATGGTTTCAACGAACAGGGCCTCCACGCGATTAGACCAAAGCGTGAACGTAGATAACCGTTATAACTTCGAGGTAGTGGACGAATTTATAATCCTCGGATCTGCCGTGAACAAAAACAACAACATCAGCCTTGAGATCAAGCGGAGAATTGTGCTTGCGAATAGATGTTATTTTGGGCTAAGCACGCACTTTAGAGACAAAGCCCTCTCTCTTGAGTAACAAAAGTCCAGCTGTACCAGACTCTCATTCCACCTGTCTTGCTTTATGGCGCAGAATCCTGGGTCCTATCGCAAGCAGACGAAACGTCTTTAGGGGTCTTCGAGAGAAGAATACTCCGAAAAATGTATAAGCATTATGAGCTTTATCCTGACAATGACATAGTTAAGCGGATCAAGATAACGCGATTGCGCTGGCTAGGCCATGTCAGTAGAATGGATGAAGACGAACCAGCACGAAGGGTTTTCGAAACCGAATTCGAAGGAAGACGAAAAATCGGAAGACCAAGACCCCGCTGGAGGGATCAGGTTGACGAATCCCTGCGTACACTTGGTATTGCCAACTGGAGAAATAAAGCTAAAGATCGAACTGGTTGGCGAAATATGCTATCTTCGTTTTGTAAGGTCCCTGACCCCCAGGGGTTGTCCGAGACCGGATAAGTAAGTAAGTATTTTTGGAGTTCTTGACGCATGTTCTTATGCATGTGTTTTGTTATTGTTTACCTTATTTGTGGAGTTCTTGAAACAAGGTGTGTTATTGGGGAAGGTTTCCTTCTCTCTTTTCGTTCTTTATTTTTTAATTTTTTCATTCTTCGGAGTTTCACTTTTGTATGGCTTCGGTTTGTCACCGTAGCCTAGCTGGCATGATTTTAGAAATGTTTATGTCATCGCATCCAGAGAACGATCAACAAGGACCACCCCCTCCATGCCGGCGCAGTTGAGAATCTGGAGGAATCAGTTCCATGCATTTGGTGGGTATGACATAATGGCACACAGCGTAGGGCCCGAAAAGGTCCTACCTAAGTGGTGCCAGGAGTAGTCGTACCCTCACTGTATAGAATATGTGACATAATGTCGCCCCGGCACTTGTAGTGGCCATATGACACAGGGGCGCCCAACAGGGAACAGAAATGCTATTGCCAACGTGGGAGTCATATGTGCTGTGCCTGCAGCTTTGGACTAATTCCATGCGTTAGTGAACATATGACATAATGGCGCCCAACGTGGGGCCAGGTATGGTAACACCCTAGGTTTCACAACGTGGGGCCCGAAACAATAACACCCTAACATTCAATTAATATCGTTTTTTTCTTTTTTACGTTTACCGTTAGATCGCGTTTTATACGAACCACGTAAGTCCAATTTAGGTAGCCTAAGAGTCCCTAACGCGTTGCGACGTTGCGGAATATGAAGTCGTGAATTAGTCTCGAGCGTGGAATAATTTCTAGTTAGTACAGCTTTTATGAAGCCGTGAGGATGAGAACCCTTGTTGCTAACTTAGAATTGTAGTTGCAATAGAGTAGAGTAAAGTTTAAATTGTATAGTTTTTTTACTTGTTCGTTCGCGTCTTCAAGGTAAGTAAGGTCCTGTAGTCCCGATATTGAAGTTTTATTCTATTTCGCGTTGCACAGTTACTTTCTTACTCATCTTGGATATCCTGACCTAGAACAATCGCTTTAGTTTCAGTAATTTTATTTCATTGTAATAGACCATAAGTTTTGATTTGATTTGTTGGTGATTGGACTACGGTAAGTCACACTACATATACTCCTTCGTTGAGTGTTAGTGTTTGCAACTGAGTTCGTTCACAGTGAAGATATGATGAGCTCCAATACTTAAAGTTTTTTTTAACACTTTTCAACATTTTTCATTGAACGGTCGGAAATTAGTTGTAAGAATATACATAAGTTATTTTCTCTTTGGGTTATACACACACTTTTCGTTATGGCATTACCGTTTATTTTTAGACAGGTTTTTATTATTTCTAATTTGCTTTTTTATTTTATTTTTTTTTTCAGTTATACTAACTTTTTACTTTTACTCTATAATATTAACTGAATTTCTCTGATAGTATCATAATAATATAGAATTTTATTTTATCTTAATTTCATCGTTTGTTTCTTTTGCTATTTGCTTAATTTTCGGATTTCAGTTTACAGGAAAACATTAGTAAGTTTGTTTTTCTGATAATTGTATGATCTTTAGGTTTGATTTTACGCTCATAGTAAAATCTGAATTTTAATATTCATTAATTTGGTTTGAAAACCAATTCGTTTGATTGGCGGTTGATTTTGAAAATTTAATATATTTTTGGTAATATATTTTTGTTGATTTTGGTTGTTTTCGATTCGTTTTTATTTTGATTTGCTGAATTGTTATCACTTTGGTAAGTATTCGTTCTACCCAATATGGATACAGAAGGCTCAACACCTTCTGTGACTTCAACAGCAGTGGCAGTCAATCCATCCGTGACCACGGTGGTACAGAGTGGACAGTCTACGGTTTTGACATCCACAGGGGTTGCGAATGTTCACCATGCAGCTGGCAGTGCGGTATCGGATCAGATACGAGAGAATTCAGCGAACACCGGTAATTTGCTTTCGACCCAAGGTGCAACGAGTCCTTCACCAACTTATAATAATCTTACGGTTAATGAGGTGCAGAACGGAACTGTTCTTCATCCGAATACGATTCCTTGGAGTGCGGTCCAACAGCAGCAGCAACACTGGTGTTCACTGCCGGCATATGGCCAGGATTATCAGGGTAATATCCGAACTTCTAAACCGAATTATCAACGGAGGTCGAGATCAAATCAACAAAGTTTTCGTCCAGCTTTTAGTTACAGTCAACAATATGTACAAACGCCTGCGTTACCGCAGACGCTACCAGCCTTACCCAGGCCGGAATCAGGTTTATTTCCAACACCGGTAGGATTAGGTCCGTTTTATTTCCAACACCGGTAGGATTAGGTCCGAGTATTTTGTTTGTAAATAGTTTTGCAGCAACAGCGGTCCAATGGTTTACCTTCACAACATTTAGGAACAGGCAATGTGCCGCCGACTCAGCAGTCGCAGCAGCAGCAGTCGAAGAGGCAGCAGCAGTTACCACCTGCTAACAGCCAAGCAATACGAAATCCCACAATTGGCCTCGAATTCTAGGTATCCGGTTGCTCAGCAGCAGAACAACTGTAATACGCAGTCACCATTTAACCAGTCGGAGCGATCTGCAAAGACGATGAATGTACAGAACTTTATTATTCGAGTGACCGAGATGAAACGAGATTTACATTGTTCTGAGGAAGATCTTGTCCCGAAGTTTCACCTGCTTTTGGAGAATCCAGCCCTAGATTGGTGCTGAAATCAACGGAAATTGGCCCAATTTAACACCTACAAAGATATCGTAGCAGCATTATTGGCGCAATATAAAAGATTCGAGAGCGAATTTCAAAGTCAAAGCCAAATTTTAAACCGACGACAACTTCCGCAAGAATCTTTTGAAGAATTATTTAATGCGATCGTGAGGCTTAGAAATCAGCAGAAGACACCATATGCTGAGAAAGATATTTTTGAGATAATTAAAGGAAATTTGAAACCATCTCTGGCGCAGCTGATTTTTGCAGCAAAATATGAAACGTTACCAGAATTAAGTCAAGAGGCAAAGAGAGCCGAAAATCTAATGGCAGCCAAGCGGCAGCAGTACTCGCAACGCCAGCAGTACAACCCAGTCTAGTTTGGAAGTGGATGCTATCCGGTCGCAGGCTCATTACACATGTTGGAATTGCCGAAACATGGGTCACGGCTGGGTAGACTGTAAGATGCCAAGAAGATTTTTCTGCTTTCGATGCGGACATGACAACGTGATACTCCAGATTGCCCTAGGTGTCAGGGCAACGGACCACGAAACCCGTCTCAAACTGGGGACACAAGGTTAACACCGGCTTAAACCCAGTCACCACCCAGAATCTGAATATTACAGATAGAAAAATTACCTTGCTAGTGAATGAAAATCGGAATGTAAATTCTAATGTAGATTTAAGACCAAAGCTCAGAGATTTAAAACCCTTACACTTGAGAGTAAAGGAATATAAAGAGGCTAGAGACAGCATTTTGCAGTGATTTCGGATAAAATTAGGAAAGATCGTGAGAGATATTCGAGACGCAGAAGTCTAAGGAAAGAGATAGCGTCTACAACTCTTTTTGAGGGGAAGACAATCGCCTTTACGCGAAGATTGGTGTTAATGGAATCCCAATAGTAGGGCTACTTGACAGTGGAGCAACAGTTACCTCTCTGGGGAAGAATTGTCTTCAATTTGTTGGAAAATTTGGTCTTGAGATTCATCATTACAGATCAGCAGTTAGGACGGCAGACGGCAGTGCTCACAACATTGTTGGTCGTGTCAGGACTAGTGTCCACCTCAATAATATGGACCATGTGATCACATTCTACTTGGTTCCAACATTGAACCGCGAACTATTTTTAGGCATAGACTTTATGAAACTTTTCAAGGTTTTTGCAAGTATGGATAATTTGAACATGAACGGAATTGATTTAGGCGAAGGCGTTGAACTTCAGGATCCTGATAAACATCTTCTATCCACATGGCAACGCGAGAGTTTAGATGCAGTCATCGACAAGTTTCCGTGCTTTTCCAAGTTTGGTTTAGGAAAACTCACTTGGACACCATAAGCATTTTTTACATTTTATGGTCATGCCTTTTGGGTTGTGTAACGCAACCCAAAGGTTATGTCGTCTTATGGATAAAGTGATTCCCTCAGCACTGTGAGAACGCGATTTCGTCTATCTGGACGATCTTTTGGTGGTCTCCCAGATTTCCAGACCCATTTCAAAGTTTTTTCCCATGTGGCAAATTGCTTGTCGTGCGCCGGTCTGACTATCAATGTGATCAAATCAAAATTCTGTTTTAGAGAACTTAGATATTTAGGCTATATCGTTGTTAGAGGTCAGATTAAACCTGATCCGGGAAAAGTTGACACCATTACAAAATATGTGTATCCTAAAACACCGAAACAACTCATGAGTTTTATGGGAGCAACCGGCTGGTATCTATCGTAAATTTATTTCGAACTATGCGATCATTGCCGCCCCGATATTTGATACCTTAAAGAAAGGAAAGATCTTTAATTTCACCGAAGACGCCAAAGGCGCTTTTCTAGTCCCGTTTTCCATCCAGATTTCGAGAGACATTTCTACATCCAATGTGATGCATCGGATGTAGGAATTGGCGTCGTGTTGTTTTAGAAGGATGATTTGGAAGACGAACATCCGATTGCGTATTTTTCGCATAAATTAACTTCTGCGCAACGAAACTATTCAGTCACGGAGCGGGAATGTCTAGCGGAAGTCTTGGCGGTCAAAAAGTTTAGACCATATGTGGAATTAATGCCATTCACAGTCATCAGGGACCATAGTAGCTTGAAGTGCTTAATGTCTCACAAAGACTTAAGTGGACGTTTGGCGAGATGGAGTTTACTTCTCCAAGGATACGATTTTAAAGTAGAGCATAGGCAGGTAAGCCAAAATGTTGTACCCGATACCCTATCGTGCTATCAGATGGAGGAGGTAATCGCCAACGTAAGCGGACTTTTGGATTTGTCATCAGAAGCTTTCAAGTCAGAGGATTATCTTCAGCTTATTAACGTCGTGAAGGAGAAAGCAGATCAGTTACCTGATCTTAAAGTCACAGATGGAATAGTGTATAAGCGGACACGTCGTTATGACGGAGTTGCTTTGAATGAAGATTTTTGTTGGAAATTATGGGTTCCTTTGGAACTTACTACCGGTATTATAGAGAGGAACATAATCCACCCGAGTCAGCACACGGAGGTTTCTCGAAAACTCTATTCAGAGTTAGAGAATATTTTTATTGGCCCAATCTTAATACGCAGGTAAGAAACTATGTTAGAAATTGTCGAGTATGTAAGGTAACAAAACCTGCCAGCATAACTCTGAGACCACCAATGGGAAGCGAGAGTCCAGCGGAAAGACCGTTTCAGCGAGTATACGAAGTTTTTCTCAGCCCATATCACAGGTCTAAAGCAGGTAATTTTTATATTTTCATTGTTGTTGATCAATTGACGAAATTTGTGTTTTTGAAAGCAATGTCCAAAGCAAACAGTCGAAATGAAGTAAGATTCTTAATTTCGGAAATATTTCACAAGTTTGGTACACCTGAGACCATTGTTTCTGACAATGGCCAGCAATTCGTGAGTAAGGAATTCGCAGACGTTGTAAAAACTTAACGCGTCAGTGCGCGTGAACCAGTCTATTCTGGCAGCGATACGTGCTTACCTGGAGGACAACCACTGTGAGTGGGATAAGTATTTATCCGAGATTGAGTACTCATTGCGTTCATCTGTGCATAGTTCCATAGGTGTCACACCATATTTTTCACCTTTCGAAATGAATATGGTAGGTCACGGTAGTTTTTACCGAATTGATCGAAAACTAAAGGCTGAGAGCGAAATTATTCCGACATCGGCAAAAATGGAATTAATGCGACAGAAAATTAGAGAGAATTTTCACAAGAAATCAGAGGACATACAGTACTCGATGTCGCTCCGCTAAGTTCGTTCCTGGACAGGAAGTTTATAGAAGAAACTTCCAACAAAGTGATTTTAGTAACACCTTTAACGCAAAACTCGCCAGAAAATTTCTACGCTGTAGGATAGTCAAACCTGTAGGTAATAGCTTGTACGACGTGGAGGACCTACGGGTAAGTTGTTAGGAATTTTTCATGCGAAGGGTCTAAAGCAATAGTGGGGGAAATGTTAGTTTCTGAGAAGTTGAATGGACGGTGGACTAGACAGCATCCATGAGCACATGTGTTCCAAGTTTAGAACGCAGAGGAGAGCCGATATAAATGTGCCGGGTTTTCCCTCCTATCCTTGAACATGGATGATAGCAGGATGGTTGGGTTTGTCATGTGCACCCTTAGAGGAAACAAACCTCAATAATAGGTGCACATATGTTTCATTCGCCACCCCAGACAAAACACACCCAATGTAAGGATCTGGCAATGCCGTAGAGTGGTATTTCTACCCAAGAGAATGGCAGCACAGCAAAACTTCTTGGGCGAGGCATTTCCGGCATTTCTTTCTATTAGCGGCAATCAGATCGATCAGAAGTAATCTTCAGCGATCCAACCAAGTTTATTACGAAAGCCAGCTAGAACGTACAGAAAACGTAGAGAAAGCAGCGATACATCATTTGACGGTGCACTTTTTTAATTCCGTGCGAAGAAGTCTTTGGAAAAAAAGGCGACGAAAACAAAAACCTAAATACAAAAGAAAATCACGAAACTCGGGTAAGTTTCCAGGATATAGGAAGAATGGGCGTCTAATTAGATAAGACGTGAAGCTAATACTCTTTCCTTTTGTTTGTAAGTTTTGCCCATCAGGTAGTTCGTGAGCATACTGATTTGGCGAACGAATTGGAAATTATATTAGTAAAAAACTTGAAAGTCTTCTTTACGGTGGAACACGCGGAACTTCAAAGTTTCGTAACCAACGATTAAGTCCAGGGGCTTATCCAAGTGAGCGGCTCAGTGTCCGGCTCTCTGACCCTTTTAGGTGACGACCGTCGGCCTCGAGCTTCTCCAGGATAAATCCCTGGGCGAGTTGTTTCGAGGGACCGAGAAGGGAAGCGCTACTGCCGAATAGTCGATATACGGCAAGTCAAAAGCCCAAATACAAAATTTAGAGCACACGAATAAAACGCCACAAAAACATTTTTCAACAGTGCCAAATCAGACACCAATAATCAAATTTTTAAACACCAGCCGTAGCAACATTTCTTTGGCAACAAAGTTGGGAACATTACCCGTATACAATACAATAAGCGAGACAACAACAATAGACTACGTCACATCAGACCACATCTTATCAACGACCACAACAATCATCATCTCACTAATTTCATTAAAAAATCATTTCATCATCAACCCCCATTTCATCAAAGAATCGGTAAGTTCATCAGATTCTATAAATTATTTGAGCCGATTAAGGGACTTATCCCGTAAAGTCAGGGTAGTGAACCCCAGGCCCGTAAGTTTAGTAACCATAAAGCTTTCGTCCAAGACCATCCTTCAAAAGTGACAATCCAAAGGAACACTTCTCAGTCCTCTAAGAACAATGATCCAAAGGTTGGAAAAATCCCAACCCAATGCTAAATCTAAGAATACGGCCAAAAGAAAATATCCAATTAACGTAAATTAAAACAAAATCTGAAGAAAACTGTTACGGAAATACGTGAATCAGAAATTAAAGTTGCTAGAATATTAAGAAATAAGAAAATTAAGAAATAAGAAAATTGAGAAATAAGAAGATTAAGAAATAAGAAAATTTTACTGAATCCCTTAAAAATTAGGACCTAAGAAAAGAAATAGAATTCTTGTAATTACGGAGTATAAAGTGAAACACTGGAATGGATCACAATTTGTCCAGCGGTATGAAATTTACCTTACGTTTTTTACTACATTGCCATTTCGTTGTTGTTAATTTTCTTTGATATCATTTCTTTTACAGTTACATTTTCCAATCATATCATTTAACCCTCGTTTATATACTTTTGCCCATACATTAACCAGTGAAGTTTTAAAGTATGCATACGTATTTGTACATACATATATATATCGCGATCATTTTAGTACATTACCCCCACCCCAATTGGTGGTATATGCATAAACATACATATGTACACAAAGATACAAGTATTCATACGTATCTAGGTCTACATATTTATGTACTTATATATGCATATGGGTGTGAATTACTCTCTGAAAGAGAGTAAAAATTCTCAGTAAACGAAAAGACGTTGTAATTTACTGATACAGCGGTTTATAAATTTGATAACGATATGTGTATTTTCTAGATATAGGATTAGGATTAGTTTATTATAGTTCATTTTGTTGTTGCATGATTTATTTAGGTATTGTGGAGCATGCTTATACGAGGTACGTTCAGGAGCTTTATTTTATTTTGGTTAGGAGACAATTAATGTAGGTTAATGCAAAAAATTATAGACTAATTACTCGATAAGAGATTGTTAAACATTTTAAGCGCAAAATACGGAAAAATTTTGAATTTATAAATTAATGGAATTTAAGCGTAACAAAAGCCTAAGTTCGAAGGGAAAATAAACATTCTGCCCACCCGACAGTCTCTGAGATCTCATTGCTAGGTAGGGAATGTCCAAGTGAGCCCAATATAATCGTTTTAATATAAACAAAAAACCTAAGGTTTTATGCGATTGGTTTATCGCAAAGCCACTTTAAATGTAATTTTCTTTTGAACTATGAGTTCTTGTCTTGATTTGCATATCATGTGAAATATTATCTACTAAGTTTTCAAGTACCTTAGAGTACTAGCGATTAAATAGTTGTGTATTTATGCTCATAAGTTTATGGAATCTAGATACTAACGTATTTTCAATAAAGTTTGTTATGCATTGTTATGATTTTGAAATTCGAAATGATCAATAGTTTTGAAATGATGCAGGCATAAGAAAACAGGTAGGTTGCCATTGTGAAATGCGTGTGTAATCTCAAACAAATTTATTATGTTGGGACATCTAAACTAAGTAAAAGCTACGATGTCACGGTGGAGGTAATTCTCGGTATTGGGAGGGTAAAGATGCCTAAGTCGGAAAGTCGTCAGTCGAATACGAAAGTTCAGCGATGTTCATGGTGCAGTGTACTTTTGGTATGCATGTGTTTTGTTATTGTTTATCTTATTTTGGTCATGGGACTATCCGTGGAGGTGGAAAGTTTCTGATTGCCATTCACTTGGGAGTGGCCAGAAATGATTCCTTCATTGGGCAGTCCAAGCAGCTCACTACTTCCACGCAGTATGTCCTGGGCAATGGCTTTTCGGAAACCTCCGCTAGCTAGCTAGAGTGAGAAGGCGAAACAAATGAGCATCCAATCAGGTTTAGTAGGTGACTGATGTCACTGAAGCTCATCAAACAATCGGGCATATTCTTTTGTCCTTAGAAGGCGGATGAGCCAAACATACGGGCCAACGGCTGATAGAAACTAAAAGAAGAAAATCCAAGTTCAACATATCGCATCCTGGTCAGCGTCTGATCCATAATGTGCGGCTGCAATCAAATATCCTGGCAGTAGGTAAAATGTAAAAACACGGTAGGCTGGGTTTGCCTCCCGCCACCATTCATAATGGCAAGTATCCAACTGGCAGATGTCCTCGAAAGTTATAAGGCTGACATTACCGCTATCCAGGAAATGCGATGGACAGGACATGGCTGCACAAGAAAATAAACTACGAAATATACTACAGTTGCCATGAAAAAAAACATGAATTTGGTTGCGGATTTGTAGTTGGCAAAAGACTGCGACATCTAGTCTCTAGGTTCAATCCTGTGAGTGAACGTATAGCCACAATCCGCATAAAAGCGAAATATTTCTATATTTCCGTAATTTGTGTGCATGCCCCGACAGAAGAGAAAGATGATGATGCCAAAGACATATTCTATGAGCTCCTAGAGGAAACGTATGACCGCTGCCCTGGCCAAGACATTAAGATTGTACTAGGAGATTTTAATGCCAAAGTAGGAAGGGAGAATGTGTTTAATACAACTATTGGCAATTTCAGTCTACATGCTGACAGTTCCGACAACGGTATGAGACTGGTTGACTTTGCCGCGACAAAAAACAGGGTCATTAGTGGTACAAGATGCCAGCATAAAGACATCCACAAGGCTACTTGGGTATCCCCTGATCAAAGAACTAAGAACCAAATTGATCACATGGTAATTGATGGAAGGCACTCATCCAATATTATGGACGTACGAGTGATCAGAGGAGCTAACATCGATTCTGATCACTACCTGGTAGCAGCAAAGGTTCGCACAAGATTAAGTAGAGCGAAAATCGTACGAAACCAGACGCAGAGGAAGCTGGACATCGGAAAGCCACAGCCTACTCAAGGAAGCTCTCGCAAGTTTTGGCACAGAACCCACCCCCTCCCGATGGCGATCCTGATGCGCAGTGGAAACCCATTTCCGACTCTATAAAAACTGCCGCAACAACCGTACTTGGTTTCGAAAAACCGCTTCGCAATAAACCGTGGTACGATGAAGAGTGTCGCATTGCAAATGACGAAAAGAACGCTGCACATAGGCCAATGCTTCAGTCAATTGCAACGCGAGCTGCGACTGAGCGGTATAGGGAGAACAGAAAGGAGGTAAATCGTCTCTTTAGGCGTAATAAACGGCAGTTGAGAAAGCGCGAGAGTGAGAAAATTAAGTCATACAGAAGGAAGATCGAAGCCCGATAATTGTACCAAAAAGTCAAAAACGAAACTAATAGATATGGTTCAGGGCCCCCTTCTGTAAAGACAAGGACGGAAATCTAATCGCAGATGTGCAGAGTATGTTGGGTATATGGAGATATCATTTCTCCGCGCTACTGGTACCTGAGATATCCAATGACGAGACAATCGATCTAAATTTGGACGACGACGTCGATTGCCCCCCTCTTAACCAAGACGAGGTCAGAACAGCTATTGCCCGGCTTAAGAACAATAAAGCCGCAGGAGCCGATGGATTACCGACGGAGCTGTTTAAGGCTGGCGGCGATGAGCTGATACGGTGCATGCATCAGCTCATTAGCAAAATTTGGTTAGATGAATGCATGCCCGGCGATTGGAGTCTCAGTGTACTATGTCCCATATTTAAAAAAGGTGACCCGGGTATCTGTGCCAGCTACCGTGGAATAAGCCTTTTATCCATAGCATATAAGGTTCTATCAAGTATAATGTGCGAAAGACTAAAACCAATTATCGCTGACCTGATTGGACCATACCAGTGTGGCTTTAGGCCTGGAAAATCGACAACTGACCAGATTTTCACGCTACGCCAAATCCTGGAGAAGACACACGAAAAACAAATCGACACCTATCATCTATTTATCGATTATAAAGTGGCCCTCGATAGTCCGATACGGAAGAAACTCTATGAAGCAATGTCTGAGCTTGGTATTCCTGCAAAACTCATACGCCTTTGCAGGATGACCTTGACGAACACCAAATCCGCAGTGAAAGTTGGTAAGGATCTTACCGAACCTTTGGAAACTAAGCGAGGCCTCAGGCAAGGCGACACCCTATCGTGCGACCTCTTTAACATCTTAATGGAGATCATTATGAGAAAAGCTGAAGTCAACATGAATAAAACCATCAGCAGCAAAAGTCACGTGCTGCTCGCGTATGCTGATGATATAGATATCATTGGGCGCACAATTAGAGAAGTTACTGCGGTTTTTTCGAGAATTGAGAAGGAGTCAGCAAAAGTGGGTCTGACGGTAAATGAGGACAAGACAAAATTAATGGTTTCAACGAACAGGGCCTCCACGCGATTAGACCAAAGCGTGAATGTAAATTCTAATGTAGATTTAAGACCAAAGCTCAGAGATTTAAAAACCTTACACTTGAGAGTAAAGGAATATAAAGAGGCTAGAGACAGCATTTTTGCAGTGATTTCGGAAAAAATTAGGAAAGCTCGTGAGAGATATTCGAGACGCAGAAGTCTAAGGAAAGAGATAGCGTCTACAACTCTTTTTGAGGGGAAGACAATCGCCTTTACGCGAAGATTGGTGTTAATGGAAACCCAATAGTAGGGCTTCTTGACAGTGGAGCAACAGTTACCTCTCTGGGGAAGAATTGTCTTCAATTTGTTGGAAAATTTGGTCTTGAGATTCATCATTACAGATCAGCAGTTAGGACGGCAGACGGCAGTGCTCACAACATTGTTGGTCGTGTCAGGACTAGTGTCCACCTCAATAATATGGACCATGTGATCACATTCTACTTGGTTCCAACATTGAACCGCGAACTATTTTTAGGCATAGACTTTATGAAACTTTTCATGGTTTTTGCAAGTATGGATAATTTGAACATAAACGGAATTGATTTAGGCGAAGGCGTTGAACTTCAGGATCCTGATAAACATCTTCTATCCACATGGCAACGCGAGAGTTTAGATGCAGTGATCGACAAGTTTCCGTGCTTTTCCAAGTTTGGTTTAGGAAAACTCACTTGGACACCATAAGCATTTTTTACATTTTATGGTCATGCCTTTTGGGTTGTGTAACGCAACCCAAAGGTTATGTCGTCTTATAGATAAAGTGATTCCCTCAGCACTGTGAGAACGCGATTTCGTCTATCTGGACGATCTTTTGGTGGTCTCCCAGATTTCCAGACCCATTTGAAAGTTTTTTCCCATGTGGCAAATTGCTTGTCGTGCGCCGGTCTGACTATCAATGTGATCAAATCAAAATTCTGTTTTAGAGAACTTAGATATTTAGGCTATATCGTTGGTAGAGGTCAGATTAAACCTGATCCGGGAAAAGTTAACACCATTACAAAATATGTGTATCCTAAAACACCGAAACAAGTCATGAGTTTTATGGGAGCAACCGGCTGGTATCTATCGTAAATTTATGTCGAACTATGCGATCGTTGCCGCGCCGATATTTGATACCTTAAAGAAAGGAAAGATCTTTAATTTCACCGAAGACGCCAAAGACGCTTTTCTAGTCCCGTTTTCCATCCAGATTTCGCGAGATATTTCTACATCCAATGTGATGCATCGGATGTAGGAATTGGCGTCGTGTTGTTTTAGAAGGATGATTTGGAAGGCGAACATCCGATTGCGTATTTTTCACATAAATTAACTTCTGCGCAACGAAACTATTCAGTCACGGAGCGGGAATGTCTAGCGGTAGTCTTGGCGGTCAAAAAGTTTAGACCATATGTGGAATTAATGCCATTCACAGTCATCACGGACCATAGTAGCTTGAAGTGGTTAATGTCTCACAAAGACTTAAGTGAACGTTTGGCGAGATGGAGTTTACTTCTCCAAGGATACGATTTTAAAGTAGAGCATAGGCAGGTAAGCCAAAATGTTGTACCCGATTCCCTATCGCGCTATCAGATGGAGGAGGTAATCGCCAACCTAAGCGGACTTTTGGATTTGCCCTCAGAAGCTTTCAAATCAGAGGATTATCTTCAGCTTATTAACGTCGTGAAGGAGAAAGCAGATCAGTTACCTGATCTTAAAGTCACAGATGGAATAGTGTATAAGCGGACACGTCGTTATGACGGAGTTGCTTTGAATGAAGATTTTTGTTGGAAATTATGGGTTCCTTTGGAACTTACTGCCGGTATTAAAGAGAGGAACATAATCCACCCGAGTCAGCACACGGAGGTTTCTCGAAAACTCTATTCAGAGTTAGAGAATATTTTTATTGGCCCAATCTTAATACGCAGGTAAGAAACTATGTTAGAAATTGTCGAGTATGTAAGGTAACAAAACCTGCCAGCATAACTCTGAGACCACCAATGGGAAGCGAGAGTCCAGCGGAAAGACCGTTTCAGCGAGTATACGAAGTTTTTCTCAGCCCACATCACATGTCTAAAGCAGGTAATTTTTATATTTTCATTGTTGTTGATCAATTGACAAAATTTGTGTTTTTGAAAGCAATGTCCAAAGCAAACAGTCGAAATGTAGTAAGATTCTTAATTTCGGAAATGTTTCACAAGTTTGGTACACCTGAGACCATTGTTTCTGACAATGGCCAGCAATTCGTGAGTAAGGAATTCGCAGACGTTGTAAAAAACTTCGGAGTTAGACACATTCGAACCGCTACTCACTCTCCACAGGCTAACGCGTCACTGCGCGTGAACCAGTCTATTCTGGCAGCGATACGTGCTTACCTGGAGGACAACCACTGTGAGTGGGATAAGTATTTATCCGAGATTGAGTACTCATTGCGTTCATCTGTGCATAGTTCCATAGGTGTCACACCATATTTTTCACCTTTCGAAATGAATATGGTAGGTCACGGTAGTTTTTACCGAATTGATCGAAAACTAAAGGCTGAGAGCGAAATTATTCCGACATCGGCAAAAATGGAATTAATGCGACAGAAAATTAGAGAGAATTTTCACAAGAAATCAGGGGACATACAGTACTCGATGTCGCTCCGCTAAGTTCGTTCCTGGACAGGAAGTTTATAGAAGAAACTTCCAACAAAGTGATTTTAGGAACACCTTTAACGCAAAACTCGCCAGAAAATTTCTACGCTGTAGGATAGTCAAACCTGTAGGTAATAGCTTGTACGACGTGGAAGACCTACAGGGTAAGTTGTTAGGAATTTTTCATGCGAAGGATCTAAAGCAATAGTGAGGGAAATGTTAGTTTCTGATAGTTTAGTTGAATGGACGGTGAACTAGACAGCATCCATGAGCACATGTGTTCCAAGTTTAGAACGCAGAGGAGAGCCGATATAAATGTGCCGGGTTTTCCCTCCTATCCTTGAACATGGATGATAGCAGGATGGTTGGGTTTGTCATGTGCACCCTTAGAGGAAACAAACCTCAATAATAGGTGCATATAAGTTTCATTCGCCACCCCAGACAAAACACACCCAATGTAAGGATCTGGCAATGCCGTAGAGTGGTATTTCTACCCAAGAGAATGGCAGCACAGCAAAACTTCTTGGGCGAGGCATTTCCGGCATTTCTTTCTATTAGCGGCAATCAAATCGATCAGAAGTAATCTTCAGCGATCCAACCAAGTTTATTACGAAAGCCAGCTAGAACGTACAGAAAACGTAGAGAAAGCAGCGATACATCATTTGACGGTGCACTTTTGTAATTCCGTGCGAAGAAGTCTTTGGAAAAAAAGGCGACGAAAACAAAAACCTAAATACAAAAGAAAATCACGAAACTCGGGTAAGTTTCCAGGATATAGGAAGAATGGGCGTCTAATTAGATAAGACGTGAAGCTAATACTCTTTGCTTTTGTTTGTAAGTTTTGCCCATCAGGTAGTTCGTGAGCATATTGATTTGGCGAACGAATTGGAAATTATATTAGTAAAAAACTTGAAAGTCTTCTTTACGGTGGAACACGCGGAACTTCAAAGTTTCGTAACCAACGATTAAGTCCAGGGGCTTATCCAAGTGAGCGGCTCAGTGTCCGGGTCTCTGACCCTTTTAGGTGACGACCGTCGGCCTCGAGCTTCTCCAGGATAAATCCCTGGGCGAGTTGTTTCGAGGGACCGAGAAGGGAAGCGCTACTGCCGAATAGTCGATATACGGCAAGTCAAAAGCCCAAATACAAAATTTAGAGCACACGAATAAAACGCCACAAAAACATTTTTCAACAGTGCCAAATCAGCCACCAATAATCAAATTTTTAAACACCAGCCGTAGCAACATTTCTTTGGCAACAAAGTTGGGAACATTACCCGTATACAATACAATAAGCGAGACAACAACAATAGACTACGTCACATCAGACCACATCTTATCAACGACCACAACAATCATCATCTCACTAATTTCATTAAAAAATCATTTCATCATCAACCCCCATTTCATCAAAGAATCGGTAAGCTCATCAGATTCTTTAAATTATTTGAGCCGATTAAGGGACGTATCCCGTAAAGTCAGGGTAGTGAACCCCAGGCCCGTAAGTTTAGTAACCATAAAGCTTTCGTCCAAGACCATCCTTCAAAAGTGACAATCCAAAGGAACACTTCTCAGTCCTCTAAGAACAATGATCCAAAGGTTGGAAAAATCCCAACCCAATGCTAATTCTAAGAATACGGCCAAAAGAAAATATCCAATTAACGTAAATTAAAACAAAATCTGAAGAAAACTGTTACGGAAATACGTGAATCAGAAACTAAAGTTGCTAGAATATTAAGAAATAAGAAAATTAAGAAATAAGGAGATTAAGAAATAAGAAAATTTTACTGAATCCCTTAAAAATTAGGATCTAAGAAAAGAAATAGAATTCTTGTAATTACGGAGTATAAAGTGAAACATTGGAATGGCTCACAATTTGTCCAGCGGTATGAAATTTACCTTACGTTTTTTACTACATTGCCATTTCGTTGTTGTTAATTTTCTTTGATATCATTTCTTTTACATTTACATTTTCCAATCATATCCTTTAACCCTCGTTTATATACTTTTGCCCATACATTAACCAGTGAAGTTTTAAAGTATGCATACGTATTTGTACATACATATATATATCGCGATCATTTTAGTACATTACCCCCACCCCAATTGGTGGTATATGTATAAACATACATATGTACACAAAGATACAAGTATTCATACGTTTATAGGTCTACATATTTATGTACTTATATATGCATATGGGTGTGAATTACTCTCTGAAAGAGAGTAATAATTCTCAGTAAACGAAAAGACGTTGTAATTTACTGATACAGCGGTTTATAGATTTTATAACGATATGTGTATTTTCTAGAAATAGGATTAGGATTAGTTTATTATAGTTCATTTTGTTGTTGCATGATTTATTTAGGTATTGTGGAGCATGCTTATACGAGGTACGTTTAGTAATTTTAGTTCAGGAGCTTTATTTTATTTTGGTTAGGAGACAATTAATGTAGGTTAATGCAAAAAATTATAGATTAATTACTCGATAAGAGATTGTTAAACATTTTAAGCGCAAAATACGGAAAATTTTTGAATTTATAAATTAATGGAATTTAAGCGTAACAAAAGCCTAAGTTCAAAGGGAAAATAAACATTCTGCCCACCCGACAGGCTCTGAGATCTCATTGCTAGGTAGGGAATGTCCAAGTGAGCCCAATATAATCGGCTTAATATAAACAAAAAACCTAAGGTTTTATGCGATTGGTTTATCGCAAAGCCACTTTCAATGTAATTTTCTTTTGAACTATGAGTTCTTGTCTTGATTTGCATATCATGTGAAATATTATCTACTAAGTTTTCAAGTACCTTAGAGTACTAGCGATTAAACAGTTGTGTATTTATGCTCATAAGTTTATGGAATCTAGATACTAAAGTATTTTCAATAAAGTTTGTTATGCATTGTTATGATTTTGAAATTCGAAATGATCAATAGTTTTGAAATGATGCAGGCATAAGAAAACAGGTAGGTTGCCATTATGAAGTGCGTGTGTAATCTCAAACAAATTTATTATGTTGGGACATCTAAACTAAGTAAAAGCTACGATGTCACGGTGGAGGTAATTCTCGGTATTGGGAGGGTAAAGATGCCTAAGTCGGAAAGTCGTCAGTCGACAACGAAAGTTCAGCGATGTTCATGGTGCAGTGTAATTTTGGTATGCATGCGTTTTGTTATTGTTTATCTTATTTTGGACATGGGACTATCCGTGGAGGTGGAAAGGTTCTGATTTCCATTCACTTAGGAGTGGCCAGAAATGATTCCTTCATTGAGCAGTCCAAGCAGCTCACTACTTCCACGCAGTATGTCCTGGGCAATGGCTTTTCGGAAACCTCCGCTAGCTAGCTAGAGTGAGAAGGCGAAACAAATGAGCATCAAATCAGGTTTAGTAGGTGACTGATGTCACTGAAGCTCATCAAACAATCGGGCATATTCTTTTGTCCTTAGAAGGCGGATGAGCAAAACATACGGGCCAACGGCGGATAGAAACTAAAAGAAGAAAATCCAAGTTCAACATATCGCATCCTGGTCAGCGTCTGATTCATAATGTGCGGCTGCAATCAAATATCCTGGCAGTAGGTAAAATGTAAAAACACGGTAGGCTGGGTTTGCCTCCCGCCACCGTTCATAACGGCAAGTATCCAACTGGTAGATGTCCTCGAAAGTTATAAGGCTGACATTACCGCTATCCAGGAAATGCGATGGACAGGACATGGCTGCACAAGAAAATAAACTACGAAATATACTACAGTTGCCAATAAAAAAAACATGAATTTGGTTGCGGATTTGTAGTTGGCAAAAGACTGCGACATCTAGTCTCTAGGTTCAATCCTGTGAGTGAACGTATAGCCACAATCCGCATAAAAGCGAAATATTTCTATATTTCCGTAATTTGTGTGCATGCCCCGACAGAAGAGAAAGATGATGATGCCAAAGACATATTCTATGAGCTCCTAGAGGAAACGTATGACCGCTGCCCTGGCCAAGACATTAAGATTGTACTAGGAGATTTTAATGCCAAAGTAGGAAGGGAGAATGTGTTTAATACAACTATTGGCAATTTCAGTCTACATGCTGACAGTTCCGACAACGGTATGAGACTGGTTGTCTTTGCCGCGACAAAAAACAGGGTCATTAGTGGTACAAGATTCCAGCATAAAGACATCCACAAGGCTACTTGGGTATCCCCTGTTCAGAGAACTAAGAACCAAATTGAACCAATGTAATGGACGTACGAGTGATCAGAGGAGCTAACATCGATTCTGATCACTACCTGGTAGCAGCAAAGGTTCGCACAAGATTAAGTAGAGCGAAAATCGTACGAAATCAGACGCAGAGAAAGCTGGACATCGGAAAGCTGCAATTGCCAGAGGTAGCCACAGCCTACTCAAGGAAGCTCTCGCAAGTTTTGGCACAGAACCCACCCCCTCCCGATGGCGATCCTGATGCGCAGTGGAAACCCATTTCCGACTCTATAAAAACTGCCGCAACAACCGTACTTGGTTTCGAAAAACCGCTTCGCAATAAACCGTGGTACGATGAAGAGTGTCGCATTGCAAATGACGAAAAGAACGCTGCACATAGGCCAATGCTTCAGTCAATTGCAACGCGAGCTGCGACTGAGCGGTATAGGGAGAACAGAAAGGAGGTAAATCGTCTCTTTAGGCGTAATAAACGGCAGTTGAGAAAGCGCGAGAGTGAGAAAATTAAGTCATACAGAAGGAAGATCGAAGCCCGATAATTCTACCAAAAAGTCAAAAACGAAACTAATAGATATGGTTCAGGGCCCCCTTCTGTAAAGACAAGGACGGAAATCTAATCGCAGATGTGCAGAGTATGTTGGGTATATGGAGATATCATTTCTCCGCGCTACTGGTACCTGAGATATCCAATGACGAGACAATCGATCTAAATTTGGACGACGACGTCGATTGCCCCCCTCTTAACCAAGACGAGGTCAGAACAGCTATTGCCCGGCTTAAGAACAATAAAGCCGCAGGAGCCGATGGATTACCGACGGAGCTGTTTAAGGCTGGCGGCGATGAGCTGATACGGTGCATGCATCAGCTCATTAGCAAAATTTGGTTAGATGAATGCATGCCCGGCGATTGGAGTCTCAGTGTACTATGTCCCATATTTAAAAAAGGTGACCCGGGTATCTGTGCCAGCTACCGTGGAATAAGCCCTTTATCCATAGCATATAAGGTTCTATCAAGTATAATGTGCGAAAGACTAAAACCAATTATCGCTGACCTGATTGGACCATACCAGTGTGGCTTTAGGCCTGGAAAATCGACAACTGACCAGATTTTCACGCTACGCCAAATCCTGGAGAAGACACACGAAAAACAAATCGACACCTATCATCTATTTATCGATTATAAAGTGGCCCTCGATAGTCCGATACGGAAGAAACTCTATGAAGCAATGTCTGAGCTTGGTATTCCTGCAAAACTCATACGCCTTTGCAGGATGACCTTGACGAACACCAAATCCGCAGTGAAAGTTGGTAAGGATCTTACCGAACCTTTGGAAACTAAGCGAGGCCTCAGGCAAGGCGACACCCTATCGTGCGACCTCTTTAACATCTTAATGGAGATCATTATGAGAAAAGCTGAAGTCAACATGAATAAAACCAGCAGCAGCAAAAGTCACGTGCTGCTCGCGTATGCTGATGATATAGATATCATTGGGCGCACAATTAGAGAAGTTACTGCGGTTTTTTCGAGAATTGAGAAGGAGTCAGCAAAAGTGGGTCTGACGGTAAATGAGGACAAGACAAAATTAATGGTTTCAACGAACAGGGCCTCCACGCGATTAGACCAAAGCGTGAATGTGAATTCTAATGTAGATTTAAGACCAAAGCTCAGAGATTTAAAAACCTTACACTTGAGAGTAAAGGAATATAAAGAGGCTAGAGACAGCATTTTTGCAGTGATTTCGGAAAAAATTAGGAAAGCTCGTGAGAGATATTCGAGACGCAGAAGTCTAAGGAAAGAGATAGCGTCTACAACTCTTTTTGAGGGGAAGACAATCGCCTTTACGCGAAGATTGGTGTTAATGGAAACCCAATAGTAGGGCTACTTGACAGTGGAGCAACAGTTACCTCTCTGGGGAAGAATTGTCTTCAATTTGTTGGAAAATTTGGTCTTGAGATTCATCATTACAGATCAGCAGTTAGGACGGCAGACGGCAGTGCTCACAACATTGTTGGTCGTGTCAGGACTAGTGTCCACCTCAATAATATGGACCATGTGATCACATTCTACTTGGTTCCAACATTGAACCGCGAACTATTTTTAGGCATAGACTTTATGAAACTTTTCAAGGTTTTTGCAAGTATGGATAATTTGAACATAAACGGAATTGATTTAGGCGAAGGCGTTGAACTTCAGGATCCTGATAAACATCTTCTATCCACATGGCAACGCGAGAGTTTAGATGCAGTGATCGACAAGTTTCCGTGCTTTTCCAAGTTTGGTTTAGGAAAACTCACTTGGACACCATAAGCATTTTTTACATTTTATGGTCATGCCTTTTGGGTTGTGTAACGCAACCCAAAGGTTATGTCGTCTTATGGATAAAGTGATTCCCTCAGCACTGTGAGAACGCGATTTCGTCTATCTGGACGATCTTTTGGTGGTCTCCCAGATTTCCAGACCCATTTCAAAGTTTTTTCCCATGTGGCAAATTGCTTGTCGTGCGCCGGTCTGACTATCAATGTGATCAAATCAAAATTCTGTTTTAGAGAACTTAGATATTTAGGCTATATCGTTGGTAGAGGTCAGATTAAACCTGATCCGGGAAAAGTTAACACCATTACAAAATATGTGTATCCTAAAACACCGAAACAAGTCATGAGTTTTATGGGAGCAACCGGCTGGTATCTATCGTAAATTTATGTGGAACTATGCGATCATTGCCGCCCCGATATTTGATACCTTAAAGAAAGGAAAGATCTTTAATTTCACCGAAGACGCCAAAGGCGCTTTTCTAGTCCCGTTTTCCATCCAGATTTCGCGAGACATTTCTACATCCAATGTGATGCATCGGATGTAGGAATTGGCGTCGTGTTGTTTTAGAAGGATGATTTGGAAGGCGAACATCCGATTGCGTATTTTTCGCATAAATTAACTTCTGCGCAACGAAACTATTCAGTCACGGAGCGGGAATGTCTAGCGGTAGTCTTGGCGGTCAAAAAGTTTAGACCATATGTGGAATTAATGCCATTCACAGTCATCACGGACCATAGTAGCTTGAAGTGGTTAATGTCTCACAAAGACTTAAGTGAACGTTTGGCGAGATGGAGTTTACTTCTCCAAGGATACGATTTTAAAGTAGAGCATAGGCAGGTAAGCCAAAATGTTGTACCCGATACCCTATCGCGCTATCAGATGGAGGAGGTAATCGCCAACCTAAGCGGACTTTTGGATTTGTCCTCAGAAGCTTTCAAATCAGAGGATTATCTTCAGCTTATTAACGTCGTGAAGGAGAAAGCAGATCAGTTACCTGATCTTAAAGTCACAGATGGAATAGTGTATAAGCGGACACGTCGTTATGACGGAGTTGCTTTGAATGAAGATTTTTGTTGGAAATTATGGGTTCCTTTGGAACTTACTGCCGGTATTATAGAGAGGAACATAATCCACCCGAGTCAGCACACGGAGGTTTCTCGAAAACTCTATTCAGAGTTAGAGAATATTTTTATTGGCCCAATCTTAATACGCAGGTAAGAAACTATGTTAGAAATTGTCGAGTATGTAAGGTAACAAAACCTGCCAGCATAACTCTGAGACCACCAATGGGAAGCGAGAGTCCAGCGGAAAGACCGTTTCAGCGAGTATACGAAGTTTTTCTCAGCCCACATCACATGTCTAAAGCAGGTAATTTTTATATTTTCATTGTTGTTGATCAATTGACAAAATTTGTGTTTTTGAAAGCAATGTCCAAAGCAAACAGTCGAAATGTAGTAAGATTCTTAATTTCGGAAATGTTTCACAAGTTTGGTACACCTGAGACCATTGTTTCTGACAATGGCCAGCAATTCGTGAGTAAGGAATTCGCAGACGTTGTAAAAAACTTCGGAGTTAGACACATTCGAACCGCTACTCACTCTCCACAGGCTAACGCGTCACTGCGCGTGAACCAGTCTATTCTGGCAGCGATACGTGCTTACCTGGAGGACAACCACTGTGAGTGGGATAAGTATTTATCCGAGATTGAGTACTCATTGCGTTCATCTGTGCATAGTTCCATAGGTGTCACACCATATTTTTCACCTTTCGAAATGAATATGGTAGGTCACGGTAGTTTTTACCGAATTGATCGAAAACTAAAGGCTGAGAGCGAAATTATTCCGACATCGGCAAAAATGGAATTAATGCGACAGAAAATTAGAGAGAATTTTCACAAGAAATCAGGGGACATACAGTACTCGATGTCGCTCCGCTAAGTTCGTTCCTGGACAGGAAGTTTATAGAAGAAACTTCCAACAAAGTGATTTTAGGAACACCTTTAACGCAAAACTCGCCAGAAAATTTCTACGCTGTAGGATAGTCAAACCTGTAGGTAATAGCTTGTACGACGTGGAAGACCTACAGGGTAAGTTGTTAGGAATTTTTCATGCGAAGGATCTAAAGCAATAGTGAGGGAAATGTTAGTTTCTGATAGTTTAGTTGAATGGACGGTGAACTAGACAGCATCCATGAGCACATGTGTTCCAAGTTTAGAACGCAGAGGAGAGCCGATATAAATGTGCCGGGTTTTCCCTCCTATCCTTGAACATGGATGATAGCAGGATGGTTGGGTTTGTCATGTGCACCCTTAGAGGAAACAAACCTCAATAATAGGTGCATATAAGTTTCATTCGCCACCCCAGACAAAACACACCCAATGTAAGGATCTGGCAATGCCGTAGAGTGGTATTTCTACCCAAGAGAATGGCAGCACAGCAAAACTTCTTGGGCGAGGCATTTCCGGCATTTCTTTCTATTAGCGGCAATCAAATCGATCAGAAGTAATCTTCAGCGATCCAACCAAGTTTATTACGAAAGCCAGCTAGAACGTACAGAAAACGTAGAGAAAGCAGCGATACATCATTTGACGGTGCACTTTTGTAATTCCGTGCGAAGAAGTCTTTGGAAAAAAAGGCGACGAAAACAAAAACCTAAATACAAAAGAAAATCACGAAACTCGGGTAAGTTTCCAGGATATAGGAAGAATGGGCGTCTAATTAGATAAGACGTGAAGCTAATACTCTTTGCTTTTGTTTGTAAGTTTTGCCCATCAGGTAGTTCGTGAGCATATTGATTTGGCGAACGAATTGGAAATTATATTAGTAAAAAACTTGAAAGTCTTCTTTACGGTGGAACACGCGGAACTTCAAAGTTTCGTAACCAACGATTAAGTCCAGGGGCTTATCCAAGTGAGCGGCTCAGTGTCCGGGTCTCTGACCCTTTTAGGTGACGACCGTCGGCCTCGAGCTTCTCCAGGATAAATCCCTGGGCGAGTTGTTTCGAGGGACCGAGAAGGGAAGCGCTACTGCCGAATAGTCGATATACGGCAAGTCAAAAGCCCAAATACAAAATTTAGAGCACACGAATAAAACGCCACAAAAACATTTTTCAACAGTGCCAAATCAGCCACCAATAATCAAATTTTTAAACACCAGCCGTAGCAACATTTCTTTGGCAACAAAGTTGGGAACATTACCCGTATACAATACAATAAGCGAGACAACAACAATAGACTACGTCACATCAGACCACATCTTATCAACGACCACAACAATCATCATCTCACTAATTTCATTAAAAAATCATTTCATCATCAACCCCCATTTCATCAAAGAATCGGTAAGTTCATCAGATTCTTTAAATTATTTGAGCCGATTAAGGGACGTATCCCGTAAAGTCAGGGTTTAGTAACCATAAAGCTTTCGTCCAAGACCATCCTTCAAAAGTGACAATCCAAAGGAACACTTCTCAGTCCTCTAAGAACAATGATCCAAAGGTTGGAAAAATCCCAACCCAATGCTAATTCTAAGAATACGGCCAAAAGAAAATATCCAATTAACGTAAATTAAAACAAAATCTGAAGAAAACTGTTACGGAAATACGTGAATCAGAAATTAAAGTTGCTAGAATATTAAGAAATAAGAAAATTAAGAAATAAGAAGATTAAGAAATAAGAAAATTTTACTGAATCCGTTAAAAATTAGGATCTAAGAAAAGAAATAGAATTCTTGTAATTACGGAGTATAAAGTAAAACACTGGAATGGCTAACAATTTGTCCAGCGGTATGAAATTTACCTTACGTTTTTTACTACATTGCCATTTCGTTGTTGTTAATTTTCTTTGATATCATTTCTTTTACATTTACATTTTCCAATCATATCATTTAACCCTCGTTTATATACTTTTGCCCATACATTAACCAGTGAAGTTTTAAAGTATGCATACGTATTTGTACATACATATATATATCGCGATCATTTTAGTACATTACCCCCACCCCAATTGGTGGTATATGTATAAACATACATATGTACACAAAGATACAAGTATTCATACGTTAATAGGTCTACATATTTATGTACTTATATATGCATATGGGTGTGAATTACTCTCTGAAAGAGAGTAATAATTCTCAGTAAACGAAAAGACGTTGTAATTTACTGATACAGCGGTTTATAGATTTTATAACGATATGTGTATTTTCTAGAAATAGGATTAGGATTAGTTTATTATAGTTCATTTTGTTGTTGCATGATTTATTTAGGTATTGTGGAGCATGCTTATACGAGGTACGTTTAGTAATTTTAGTTCAGGAGCTTTATTTTATTTTGGTTAGGAGACAATTAATGTAGGTTAATGCAAAAAATTATAGATTAATTACTCGATAAGAGATTGTTAAACATTTTAAGCGCAAAATACGGAAAAATTTTGAATTTATAAATTAATGGAATTTAAGCGTAACAAAAGCCTAAGTTCAAAGGGAAAATAAACATTCTGCCCACCCGACAGGCTCTGAGATCTCATTGCTAGGTAGGGAATGTCCAAGTGAGCCCAATATAATCGTCTTAATATAAACAAAAAACCTAAGGTTTTATGCGATTGGTTTATCGCAAAGCCACTTTCAATGTAATTTTCTTTTGAACTATGAGTTCTTGTCTTGATTTGCATATCATGTGAAATATTATCTACTAAGTTTTCAAGTACCTTAGAGTACTAGCGATTAAACAGTTGTGTATTTATGCTCATAAGTTTATGGAATCTAGATACTAAAGTATTTTCAATAAAGTTTGTTATGCATTGTTATGATTTTGAAATTCGAAATGATCAATAGTTTTGAAATGATGCAGGCATAAGAAAACAGGTAGGTTGCCATTATGAAGTGCGTGTGTAATCTCAAACAAATTTATTATGTTGGGACATCTCAACTAAGTAAAAGCGACGATGTCACGGTGGAGGTAATTCTCGGTATTGGGAGGGTAAAGATGCCTAAGTCGGAAAGTCGTCAGTCGACAACGAAAGTTCAGCGATGTTCATGGTGCAGTGTAATTTTGGTATGCATGCGTTTTGTTATTGTTTATCTTATTTTGGACATGGGACTATCCGTGGAGGTGGAAAGGTTCTGATTGCCATTCACTTGGGAGTGGCCAGAAATGATTCCTTCATTGAGCAGTCCAAGCAGCTCACTACTTCCACGCAGTATGTCCTGGGCAATGGCTTTTCGGAAACCTCCGCTAGCTAGCTAGAGTGAGAAGGCGAAACAAATGAGCATCAAATCAGGTTTAGTAGGTGACTGATGTCACTGAAGCTCATCAAACAATCGGGCATATTCTTTTGTCCTTAGAAGGCGGATGAGCCAAACATACGGGCCAACGGCGGATAGAAACTAAAAGAAGAAAATCCAAGTTCAACATATCGCATCCTGGTCAGCGTCTGATCCATAATGTGCGGCTGCAATCAAATATCCTGGCAGTAGGTAAAATGTACAAACACGGTAGGCTGGGTTTGCCTCCCGCCACCGTTCATAATGGCAAGTATCCAACTGGCAGATGTCCTCGAAAGTTATAAGGCTGACATTACCGCTATCCAGGAAATGCGATGGACAGGACATGGCTGCACAAGAAAATAAACTACGAAATATACTACAGTTGCCATGAAAAAAAACATGAATTTGGTTGCGGATTTGTAGTTGGCAAAAGACTGCGACATCTAGTGTCTAGGTTCAATCCTGTGAGTGAACGTATAGCCACAATCCGCATAAAAGCGAAATATTTCTATATTTCCGTAATTTGTGTGCATGCCCCGACAGAAGAGAAAGATGATGATGCCAAAGACATATTCTATGAGCTCCTAGAGGAAACGTATGACCGCTGCCCTGGCCAAGACATTAAGATTGTACTAGGAGATTTTAATGCCAAAGTAGGAAGGGAGAATGTGTTTAATACAACTATTGGCAATTTCAGTCTACATGCTGACAGTTCCGACAACGGTATGAGACTGGTTGTCTTTGCCGCGACAAAAAACAGGGTCATTAGTGGTACAAGATTCCAGCATAAAGACATCCACAAGGCTACTTGGGTATCCCCTGTTCAGAGAACTAAGAACCAAATTGAACCAATGTAATGGACGTACGAGTGATCAGAGGAGCTAACATCGATTCTGATCACTACCTGGTAGCAGCAAAGGTTCGCACAAGATTAAGTAGAGCGAAAATCGTACGAAATCAGACGCAGAGAAAGCGGGACATCGGAAAGCTGCAATTGCCAGAGGTAGCCACAGCCTACTCAAGGAAGCTCTCGCAAGTTTTGGCACAGAACCCACCCCCTCCCGATGGCGATCCTGATGCGCAGTGGAAACCCATTTCCGACTCTATAAAAACTGCCGCAACAACCGTACTTGGTTTCGAAAAACCGCTTCCCAATAAACCGTGGTACGATGAAGAGTGTCGCATTGCAAATGACGAAAAGAACGCTGCACATAGGCCAATGCTTCAGTCAATTGCAACGCGAGCTGCGACTGAGCGGTATAGGGAGAACAGAAAGGAGGTAAATCGTCTCTTTAGGCGTAATAAACGGCAGTTGAGAAAGCGCGAGAGTGAGAAAATTAAGTCATACAGAAGGAAGATCGAAGCCCGATAATTCTACCAAAAAGTCAAAAACGAAACTAATAGATATGGTTCAGGGCCCCCTTCTGTAAAGACAAGGACGGAAATCTAATCGCAGATGTGCAGAGTATGTTGGGTATATGGAGATATCATTTCTCCGCGCTACTGGTACCTGAGATATCCAATGACGAGACAATCGATCTAAATTTGGACGACGACGTCGATTGCCCCCCTCTTAACCAAGACGAGGTCAGAACAGCTATTGCCCGGCTTAAGAACAATAAAGCCGCAGGAGCCGATGGATTACCGACGGAGCTGTTTAAGGCTGGCGGCGATGAGCTGATACGGTGCATGCATCAGCTCATTAGCAAAATTTGGTTAGATGAATGCATGCCCGGCGATTGGAGTCTCAGTGTACTATGTCCCATATTTAAAAAAGGTGACCCGGGTATCTGTGCCAGCTACCGTGGAATAAGCCTTTTATCCATAGCATATAAGGTTCTATCAAGTATAATGTGCGAAAGACTAAAACCAATTATCGCTGACCTGATTGGACCATACCAGTGTGGCTTTAGGCCTGGAAAATCGACAACTGACCAGATTTTCACGCTACGCCAAATCCTGGAGAAGACACACGAAAAACAAATCGACACCTATCATCTATTTATCGATTATAAAGTGGCCCTCGATAGTCCGATACGGAAGAAACTCTATGAAGCAATGTCTGAGCTTGGTATTCCTGCAAAACTCATACGCCTTTGCAGGACGACCTTGACGAACACCAAATCCGCAGTGAAAGTTGGTAAGGATCTTACCGAACCTTTGGAAACTAAGCGAGGCCTCAGGCAAGGCGACACCCTATCGTGCGACCTCTTTAACATCTTAATGGAGATCATTATGAGAAAAGCTGAAGTCAACATGAATAAAACCATCAGCAGCAAAAGTCACGTGCTGCTCGCGTATGCTGATGATATAGATATCATTGGGCGCACAATTAGAGAAGTTACTGCGGTTTTTTCGAGAATTGAGAAGGAGTCAGCAAAAGTGGGTCTGACGGTAAATGAGGACAAGACAAAATTAATGGTTTCAACGAACAGGGCCTCCACGCGATTAGACCAAAGCGTGAATGTAAATTCTAATGTAGATTTAAGACCAAAGCTCAGAGATTTAAAAACCTTACACTTGAGAGTAAAGGAATATAAAGAGGCTAGAGACAGCATTTTTGCAGTGATTTCGGAAAAAATTAGGAAAGCTCGTGAGAGATATTCGAGACGCAGAAGTCTAAGGAAAGAGATAGCGTCTACAACTCTTTTTGAGGGGAAGACAATCGCCTTTACGCGAAGATTGGTGTTAATGGAAACCCAATAGTAGGGCTACTTGACAGTGGAGCAACAGTTACCTCTCTGGGGAAGAATTGTCTTCAATTTGTTGGAAAATTTGGTCTTGAGATTCATCATTACAGATCAGCAGTTAGGACGGCAGACGGCAGTGCTCACAACATTGTTGGTCGTGTCAGGACTAGTGTCCACCTCAATAATATGGACCATGTGATCACATTCTACTTGGTTCCAACATTGAACCGCGAACTATTTTTAGGCATAGACTTTATGAAACTTTTCAAGGTTTTTGCAAGTATGGATAATTTGAACATAAACGGAATTGATTTAGGCGAAGGCGTTGAACTTCAGGATCCTGATAAACATCTTCTATCCACATGGCAACGCGAGAGTTTAGATGCAGTGATCGACAAGTTTCCGTGCTTTTCCAAGTTTGGTTTAGGAAAACTCACTTGGACACCATAAGCATTTTTTACATTTTATGGTCATGCCTTTTGGGTTGTGTAACGCAACCCAAAGGTTATGTCGTCTTATGGATAAAGTGATTCCCTCAGCACTGTGAGAACGCGATTTCGTCTATCTGGACGATCTTTTGGTGGTCTCCCAGATTTCCAGACCCATTTGAAAGTTTTTTCCCATGTGGCAAATTGCTTGTCGTGCGCCGGTCTGACTATCAATGTGATCAAATCAAAATTCTGTTTTAGAGAACTTAGATATTTAGGCTATATCGTTGGTAGAGGTCAGATTAAACCTGATCCGGGAAAAGTTAACACCATTACAAAATATGTGTATCCTAAAACACCGAAACAAGTCATGAGTTTTATGGGAGCAACCGGCTGGTATCTATCGTAAATTTATGTCGAACTATGCGATCATTGCCGCCCCGATATTTGATACCTTAAAGAAAAGAAAGATCTTTAATTTCACCGAAGACGCCAAAGGCGCTTTTCTAGTCCCGTTTTCCATCCAGATTTCGCGAGACATTTCTACATCCAATGTGATGCATCGGATGTAGGAATTGGCGTCGTGTTGTTTTAGAAGGATGATTTGGAAGGCGAACATCCGATTGCGTATTTTTCGCATAAATTAACTTCTGCGCAACGAAACTATTCAGTCACGGAGCGGGAATGTCTAGCGGTAGTCTTGGCGGTCAAAAAGTTTAGACCATATGTGGAATTATTGCCATTCACAGTCATCACGGACCATAGTAGCTTGAAGTGGTTAATGTCTCACAAAGACTTAAGTGGACGTTTGGCGAGATGGAGTTTACTTCTCCAAGGATACGATTTTAAAGTAGAGCATAGGCAGGTAAGCTAAAATGTTGTACCCGATACCCTATCGCGCTATCAGATGGAGGAGGTAATCGCCAACCTAAGCGGACTTTTGGATTTGTCCTCAGAAGCTTTCAAGTCAAAGGATTATCTTCAGCTTATTAACGTCGTGAAGGAGAAAGCAGATCAGTTACCTGATCTTAAAGTCACAGATGGAATAGTGTATAAGCGGACACGTCGTTATGACGGAGTTGCTTTGAATGAAGATTTTCGTTGGAAATTATGGGAACATAATTCACCCGAGTCAGCACACGGAGGTTTCTCGAAAACTCTATTCAGAGTTAGAGAATATTTTTATTGGCCCAATCTTAATACGCAGGTAAGAAACTATGTTAGAAATTGTCGAGTATGTAAGGTAACAAAACCTGCCAGCATAACTCTGAGACCACCAATGGGAAGCGAGAGTCCAGCGGAAAGGCCGTTTCAGCGAGTATACGAAGTTTTTCTCAGCCCATATCACAGGTCTAAAGCAGGTAATTTTTATATTTTCATTGTTGTTGATCAATTGACGAAATTTGTGTTTTAGAAAACAATGTCCAAAGCAAACAGTCGAAATGTAGTAAGATTCTTAATTTCGGAAATATTTCACAAGTTTGGTACACCTGAGACCATTGTTTCTGACAATGGCCAGCAATTCGTGAGTAAGGAATTCGCAGACGTTGTAAAAACTTAACGCGTCAGTGAGCGTGAACCAGTCTATTCTGGCAGCGATACGTGCTTACCTGGAGGACAACCACTGTGAGTGGGATAAGTATTTATCCGAGATTGAGTACTCATTGCGTTCATCTGTGCATAGTTCCATAGGTGTCACACCATATTTTTCACCTTTCGAAATGAATATGGTAGGTCACGGTAGTTTTTACCGAATTGCTCGAAAACTAAAGGCTGAGAGCGAAATTATTCCGACATCGGCAAAAATGGAATTAATGCGACAGAAAATTGGAGAAAATTTTCACAAGAAATCAGAGGACATACAGTACTCGATGTCGCTCCGCTAAGTTCGTCCCTGGACAGGAAGTTTATAGAAGAAACTTCCAACAAAGTGATTTTAGGAACACCTTTAACGCAAAACTCGCCAGAAAATTTCTACGCTGTAGGATAGTCAAACCTGTAGGTAATAGCTTGTACGACGTGGAAGACCTACAGGGTAAGTTGATAGGAATTTTTCATGCGAAGGATCTAAAGCAATAGTGAGGGAAATGTTAGTTTCTGATAGTTTAGTTGAATGGACGGTGGACTAGACAGCATCCATGAGCACATGTGTTCAAAGTTTAGAACGCAGAGGAGAGACGATATAAATGTGCCGGGTTTTCCCTCCTATCCTTGAACATGGATGATAGCAGGATGGTTGGATTTGTCATGTGCACCCGTAGAGGAAACAAACCTCAATAATAGGTGCATATAAATTTCATTCGCCACCCCAGACAAAACACACCCAATGTAAGGATCTGGCAATGCCGTAGAGTGGTATTTCTACCCAAGAGAATGGCAGCACAGCAAAACTTCTTGGGCGAGGCATTTCCGGCATTTCTTTCTATTAGCGGCAATTAAATCGATCAGAAGTAATCTTCAGCGATCCAACCAACCCAACCGACGAAAACAAAAACCTAAATACAAAAGAAAATCACGAAACTCGGGCAAGTTTCCAGGATAAAGGAAGAATGGACGTCTAATTAGATAAGACGTGAAGCTAATACTCTTTCGTTTTGTTTGTAAGTTTTGCCCATCAGGTAGTTCGTGAGCATACTGATTTGGCGAACGAATTGAAAATTATATTAGTAAAAAACTTGAAAGTCTTCTTTACGGTGGAACACGCGGAACTTCAAAGTTTCGTAACCAACGATTAAGTCCAGGGGCTTATCCAAGTGAGCGGCTCAGTGTCCGGGTCTCTGACCCTTTTAGGTGACGACCGTCGGCCTCGAGCTCCTCCAGGATAAATCCCTGAGCGAGTTGTTTCGATGGACCGAGAAGGGAAGCGCTACTGCCGAATAGTCGATATACGGCAAGTCAAAAGCCCAAATACAAAATTTAGAGCACACGAATAAAACGCCACAAAAACATTTTTCAACAGTGCCAAATCAGCCACCAATAATCAAATTTTTAAACACCAGCCGTAGCAACATTTCTTTGGCAACAAAGTTGGGAACATTACCCGTATACAATACAATAAGCGAGACAACAACAATAGACTACGTCACATCAGACCACATCTTATCAACGACCACAACAATCATCATCTCACTAATTTCATTAAAAAATCATTTCATCATCAACCCCCATTTCATCAAAGAATCGGTAAGTTCATCAGATTCTTTAAATTATTTGAGCCGATTAAGGGACGTATCCCGTAAAGTCAGGGTAGTGAACCCCAGGCCCGTAAGTTTAGTAACCATAAAGCTTTCGTCCAAGACCATCCTTCAAAAGTGACAATCCAAAGGAACACTTCTCAGTCCTCTAAGAACAATGATCCAAAGGTTGGAAAAATCCCAACCCAATGCTAATTCTAAGAATACGGCCAAAAGAAAATATCCAATTAACGTAAATTAAAACAAAATCTGAAGAAAACTGTTACGGAAATACGTGAATCAGAAATTAAAGTTGCTAGAATATTAAGAAATAAGAAAATTAAGAAATAAGAAGATTAAGAAATAAGAAAATTTTACTGAATCCCTTAAAAATTAGGATCTAAGAAAAGAAATAGAATTCTTGTAATTACGGAGTATAAAGTGAAACACTGGAATGGCTCACAATTTGTCCAGCGGTATGAAATTTACCTTACGTTTTTTACTACATTGCCATTTCGTTGTTGTTAATTAACCACCGTCGGTGGTGCAATGGTTAGTGTGCGCGGCTCTTGTACATGAGATCCTGGGTTCGAACCCGGCTCTGACCACCTTCAAATTTTCTTTCGGCGGCGGTCACCTCGCATAGTGACGGCGACACTATCGAGTATCTAGCCATGAAAAAGCTTCTCAAATTACCGTTCGGAATCGGTGTAAAACTGTAGGTCCCAATCAGTGAGTGAAAACTGGAAAGCGCACAGCTCAGTGATTGTGAGAAGTTCTCCCCAGTCCCTTCATGGGATGTAATGGGAAACCATTTATTTATTTTTTTAATTTTCTTTGATATCATTTCTTTTACATTTACATTTTCCAATCATATCATTTAACCCTCGTTTATATACTTTTGCCCATACGTTAACCAGTGAAGTTTTAAAGTATGCATACGTCTTTGTACATACATATATATATCGCGATCATTTTAGTACATTACCCCCACCCCAATTGGTGGTATATGTATAAACATACATATGTACACAAAGATACAAGTATTCATACGTTAATAGGTCTACACCTTTATGTACTTATATTTACTCTCTGAAAGAGAGTAATAATTCTCAGTAAACGAAAAGACGTTGTAATTTACTGATACAGCGGTTTATAAATTTGATAACGATATGTGTATTTTCTAGAAATAGGATTAGGATTAGTTTATTATAGTTCATTTTGTTGTTGCATGATTTATTTAGGTATTTTGGAGCATGCTTATACGAGGTACGTTTAGTAATTTTAGTTCAGGAGCTTTATTTTATTTTGGTTAGGAGACAATTAATGTAGGTTAATGCGCAAAAAATTATAGATTACTTACTCGATAAGAGATTGTTAAACATTTTAAGCGCAAAATACGGAAAAATTTTGAATTTATAAATTAATGGAATTTAAGCGTAACAAAAGCCTAAGTTCAAAGGGAAAATAAACATTCTGCCCACCCGACAAGCTCTGAGATCTCATTGCTAGGTAGGGAATGTCCAAGTGAGCCCAATATAATCGTCTTAATATAAACAAAAAACCTAAGGTTTTATGCGATTGGTTTATCGCAAAGCCACTTTAAATGTAATTTTCTTTTGAACTATGAGTTCTTGTCTTGATTTGCATATCATGTGAAATATTATCTACTAAGTTTTCAAGTACCTTAGAGTACTAGCGATTAAATAGTTGTGTATTTATGCTCATAAGTTTATGGAATCTAGATACTAAAGTATTTTCAATAAAGTTTGTTATGCATTGTTATGATTTTGAAATTCGAAATGATCAATAGTTTTGAAATGATGCAGGCATAAGAAAACAGGTATGAAGTGCGTGTGTAATCTCGAACAAATTTATTATGTTGGGACATCTAAACTAAATAAAAGCTACGATGTCACGGTGGAGGTAATTCTCGGTATTGGGAGGGTAAAGATGCCTAAGTCGGAAAGTCGTCAGTCGACAACGAAAGTTCAGCGATGTTCATGGTGCAGTGTAATTTTGGTATGCATGCGTTTTGTTATTGTTTATCTTATTTTGGACATGGGACTATCCGTGGAGGTGGAAAGGTTCTGATTGCCATTCACTTGGGAGTGGCCAGAAATGATTCCTTCATTGAGCAGTCCAAGCAGCTCACTACTTCCACGCAGTATGTCCTGGGCAATGGCTTTTCGGAAACCTCCGCTAGCTAGCTAGAGTGAGAAGGCGAAACAAATGAGCATCAAATCAGGTTTAGTAGGTGACTGATGTCACTGAAGCTCATCAAACAATCGGGCATATTCTTTTGTCCTTAGAAGGCGGATGAGCCAAACATACGGGCCAACGGCGGATAGAAACTAAAAGAAGAAAATCCAAGTTCAACATATCGCATCCTGGTCAGCGTCTGATCCATAATGTGCGGCTGCAATCAAATATCCTGGCAGTAGGTAAAATGTACAAACACGGTAGGCTGGGTTTGCCTCCCGCCACCGTTCATAATGGCAAGTATCCAACTGGCAGATGTCCTCGAAAGTTATAAGGCTGACATTACCGCTATCCAGGAAATGCGATGGACAGGACATGGCTGCACAAGAAAATAAACTACGAAATATACTACAGTTGCCATGAAAAAAAACATGAATTTGGTTGCGGATTTGTAGTTGGCAAAAGACTGCGACATCTAGTGTCTAGGTTCAATCCTGTGAGTGAACGTATAGCCACAATCCGCATAAAAGCGAAATATTTCTATATTTCCGTAATTTGTGTGCATGCCCCGACAGAAGAGAAAGATGATGATGCCAAAGACATATTCTATGAGCTCCTAGAGGAAACGTATGACCGCTGCCCTGGCCAAGACATTAAGATTGTACTAGGAGATTTTAATGCCAAAGTAGGAAGGGAGAATGTGTTTAATACAACTATTGGCAATTTCAGTCTACATGCTGACAGTTCCGACAACGGTATGAGACTGGTTGTCTTTGCCGCGACAAAAAACAGGGTCATTAGTGGTACAAGATTCCAGCATAAAGACATCCACAAGGCTACTTGGGTATCCCCTGTTCAGAGAACTAAGAACCAAATTGAACCAATGTAATGGACGTACGAGTGATCAGAGGAGCTAACATCGATTCTGATCACTACCTGGTAGCAGCAAAGGTTCGCACAAGATTAAGTAGAGCGAAAATCGTACGAAATCAGACGCAGAGAAAGCGGGACATCGGAAAGCTGCAATTGCCAGAGGTAGCCACAGCCTACTCAAGGAAGCTCTCGCAAGTTTTGGCACAGAACCCACCCCCTCCCGATGTAGATCCTGATGCGCAGTGGAAACCCATTTCCGACTCTATAAAAACTGCCGCAACAACCGTACTTGGTTTCGAAAAACCGCTTCCCAATAAACCGTGGTACGATGAAGAGTGTCGCATTGCAAATGACGAAAAGAACGCTGCACATAGGCCAATGCTTCAGTCAATTGCAACGCGAGCTGCGACTGAGCGGTATAGGGAGAACAGAAAGGAGGTAAATCGTCTCTTTAGGCGTAATAAACGGCAGTTGAGAAAGCGCGAGAGTGAGAAAATTAAGTCATACAGAAGGAAGATCGAAGCCCGATAATTCTACCAAAAAGTCAAAAACGAAACTAATAGATATGGTTCAGGGCCCCCTTCTGTAAAGACAAGGACGGAAATCTAATCGCAGATGTGCAGAGTATGTTGGGTATATGGAGATATCATTTCTCCGCGCTACTGGTACCTGAGATATCCAATGACGAGACAATCGATCTAAATTTGGACGACGACGTCGATTGCCCCCCTCTTAACCAAGACGAGGTCAGAACAGCTATTGCCCGGCTTAAGAACAATAAAGCCGCAGGAGCCGATGGATTACCGACGGAGCTGTTTAAGGCTGGCGGCGATGAGCTGATACGGTGCATGCATCAGCTCATTAGCAAAATTTGGTTAGATGAATGCATGCCCGGCGATTGGAGTCTCAGTGTACTATGTCCCATATTTAAAAAAGGTGACCCGGGTATCTGTGCCAGCTACCGTGGAATAAGCCTTTTATCCATAGCATATAAGGTTCTATCAAGTATAATGTGCGAAAGACTAAAACCAATTATCGCTGACCTGATTGGACCATACCAGTGTGGCTTTAGGCCTGGAAAATCGACAACTGACCAGATTTTCACGCTACGCCAAATCCTGGAGAAGACACACGAAAAACAAATCGACACCTATCATCTATTTATCGATTATAAAGTGGCCATCGATAGTCCGATACGGAAGAAACTCTATGAAGCAATGTCTGAGCTTGGTATTCCTGCAAAACTCATACGCCTTTGCAGGACGACCTTGACGAACACCAAATCCGCAGTGAAAGTTGGTAAGGATCTTACCGAACCTTTGGAAACTAAGCGAGGCCTCAGGCAAGGCGACACCCTATCGTGCGACCTCTTTAACATCTTAATGGAGATCATTATGAGAAAAGCTGAAGTCAACATGAATAAAACCATCAGCAGCAAAAGTCACGTGCTGCTCGCGTATGCTGATGATATAGATATCATTGGGCGCACAATTAGAGAAGTTACTGCGGTTTTTTCGAGAATTGAGAAGGAGTCAGCAAAAGTGGGTCTGACGGTAAATGAGGACAAGACAAAATTAATGGTTTCAACGAACAGGGCCTCCACGCGATTAGACCAAAGCGTGAATGTAAATTCTAATGTAGATTTAAGACCAAAGCTCAGAGATTTAAAAACCTTACACTTGAGAGTAAAGGAATATAAAGAGGCTAGAGACAGCATTTTTGCAGTGATTTCGGAAAAAATTAGGAAAGCTCGTGAGAGATATTCGAGACGCAGAAGTCTAAGGAAAGAGATAGCGTCTACAACTCTTTTTGAGGGGAAGACAATCGCCTTTACGCGAAGATTGGTGTTAATGGAAACCCAATAGTAGGGCTACTTGACAGTGGAGCAACAGTTACCTCTCTGGGGAAGAATTGTCTTCAATTTGTTGGAAAATTTGGTCTTGAGATTCATCATTACAGATCAGCAGTTAGGACGGCAGACGGCAGTGCTCACAACATTGTTGGTCGTGTCAGGACTAGTGTCCACCTCAATAATATGGACCATGTGATCACATTCTACTTGGTTCCAACATTGAACCGCGAACTATTTTTAGGCATAGACTTTATGAAACTTTTCAAGGTTTTTGCAAGTATGGATAATTTGAACATAAACGGAATTGATTTAGGCGAAGGCGTTGAACTTCAGGATCCTGATAAACATCTTCTATCCACATGGCAACGCGAGAGTTTAGATGCAGTGATCGACAAGTTTCCGTGCTTTTCCAAGTTTGGTTTAGGAAAACTCACTTGGACACCATAAGCATTTTTTACATTTTATGGTCATGCCTTTTGGGTTGTGTAACGCAACCCAAAGGTTATGTCGTCTTATGGATAAAGTGATTCCCTCAGCACTGTGAGAACGCGATTTCGTCTATCTGGACGATCTTTTGGTGGTCTCCCAGATTTCCAGACCCATTTGAAAGTTTTTTCCCATGTGGCAAATTGCTTGTCGTGCGCCGGTCTGACTATCAATGTGATCAAATCAAAATTCTGTTTTAGAGAACTTAGATATTTAGGCTATATCGTTGGTAGAGGTCAGATTAAACCTGATCCGGGAAAAGTTAACACCATTACAAAATATGTGTATCCTAAAACACCGAAACAAGTCATGAGTTTTATGGGAGCAACCGGCTGGTATCTATCGTAAATTTATGTCGAACTATGCGATCATTGCCGCCCCGATATTTGATACCTTAAAGAAAAGAAAGATCTTTAATTTCACCGAAGACGCCAAAGGCGCTTTTCTAGTCCCGTTTTCCATCCAGATTTCGCGAGACATTTCTACATCCAATGTGATGCATCGGATGTAGGAATTGGCGTCGTGTTGTTTTAGAAGGATGATTTGGAAGGCGAACATCCGATTGCGTATTTTTCGCATAAATTAACTTCTGCGCAACGAAACTATTCAGTCACGGAGCGGGAATGTCTAGCGGTAGTCTTGGCGGTCAAAAAGTTTAGACCATATGTGGAATTATTGCCATTCACAGTCATCACGGACCATAGTAGCTTGAAGTGGTTAATGTCTCACAAAGACTTAAGTGGACGTTTGGCGAGATGGAGTTTACTTCTCCAAGGATACGATTTTAAAGTAGAGCATAGGCAGGTAAGCTAAAATGTTGTACCCGATACCCTATCGCGCTATCAGATGGAGGAGGTAATCGCCAACCTAAGCGGACTTTTGGATTTGTCCTCAGAAGCTTTCAAGTCAAAGGATTATCTTCAGCTTATTAACGTCGTGAAGGAGAAAGCAGATCAGTTACCTGATCTTAAAGTCACAGATGGAATAGTGTATAAGCGGACACGTCGTTATGACGGAGTTGCTTTGAATGAAGATTTTCGTTGGAAATTATGGGAACATAATTCACCCGAGTCAGCACACGGAGGTTTCTCGAAAACTCTATTCAGAGTTAGAGAATATTTTTATTGGCCCAATCTTAATACGCAGGTAAGAAACTATGTTAGAAATTGTCGAGTATGTAAGGTAACAAAACCTGCCAGCATAACTCTGAGACCACCAATGGGAAGCGAGAGTCCAGCGGAAAGACCGTTTCAGCGAGTATACGAAGTTTTTCTCAGCCCACATCACATGTCTAAAGCAGGTAATTTTTATATTTTCATTGTTGTTGATCAATTGACAAAATTTGTGTTTTCGAAATGTAGTAAGATTCTTAATTTCGGAAATGTTTCACAAGTTTGGTACACCTGAGACCATTGTTTCTGACAATGGCCAGCAATTCGTGAGTAAGGAATTCGCAGACGTTGTAAAAAACTTCGGAGTTAGACACATTCGAACCGCTACTCACTCTCCACAGGCTAACGCGTCACTGCGCGTGAACCAGTCTATTCTGGCAGCGATACGTGCTTACCTGGAGGACAACCACTGTGAGTGGGATAAGTATTTATCCGAGATTGAGTACTCATTGCGTTCATCTGTGCATAGTTCCATAGGTGTCACACCATATTTTTCACCTTTCGAAATGAATATGGTAGGTCACGGTAGTTTTTACCGAATTGATCGAAAACTAAAGGCTGAGAGCGAAATTATTCCGACATCGGCAAAAATGGAATTAATGCGACAGAAAATTAGAGAGAATTTTCACAAGAAATCAGGGGACATACAGTACTCGATGTCGCTCCGCTAAGTTCGTTCCTGGACAGGAAGTTTATAGAAGAAACTTCCAACAAAGTGATTTTAGGAACACCTTTAACGCAAAACTCGCCAGAAAATTTCTACGCTGTAGGATAGTCAAACCTGTAGGTAATAGCTTGTACGACGTGGAAGACCTACAGGGTAAGTTGTTAGGAATTTTTCATGCGAAGGATCTAAAGCAATAGTGAGGGAAATGTTAGTTTCTGATAGTTTAGTTGAATGGACGGTGAACTAGACAGCATCCATGAGCACATGTGTTCCAAGTTTAGAACGCAGAGGAGAGCCGATATAAATGTGCCGGGTTTTCCCTCCTATCCTTGAACATGGATGATAGCAGGATGGTTGGGTTTGTCATGTGCACCCTTAGAGGAAACAAACCTCAATAATAGGTGCATATAAGTTTCATTCGCCACCCCAGACAAAACACACCCAATGTAAGGATCTGGCAATGCCGTAGAGTGGTATTTCTACCCAAGAGAATGGCAGCACAGCAAAACTTCTTGGGCGAGGCATTTCCGGCATTTCTTTCTATTAGCGGCAATCAAATCGATCAGAAGTAATCTTCAGCGATCCAACCAAGTTTATTACGAAAGCCAGCTAGAACGTACAGAAAACGTAGAGAAAGCAGCGATACATCATTTGACGGTGCACTTTTGTAATTCCGTGCGAAGAAGTCTTTGGAAAAAAAGGCGACGAAAACAAAAACCTAAATACAAAAGAAAATCACGAAACTCGGGTAAGTTTCCAGGATATAGGAAGAATGGGCGTCTAATTAGATAAGACGTGAAGCTAATACTCTTTGCTTTTGTTTGTAAGTTTTGCCCATCAGGTAGTTCGTGAGCATATTGATTTGGCGAACGAATTGGAAATTATATTAGTAAAAAACTTGAAAGTCTTCTTTACGGTGGAACACGCGGAACTTCAAAGTTTCGTAACCAACGATTAAGTCCAGGGGCTTATCCAAGTGAGCGGCTCAGTGTCCGGGTCTCTGACCCTTTTAGGTGACGACCGCCGGCCTCGAGCTTCTCCAGGATAAATCCCTGGGCGAGTTGTTTCGAGGGACCGAGAAGGGAAGCGCTACTGCCGAATAGTCGATATACGGCAAGTCAAAAGCCCAAATACAAAATTTAGAGCACACGAATAAAACGCCACAAAAACATTTTTCAACAGTGCCAAATCAGCCACCAATAATCAAATTTTTAAACACCAGCCGTAGCAACATTTCTTTGGCAACAAAGTTGGGAACATTACCCGTATACAATACAATAAGCGAGACAACAACAATAGACTACGTCACATCAGACCACATCTTATCAACGACCACAACAATCATCATCTCACTAATTTCATTAAAAAATCATTTCATCATCAACCCCCATTTCATCAAAGAATCGGTAAGTTCATCAGATTCTTTAAATTATTTGAGCCGATTAAGGGACGTATCCCGTAAAGTCAGGGTTTAGTAACCATAAAGCTTTCGTCCAAGACCATCCTTCAAAAGTGACAATCCAAAGGAACACTTCTCAGTCCTCTAAGAACAATGATCCAAAGGTTGGAAAAATCCCAACCCAATGCTAATTCTAAGAATACGGCCAAAAGAAAATATCCAATTAACGTAAATTAAAACAAAATCTGAAGAAAACTGTTACGGAAATACGTGAATCAGAAATTAAAGTTGCTAGAATATTAAGAAATAAGAAAATTAAGAAATAAGAAGATTAAGAAATAAGAAAATTTTACTGAATCCGTTAAAAATTAGGATCTAAGAAAAGAAATAGAATTCTTGTAATTACGGAGTATAAAGTAAAACACTGGAATGGCTAACAATTTGTCCAGCGGTATGAAATTTACCTTACGTTTTTTACTACATTGCCATTTCGTTGTTGTTAATTTTCTTTGATATCATTTCTTTTACATTTACATTTTCCAATCATATCATTTAACCCTCGTTTATATACTTTTGCCCATACATTAACCAGTGAAGTTTTAAAGTATGCATACGTATTTGTACATACATATATATATCGCGATCATTTTAGTACATTACCCCCACCCCAATTGGTGGTATATGTATAAACATACATATGTACACAAAGATACAAGTATTCATACGTTAATAGGTCTACACCTTTATGTACTTATATTTACTCTCTGAAAGAGAGTAAAAATTCTCAGTAAACGAAAAGACGTTGTAATTTACTGATACTGCGGTTTATAAATTTGATAACGATATGTGTATTTTCTAGAAATAGGATTAGGATTAGTTTATTATAGTTCATTTTGTTGTTGCATGATTTATTTAGGTATTGTGGAGCATGCTTATACGAGGTACGTTTAGTAATTTTAGTTCAGGAGCTTTATTTTATTTTGGTTAGGAGACAATTAATGTAGGTTAATGCAAAAAATTATAGATTAATTACTCGATAAGAGATTGTTAAACATTTTAAGCGCAAAATACGGAAAAATTTTGAATTTATAAATTAATGGAATTTAAGCGTAACAAAAGCCTAAGTTCAAAGGGAAAATAAACATTCTGCCCACCCGACAGACTCTGAGATCTCATTGCTAGGTAGGGAATGTCCAAGTGAGCCCAATATAATCGGCTTAATATAAACAAAAAACCTAAGGTTTTATGCGATTGGTTTATCGCAAAGCCACTTTAAATGTAATTTTCTTTTGAACTATGAGTTCTTGTCTTGATTTGCATATCATGTGAAATATTATCTACTAAGTTTTCAAGTACCTTAGAGTACTAGCGATTAAATAGTTGTGTATTTATGCTCATAAGTTTATGGAATCTAGATACTAAAGTATTTTCAATAAAGTTTGTTATGCATTGTTATGATTTTGAAATTCGAAATGATCAATAGTTTTGAAATGATGCAGGCATAAGAAAACAGGTAGGTTGCCATTATGAAGTGCGTGTGTAATCTCAAACAAATTTATTATGTTGGGACATCTAAACTAAGTAAAAGCTACGATGTCACGGTGGAGGTAATTCTCGGTATTGGGAGGGTAAAGATGCCTAAGTCGGAAAGTCGTCAGTCGACAACGAAAGTTCAGCGATGTTCATGGTGCAGTGTAATTTTGGTATGCATGCGTTTTGTTATTGTTTATCTTATTTTGGACATGGGACTATCCGTGGAGGTGGAAAGGTTCTGATTTCCATTCACTTAGGAGTGGCCAGAAATGATTCCTTCATTGGGCAGTCCAAGCAGCTCACTACTTCCTCGCAGTATGTCCTGGGCAATGGCTTTTCGAAAACCTCCGCTAGCTAGCTAGAGTGAGAAGGCGAAACAAATGAGCATCAAATCAGGTTTAGTAGGTGACTGATGTCACTGAAGCTCATCAAACAGTAGGTAAAATGTAAAAACACGGTAGGCTGGGTTTGCCTCCCGCCACCATTCATAATGGCAAGTATCCAACTGGCAGATGTCCTCGAAAGTTATAAGGCTGACATTACCGCTATCCAGGAAATGCGATGGACAGGACATGGCTGCACAAGAAAATATACTACAGTTGCCATGAAAAAAAACATGAATTTGGTTGCGGATTTGTAGTTGGCAAAAGACTGCGACATCTAGTCTCTAGGTTCAATCCTGTGAGTGAACGTATAGACACAATCCGCATAAAAGCGAAATATTTGTATATATCCGTAATTTGTGTGCATGCCCCGACAGAAGAGAAAGATGATGATGCCAAAGACATATTCTATGAGCTCCTAGAGGAAACGAATGACCGCTGCCCTGGCCAAGACATTAAGATTGTACTAGGAGATTTTAATGCCAAAGTAGGAAGGGAGAATGTGTTTAATACAACTATTGGCAATTTCAGTCTACATGCTGACAGTTCCGACAACGGTATGAGACTGGTTGACTTTGCCGCGACAAAAAACAGGGTCATTAGTGGTACAAGATTCCAGCATAAAGACATCCACAAGGCTACTTGGGTATCCCCTATTCAAAGAACTAAGAACCAAATTGATCACGTGGTAATTGATGGAAGGCACTCATCCAATGCAATGGACGTACGAGTGATCAGAGGAGCTAACATCGATTCTGATCACTACCTGGTAGCAGCAAAGGTTCGCACAAGATTAAGTAGAGCGAAAATCGTACGAAACCAGACGCAGAGGAAGCTGGACATCGGAAAGCTGCAATTACCAGAGGTAGCCACAGCCTACTCAAGGAAGCTCTCGCAAGTTTTGGCACAGAACCCCCCCCCCCGATGGCGATCCTGATGCGCCGTGGAAACCCATTTCCGACTCTATAAAAACTGCCGCAACAACCGTACTTGGTTTCGAAAAACCGCTTCGCAATAAACCGTGGTACGATGAAGAGTGTCGCATTGCAAATGACGAAAAGAACGCTGCACATAGGTCAATGCTTCAGTCAATTGCAATGCGAGCTGCGACTGAGCGGTATAGGGAGAACAGAAAGGAGGTAAATCGTCTCTTTAGGCGTAATAAACGGCAGTGGAGAAAGCGCGAGAGTGAGAAACTTGAGTCATACAGAAGGAAGAACGAAGCCCGATAATTCTACCAAAAAGTCAAAAACGAAACTAATAGATATGGTTCAGGGCCCCCTTCTGTAAAGACAAGGACGGAAATCTAATCGCAGATGTGCAGAGTATGTTGGGTATATGGAGATATCATTTCTCCGCGCTACTGGTACCTGAGATACCCAATGACGAGACAATCGATCTAAATTTGGACGACGACGGCGATTTCCCCCCTCTTAACCAAGACGAGGTCAGAACAGCTATTGCCCGGCTTAAGAACAATAAAGCCGCAGGAGCCGATGGATTACCGGCGGAGCTGTTTAAGGCTGGCGGCGATGAGCTGATACGGTGCATGCATCAGCTCATTAGCAAAATTTGGTTAGATGAATGCATGCCCGGTGATTGGAGTCTCAGTGTACTATGTCCCATATTTAAAGAAGGTGACCCGGGTATCTGTGCCAGCTACCGTGGAATAAGCCTTTTATCCATAGCATATAAGGTTCTATCAAGTATAATGTGCGAAAGACTAAAACCAATTATCGCTGACCTGATTGGACCATACCAGTGTGGCTTTAGGCCTGGAAAATCGACAACTGACCAGATTTTCACGCTACGCCAAATCCTGGAGAAGACACACGAAAAACAAATCGACACCTATCATCTATTTATCGATTATAAAGCGGCCCTCGATTGTCCGATACGGAAGAAATTCTATGAAGCAATCTCTGAGCTTGGTATTCCTGCAAAACTCATACGCCTTTACAGGATGACCTTGACGAACACCAAATCCGCAGTGAAAGTTGGTAAGGATCTTACCGAACCTTTGGAAACTAAGCGAGGCCTCAGGCAAGGCGACACCCTATCGTACGACCTCTTTAACATCTTAATGGAGATCATTATGAGAAAAGCTGAAGTCAACATGAATAAAACCATCAGCAGCAAAAGTCACATGCTGCTCGCGTATGCTGATGATATAGATATCATTGGGCGCACAATTAGAGAAGTTACTGCGGTTTTTTCGAGAATTGAGAAGGAGTCAGCAAAAGTGGGTCTGACGGTAAATGAGGACAAGACAAAATTAATGGTTTCAACGAACAGGGCCTCCACGCGATTAGACCAAAGCGTGAACGTAGATAACCGTTATAACTTCGAGGTAGTGGACGAATTTATAATCCTCGGATCTGCCGTGAACAAAAACAACAACATCAGCCTTGAGATCAAGCGGAGAATTGTGCTTGCGAATAGATGTTATTTTGGGCTAAGCACGCACTTTAGAGACAAAGCCCTCTCTCTTGAGTAACAAAAGTCCAGCTGTACCAGACTCTCATTCCACCTGTCTTGCTTTATGGCGCAGAATCCTGGGTCCTATCGCAAGCAGACGAAACGTCTTTAGGGGTCTTCGAGAGAAGAATACTCCGAAAAATGTATAAGCATTATGAGCTTTATCCTGACAATGACATAGTTAAGCGGATCAAGATAACGCGATTGCGCTGGCTAGGCCATGTCAGTAGAATGGATGAAGACGAACCAGCACGAAGGGTTTTCGAAACCGAATTCGAAGGAAGACGAAAAATCGGAAGACCAAGACCCCGCTGGAGGGATCAGGTTGACGAATCCCTGCGTACACTTGGTATTGCCAACTGGAGAAATAAAGCTAAAGATCGAACTGGTTGGCGAAATATGCTATCTTCGTTTTGTAAGGTCCCTGACCCCCAGGGGTTGTCCGAGACCGGATAAGTAAGTAAGTATTTTTGGAGTTCTTGACGCATGTTCTTATGCATGTGTTTTGTTATTGTTTACCTTATTTGTGGAGTTCTTGAAACAAGGTGTGTTATTGGGGAAGGTTTCCTTCTCTCTTTTCGTTCTTTATTTTTTAATTTTTTCATTCTTCGGAGTTTCACTTTTGTATGGCTTCGGTTTGTCACCGTAGCCTAGCTGGCATGATTTTAGAAATGTCATCGCATCCAGAGAACGATCAACAAGGACCACCCCCTCCATGCCGGCGCAGTTGAGAATCTGGAGGAATCAGTTCCATGCATTTGGTGGGTATGACATAATGGCACACAGCGTAGGGCCCGAAAAGGTCCTACCTAAGTGGTGCCAGGAGTAGTCGTACCCTCACTGTATAGAATATGTGACATAATGTCGCCCCGGCACTTGTAGTGGCCATATGACACAGGGGCGCCCAACAGGGAACAGAAATGCTATTGCCAACGTGGGAGTCATATGTGCTGTGCCTGCAGCTTTGGACTAATTCCATGCGTTAGTGAACATATGACATAATGGCGCCCAACGTGGGGCCAGGTATGGTAACACCCTAGGTTTCACAACGTGGGGCCCGAAACAATAACACCCTAACATTCAATTAATATCGTTTTTTTCTTTTTTACGTTTACCGTTAGATCGCGTTTTATACGAACCACGTAAGTCCAATTTAGGTAGCCTAAGAGTCCCTAACGCGTTGCGACGTTGCGGAATATGAAGTCGTGAATTAGTCTCGAGCGTGGAATAATTTCTAGTTAGTACAGCTTTTATGAAGCCGTGAGGATGAGAACCCTTGTTGCTAACTTAGAATTGTAGTTGCAATAGAGTAGAGTAAAGTTTAAATTGTATAGTTTTTTTACTTGTTCGTTCGCGTCTTCAAGGTAAGTAAGGTCCTGTAGTCCCGATATTGAAGTTTTATTCTATTTCGCGTTGCACAGTTACTTTCTTACTCATCTTGGATATCCTGACCTAGAACAATCGCTTTAGTTTCAGTAATTTTATTTCATTGTAATAGACCATAAGTTTTGATTTGATTTGTTGGTGATTGGACTACGGTAAGTCACACTACATATACTCCTTCGTTGAGTGTTAGTGTTTGCAACTGAGTTCGTTCACAGTGAAGATATGATGAGCTCCAATACTTAAAGTTTTTTTTAACACTTTTCAACATTTTTCATTGAACGGTCGGAAATTAGTTGTAAGAATATACATAAGTTATTTTCTCTTTGGGTTATACACACACTTTTCGTTATGGCATTACCGTTTATTTTTAGACAGATTTTTATTATTTCTAATTTGCTTTTTTATTTTATTTTTTTTTTCAGTTATACTAACTTTTTACTTTTACTCTATAATATTAACTGAATTTCTCTGATAGTATCATAATAATATAGAATTTTATTTTATCTTAATTTCATCGTTTGTTTCTTTTGCTATTTGCTTAATTTTCGGATTTCAGTTTACAGGAAAACATTAGTAAGTTTGTTTTTCTGATAATTGTATGATCTTTAGGTTTGATTTTACGCTCATAGTAAAATCTGAATTTTAATATTCATTAATTTGGTTTGAAAACCAATTCGTTTGATTGGCGGTTGATTTTGAAAATTTAATATATTTTTGGTAATATATTTTTGTTGATTTTGGTTGTTTTCGATTCGTTTTTATTTTGATTTGCTGAATTGTTATCACTTTGGTAAGTATTCGTTCTACCCAATATGGATACAGAAGGCTCAACACCTTCTGTGACTTCAACAGCAGTGGCAGTCAATCCATCCGTGACCACGGTGGTACAGAGTGGACAGTCTACGGTTTTGACATCCACAGGGGTTGCGAATGTTCACCATGCAGCTGGCAGTGCGGTATCGGATCAGATACGAGAGAATTCAGCGAACACCGGTAATTTGCTTTCGACCCAAGGTGCAACGAGTCCTTCACCAACTTATAATAATCTTACGGTTAATGAGGTGCAGAACGGAACTGTTCTTCATCCGAATGCGATTCCTTGGAGTGCGGTCCAACAGCAACAGCAACACTGGTGTTCACTGCCGGCATATGGCCAGGATTATCAGGGTAATATCCGAACTTCTAAACCGAATTATCAACGGAAGTCGAGATCAAATCAACAAAGTTTTCGTCCAGCTTTTAGTTACAGTCAACAATATGTACAAACGCCTGCGTTACCGCGGATGCTACCTGCCTTACCCAGGCCGTAATCAGGTTTATTTCCAACACCGGTAGGATTAGGTCCGTTTTCGCAGAGTATTTTGTTTGTAAATTGTTTTGCAGCAACAGCGGTCCAATGGTTTACCTTCACAACATTTGGGAACAGGCAATGTGCCGCCGACTCAGCAATCGCAGCAGCAGCAGCAGTCGACGAGGCAGCAGCAGTTACCACCTGCTAACAGCCAAGCAATACGAAATCCCACAATTGTGGCCTCGAATTCTAGGTATCCGGTTGCTCAGCAGCAGAACAACTGTAATACGCAGTCACCATTTAACCAGTCGGAGCGATCTGCAAAGACGATGAATGTACAGAACTTTATTATTCGAGTGACCGAGATGAAACGAGATTTACATTGTTCTGAGGAAGATCTTGTCCCGAAGTTTCACCAGCTTTTGGAGAATCCAGCCCTAGATTGGTGCTGGAATCAACGGAAATTGGCCCAATTTAACACCTACAAAGATATCGTAGCAGCATTATTGGCGCAATATAAAAGATTCGAGAGCGAATTTCGAATTCAAAGCCAAATTTTAAACCGACGACAACTTCCGCAAGAATCTTTTGAAGAATTATTTAATGCGATCGTGAGGCTTAGAAATCAGCAGAAGACACCATATGCTGAGAAAGATATTGTTGAGATAATTAAAGGAAATTTGAAACCATCTCTGGCGCAGCTGATTTTTGCAGCAAAATATGAAACGTTACCAGAATTAAGTCAAGAGGCAAAGAGAGCCGAAAATCTAATGGCAGCCAAGCGGCAGCAGTACTCGCAACGCCAGCAGTACAACCCAGTCTAGTTTGGAAGTGGATGCTATCCGGTCGCAGGCTCATTACACATGTTGGAATTGCCGAAACATGGGTCACGGCTGGGTAGACTGTAAGATGCCAAGAAGATTTTTCTGCTTTCGATGCGGACATGACAACGTGATACTCCAGATTGCCCTAGGTGTCAGGGAAACGGACCACGAAACCCGTCTCAAACTGGGGACACAAGGTTAACACCGGCTTAAACCCAGTCACCACCCAGAATCTGAATATTACAGATAGAAAAATTACCTTGCTAGTGAATGAAAATCGGAATGTAAATTCTAATGTAGATTTAAGACCAAAGCTCAGAGATTTAAAACCCTTACACTTGAGAGTAAAGGAATATAAAGAGGCTAGAGACAGCATTTTTGCAGTGATTTCGGATAAAATTAGGAAAGATCGTGAGAGATATTCGAGACGCAGAAGTCTAAGGAAAGAGATAGCGTCTACAACTCTTTTTGAGGGGAAGACAATCGCTTTTACGCGAAGATTGGTGTTAATGGAAACCCAATAGTAGGGCTACTCGACAGTGGAGCAACAGTTACCTCTCTGGGGAAGAATTGTCTTCAATTTGTTGGAAAATTTGGTCTTGAGATTCATCATTACAGATCAGCAGTTAGGACGGCAGTGCTCACAACATTGTTGGTCGTGTCAGGACTAGTGTCCACTTCAATAATATGGACCATGTGATCACATTCTACTTGGTTCCAACATTGAACCGCGAACTATTTTTAGGCATAGACTTTATGAAACTTTTCAAGGTTTTTGCAAGTATGGATAATTTGAACATGAACGGAATTGATTTAGGCGAAGGCGTTGAACTTCAGGATCCTGATAAACATCTTCTATCCACATGGCAACGCGAGAGTTTAGATGCAGTGATCGACAAGTTTCCGTGCTTTTCGAAGTTTGGTTTAGGAAAACTCACTTGGACACCATAAGCATTTTTTACATTTTACGGTCATGCCTTTTGGGTTGTGTAACGCAGCCCAAACGTTATGTCGTCTTATGGATAAAGTGATTCCCTCAGCACTGTGAGAACGCGATTTCGTCTATCTGGACGATCTTTTGGTAGTCTCCCAGATTTCCAGACCCATTTGGAAGTTTTTTCCCATGTGGCACATTGCTTGTCGTGCGCCGGTCTGACTATCAATGTGATCAAATCAAAATTCTGTTTTAGAGAACTTAGATATTTAGGCTATATCGTTGGTAGAGGTCAGATTAAACCTGATCCGGGAAAAGTTGACACCATTACAAAATATGTGTATCCTAAAATACCGAAACAAGTCATGAGTTTTATGGGTGCAACCGGCTGGTATCTATCGTAAATTTATTTCGAACTATGCGATCATTGCCGCCCCGATATTTGATACCTTAAAGAAAGGAAAGATCTTTAATTTCACCGAAGACGCCAAAGGCGCTTTTCTAGTCCCGTTTTCCATCCAGATTTCGAGAGACATTTCTACATCCAATGTGATGCATCGGATGTAGGAATTGGCGTCGTGTTGTTTTAGAAGGATGATTTGGAAAGCGAACATCCGATTGCGTATTTTTCGCATAAATTAACTTCTGCGCAACGAAACTATTCAGTCACGGAGCGGGAATGTCTAGCGGAAGTCTTGGCGGTCAAAAAGTTTAGACCATATGTGGAATTAATGCCATTCACAGTCATCAGGGACCATAGTAGCTTGAAGTGCTTAATGTCTCACAAAGACTTAAGTGGACGTTTGGCGAGATGGAGTTTACTTCTCCAAGGATACGATTTTAAAGTAGAGCATAGGCAGGTAAGCCAAAATGTTGTACCCGATACCCTATCGCGCTATCAGATGGAGGAGGTAATCGCCAACCTAAGCGGACTTTTGGATTTGTCCTCAGAAGCTTTGAAATCAGAGGATTATCTTCAGCTTATTAACGTCGTGAAGGAGAAAGCAGATCAGTTACCTGATCTTAAAGTCACAGATGGAATAGTGAATAAGCAGACACGTCGTTATGACGGAGTTGCTTTGAATGAAGATTTTTGTTGGAAATTATGGGTTCCTTTGGAACTTACTGCCGGTATTATAGAGAGGAACATAATCCACCCGAGTCAGCATACGGAGGTTTCTCGAAAACTCTATTCAGAGTTAGAGAATATTTTTATTGGCCCAATCTTAATACGCAGGTAAGAAACTATGTTAGAAATTGTCGAGTATGTAAGGTAACAAAACCTGCCAGCATAACTCTGAGACCACCAATGGGAAGCGAGAGCCATATCACAGGTCTAAAGCAGGTAATTTTTATATTTTCATTGTTGTTGATCAATTGACGAAATTTGTGTTTTTGAAAGCAATGTCCAAAGCAAACAGTCGAAATGTAGTAAGATTCTTAATTTCGGAAATATTTCACAAGTTTGGTACACCTGAGACCATTGTTTCTGACAATGGCCAGCAATTCGTGAGTAAGGAATTCGCAGACGTTGTAAAAAACTTCGGAGTTAGACACATTCGAACCGCTACTCACTCTCCACAGGCTAACGCGTCAGTGCGCGTGAACCAGTCTATTCTGGCAGCGATACGTGCTTACCTGGAGGACAACCACTGTGATGCATTAAACACATAGACGACAGCAAGCTGCACGACGACTGACTTCAAATGTCGTTGGCGACATTTGTCGTTGTGTAGCCACCTTTTTAAATATTTTGAAAACGGCAGCTACAGCGTAAACAGCTGATATTGTGATGCCAATATGACGTTTATTAGACACACAAACAAACGATTTATGTTCTACAAAATAATTTATTGAAAAGAGTATTTGTTTTTGTAATTTCTTTACACGAAGTACATGCATATATTTTATTTTCATTTTAGTTTGTTTATTAATGAGTGGATTAGAATACATTCCGAAGAGGCAGGAAATATTTAAAAGGCGACGCCATATTTTGGCATACCCCCGGACGAAGACCGGCTACACAAGAAATCTTTATATAGCGAAATTATATTTTAGCCTACCAAGAAGAAATAAAAATACATTCCGTTTTTCACTGAATATGTGTGGTTTTTTTTACAAAACGTGAAAAATTGAACGCGAGTTTGGTTTTGTACACCTTGAACGCGCATAGTACAACAATAATTTTTTCCGGGCAGAAAATTTTACAATTCAGAATTATTTGTTTCAACTACGCTATCCACCAAAAACAATTCGAAAGCCGGCTGATAAAACCTTTAATAAATCCCAAAATGTTTGACACAAATTTTCAGTTTTTAGTTAAACGCCTTTAATCTCCAAATTATTACAACTACTTTAGTGCATTACCAACACTGTATCTGATATTGTCGCCTTTCAAAATAGAAATTAGTTTATATTGGCGACAACTGCAACGGTCGTTGTGCCGTCGTGCTGCTGTGACGCCGTCAAAGTAATCATTTTCATATAAACGTGTGTGTTTTAATTTTGACAGGTTGTCGCTCGTAGCTTGCTATCGACTATGTGTTTAATGCATAAGTGGGATAAGTATTTATCCGAGATTGAGTACTCATTGCGTTCATCTGTGCATAGTTCCATAGGTGTCACACCATATTTTTCACCTTTCGAAATGAATATGGTAGGTCACGGTAGTTTTTACCGAATTGCTCGAAAACTAAAGGCGTTAAGTGACGCTGAGAGCGAAATTATTCCGAAATCGGCAAAAATGGAATTAATGCGACAGAAAATTAGAGAGAATCTTCACAAGGCGTATGAGAGAAATCAGAGGACATACAATTCCCGATGTCGCTCAGTTAAGTTCAGTTAAGTTAAGAAGAAACTTCCAACAAAGTGATTTTAGGAACAACTTTAACGCAACACTCGCCAGAAAATGTCTATATGGATAGTCAAGCCTGTAGGTAATAGCTTGTACGAAGTGGAAAACCTACAGGGTAAGTTGTTAGGAATTTTTCTTGCGAAGGTTCTAAAGCAATAGTGAGGGAAATGTTAGTTTCTGATAGTTTAGTTGAATGGACGGTGGACTAGACAGCATCCATGAGCACATGTGTTCCAAGTTTAGAACGCAGAGGAGAGCCGATATAAATGTGCCGGTTTTTCCCTCCTATCCTTGAACATTGCTGATGGCAAGATGGTTGGGTTTGTCATGTGCACCCTTATTTCAACCCAAGAGAGTGGCAGCACAGAAAAACCTCTTGGGCGAGGCATTTCCGGCATTTCTATTAGCGGCAATCAAATAGTTCAGAAGTAATCTTCAGCGATCCAACCAAGTTTATTACGGAAGCCAGCTAGAACGTACAACAAACGTAGAGGAAGCAGCGAGACATCATTTGACGGTGCACTTTTGTAATTCCGCGCGAAGAAGTCTTTGGGAAAAAAGGAAAGAAAACAAATACAAGTACAAAAGAAAATCATGAAACTCGGGTAAGTTTCCAGGATGTAGGAAGAATGTCGTCTAATTTGATAGGACGTGAAGCTAATACTCTTTCCTTTTGTTTGTAAGTTTTGCCCATCAGGTAGTTCGTGAGCATACTGATTCGGCGAACGAAGTGAATATTATATTAGAAAAAAACTTGAAAGTCTTCTTTACGGTGGAACACGCGGAACTTCAAAGTTTCGTAACCACCGATTAAGTCCACGGGCTTATCCAAGTGAGCGGCTCAGTGTCCGGCTCTCTAACCCTTTTAGGTGACGACTGTCGGCCTCGAGCTTCTCCAGGCTAAATCCCTGGGCGTGTGGTTTCGAGGGACCGAGAAGGGAAGCGCTACTGCCGAAAAGTCGATACAAAGCCCAAAAACAAAATTCAGAACACACGAATAAAACGCCACAAAAACATTTTTCAACAGTGCCAAATCAGCCACCAATAATCAAATTTTTAAACACCATCCGTAGCAACATTTCTTTGGCAAAGTTGCAAACACTACCCGTATCGATAGCAAGATTCTGAGCCGGAACAATAAGCCAGACAACAACAAAAGACTACGTCACATCAGACCACATCCTATCAACGACCACAACAATCATCAGCTCACCAATTCCATTAGAAAATAATTTCATCATCAACCCCCATTTCATCAACGAGTCGGTAAGTCCATCAGATTCTTTAAATTATTTGGTAGTGACCCCAGGCCCGTAAATTTAGTAACCATAAAGCTTTCGTCCAAGACCATCCATCAAAAGTGACGATCCAGGGGAAAGCTTCTTAGTCCTCTAAGAATAATGATCCAAAGGTTGGAAAAATCCCAACCGAATGTTAATTCTAAGAATACGACCAAAAGAAAATATCCAATTACCGTAAATTAAAACAAAATCTGAAGAAAACTGTTACGGAAATACGTGAATCAGAAATTAAAGTTGCTAGAATATTAAGAAATAAGAAAATTAAGAAATAAGAAAATTAAGAAATAAGAAGATTAAGAAATAAGAAAATTTTACTGAATCCCTTAAAAATTAGGATCTAAGAAACGAAATAGAATTCTTTGTAGTTAAGGAGTATAAAGTAAAACACTGGAATGGCTTATAATTTGTCCAGTGGTATGAAATTTACCTTACGTTTTTTACTACATTGCCATTTCGTTGTTGTTAGTTTTCTTTGATATCATTTCTTTTACATTTACATTTTCCAATGATATCATTTAACCCTCGTTTATATACTTTTGCCCATACATTAACCAGTGAAGTTTTAAAGTATACATAAGTATTTGTACATACATATATATATCGCGATCATTACCCCCCCCCCCCCCCCCACAATTGGTGGTATATGTATAAACATACATATGTATGTACCCAATTGGTGGTATATGTATAAACATACAGATGTATCTACACAAAGATACAAATATACATATGTATCTAGGTCTACTTATTTATGTACTGTATAATAAATCTCAGTAAACGAAAAGACGTTGTAATTTACTGATACAGCGGTTTATAAATTTGATACCGATATGTGTATTTTCTAGTAATTTTAGTAAGGTACTGATTTAGTTAGGTATTGTGGAGCATGCTTATACGAGGTACGTTTAGTAATTTTAGTTCAGGAGCTTTATTTTGGTTAGGACACAATTAATGTAGGTTTATGAAAAAATTATAGATTACTCGATAAGAGATTGTTAAATATTTTTAAGCGCAAAATACGGAAAAATTTTGAATTTATAAATTAATGGAATTTAAGCGTAACAAAAACCTAAGTTCAAAGGGTAAAGAAACATTCTGCCCACCCTAAAGGCTCTGAGATCTCATTGATAGGTAGGGACTGGCCAAGTGAGCCTAATATAATCGTCTTTATAGAAACAAAACACCTAAGGTTTTATGAGATTGGTTTATCGCAAAGCCACTTTAAATGTAATTTTCTTTTGAACTATGAGTTCTTGTCTTGATTTGCATATCATGTGAAATATTATCTATTAAGTTTTCAAGTACCTCAGAGTACTAGTGATTAAATAGTTGTGTATTTATGTCCACAAGTTTATGGAATCTGGATACTAAAGTAGTTTCAATAAGATTTGTTATGCATTGTTATGTTTTGAAATTCGAAATGGTCAATACAACTGTTTTGAAATGATGGAAGCATAAGGAAACAGGTAGGTAATGGCATAAGATGAAGTGAGTGTGTTCCCAAACGTGGGAGTTGTTGAGCAGTTCCATGCATTTGGTGGGTATGACATAATGGCACACAGCGTAGGGCCCGAAAAGATCCTACCTAAGTGGTGCCAGGAGTAGTCGTACCCTCACTGTATAGAATATGTGACATAATGTCACATATGCCATATGACACAGGGGCGCCCAACAGGGAACAGAAATGCTCGTGCCAACGTGGGAGTCATATGTGCTGTGCCTGCAGCTTTGGACCAATTTCATACGTTAGTGAACATATGACAGGTATGTTGTTACAATGCATACTTTCAGGCGCAGCATTAATCGCCCTTTTATTTACATAATTTTAGTCTGGTCATTAAGAGTAAGTAAAAGCTTTTATTTAACCGTAGCACTGCCCGCTGCTTAAGCATGTTCGTCCCGAGCAGGCTCAACCCCGCGTTTTCTGTAAAGGGCTAGTCTTTCCAAATGCACGATCTTCATTTTAGCTCTCGGACTTTGGCTTTTCTGGATTCTTTAAACCACATCATTTATTCTTTTGACAACCTTGTAAGGGGCTTTCCAGCGAGTTTGCAGTTTTGGAGATAAACCGTTCTTGCGCCATGGGTTGAACAGTAAAACTAGCTGAACCTCATGGAATCCCTCGGAATTTACCGCTTGGTCGTACCTGGCTTGCATCTTCTTACTGACCATCTCCATTCTGCTGCGAACAAGTTCGCTAAGCTCTCCTGGAATACCATCATTCTCCCCACTGTCGGATGTTAAGCAGTTGCCAATCTCCAGATTTCTAGGTAGGTTTAATTCTGTTCCGAAGAGGGCACTAGCTGGTGTTCGGGCAGTAGTATCCTGGGTGGCCCACCGGTATGCCAGAAGGAATTTTGGTATGCGGTCGTCCCAGTCTTTTCCATCCTTACTGACGACCTTTCTCAAATATGACATCTCTACCGTGCCGCCAGTCTGAGGGCGCAATGATGTCGTTCTCATACCACGAATTCGATTCCTCCCATATTTCCTTCAAGATGGCAGATTCAAAATTCCTACACTGCTCCGAAAACAGTTCTAAAGGGACACCAAAACGACTTACCCAGTTGTTCGTGATAGCGCTGCTTATTGTTTTCGCTTCTTTATTCGGAATAGCGCACACTTCGGGCCGTTTACTCGAGTAGTCCATAACGACTAGGGCATATTGGTTCCCAGAGCTACTTGTTGGAAATGGACCAGCCACACTCATGGATATTCGCTCGAAGGGAGCACTTGGGCTCTCCTGATGTATCTGTCTGCAACTTCTCCGCTTTGCTCCTTTAGTTGTCAAGCACTGAGTGGAGACTTCAATCCACTCGGATACAGCTTTTTGACGACCAACCCAATAGAAACGTTTATTTAGTTTCTCCGTGGTTTTGCCTTTACCGAGGTGTCTACCACTCGGACCATTATTACATTCTGCAATTACCTCTTTCACTTTCAAGGCAAGTACCACAATTAGATTTTTCTCCGTTTTAACCATCTTTACTTTCCCATACACGGTATAGACAGCCATCTAGCAATCTCAGGCTATTCCACTGGACCCAATATAATTTCAAAACGGGGCTTTCTGAAGAGATTTCATTCCGCGTTAACTCTCTATCCTCTTTCTTTTCCAAAATAATTTTTGCCACTTCAGGATCATTTCTCTGTGCCGTGAGCCACTCGTCGTCCGATTCAATTCTCAGGGATCGGACGTCAATAATTTGCTCTTTTATCTCAGCCTTCGCATCCTGCTTACGCTCGATTACATATGGACGTCATTTACTCGTCCGGTATCGGGCGTTATCGCTTCAGATCTTGACGGTTTTCGTGAATCTCTAAAGTCCCGCCGTTCGCCACGATTGTTACCTTTCAATTTTGTTGCTTGCCATAGCGCTTTCGGGAGAATCCGAATCACTACTTTAAGTTCGCTAACGGCGCCTTTCAAATCTTTTGATTTGACTTCTGTTTCTACCCTTCGCACATGATGTGTCTGTTGGGTAGAAACAACCCTCGCTGTCTCATTCGCCAAAGCAAATGAAACTGTTTCCACAAATGTAGCTTTTTGTGAAGCAAAAACCGCATATCTAACGTCAGGATCATTAATGCCCCTAACAAGTGCCTCTATCTTAAATTGCTCTAAGAAAGTTTGGGTTCTCCAGAATAGTGTTTCATTATGCTTTTGTACTCGGCCTCTTAATTCCATGCCATATAAATCTTTCTTGTTATCACCACCATACTTGCGTTGTAAGACAGCCAGTATATCCTCGTAGTTGTTTCTGGCCCTGACGGTACTATTCCGAGTTGAAATTTAAAGACGTCGAATGTTGTAGAGCCACCGAAACTTTCAATCTACCAGAACCTTCGGAAATTACTCGCACTGGCCCTTCTTACAACTGGAGATCATTCATCTTTCTTTCCAGTTCGACGAATCTTTCCTCCACATCCCGTTCGATCTTCTCCTCAAATTCCTCGAATTTCTGTTCGAGCTCTTCGAATTGATCATTAACCTGTATCTCCATGTTATTCATAGCTTCTGAAATTTCATGCAGCTTGTCTTTTCTGGCGTTTGATGTTTCCTGCATAATTCTAGAATTTTCATCAAATTTATCGTTCATAATTCTAGAATTTTCGCTAAATTTCTTTATCATGGCTGTAAACATCGTCGAATCACCCATATTACCAGTTGCTTCCTTTGCAGATACCTCCATTTCTTGTTTTCTCTCGAACTGATATATGTCAATGTCGATGTTTCGGCGTTTAAAGTCTTCTATTAATCACCTCTGCAACTTTGTCTTGTTACCAGCTGCCGGTTGATGCAATTTACTTAACTCCTTTTTAAGTTGTTCAACTTTGAGTTCTTCAAACTTCATCTTTGTTCGTTCCGAATTTCCTAATTCGTCCTTTTTGCGTTGTTATATCCCAATAATGAAACAAGGTTCGTTTTAAATTACGATAATTACAACATTTAACTTCCTTTTATTTTACTTATATAGTACAACAGTTCACTGTATTTACACCACTTTACAATAACTCTTATTTTTTACTATCAAATCCCGTTGCTTACTTTCCGGCGGTTAATCACACACTGACTTTCCGTTCAAAAGACCTCAGGTATTTATACGAACTCACCATACTCAAATGTAGTTATCTCTAGCGAATTCAAGGACCTTCTAGTCGTTGTTGTTGGTTATCTTTCGAATCCATCTCTGGATTAATATAGAACCACCTCGAATAGTGGAGAATTATCTTAACTGAGGCGAATTCATTCTACTGGTTTAGCGAGCTGGTATGTTGTTCCAATGCATACTTTCAGGCGCAGCATTAATCGCCCTGTTATTTACATAATGTTAGTCTGGCCATTAAGAGTAAGTAAAAGCTTTTACTTAATCGTAACAATATATTAAATAATCAAATGTTTTAATTTGGTTTGGGAACAGGGTTGCCAGTTTTTTTTTAGGCGAAGTCCCCGAATTGTTATTTTTAATCCCCGAAAATCCCCAAAAAAAATTTAAAATCCCCGGAAAAATCCCCATAGTTTTAAAGGAAGTTCGAGAAAGTTGTAAGTTTTAAAATAAAAATTTATTTAGAATTCAGTTTAACAAAACGAAAACTTAAATATTGAAAAATGTAAACATAATAAATTATTATATTATTATTAAATTATAAATATTATATTATTATTATTTTAACAATAATTAGTTATAACAAAAAGATTATACCAAATGAGTTCTGGATTTTGATCTGGACATTGGTTAAAAGTCATTAAGGCTTAGTATATCAAATAGTGAAGTCTCATAAACTTCAGATTCATCTACTTCATTATTTGTTTTGTACATAGTTTTAGTATTTCTCGTTATTTCTTCTCCACTGCTTCTATTCTTTTCAGCAACGCCAAATATCAAAATTGTTTGTTACTGGTTTTTTTGTTGTCATCACGCACAGCCTTGCCAGTAAAACATTTTGATATTTTCTGTGACTGACACGTCCATACAGTAAATCTTACTATAGAGAATATTTGACTCATCTGACGTATCCTTTCACACTCTTCGTGATGCGGTCGGTGTGATAGAGAGATGTTTGACGAAAAGTGAAAAGTACACCAGGTGGAATTACAATAACTTCTGACTTTAATTTTTCATGTCGTTTTGGTGAAAACATTTGTGTTGTATTTAACACAATAATTTTAACACACGAAACGAAATGGCTTTGTTTTTATTTTGTTCGTTGTTTTGAACCATTGCCTGTATCTGGTATTATTAAAGCAATTCTCTTCAACATCCAACGTAAATATCACACCAGCAGCAGCTGGATTCTGTAAGTTGCTAAAGTTCTGTAAGTTGCCTACTTATGTTTCTGAGCACTTTTTATCAGAGATGGTAAAATACTATCGTATCACAAATAGTACCAAGAAGTGGTATATTTTCTGTTTATGTTGTTTTTGTGTTTTGCATACAGTTGCCTACTTATGTTTCTGAGCGCTTTTTATCAGGGATGGTAAAATACTATCGTATCACAAATAGTACCAGGAAGTGGTAATGTTACAATTAGTACAATATAATTATTAGATTATTGTTGTGGGTGTGTACCAAAATAGTACAAACAGTACACCCTCACCCTTAAGAAAAAATTATCAAGAAAAATAATTTTTTTTATAATATTTTGGTATGCACATTTTATGATATAGTTTATATAGTATAGTTTTACAATTTACAGATTATTCATAATTCATTTTCAATAGTTTTCCATTTTCTTAGCATGTTATTGTGATACTTTTTAGTTATATTTCCTAAGTCTAAAACTGAATTTACTCCCTCTCTTGCTATTATTCTATAGGGACCATGATAGGGTGCTTGGTATTTCCTTCTGTTCATGGATTTTATTATAACTAAATCTCCTACTTTTACTTCTAGTGGATTTGTATATGTTTTTTTCAGAATTCTATTATTTTTCGATTTTTCTAGGTAATATTTTGCCTTTTGCACAGAGAATTTTAATTTTTCGCGTAATTCATAAACATAATCATCTATATTGTAAAATTTATTTTTGTTTGATTTTATATCATTAGGTAAGTATGGCAACTTCCCAAAAACTAGTTCATATGGTGTGTAACCCGTATCAACATGTGGTGTAGTATTGTATGCAAACGTGAAATATGGGATCCATATGTCCCAGTGATCATCTTTACAGTAATTTAATAAAAATTCATTGAGTACTCTATGGTTTCGCTCTATAGAACCCAAAGTTTCGTGATGGTATGGGGTGCTAAATATTTGTTTTATATCCAATAATTGACATACTTCGGACATTAACAGGTTGGTAAATTGTGTACCTTTATCCGATTTAAGTATCTTAAAATTACCATATTTTAATATGACCTGCTCAACTAGTGTTTTTGCCACGGTTTTGGCATCTTTTGTCTCCATTGGACATGCTATGACGTATTTTGTTAATTCACATTGAATTGTCAAGATATATCGGTGATAATTCGACAACCTCATTGGGCCGACTGTATCTATAGATACTACTTCAAAACTCGTTCTCGGTGTTTCAGTCAAAGTTAACTTCTCTTTAGTACTTCTGGTTTGCTTATTTAGCCTGCACTGTTTACAATTTAATACAAAATGCTTTATCATTTTGCCCATGTTTTTCCAAATATATCTTTGTTTCAACTTTAGTGTTGTTTTCCTGACGCATAAGTGTCCTCCGTGTAGCGAGTTATGATATTCAGCTATTAGTTTTAGCTGCGTGTCTTTGCACATGATGCGTCTTGGTTCATCATAGAGGATTATTTTAAAATTTGTATTTCTTCCTTTTTGTAATTTGTTAAATATAGTTTTGAACTCCTCTACGGGTATGATTTTAAATATTTCATCGTTTTTGTTTAATGCTACTTCTAATGTGTTAATTCCTCGCATTTTTGATGTCAGCTTCTCCAAAATCAGCATTGTGTTTATAGGATTATCACTGCACCTTGTAATAAATTCTTCTCCTTTTGTTTCAATAGTCAACTTCTTGACCTTCTTGTCTATAACGAATTTTAGTTTTCTCATATTCTTTACATCAGATAGTGAGGTACCTTCCCATATAAAAAGTTTTTCATGGGTTCTTTCAGTGGAGTATTCTCTTTCGTGGTTTTTGTCAAAATTTTTATTCATACTTCGTGTTATCGCCAATATTTGCTCATCTGTATCCTCTCTTGTTGGTATCATCGCCTTCAGTATGTCGCTATTCAGCTTTATTCTCGATAGAGCATCAGCATTAGTGTTAATTTTTCCTCTTTTGTATATTATTTCAAAATCGTAGTCGCATAAGTCCAGTCGGATGCGGGTCATTTTTGATGATGGATTTTTGTGAGAAAATAAAGAGACTAATGGTCTGTGGTCGGTAATTACGATAAATTTTCTTCCATATAAGTAGGGTCTGAAAAAATTTATTCCCCAATGAATGGCCAAGAGTTCTTTCTCTATTATTGGTTTGTTAAGATCGTGTTTCGCTAATGATTTACTCGCATATGAAATAGGTAAGTCTGAACCAATTTCACCTTGTGATAAAACTGCTCCAAGGGCATAATTCGAAGCATCTGTCGTTAGTACGAATGTTTTTTCGAAATTCGGGTATTGTAAAATTGGTGGTTTAATTAATTTTTCTTTTAATGTATTGAATGAATGTTGGCATTTCTTATTCCATTCAAATTGTGTATTTTTTTTTTTAAAAGTGAATTTAAATTTTTGGCTATATCAGCAAATTTAGGGATGAAACGCCTGTAATAATTGCAGAAAGCGACAAATCGTCTTACCTCATCTGCTGTTGTTGGTAATGGATATTTCCTTATAGCATCGTTCTTTGCTGGGTCTGTTTTTATGCCTTTATCCGTGATCAAGTGACCGAGGTATACGACTTCGGCTTTCAAGAAACTACATTTGCTTGCATTTAATTTTAGATTACAATTTCTTAATCTTTCAAAAACTTTAATTAAATTATCATTGTGGTGCTTCAAACTGCATCCAAATACAATGATGTCGTCGACGTATAGGAAGGCTTCGGCGTCTAGGCCACTTAACGCGATTGTCAGCATGCGTTGGAAACTGTTGGATGATATTTTTAGCCCAAATGGTAGTCGCTTAAACTGGTAGTGGCCGTTTCCTGTGGAAAATGATGTTAATGGTCTAGAGTTTTCATTCAGTGCTATCTGATGGAATGAGCTTGTCATATCCAACGTGGAAAAATATCTCGCTCTTCCTAGTTTATCTAAAACGTCTTCTATTCTCGTCAGTGGAAATTTATCGTTGACTATTTTATCATTGAGTTTGCGGTAATCTACCACGAGTCTCCATTTCTTTTCGCCGTTTGTGGCTTTTTTAGGTACTACTAGTAATGGTGCATTGTACGGGCTTACAGAGTGTTCAATTATGTTATCTGCGAGTAGTTGGTCGACTTGTTTGTTTATTTCATCTACCTGTGTTTGTGGTAGTCTGTAGTTTTTTATGTAAACAGGTGTAGAATCAGTTGTCTGTATTTCTTGCGTATAGAAATTGTTTACGCTCAATTCCTCTCCTGGTAAATGAAAAACATCTTCATATTTTGTAAAAATTTCAATCAGTGATTTTTCGGCTTTTTTATCTTCGCTATCAATGTCCAGTGTTTTCAACAAAACGCGTAGTCTGTCTCTTTCCTTCGTATCAGTTTTTCTTGTTTTGTATATATTATAGTTTCTCAATGGTTGTATTTCACAATCTAAGTGGTTCAGAGTTATCTCATTGTCGCTTGTGTTGAGTAATTTTACGTGAGCTATGCCCTTTGCTGGTATTATGGAATTTCCCAGATATACTCCTTGTTTTACTTCCCTGTTTAAAACAATGCTATCTTCTTTAATATTCAGATTGATGGGAACAATGCATTCTGATCTTGCAGGTACCGTTATATTCGTCTGATAAACAGGTCTCGAGTTCATTGGTATTATGATGTCTCGTCCTTGCACATTAAATAATATGGTGAAAGTCTCAAAATCTATTTTGCACATGTACTTTGCCAGCATATCACGTCCTATTATTCCATCTGCATGTATTGGGAAATCATTTTTGACAATATGGAAAGTGTGATCGATTATTTCGTCTGAAATGTCGAGGCTCAAATTTTTGGTTCCTAGGCACTGTATTGCTTCTTTTGTTATTCCGGTTAAAGTTGCCGTTTCGCGTGTGTGAATGTTATTCAAAGTTTTCACTTTGCATACCGAGATGTCTGCCCCAGTATCTATTAGAAAAAAAAAATTTTGATTTACGTTTTTGCATTTTAAAGTTACGAATGCGTTATTGTTTTTTGAAATACTGAAAATTCTTAGTTTTGGGCGCTCTGGGTGATTTCTTCTGTCACCCGGCCATTGTAGTTTTCCGGATCATGGTCTCTATCAAAGTTATGTGATTCGTTTTCTGGGCCATCGTCACCTTCAACATGATAAGTCCGGTATGGTGGTTTTCCTCTGTTATTATTGTTTCGGATATTGTTGTTATTGTTGTATGTTTTATTTCCATTGTAGTTATTTCGGGCATTATCTTCACCAGAATCGTTACTTCGATTATTTACCCGTCTGTAATTTGGATTGTAGCTACCGTTGTTGTAACTCACATTCCCGTTATCGTTTCTGTATTTATTGTTGTTATAGTTTCTATAACCACTCCTCTGACTGTTGTCGTTTCTGTCATATTTGTTATAATTGTTACCTGTGTATTCATCATTATTTCTGTTGTAGCTGTTACCCCTGTAGTTGTTATTATTCCTGTTGTAGTTTCGGTTGTTCTTTTTGTTCATTTGGTAGACTTGCTTATCCTCTGGGCAAAAACTCTTTTCTGCCGTGACGCATCTTTCCACCGCTTCATTAAACGACTTGGGCACGTTGCTCAGTAAAATTTGTTTATAGTCATTATTGACTCCTCTCATAAATGTGTTGAGAGCTATGCCATCGCTAACCTTGTAAACGACATCTCTTGCCTCTTGTGAAGGATTATTAAGGCTTAAAATCTCAAAAGAGCTTAGCTGGTCTGAAAGCTCAGCAATTTTTTCTCTAAACTCGGATATACTGTTGTTGTGTTGTTTTGTCGCCCCCAATTCAGATAGCACCTGTTGTAGCGTTTTTGGGTTTGGATATGCGTTTTCTAAACTTTTCTTTAATTCCCCGAAAGTTGTCGGTTTATTGGATCTACCCAACACGCTCCGAACCTGGGTCGTAAGTTTGAAGTTGTAGACGTACTTAATGAATAGTTGTCTATCTTCTGTTTTAGTTAAATCATGTAATAATTCAGTTTGGGTTAGGAAATCATCCAAAGATGCAAAAGTACCCTTAAATGTTTGCAAATTTTTGCCCACTAGTGATAGGTCAAATGAAGCCATCTTTGGGACTATATATTTTTTTACCTCTAGATTTTTTTAGTTTGTTTTCTAATTCTCTTAGCAAATTGGCAATTGTATTTTTTAATTTGGCTACTTCTTCGTTTTGGTCTCCTGCAATCTCCTTACTTATATTTTCCTGTATCGATGCTAACCTTTCTAATTTGCAATCTACGTATTTCTGTCCATAGACTCTACTTTTACTTTTCTTTAAATTTATTTTTATCTTCTCTAGTTCTTCTACGTAACTAGTTAATTCTTCGTAACTAGCTAATTCTTCTAAATTATCTAATTCTTCCATTCAATAGTCTTTACTATGTTTAATATTTTCATGTACTTATGAAAAATATGAAAAATTTTGTTGTCGGTGATTCTTGACCAATTCCCGATTATAAATAGTGTAAATACGAGTGGTAGATATATAAATACATTCATCCGTGTCTATATACATATGTACAAATGTGTTTTATTTATGTTCTTTTTTTTTCATTTTCTGTGTTTGTGTTTATTCATGTGTTTTATTTGTGTTCTTTATTTTACATGTTTGGTTTTATTGTTTTTCTTCTATTAATACTACTGTGTTTTCGTATTTTTCTTCCGGGATGACAATTCGACCTCTAACTCATAAATCTGCTTCCACATCTCTGTTGCTATCGGGTAAAAAGGTGGTGGATCAGCATTCACCATGCGTTTCAAACCGGCCAATTTTTCCCAAAGGTACACTACTCGTCCTGCCCGACGGTGTTTTGGTTTTGTCGTAGCTGGAACTCTTGTTAATTTTTCTTCTTCTTTCCTCGCTAGCCGCTTCTTGTACTCGTCTATGGTCAGTGCCCTTGGTTGTTGTTGATTTGTTGTTGTTGTTGCCGATGAAGGGATGGATCTGTCCCCAATGTCCTGTAATTTATTTGGCAGGATCGCCATGTGATGATCTGTTCGCAGAAGTATGTATTATTTAGGACCTGCCTAAAGAGTAGCCGGCTTTTAAGAAAGCCACTGGCTGAAATGTATTTTTTATGTACCGGCAGCTTCAAGAGCGCCAGGTAGCCTTTTTTTATTTAAGAAGAAGCCAAAAGACTCGGCTGAGTTTGATCTGTTAAATGATAATTTATTTTCAAATTTTGTTCCTTAAATACCTACTTAACGGTACTTCTTAAATATATCTTAAATCTATTGTTATCCTACTTAGAATTACTTATTGCAATATTACATTTATTCCCATCTCCTTTGCTCTAATTATGTTTACATTGTTTGTGTATCTTGTTGTTGCATTATGCCTGTACATTTTCTGTTTATGTTGTTTTTGTGATTCATTATGTTTTGCATACAGTTGCCTACTTATGTTTCTGAGCACTTTTTATCAGAGATGGTAAAATACTATCGTATCACAAATAGTACCAAGAAGTGGTACATTTTCTGTTTATGTTGTTTTTGTGTTTTGCATACAGTTGCCTACTTATGTTTCTGAGCGCTTTTTATCAGGGATGGTAAAATACTATCGTATCACAAATAGTACCAGGAAGTGGTAATGTTACAATTAGTACAATATAATTATTAGATTATTGTTGTGGGTGTGTACCAAAATAGTACAAACAGTACACGTGTATCTAAATTTAGCTATCTCTTAAAAATGGAATTCGCCGTAATTTTAGCGTTAACCTTCATCTCTAAAATACTCATATTTTGAATTCTGTACGCAATAAACAGCTGTTAATTGTCTCTTAAATGAACAATTTTTAGCAACCAAAAATTGAAGCCGCTAAAAGGTAAGTAATTGTAAATTGAAAAAAAATTTGTTAAAATTATTGCAATTTCAGCAGTAAAATGGAGGAAACCACCAAAAGAATAACAAAGGAGCAGAAATTCATTTTAGTTCAATACATGGAGGAGCACAAATTTTATAAACTGTTTGTTTACTTTTTTACATAAAATAAACTAAGCCTTTATAGAGCTGCCATGTTTTGCAAAATTTTAGAGGGATATCAATAATTGGTGGTTTTTCGGCAAAATACTAAACGTATGTTGCAAAACCTAAATACAATTTGACAAGAACTTTCAAGTTTACCTTTAAAAATTAGCAATTTACAAGTTCTTTTTACAATTTTATGAAGGAAAATTCTGTATGTTTTTGAGGATAACAAAATATGAAGCTGGCAGCTCTAATATAAAGTGTCAAATGTATGGGAAATATATTTGTCTCTTTTTCTCAGCATTGTATCAAAGCAGAGTGAGTAGTATAGACTACGTTTAGCAAATTAGCTACGGCGAAAATAGGAAATTTTAGCTAAGAGATTGCAGTTACAGAATACGGATTTAGAGAAATCCCTAAGAAATTTGCCTGGAAATTGTTTTTAGCATTTTAGCGATAGAGTTAGAGATTTAGCTAGGAGAATTACAGAATTGTACTGCAGGTCTATTCTGTAACTTGCTAACGCTTAATCACCATCGCTAAAAGCATCTTAAATCATTTTAGCGATTTTGAGCTACGAATGCAATTCCGTAACGTGGTATCAAAGACGATTTAGAATTAGACAACCAGAAGATGAGCGCAATTTGGCAACCCTGATAAAAGAGAACCGACAAGTGCCAGATCATATCTCATATCTTGATTATTTCATACTTTTTGCATAGTTTATGAAATTTTATTTCAACACGGTTGGAATTTGGATATTCAAATATTCAATTCAATGAAGAGAGTAAGAGAGAGGGCTGAGAAGTGCTGGGGTTTCACTCGTTTTGTTTGTTGGCATTTGAGTGAAGATAAATTTCGCTAAAATTCGCCTATTTTGTATTGAAGCTGTTAAAATTAAAATTGAGCAAAAATACTTTTAGATTTGAATTCAGTTAGTCAATCTTGATATTAGACGTCGTCGGTTAAAGCCGCTCATATTTCTTTTTTATATAAATCTTCGCCACAACACAATATTCACAAAATTCACAAACAATATTTTTGTTTACCTTTTTTTTACCGAAAATAACAAAGCCTTTAAGAGCTGCCAAGTTTTGCAACCTTTTAGATCGATATCAATAATTGGTGGTTTTTCGGCAAAATACTCAACGTATGTTGCAATATCTAAATAAATTTTGACAAGAACTTTCAAACCTACTTTTAAAAATTCACGTTTTACTTGTTATTTGTATGATTTTGTGAAGGAAAATGTTTAATGTTTTTGAGGAAAACAAACTATAAGGCTTGGCAACACTAATATAAAGTGTCAAATGTATACATAATATGTTTGTCTCTTTCTAAAAGTATTTTATCAAAGCAGAGAGAGAAGCCTAGACTACTTTTAGCAAATTAGCTACGGCGAAAATAGTAACTTTTAGCTAAGCGATTAAAGTACCAGAATACGGATTTAGCGACATCGCTAAGAAATTCGCCTACAAATTTTTTGTAGCATTTTAGCGATCGAGATAGAGAATTAGCTACGAGAATTACAGAATTGACCTGCAGGCCAAATGTCATAAATTTGGTGAGAGAACTGTTAAGTCTAGTATTGTAATTAGTCTATGGACAAGTGTATGTAATTCTTTTTGCTGACAACATTTAGCAATAACGATTTGCAAGTGTTTACTGGCAACGCAAAAAAAAACAGTATAGACTTGCCACAGTAACTTTCTTCTCTTTGTTTTTGCAATCACAAATCATAGAGTAAATCTTAGTAGAGAAAATATTCGGATCATCTGACGTTTCCTTTCACACTCTTCTTGATGCGATCGGTGTGATAGAGAGATGTTTGACGAAAAGTGGCATACACCAGGTGGAATTACAATAACTTCTTGCTTTAATTTTTCATGTCGTTTTGGTGAAAAACTGTAAAATTTAAATGTGTTTTAAACTTTTTTATTGACTGTTATTGTTAGCATACATTTGTGTTGTATTTAACACAATAATTTTAACACACAAAACGAAATGCCGTTGTTGTTATTTTGTTCGTTGTTTTGAACCATTGCCTCTATCTGGTATTAGTAAAGCAATTCTTTGCAACATCGGAGGTAAATATCACACCAGGCCAAATGACATAAATTTGGTTGGAGAACTATTAGGTCTACTATAAGTATTAGTCTATGTCACAAATACGCAAAACCAAATATTATTTGTGTGTGTTTGCTTGCTTTGATTTAGGTAGTGCCAGATCAAAACTTTCAAACAATGATACAAATGAAACGCTTTTAATAAATACATCTTAAATTTTCATCCCCAAAAAATCCCCGGATCCCCATACCAAAAAAACAACACCCTGTTTTGAAAAAAAATCCCCAATTTGGGAATAAAACCCCTAAACTGGCAACACTGTTTGGGAAACATATGTCCAGAGCGTCTAAAAATACACAACTGCGAGAAAGTTCATTCTAAACACTTCTCCAATAACTGTTTGCCACATTTGACGGCGGTCTGGATATGGATTCTGGAATATCTTCCAGTCATGGATGTGGGACTCCAATAGATCCCATTTAAAAGAATCTGTTCTTCCAAATGATCGGTGGGAAGAAGGAACTTACATTTTGGCATTATCCTTTTTAACCATATTTGATAGCCTTGCCTTCCAAATTATTGGTGGGAAGAAGCGTACATTTTGTGTTATTCTATTTTGGTCACATTTGACCGCCTTGGAATTGCCTTCTTTTCAGTATGGCAAACAATCATTCTATAAACCTTTCATACTCTCTCTGGACCACATAGATTGTTGACAAATATTGCCCAGACCCGTCGCCTTAATTCGTTATCATTGCCTTTTCCCCAAATTTGGGCGATAAATGTCCAAAAATTTTAAAAATTTTAAAAAAATTATTTTTTCTACTATGACGAAAAATTATATTAAAAACTTTTCCCTAATTCTCTGGACACCACATGGAATATTGGCAATTGTTCCCTGAATCCATAGCTTCCAACCCCTTTTATCCAAGTCTGGGAAACAAGTGTCCAGAAATTTTCAAGACCATAATTGTTTTTCCTCGACTAAAAAGTGTTTGCATTAATAGACGGAGCCCAACAGTTGTCAACAATTACATTAAGGGCCCCGAGGGGTATGGAAACAATTTTAAATGAAGGGTTTCATTGTCTTTATTTACGTATGATAAAAGAAAAATCATCAGAATTGCTTTTAATTCTGCCTTATCCTTGTCAAAAATAAGAGCTCAAGCTGGAGTGGAAGCGAGCCAGTCATAAGTACGCAGAGTAATTAAGAGCTGTGAGTATCTTAAATACCTGAAATTACAAAAAAAAGGCCACTTAATGCTCCTCGTAAAGCAAAGCGGCTTCAATTCGCAAGAGACTACATGGTATGGGATGTGCAGCCAAGAGGTCATGTAACTGACTGGAGAACAGTTGTATTTACGGATGAGAAGAAGTTTAATTTGGATCTGCGCAAAGAAAAGCGTTTTTTGAACCGACATCACATCCGAGGGGGCGGCGTTATGGTGTGGGGTGCTATTACGTCCTATGGCACCATCGATCTTGAAGTTCAAAGCGCAAAAATTACCGATGTAAGCTATAAAACGATGTTGGAATCGGCTTTTCTGAAGTTCAGTGAACTATTTGGTCCCATATCGTGGATATTGGAACAGGATAATGCCCCTATACACAACGCCAGAGTAGTAAAGGAGTTCATTGCAAGCCAAAATGTTAATATTCTTGACTGGCCACCCTATTCGCCAGATCTAAATAAAAATAAACGGTTTCCCGTTACATCCCATGTAGGGATTAGGGAGAGCTTCTCACAACCAGTGAGCTGTGCGCGTTCTAGTTTACACTCGCTGATTGGGGCCTACAGTTTTACACCGATTCCGAACGGTATTTTGAGAAGCATTTTCATGGCTAAATACTCGTCGACGTCGTTGTCGTTTTTATGTCAACATCACTTCGTGTCAACATCGTCGTCACATCAAACCTAGTTTGGTATTCTGTAACTGTCTTGAGACGACGTCGACTGTTTATCGATAACCTATTAAAACCGTAAACAAGGTTGTCAATCGTAGTGAATGAAAGCAAAAGGAAGAAGAACATTTTACATTTATACTTCTACTATTTTATTTAATTTGGTAAAAGTTTTTCAAGTTCCTAAAACGTGTTTAGTTATCCTAACCATACCGACTTCGATTTGGAGGTTATTGGATGTAGACGCCCTATATCGCAAGGTTAGGCGAATGGAAGCGGTGAATTGATACGAGCTCGTAATGGAGAGCAAGAAATAATCTCATCAAATTCACCATGGACCGACCATTCGGCTATCTTAAAGGATTTGAACTGTACGTTTCGTTAGCGGCTGCTTGTTTGAAAGATATCAAACTAAATTGAAAAGACATGACATGACTGAAAGCGCGCAGAGCCGGCGTATATGTCACAACAAGAACACAACCACATCTACTGGCGGACACTTGCCACTGAAGACACCGAAGCCTGATCCCTGAAGGAACTCAATTCCAGCAGCTAATCTTGATTCAGGGCAGTGACCGAGTTAATATAAGTTAGTGTAAGTTCAAATTATTAAAAATAAGGCCAATAAATTAGCATTAAAACGAACCCATTATTCTTTGAATTTACCGTCAGACAGACAACTGCAGGGGTTTCCGTCCGCCATTAAAAGTTGCGAAATAAAAATTTAAATTTGCTAATCCATAATTCAAAACTAATACTAGACATTTCTTTAATTGAGAAAAGAAATTGCGAATTTTGTTCAAGTCGTAATCAGAAACATTGTTGACAGATACAGAGACGCTTCAATTCAATGTCGACGTCAATTCTATTTACAAAATACCAAATATGTGTCGACAGTCTTTGTTAGTTTTCGATAACGACTACACAAATACCGATTTTCAACTGTCGTCACAAGACGACGTCGTTTTATGCAGGGGGATTCTATGCCACAGCTGATCGAAAAGGTACTAAGCCGATGATGTAGAATGAGAGAGCAAAGAAAACGAACTAATATTACATAGTGTTTATTGATACTAATGACAGCTAAATTATATTTCATGTTGTTTGCATTGAACGAAAATACACACTCTCTTTGATTTCTGTCCGTTTTATGTCCAAGAAAGTGTAAAATTGGTAAAATACAGCAGCAAATAAAACTCAGTGAAATGGCCTACTACCTCGTCGTCATGAAGAGGCATCGAAGAGAGTAATGGAAACTCTTAAGTATTACTTTATGTTTTATGACGACGACGACAACCGTAATATGGGTGAATATTTTACCGATAACCCGATGTTAGTCAGATCTATCTGATAATTTTAACTCCACATTAGTCGCAAGTTGTGTTAAGATTCCCTGGACTTCTTATCGGTTTGTGTTGCCACCTCAGCTAGATCAAGCACGGCGAAGGTTCCCAACCCGCATCCACAAACCTTGGGACGTACAATAAAGAAAGACATATTCTCATATGTCAAAAAAAAATAATAAAAAAACATACTAAATAAAATTAAATCATACAACGAAACTGCTTAAGTATCGGCTTCCCCAAAACATCACCGAGTCCAATTCGTTTTCATTGGCCGATGTGATGCTCCATACGCCACCCGTACCATACCATTGTCATCCACTTGGATAACCCCTTATTAGCATTTCACCTTTCACACTTTAAATATTAAGACCCTGGAGAATGTTGACTCTCCTCATACTCTGCCACTTAACAATAGAAAGTCCTACAATTTTTTCTACTTTCGGCTAACCGAAAAACTTCAAATCCATTTAGCATCAATCGCTTAAGACAAAAACAGCCAAAACTACAAACAACACAGTCACAGATAAACATGTCATTACGTACGAAACCGCTTCCCCATTGCGGGTCATCGTACCACAGACGTTGGTCTTGACTTGTTGGTGCATTTCTTATTTTTCCTTTTTGGAGCGTTTTTACTTTATTATTTTCTCTTTCCACCCCATAGTGTCATCTGTCTGGCATCTCTAAATGGAGAAGTGGTATTTTACAACACTTAACACTTAAAAAGCTCATGGGCGAATTAGAATTTCGTTTGACAACACTAGGTACAGAAAAGCAGACCGCCATAAAACACACGGCCAGAAAGAAGGAAGAAAGCACACCAATAAAATAAAACAACAAGACAATTGTACATTAACAATACCATTTTATTTCCACATTTGTGCGTAACTTTCAGACACCCACAACAAAACTCTGCAGTTTCAAATCACAATTCCGAAACTGCAGTGTGATGGGTGTTTCCCTACTTGATCCTACACCAAAACTTATGCAGCGCCCAACGTAGGCTACACCCACCAAGAGTTAGCCGGGCATTATATAATGAAGGTAGTGCAGATTGAGGTACCTGGAGCTGTTCGGTTATTAGGGAAGTAGATTATAAACCAAAAAAAATTAATGAAGTTACTTTGTGTCTCCCTTTATGTTGGTTTCTTTTCAGGTACGTTCTTGACCTTCTATGGATATCATTACACATTAAACAATAGACGACAACAAGATGTATCAATATCAAAAAAATAATCAATATAGACAGAAACACGACTAAAGCTATATTGCACCGATGGTATTGCCAGGTAAATGTACGACTATTGGTTTGCAGGTCAAGGTTTCCAATTCGTACATGTTGTTGCCTAGTACCCTTACTATCCTACACTTGGTAATCTTTTTCCAAAATTTTCCATTTATATTATTCTTAAAGTCACTCAAGACAAAGTTCCGTTTATCTTACACTTGGTAAACTTTTTACAAAATTTTCCATTTATATTATTCTTAAAGTCACTCAAGACAAAGTTCCGTTTATATACCTCTTGTCCGGGAACAAACCTAACTACTCGTGCACCCCGGTTGTATCGGATAGAGCTTCTCTCGAATACTCGGTGCATATTTTCCTTTATCTTTTCTCTAATAAGTCGGATACGGTCTGTCCTGTCTATCAGGATAAGCTCACTATCATCTAGGGCCTTAAGTTTCCGAGCTAATTTGTAGTCCGCGCCAGACGTAAACATATTGTTTCCTAATAAGGCCATGAAAGGAGTCACCCCTGTGGAGGTAGAACCGCTGTCCTTAACGCGACTTCTATATCGGCAATGTTCACATCCCAATCCCTATGATCTTCGATTAAATATGTTCGGATAGCAGCCAATACACTCTGATTCAATCTTTCGGCCGCGTTTCATTGTGGTTATCATGTGGTTTATTTGATAGGCGTCTATCATATTTTTAAATTTTTTCGAGGTGAACTGCTGTTCATTGTCAGAGTGGATTATTTCGGGCACTCCAAAATTTTGAAAAAGATGGTCTACCAAGAATTCAATGACTTTTTTCGTCGTGGCTTCTTTTAGTGCCTTCAGAAATACAAATTGGGTCAGGTGGTTCATGACAGGAAAATATATGCATTCCCCTTTTTGCTTCGCGGATATTTTCCAAGAAAATCAATGAATAATTTTTGAAACGGTCGATCAGTTTTAATGAATACCATGCAGTTTTCTATTCGAATATCAGGGAACTTACATTTATTGTTTTCCAATATCCCAATCAACTGTAAATATTCTTCGGAGGAAAATTCTGTAGTCTCAAATCCCAAAATATTTTCTGGTTCGAAGTCCATTTCCTCCAAACTCCGCGACAACGTATCGGTTACCACATTCTCTGATCGCTTTCGATGCTCGATCTGGAAGTCAAAGGCTTGGAGTTGCAATGCCCATCTGGCTAGGCGTCCATTTAAATCCTTTAAGGACATCAGCCATTTGAAACTGGCGTGGTCCGTGATTAACAAGAACGGCAACGCTTAATGGCAAATACAGCAGCCATGCATTCTTTCTCGGTTACGCTATAGTTCCTTTGCGCCGGATTCAATTTTTGTGAAAAAAAACGCTATAGGTTTTTCATTGCCTTCATCGTCTTTTTGAAATAGGACTGCCCCTACCCATAATTAGAGGCGTCACATTGTACGTAAAATATTTCACGGAAGTTAGGGTGCGCTAATACGGGTGCTGTCCTTAGAGCATTCTTTAAATTGTTTAACCTCTTCACTGCCTCTTCATTTCTTTGGAACTTAACTCCTTTTTTTATAAGATCTGTAAGTGGTGCTGGTTTGGCGGAGAAGTTTTTGATGAAGCGGCGGTACCAACCTGCGGTTCCGAGAAAGCTTCTAACTTCTCTTACCGACTTTGGTTCCGGAATCTTTATTATGGCTTCGATCTTATCGGGATCTGTCCTCATGCAGCCTGCCCCAACAATGAACCCTAGGTAGCGAAGCTCCTTGAAGCAAAATTTTGACTTCTTCAGTCCGATAGTTAGGTTTGCACTTGTTAAACATTCAGCTACCTTTTCCAGAATCTCCATATGCTGCTCAAAGTTTGCGGAGATCACGAGCAAATCATCGAGGTAAACAAATACATTTGCTTTAAGTTTTTGAGGGATGACTTTATCCATTAGCCTACACAGCGTCTGTGCCGCGTTACATAAACCGAACGGCATAACAAGATACTGGTACAATGGTCTTCCTGGTATCGTGAAAGCTGTGTAGGTTCTGGATTTTTCCTCGAGAGGAATTTGCCAAAACGCAAATTTTAAATCAACACTACTAATGTAGTGTGTTTGATCTAGTCGACTTAAAATCCCTTCTATGGTTTGGATTGGATACGCGTCCTTGATTGTCCTCTCATTAAGCTTTTTCGCGTCAAGATATATTCGGGTTTTTCCAGGTTTTCTCACTAGTGTGCATCGATTACTCCATGGACTTTGACTTTCTTCCACCACTCCTAATCGGATCACTTCATCCACTTCGGCATATGTAAGCTCTTACACCGCAGGAGACATGGGGAAATGCCGGTCTTTGACGGAAGTAGCACCTTCAGTTAATTCAATCGTATGTATTTCCACTGTCGTCATACCTTCATATGTTCTAAATTTATCTTTTATCCTTTTCCGCTCCTTTGCTTCCGATTCGGACAGTGTATGCTGTTCAATATTGTAGAGTTGAAGCGGAAAATCTTCTCTCAAATTTTCCACGGCAATCTCATCAACTGGAAACACCTCTGGCGCTAGTTGAAATTCCCGCCAAAAATTGACTCCCAGGTAAGCTTCTTGGATTAATTCTGGGCAAATATAAAATTTAACTGTTCGATGAAAATGTTATATATTCTATAACCTTGCTGGCTTTTTTGGTCGCAATTCCATTGTATTAAATAAAACTATTTAATTCAATTGTTTTCCCTACGTTTCGATGCTTTATTGGCATCCTCTTCAGGGGAGTTTTATTCTATATAACAATGATAACAATTAATATTACATTTAGTATTTTCCGTTCACTGTTCACACTTACTACGTTTTTCTATATATGTCTTTGCATGTCTATTTTGTGTTAATCTAACATAAATGTAAATATATCGTACATGGCTGTTTTCTCCACACTATACATGTTTGTCCAGTGTTAGCGTCATGTAGTAGTGACAATTTGTTTTGTCTTTGTCCTCTTTTGTGTTCATACTTATGTCATGTTTTTGTTGAATTCTCAAACTCTCTAGTGTATATCTCCTGTTAGTGTTCTTCTCTCTGTCTATAATTCTGACGTTTTCTATGTCTGGTGTGTGATTGTTCTCCATCATATGTTGTGAGAGTGCAGTGCTCATTCTCCTGTTCCTTATGTCTGCTTTGTGTTCTCTCATTCTAGTTTCCAATGATCTTTTAGTGGTGCCAATGTATATTTGCCACATGTTTCATCAGCGTTGCCAGTGCATAAAATTTCATATACTACATTGTGTTGGTGGTTTTTGTGTATCCGGGTTTTTGTTTTGGAGAATATGTTCTGTAGGGTATTGTTGGGTTTGTGTGCAATTTTAATGTCATTATTGAAAATGTTTTTCAGTAATTTGTTATCTGTGAAAGATGTTATGTATTTGACGCTTATATATGGTGTGTTTTCGTTTCGATTTTCCGTAAGTTGGGTTGTAGTGTTTGTTGTCCTATTGTTATATTTTTGTATTAAGTGTTTTATGATATATTGTGGATAGTTGTTTTTGTGGAGAATTTTAGTTATGATTTTGTAATTTTTGTTGTGGAATTGTTCATGACTGTTATCGAAAACTGTTTTAATGAAATTGTAGGCTGTGTTTAACTTTTGATTTTGCGGTTGTGTGGAGTAATAATTCATCATTTCTCCGGATGCTGTCGGTTTTGAATACCAGTCTGTAATTAAAGTTGTTTATTGTCTGTGTATCCTTAAGTCCAGGAATGCAATGGTTTCGTCTATTTCTTTTTCTATGGTGAATTGTATTTTATTATGGTATTTGTTCAAGTGTTCTAAAATGATGTCAGTGTCCTGTCTTTTGATGATGGCAAAAATATCATCAACATATTTAACCAACACTTTGGGTTTTATATTAATTTTCCGTAAGTCAGTGAATGTGTCGTCTAATAATTTGTCCAGCACTATGTCAGCTATTGTTGGAGAGAGTGGGTTTCTCATCGGCATTCCATACGTCTGAGTATATATGTTTTCATCAAAGATGAAGTAGTTGTTGTCGTTGAGACAAAAATTGAGGATTTTCAAAAATGCTTGTCTAGGTATGTCCGTGTATTTTGAAATTGTTGTCCATTGGTGCATGATGTTTTTAATTGCCAAATATGTAGGGATATTCGTGAATAATGAGACAACGTCGAATGAGACTAGAATGTCGTCATCCTCAAGTGGTATGTCTGCTAGCCTTTCTCTAAGTATTTTGCTATTTTTAATGTTGTATTGGTCCGATATAATATTCTGCAGTATTGCCCCTATAGGTTTAGATAAGTTATAGCAAGTTACGTTCGTAGATGCTGAGATCGGTCTAAGAGGTATGTCGGGTTTGTGTATTTTCGGTAGTCCGTAGAGTCTTGGTGCTATTGCCACATGATATGTGAGTTTTTGTTCTAGATATGTGTCAATATGTTTGTTTTTGTAAAGATCTGTAATGATGTTATTGTTAGTTTTCTGTAATTTGGTGGTGGGGTCTTTTCTAGTTGGCCTGTATGCTGTTTTGTCCTCCAGTAGTTGTGATATTTTCGTGCTGTATTCTCGCTTGTACATAATGACAGTTTTATTACCCTTGTCCGCTGTTGTGATGATGATTCTGTTCCTTTATCGTCGTCGAAACATTTATATATTTTGTTCGTCGAGTTTCCTATGTGCGGTGGTAATACCCCAAAATCCTTGCACTCCAGTAAGTATATTAATCGTGTCCTCTGTTTCACAATTTTTTCGGATTGAGGGGTATTTGGGGGTATTACCACCGCACATAAGAAACTCGACGAACAAAATATCTAAATGTTTCGACGACGATAAAGTTAAATATATTTTCGACAAAACGGAAAATACACTAGAATACTGAAAATTGGAATCAAACAAACCAACATTAATATCAATAACTTGGGCATTACTATCAGGAAACTGAGGAACTCTGTACGACAATTATTGGACGTCAAGGATTATAGTATATTCATTGGTACTCAACGCACATGCTACAACTCACAGTTCGAACAAGTACAACAGAACCACCGACACAAACTACAAAAGGCGAAACAGGAACACACAAATTAGGACTCACATTCAATGAGGATTGGTTCATCAATAACACCAACGTATACTTTCCAACGGAATCCAAATGGCAGCTCTCAGTAGGATCCAAATTTGCCATACCAATCACAGGCAAAAGTTTCTCACCCATACACATCATCGCAGAACTGGAACAAGGAGTACAACAGCACACAGATGATAGGGAAAAGGACATCATCAGAACGAGAATAGCGAATAATATTAACCATTACAAGCGAAGGCTGAACAATACACCGAGGGAAAAGTTTATAATTACCATCTACAAACGCACAGAGAAATTACTTCGAGAGCATAGGAACAGAATCATCATCACAACAGCGGACAAGGGTAATAAAACTGTCATTATGTACAAGCGAGAATAGAGCATGAAAATGTCACAACTACTGGAGGACAAAACAACATACAGGCCACCTAGAAAATACCCCACCACCAAATTACAGAAAACTAACAATAACATCATTACAGATCTTTACAAAAACAAACATATTTACACATATCTAAAACAAAAACTTACATGTCATGCGGCAGTAGCACCAAGACTCTACGGACTACCGAAAATACACAAACCTGACATACCTCTTAAACCGATCTCAACATCTACGAACGTACCTTACTATAACATATCTAAACATATAGGGGCAATACTGCAAAATATTTAGGGAGTTCACATGGTGTACTATTGTGTTGTATTTATCGTATATGCTAAAATAATACAACAGTTGTAAATATGTTGTTGGTATTCTCCATGTAAATATATTTTACGACTACACAACCTGAGCATGTCTGTTTTTCCAGTGTACTATGTTGTATGTTCAGTGTCAGTTGTTTTTTGTTTACTATTTAATCAGATCTATTGTTGTGTTTTGAAGAAATTTTGCATTTTTCTACAACATTAACTCAAGAATTAATTTTAATTGGTAAAATAATAACAAAAAAGGAAATTGGACAAATGGAAGGAGAAGAAACTACTTCGGTAAGTTTTTGTGCACAGACTTTTCACACAAAACCGTAAAAATTTTATCTTTTTCGCTTCTTGTTGACATTTTTTAATAATTTTCTTTTGCTGCTTGACGTTTATTTGACGTTTTTCTGACTTATGATTTACCACATACAACATGCTGCTCACATGCAGAAGTCATATGTACTAATTTGTTAAATATGACTTTACGACTTATGACTTTAGGAGACCATGTGAATTCCCTAATTGTATCGGACCAATACAACATTAAAAATAGCAAAATACTTAGAGAAAGGCTAGCAGACATACCACTTGAGGATGACGACATTCTAGTCTCATTCGACGTTGTCTCATTATTCATGAACTTCCCTACATATTTTTCAATTAAAAATATCATGCACCAATGGACAACGATTTCAAAATACACGGACATACCTAGACAAAAATTTCTGAAAATCCTCAATTCTTGTCTCAACTACAACAACTACTTCATCTTTGATGAAAACATATATACTCAGACGTATGGAATGCCGATGGGAAACCCACTCTGTCCAACAATAGCCGACATAGTGCTGTACAAATTATTAGACGACACATTCACAGACCTACGGAAACTTAATATAAAACCCAAAGTATTGGTTAGATATGTTGATGATATTTTTGCCATCATCAAAAGACAGGACACCGACACCATTTTAGAACACTTGAACAAATACCATAATAAAATACAATTCACCATAGAAAAAGAAATAGAAGAAACACAGACAATCAACAACTTTAATTACAGACTAGTATTCAAAACCGACAGCATCCGGACGAATGATGAGTTATTACTCCACACAACCGCAAAATCAAAAGTTAAACACAGCCTACAATTTCATTAAAACAGTTTTCGATAACAGTCATGAACAATTCCACAACAAAAATTACAAAATCATAACTAAAATTCTCCAATAAAACAACTATCCACAATATATCATAAAACACAACAAACACTACAACCCAACTTATGGAAAATCGAAACGAAAACACATCGTATATAAGCGTCAAATACATACCATCGCTAACAGATAACAAATTACTGAAAAACATTTTCAATAATGACATTAAAATTGCACAATACCCAACAATACCCTACAGAACATATTCTCCAAAACAAAAACCCGGTTACACAAAAACCACCAACACAATGTAGTATATGAAATTTCATGCACTGGCAACACTGATGAAACATGTAGGCAAATATACATTAGCACCACTAAAAGATCATTGGAAACTAGAATGACAGAACACAAAGCAGACATAAGGAACAGGAGAATGAGCACTGCACTCTCACAACATATGTTGGAGAACAATCACACACCAGACATAGAAAACGTCAGAATTATAGACAGAGAGAAGAACACTAACAGGAGATATACATACACTAGAGAGTTTGAGAATTCAACAAAAACATGACGTAAGTATGAACACAAAAGAAGACAAAGACAAAACAAATTGTCACTACTACATGACGCTAACACTGGACAAACATGTATAGTATGGAGAAAATATACATATACGATATATTTACATTTATGTTAGATTAACACAAAATAGACATGCAAAGACATATATAGAAAAACGAAGTAAGTGTGAACAGTGAACGGACAATACTAAATGTAATATTAATTGTTATCATTGTTATATAGAATAAAACTCCCCTGAAGAGGATGCCAATAAAGCACCGAAACGTAGGGAAAACAATTGAATTAAATAGTTTTATTTAATCCATTGGAATTGCGACCAAAAAAGCCAGCAAGGTTATAGAATATATAACATTTTCATCGAACAGAATAATCACGAACAACTTGGTCTGAAAAACACTCAACATAAAATTTAACCGTTTTCGTCTTCTCCTTATATTTCACTGGCGCTTCTATTCTGCCAATTATGTTGTAGCATTTACCTCCTGCTGTTTTTGCATTTGTGGTCATTGGAACCATTTTAATTTCTTCACTATTCAGTATCCTTTCGCATTTTTTTCCAATCAAACTCATTGAGGCTCCGGTATCCAATAATCCTTTCACGTGAATGTCAAAAATAGCGATATCAGCATAAGCTCTTGGGTGTTTTCCTGTTTCTCCATTCTAGCGTAACATTTTTGCACCGATTCTATTACTTTGCTGTATTTTTGGATTGCTGGATTTTGTCCAATTTCTTGTTGTCTTCTCCAAAAATAATATCTCAAACTCTGTTGTAGTTCTCCAATCGCTCCTCATAAGGTTTTAATCGAATATTTCCGTCATGTGTTCCCTCTCCGTTTGTCGTTACAGCTCGTTTTAATAAGAAATAACATTCTTCTTTCCCCTTGCTTGTATCTTTGTTTTCGCTATCTGGTTGGGCCTCACCGCCTATAAAGATTCTTCAAGACTCTGTTGGTGGCGTGGCTCTCCCGTACGAACTACACCCCTTATCCGGTTTTCCTAACACTTTGGACATCGAGGTGTAATAACTCCTGCCAAACCGCATTTGTAGCAGAACAGCGTTCGTTGCACCGATGGGCAATCCATAAACAAATGTCGTATCTGCTTACAATTTCAGCATACTGCTACATTTTTCCTATTTTCCCTAGCCCCTGGCCGAGGTTCTATGTTAGCTCTTTGAATATTCACTTCCTTCACATTTTCCTCGCTATCCGATTGTTCAAGGTACACCTGCTTTTGAAGAGCAGGTGGCATTTGAGTAGCACATCTTGCAGCATTTCGGCAGAAGAAGTTTTTCCCGACTTGTTTACAGTGGTTTCGTAGCTGTTCCACAGTATAAATTTGTATGGAATACAAATATTGAGCCAAATTTGCTCTTACATTTCGTTTTAGGGTTCTTATCATTTCCTGTTCCGGCAGAGGCTCCCTAAGTCGTGCCCGCAACTTATTCATGGCCAAAAAATAGGCCTCGATACTCTCTCCCGGGTTTTGACGTCGGTACGATGTCACTCCAAGGACACTCATAATAATCTCGTAGGCACTCGACTCTGAATATGAAGTCCTCTACATGGAGTTTATCCGAGCCATCAAAGGTGAAATCCTATTTATCCACGATTATGGGACCCCCTGTATGTGGCCTGCTATCGACTCTACGATTATCAGAATCTTCATCGTGATTCCTCGAACTGGCATTTGAACTAGTCATATGGTCCGTAGAGAATGACACTGGATTCTCGGGAATGTGTTCTCCGAAATCAAATCTATGGATTGGGAGTGATGCCGTTTGCACTCTATTCTGCACTACATTGGGAACTTTCTCTACCCTCCTTGATGTCCTTTTCTCCTGAGTGTCCGACCCTGAAGCGATGTTCAGATTTCTCATCTCCTTCAGTAGCTCGGCAAATCCAGCCTTCAACCCATCTTCTATCTTTTTGTTTATCTCCTTTTCCATCCTAGCAATATTGTCGTGCTGAGACTTACTCCCGTTTGTTAGCGAACTCGGGACCGGGGTGGGTGGCTGATAAGGTGGTGGAAATGTAAAATCCGGAAAAATTTGCAGACACTGAGGTAGCTTCCTCTTTGCTCCCCCTGTTGCTCCACCGATTGCTCCTTCTGTTACACCTCCTCTTGCTCCTCCTGTTGCTCCTTCAGTTGCTCCTTCAGCATTTTCAATGTAGTTTGAATTAAATTGTCTGTTCGGGTTCATAATCGTTGCTGACAAATCGAACATGTTAGTATCTAACACATCCTCTCGGATATCTGCCGCTGGTGTTCTATTCACAGGCATTTTGATTGGTATGTATGATAAACAAAATCCAAGCCATATCTATGTTCGCCTCAAAAAGTCGTGTTGTTAAGAAATTTTATAAAATACTTTTTTCGAAATCTCATGGGAGATAGTAAATTAAGTCAAATATGTATATTTGATGACTATGCCCCTATTTTGGGTCAACGAGGCTACAGCTCATAAATTCGTAATAAAAAGAATAAATAATTAAATAATCTCCTGTTAACGCAATATTAGTACCTAAACAAAATATTTTAAATCAAAAAAAAATCACGAATCATAGAACAACACATGGACAGGTATCATAATTTCCTGTAAACAAAAATTTTTAGTATAAAAATATTTTGTAAATCAAAAAAAAAAACAGATATACTCATATATAAAACAAATCCATACAAAAAAAATCACACAAATAATATTCGGTTTCAAATAACACTCACAAATCGGGATTTCGTTATGCGGTGTTCGGAATTGAAATTTTCTCTTTTTTTTTGTTTGGTTTTTTTTTGCTTATTCAACGTACTATCCCCAAATTTGATTCGATGATGTCGAGTCCTAGTAAATGATTCATCGATAACGAATATGTCTACCTTGCCTCTGGGGGTAGAGGTTCACTATCCGAATTTGCAGCAAGCAAACTAACTTAATCGTCTCGTTAGGACTTGCTGAATTCTATCTATGAACTTATTCGTGATTACACTGAGCAAACTATATTCTTTTAGAATATAGGACTCATTGGTTCACCTCCAATAACAAAAATAAATAAACTGACATTTTCTAAATACCCCAATTCTCCCGTCACGGTTGATCGTTGAAGATCAAGATTCCCAGAGATTTTGGGTAATATTGGTGACTCGCCGGCACTACTGTGGAATGATTCGGGAAGCAATTAGCACTTTTTCCTTTGTCTAAGACTATCTATTACCATCCAACATTAGACTTACGGTCACTTTGGGCTATTGGTCTGGATCTTGTCAAACTTTTGCATGGGCGCCATTTACTGTTACGATTCCCTGGACTTCTTATCGGTTTGTGTTGCCACCTCAGCTAGATCAAGCACGGCGAAGGTTCCCAACCCGCATCCGCAAACCTTGGGACGTACAATAAAGAAAAACATATTCTCATATGTCAAAAAAAAAATAATAAAAAAACATACTAAATAAAATTAAATCATAGTATCGGGTTCCCAAAACATCACCGAGTCAAATTCGATTTCATTGGCCGATGTTATGCTCCATACGTCACCCGTACCCTACCATTGTCATCCACTTGGATAACCCCTTATTAGCATTTCACCTTTCACACTTGAAATATTAAGACCCTGGAGAATGTTAACTCTCCCCTTACTCTGCCACTTAACAATTGAAAGTCCTACAATTTTTTCTACTTCAAATCCATTTAACATCAATTGCTTAATACCGCGTTTATGCTGCAACCGAAATCCCGATTTTCTAGATTTCATTCACACGAACAGCTGATTTGTGTATGGAAAATCAGATGTTTAGGCCACGAAATCTGGATATCTCTAGATTTCGAGTGCAGCATAAACATGTTTTAAGACAAAAACAACCAAAACTACAAACAACACAGTCACAGATAAACATGTCATTACATACGAAACCGCTTCCCCATTACGGGTCATCGTACCACAGACGTTGGTCTTGACTTGTTGGTGCATTTCTTATTTTTCCTTTTTGGAGCATTTTTACTTGATCTGAACTGTAAGAGAAAATTATTTTCTCTTTCCACCCCATAGTGTCATCTGTCTGGCATCTCTAAGTGGTATTTTACAACACTTAACACTTAAAAAGCTCATGGGCGAATTAGAATTTCGTTTGACATCACTAGGTACGGAAAAGCAGACCGCCATAAAACACACGGCCAGAAAGAAAGAAGGAAGAAGGACATTAACAATACCATTTTATTTCCACATTTGTGCGTAACCTTGAGACACCCACGACAGTTGTTAAAGGAAAAAGGGCAGCAAAAATCTAAAACTGCTGTAAAGTGGAGTGTAAATTATGAGATAGATCTGACACACATACCTGAAGGAGTTGTCGATAGAATATAAATTTTTCGTCCCCACATAAAGATTTATCTGACAGACTTAATTTCAAGCAAGACCTCACAGTGTTAACACCTACGGTTTGTATTCAATGCTTGCAAAAATACGAAGCAAAATGCGTTTTTGTTGCCTAAAATGACAACAATTTCTACTGCGTTTACTTTACTTATTCTACCCATAGACTATTTGTAATAGTAGACTTAACAGTTCTCTCAGCAAATTTATGGCATTTGGACTGGTGTGATATGAACGTTGGATGTTGAAAATAATTTCTTCAATAATACCAGATAGAGGCAAGGTTTGTGTGTTAAATACACCACAAATGTATGCTAACAATAACAGTCAATAAAAAAGTGTGAAACACACCTGGTGTAAATCACTTTTCGTCAAACATCACTCTATCACATCGACCGCACTACGAAGACTGTGAAAGGAAACGTCAGATGAGTTAAATATTCTCTCTTGTAAGATTTACTGTATGATTCTACCGTGCGGTTAACAATTGTTAAACACACGCACACACGGAAAAAACATCTACTAAATTTTGCTACAATTTATATATGGAAATAGCTACAATTATAGCTAAAACTGGGACAGTGGCGTTTTATAGCAAAATTTCATATATTTTATAACAAGCAAATATAAGAGCATTTGATGAATATTATGCTTGCTTATGTTGTATTTGTAACTAATTTTGTTATCAAAAATATCTGCTAAATAACCAATTTTACTTCAAATTATTGAACAAGAGTAATATAATTTTTGGAATTGTATCAATCGCTTATAACTACTTTTGCTACATATATTTACACATTATAATAGAATGTACTTCTTATTATAGTCTGCTTTGTATCTAATGTTCGATATTAGAATAGCTGCTTAAAGGGGCCCTTAGACCTGTGGATAAGTTGTTCGATTTCAAGTTCACATCAACTTCGATAACTAAACATCAACTTCGATTTTGCCCTTACACTCTCAAACTAGTTGAGGCAACTTCATTTTCTTGTCAGATGTCGAAATGAAAGGTGGTGAGCGCACTGCGAAAATATCAAAAATTTTAGGAAAAAACGCTATTTTTATTTTCTTTAAATATTTATAAATAACACTACAAATGATATTTATTTCGTTTATATTTTTCCGATAATGTTTAATTTATTTATTTTTTGGTTCATTTATTTACATTTTGCCGATAATGTTTCCTCATGAACGCTTCTCATCGAAATGCGTATGAAAGTTGATGCAACTTCCCCTTACACTGATGGATAAGTTGATATCAACTTCAAAAAATCAAAATCGTTTGTACAAACCACCAACTTCACCTTACACCATGGATAAGTTGATGTCAACTTGAAGTCGCTGCAACTTATCCACAGGTCTACGGGCCCCTTAACACAAAGCCATTGTTACTTTTGCTATTTATTCATTTGTATTCTCAAACATAAAATATGCACAATAGCTTTATTTTGTAGCTCATTTAGCTACAAGATGTGGCTAGAATAAATTTGTATTTGGTGATTTTTACTGTTTAATTCTTACTGTTTAGAGTAAATTTGGTGCAAAATTTGCAACAAAATATATCTAATTTTATATACATTATAGGAAAATTAGTAACCGGTCAGCCCCTTGGTTTAGCCATATTTTACTTACCATTTTTGTTCCATTCATGGGAAATAAAAATCCAATGAGTGTTCGAACTCACGGGCGATGTGTTAACACCTTTTTGCTACACGGTACCTGTTCGATTTCTATGAACACATTCGTAAATGTTACATTGGAAAATAAAAAACAGCGTTCAATCATATGATGTCGTTACAGTTAAATAATATTAATACTTAAAATTATTTAAAGACCCAGTGCAAGCACATGTGTCATTATTTTCTTGCTCAATACTTTTTGTTTTATTCCCACAAAAGTCAAAGAATGCAAAGCAACAGACACTTGTACATACATACATACATACATTGTTATATTCGTACGATATAACCGAAGATCAACATAAAATACTTTTTTAATATTACTCCAAATTAATACTCCAAATTAAAACACTTCAATCTCGGCTCGCCGATATCGGATCGCCTTAATTTTTGGCCTAAACTCTTCGTCGAAACCCGCACTAGCTTTTTAATCCAAAAATTAATAAAATCGGCTATGAATTTCCGGAGAAAATCGCGTGGGAAAATTATATGAAAATCGCCCAATAATCACTTTCAATACCGACTGCCAAGCAACGAACAAACAAACGATGATAAGACAAAACCGAAGATCAACATAAAACACTTTTTTAATATTACTCCAAATTAATACTCCAAATTAAAACACTTAAATCTCGGCTCGCCGATATCGGATCGCCTTAATTTTTGGCCTAAACTCTTCGTCGAAACCCGCCCTAGCTTTTTAATCCAAAAATTAATAAAATCGGCTATGAATTTCCGGAGAAAATCGCGTGAGAAAATTATATGAAAATCGCCCAATAACCACTTTCAATACCGACTGCCAAGCAGCGAACAAACAAACGATGATTTACTCTTCCAAACCTAACACTTGTGTATGTATTAAATTTATAGTTTACTGCCCTAGAGGCGCGCGTATAGATGTTAACACATCAAAAAATAGCCTGTTAACTTAAAGTAAGAATTTTATTTTATTAAGAATATGTTAAATAATAAGGTAAATAATAAATAAGGTAAATTTATATTTTTTACTTTAAATTAATTATGTGATAAGCAACATGAAATTCAAACTTATAATTATGTTCTATACGAGTAAAAGTTGGGATTAAATTAATTAATTAATTAAATCAAATTAAAGAGATAAAATGTAAACTTACACTAACAATGGAAGAAAGGAGTCTTCAATTTCTTGAGTTGACAATTGTTTACGTTTTGCACCACCCTTGATGTACGAAGATTTGTTGAGCAAATGAGGCAAAAGAAGTAAACCTCGAAAGTTATTTTTAAAATTTATAATAGCTGCGACATGTTTCTTTGGTTCAAATCAATCGTAGACAATTGACAACCAGTTTTAATTCGTTTTTCTCCAATTGTGATCAATTTTTTGTAAAATACTTCCCAACTTGCAAATAATTTATTTGTGCTATCGCAGTAAAGAGTATCAATATCTTGTAGTAAAAGTATTGCTCCTTTGCTTGTAGCCAAAATCGGAAATTTATTCAAATACTCTCCAACAGCTATATTTGTATCAAGGATGCTGCTTCTTTGTTGATGAGTTTCTTTCCAATACTGCTTTACTTTCAGAAATATTTTTGTATAAATAATCCAATTTTTCTTTTAAATCCGTGGACACTTCAGTTGTGTTAACTGTGACTTGCGATTCCTCATTTCTTAACTTATTTCCAGATGAATGTTTTTTAGTATTTTTATCGTATGGAAAAAAGTAAATTGTTTGAAATTCAGTTTCTTTTGGAAAAGTAAAATTATTTGTTTTCTTAGTTCCAAAAAACGATCAGTTGTTATTTTGAATATCGTAGGATAATTTTGTTTTTCAAATTCTTTATGAATCAAAATTTTCGTCAGTAAATTTCTATAATATGTATCTAAACTGTGATTGTTTTGATAATACAAATTGACCAATTTTCCTTCAGCACATTCAAGATATTTTGAAATTTCAATAGTTTCATCATATGGGTTAATTACTCTTAGACCTAAATTTGCGGGAACGCTTATGTCACAATTTTGGTGACTGGTTCCTGCAATAAACTATAGGTAATTAAAAATTATTATTATACAACTAAATATTTGTTAAGAAAAAACTAGTTTTATATATTATATTTACATATATAAGTATTTATATTTTTATTTTATGAAAATTATTACATTATATAGTAAAAGTAGCTATATAAATTTACTAAATATATTATATAATGTAGCAGAAGTAGCTATATAATTTTACTTAATATATTATATTATATAGCAGAAGTAGCTATATAATTTTACTAAATATATTACATAATGTAAGCATTTAATAAATTAATAGCTTCAAATTTTTTAGGTTAGTAATTTTTCACAACATACTTACATTTTCAAGAGATTCTATGGTATATTTTTGAAGTGCTGGTTGACTATTCCCACTTTCGCAATTTGTTGAATATTTAATATTTGTTTTTATTTTAAAAACATCGGGTCCAATATCTTTTGTTGTAAACTTACTGATCAATATATTCAGCTCTGAAACGTTTCCAAAACAAAGCTCGATCTGATTGGTTTTTTACAATATCAGAAATTCCGTAGTAGTCCAAACCTTGAAAAGCCGCTAAAGTAATTTCACAATCTTTAAAAAAACGCACAATATAAAAATGATTTTATAATTAATTTTTTACAAAACTGCTTCTTTTCTGCAACGTAATCTACGTCAAACTATGAGAAAATTTAAAGACATAGTGATGTGCTACCGATAATTTTGGCACATTATTATACAAACATTATTATACAAACATATGTAAAATAATAGCAGCCGATAGCAATTTTTTGTACATTATTTAATTAATTTTACTGGAAATTTATAGCAAAATTTGCTATTTGAAATTTCACAACTTCCCATTATTTTTTTATTTTAATTTTTTATTGTTTAACATACCCTTACATATTTTTATCAATTGGAGATACCCCCATTGATTCAAACTTTCTTCCACATCCATAATTAATACTCAATTTTTTTTGTTTAATGTTATTTTTAAATGCGCTATTACTTTACTTTAATTTGCAGCAAAAGAAATGTTTTTGACCACGTGACATTCAGACTGAAATAGAAAACAAAACAAAACAACACTAAACAATAAGTAATATTTATGCATACAAAGTACACTAATAAGGCTATGTCAGATGCTAAAACAGCAAAGTTTTGTTGCAATTTTTGCTACAAAATGTATTAAGATATGATTATATTTAAGGGGTTTACAGTTAAGCCTTGCATTATATTTGAATACATTTTTCAGCAAAATATGCTTTTGCGTATACATCGACTGCAACAAAATATTCGTCTCGTATAAATATTTTATTGTGCACAAATATAGTGTATTCAGCTATCCAACTATACAATTGTTCACGAAAAATCTTAGCCATTATATTTTGCAGGAAGTACGACGATAAATACTTGTGATTTTGTAATAATTATGTTAATTTTAACCATAAATAATGACAAATTTTGATATAATTTGGCAGTTATATTTTATAGCAAAAATTCAGTGGTACTTTTTTTTTCGTGCACACATACATACATATATTTATTTATTTATTTATTTCTTTATTCAGTCTTTAGAATACAATTCTTTATTTTCAGACCAGAAAATATCTTATCAAATAATTCTTATATCTAGTTGTAAATTAAATCTAACATATTACTAAATTTACCAATAGGCATTGCAAAATCCAAATCATATTTCATATTGATTAAATTAAATTCCTTTAAAGCTCTTGTGATGGGTTCAAACATAGCATAATTTGTTCTATGAACTGATACATTAAAAAATTCTTTAAATCTAAGACGTCTAAAAGGAACATTGAAGCCAATTATACTAAGAAGAGATGGACAATCAATTTGACCAGCTATCAATTTATATACAAGCAGTATTAATCTCTTAGATCTACGGTTAATAAGCGTATCTAAATGTATCAACTTACATCTAGATTCATACGATGGCATAGTATCTGTAAAATTTAATGAAAATAAGGCAAATTTTATAAACTTTTTTTGAATCCTTTCAATTCTATTGCAATATTTATCCTGATATGGATTCCATACTTCAGAAGCATATTCCAATTTCGACCTCACAAATGACGTGTATAACAGTTTACGTATATATGGGTCTGTAAATGACTTACAATTTCTTCTTATATAATATATATATATATATATATATATATAATATAATTTCTATGAGGAAAAACTTAGGACACATCCCAGCTTCCTCCGCTATTTAATGTATAATTTATAATTTCTTTATTTTGACCAGCGTTTGTTTTTTATTTATTTACATTTTATTTTTTAAATTAAACTACACCAAAGTGTAGTATTATTATCATTTCAAATTAAGTAAAAAAAAATTTATGTAATTTGTAGTTTCCGCTTTTCTTCTCTTCGTTGGTTCTCTCCGTCATTTTATCTCTCTCAAAGCAAGCTGAATAAAGAAGCGGCATAAATGGTTTGAGTCGGGTAAAAGCACATTCGTCATTGGAAGAGCGTGTCATCAAAATAACGACACAGGCCAAGTTGACAGTGACGAAACGCCGGAAGTTAGGTTTAAACAAATCATTGCCTTGGTTCGTCAGATTGACGACAGTGTTCAACTTGAATCCAAAGAAGTTTTTATGGGCTTTACAAGCGATGACCATGCACCAGCAGAAGAAGTTGAAACCACTACTAGGGTAATATCCCAGTTCCTGCAACTATTTGGGGCAATGCGACAACACGGGCAAAAAAATATATATATGTACATTATGTCCTTTGGGCCAAAATATATACTAAATCGTTTAGCTTTGCTTCCATTACCTCTATTTATTTCCTTATAGCCTCTTCGTGTGCTCTTAGGCCCAATTTTTGATTAGTTATTTAAATTGGTATTCAGTTGATTTTGATTTATGTTTGATCTGACTTTAAATACGAAAAGAGTTTTTCGGTGCTTTGTCAAATAATCGTACTACCATGTGGCAATAGTGAAAAACTGAAAAACTCTTTTCGTATTTAAAGTCAGATCAAACAAAAATCAAAATCAACTGATTACCAATTTAAAAAACCAGTCAAAAATTGGGCCTGAAAGTGGGTATACATCTCTGCGGTTGAAATTATTTGTGATATGATAATAACATTATCCAAGTAAATTTACTCGAACTTGGGTATAAAAATGTATGAGAAATCACGTCATAATAAAGTGATTTGTCTATCATCGAGTCGATCTGCAAGATCGACTACATGTAAACGCCCAATAAAATTGACACAAAGTGCCAATTAAGGAAGTTAATATAATATATTAACAAAGTATACAAGAAATTTATTAAAACTTTTACAGAAATTTATAACGCATTTACACCGGCGTTTATCGCGGCCAGGTTAGCGATAACCTTGTTCTCTAATCTTTGCCGTTTACACCACCCAATTGTAACGTGTACGGTCAAGGCACAATGTGTATATTGAAGACACACCTTGTACGCAAATGAAAAATCCCCACTGTCTTAGCAAAGCGCATATTACTACTCCTGGCACCCCGTAAGTAGGACCATTTCATGCCCCACGTTGGGCACCATCATGTAATGTGTACTGAACGCATGGGATTGCTTCCACCAGATCTATTGGTCAATCTGACCGTTCCATGAATTGGTTCTGGGACGGCTCATCTTCTGTCGTAATTCAATTGCACTTCTCTCGAGTAATATTTCATAGAGTATAAAGGGATCTGAAGCGCTTACCGGATTTCTGAAGAATTGAGGTACAGAAACCTTGGTGATAATGTTGTTACTGTAGACTCTGGGTTGTTTAGTTGACTATTGTTGTTACTTGCAGGTTATTGTTGGCTGCTATTGTTGATTTGTTGCAGACTCTGGTTTTTGTTGTAGGTTATAGTTGCTTTTATGGATTTGTTGTAGCCGCTGCCCTTTTGTTTTGTCCTCTAAATGTTGCCGCTGTTATTTGGGACCTTTTCCGGGTTATTTTGCCTCTTACGCGGGTAGTCACCTCTGTCCCTCGCAATCACTTGGCCAGGTAACAGTCTGGGTAAGCCTCAGGTCGACTGTCTTACGCCAAAAGGTTTCGGGCAGCCGGTTACTGAACCCCCCGTTGGATAAATGACCTGGACGAACAGTGTTTACGAAACTCAGAACTTTGCCGAGTTTCCCTTACTTAGGAAACCTTGGTCTAGGCACTATTTGCTTCCGTCAAGATGCTTGCAGAGCTTCGGGGTTTGAGCAGTTTTGGGGAATACTTATTCTTGTGTTTCTGGAATCTGCAAAGGGAGTGCCTTAAATTGGCGTTTGCTTACTTTTCTTCCTGATCTTTTTCAAGGAGGACTAAAACTCGCTCACTTTTGAAAGTTCCTGATGATGGCTGCCGTTGAAAAGAAAGTTTGGTCAGGCCGGATATGACTCTTGCAAATAGATTCACACCAACTTCGCTGCTGGTGTTGCCACCCTATCGCATTGCCGGGTCCTCACATTGGGTGTGTTTTCTTTGATTGATGATAGGCTAATCTGGTATGCGCTTGCTACTGAGGTTTGTTTGCCTTGTAGGTGCACATGACAAACCCAACCATCCTGCCATCATCCATGTTCAAGGATGGGAGGGAAAAACCGACACCGTGATATCGGCTTCCCTCTATGCACTAATCTCGATTCTTGAGAATGCTCGCGATCGCGGGTGTTGTTAGATCGTTATTTGTTGCTAAGTTCTTGCTCTTGCAGCTCGTGTCTTTCGGTCGCCACTCTCTCCTGTTCTTGGACCTGATCCATTTGTTGCCGCAGGTCGCTCCTCTCGGCTAGTCGGATGTCCGCGCAGTCGGATATTCTCATTGATCAGTTCCTGCATCTGGAATCCTCCAATTGGCTGTTCCGTCGTTGGTGGACTAACGTAGACGCGGGTCCATGGTCCCGGCGCTCTACACATCGGGCAGTCGTGATGTTCGAGGATCCAACCCTGAAGACACGGGTGATGAAAGACATGTCCACGACTGGTGGCTGAGGTCACTTGGTCATCGCTTACGTTGCTTAGGCAGATGCTGCAACTCATGGTCGTGGTTGATGGGTACGACGAATGCGAAATTAAGATCTTAGTAAGATAGAAATATGGGTCTGTTGAGGGTGACTGTTCAGATGAGACTTGCTGCTGAAATGATTCCAAAAGAAAAACAGGCTTGGTATTTACGATAATTAAATACTAGCAAGTCTCCAGAACATCATCTTACTATCATTACTCATCGGCTAAAAAAATCAAGATGGGAGAGACTAAGACATTTTCAACTACTGCCGCAATTCTTTGGCATGAAAACCCCATAGAAATTTACCCCGTAAAACTTTCCACAAATTAAACTGCGCGACATCGAGTATTATAAGTTCTCTGATTGTTCTCATAAGCCTTGTGAAGACGCTCTCTAATTTTCTGTCGCATCAACTCCATTTTCGCAGATCTCGGAATAACCTCGCTCTCCGGATCACTTAAAGCTTTCAGACTACGAGCGATTCGGTAAAAACTACCATGGCCTACCATGTTTATTCCGAAAAGGGCAAAATATGGTGTCATACCGATAGAACTATGTACAGACGAACTCAACGAATATTCTAATTCAGATAAATACTTAACCCACGTATAGCCGCCAGAATAGACTGGTTTACTCGCTCTGACGCGTTAGTCTGCGGAGAGTGAGCTGCGATTCGAATGTGTCTAATTCCAAAGTTTTTTACTACGTCTGCAAACTCTTTGTTCACGAATTGCTGACCATTGTCTGATACAATAGATTCAGGCCTACCAAACTTATGAACACTTTCCGAAACTAAAAATCTCACTACATTTCGACTATTAGCCTTAGACATTGCCTTTACAACTGATCAACAACAAGAAATATACAAAAATTTCCTGCCTTAGACCTGGGATAAGGTCCAAGAAAATCAACGAAAATTCGTTGGAAAGGTCTTTCCGCTTGGTTCTCATTTCCCATTGGCGGTCTTAAAATTGTATTGGCAGGTTTCGTTTCCCGACACACTTGGCAATTCCTAACGTAACTCCTGACCTGTGTATTTAGATTGGGCCAATAAAAATATTCTCTAATTCTAAATAGAGTTTTCGAAAAACCACCGTGTTCTGACTCGGGTGGATTATGTGCCCTTTCTATAATACCGGCAGTGAGCTCCACAGGAACCCATAATTTCCAACAAAATTGTTCATTCAATGGAACTCCATCATAAAGACGTGTCCGTTTATATACAATACCATCAATTACTTTGAGATCGGGTAATTGAACTGCTTTCTCTTTCACGACATTAATAAGTGCAAGGTAATCCTCTGACTTAAACGCTTCTGATGACAAGTCCAAGAGTCCGTTTATATTAGTGGTGACTTCCTCCATCTGGTATCGCGAAAGGGTATCGGATACAACATTTTGGTTCCCCTGCCTATGCTCTATTTCGAAATCATAACACTGGAGTAATAAACTCCACCTAGCTAAACGTCCACTCAAGTCCTTGTGAGACATTAACCACTTTAAGCTACTATGATCTGTGACGACTGTAAATGGCATCAGTTCCACGTATGGTCTAAACCTTTTGACTGCCGAGACTACCGCTAGACACTCGCGCTCCGTAACTGAATAGTTTCGCTGCGCTGAAGTTAACTTATGAGAAAAATACTCAATCGGATGTTCGCCTTCCGAGTCATCCTTCTGAAACAGCACAGCGCCTATTCCTACATCCGATCATCGCACTGGATGTAGAAATGTCTAGGGAAATCTGGGTGGACCAATACGGGACTAGTCACCAGAGCCTTCTTCAGATCATCGAAAGCCTCTTTGGCCTCCTTGGTGAAATCAAAAATCTTCCCCTTTTTCAAGGTGCCAAAAATCGGGGCAGCAATGGTCGCCTAATTCGAAATGAATTTGCGATACTATGCGGTAGCTCCCATAAAACCACTTACCTGGTTAGGTGTTTTCGGATAAACATATTTCGTGATGGTATCAACCTACCCAGGATCGGGTTTATTTTGACCTCCAATAACTATAGGGACGGTTTTTCGTAACATATATAAGTTAACACCAACTGTACGCATAGACTTTGAGTATAAACAACTTGGCTTCATCCGATAATTCTTCCTTTGTATTTATCAATTCGTTAATTTAAAAGTTAAAAACAAATCAAAATTCTAAAAAATTCCATGTAATATATGAGGTGGTTATACTGCATTCACATTGCAGCAGCATTCTCTCTAACCAAGTATAGCAGTGAATTATTTCCTGAAAAACAGATGGACATATTTCCTGATTTGGCTCATCTTGAAACACCCATACAGTTGACTGCTGTTTACTTTCGGGCTCATGCGCGTAAATCCAGGATTCATCACCTGTCACGATGTCATAGACGTGTTTCGAAGCACCGCGATCGTATTTTTGGAGCAATTCTTTCGACCAATCTACACGAGTCTTTTTTTGAGCGATTGAAAAATTGTGTGGGATCCAACGCGAACAAATTTTTTGACAGTCAAATGTTTATGCAATATTCAATGTATGCTGGTCCCACTAATGCCTAAGGTTGTCTCAATCTCACGATAGGTCACCTTGCAAAATCAGTTCGCGCACAGCATCATTGGTTTTCGGAACATCAGCTGATTTTGGACGACCTTCAAGAAATTCGTCTTGGAGTGAACTACGACCACGATTGAATTCACCATACCATCGATAAACACTCGTCCTTGATGGAGCTTCTTCGCCAAAAATTGAATTAAGTTCATCCATGCACTGTTGCCGAGTTAATCCACGTCGAAGTTGTAAAAACTAATCGCACGAAAATGTTCACTATTTAATTCCATTTTTAGGCCGAGATGAATCTTTTAAGTTACTGTAAATAACACAAATAGCGATCGTATGTCAAAACGTTCTGAGTACGTGTAGTATCTGGCAACACTGATATAAAATAATGCCAAAGGTATATTTGAATAAATGGGACTTCAATCGGAGCTACAGGAAAGAACAGACGTGTTTCATTAACGGATTTTACATTGGCGACGAGAATAAGGAAAAAAAGAAGACGAACTCACGCAACTTGAAAAAGGGTAAAAGTGTTTAGGATAAGTTTAGTGTTGACGTGGCTTAAATGCCGAAAAGGAAAGAAATGCTGATTTTTCGTGGCTTAAATGCCGATCGGGAAAAAAAGAAAAGGAGAAGGGAATAATGGTGGCTTGAATGAATGTTGTTGCATTTTGCTGGGAAAAAGGTTCAGAATATTTATGCAGAATTGCCAGAAGTGACAAGGCAACAACCACGGGGACCATTGGCTAGTGCATACGTTCCATATGAGACGACGCCATATGAAGAAGCATTGGCCAAATTAAATGAATTATTTTTACCGCAACAACATGCAACCTACGAGCGATATGTTTTGCGGTCAATGGAACCTAGGACTGATGAAAGTACTGCCGTATACGCAATGCGATTAACAGTTCAGGCGGAACGTTGCAATTTCGGTGACAAATTTGAAGACCATGTCAAAGACCAGATAATTGAAAAATGTCGCTCAGCTGCACTTCGACGAGAAATGTTAAGGCAAGGGGATGCAAGCTTGCAGGTGATTTTGACAACTGCCAAGGTCTTCGAATCAATCGCTAGACAAGAAAAAGTTTTTATAAGTAAAGAGGCATCACCGACAATGACAACGGAAGTTAACAATATAAATGTTTTGAAACGTAAACGAACAAATGATGACAATACAATTGAGTGTTTCCGGTGTGGATACACAGGTCCAATGGGAAAAACGTGCAATAGATGTGGTGGACGTAATCATTTTGGCGCTAAATGCAAAGCAAAACGCCGTATGCAATATAAGTTTGGCAACAACTTATTTAGACCAAATGATGTCGAAAAATCAAATTTGGCTTCAAAAATTAAGATGAGTCATCAACAGCAGATCGACCAAAATCAACTGAAGCTGCTGTCCGGTATGTTAGTGACACCGCGTTTGGAGAGCAAGATGGATATATATTTTGTATTTGGTCAAACAATGCTGGAAACAAAATAAAATGCATTATTGATCAAGTTGAAACTACTGCAGTGGTGGATTCAGGCTCAATCTACAACCTTATTGATCGTGACACTTGGAAACAACTAAAAGCCATGAAAGTAGTGGTTTCGAATCAACGAAATAAAAGTGATCGCGAATCCAAAGCATATGGTGGAAGACGGTTGAAAGTTGCTGGTGTGGTTGAAGCAAAAATAGCAGTAGGTGATAAAGAAGTAACACCTGATTTTTACGTAATGGAGGAAAAAGGAAAACTATTAATGGGCAGTGAAACGGCGACAGCTTTGGGAGTACTAAAAACTAAAAAAGCAGTAACGTCAACATATTTGATAGCGATGCGAATGAAGAAAAGCCGATCGGAAAAATTAAGGACGTTCTTGTTGATATTCCACAAGATGTAACACCTGTTATACAACCATACCGACCAATTGCAGTCCCATTGGAAAAAGTAGTTGAAAAGAAAATTTATGATTTATTAAAGCAAGGTACAATCGAGAAGGTGGATGGTCCATCGAATTGGATCTCACCCATGGTAGCGATTCCAAAAGACGATGGGAAATATGTCCGCATCTGCATTGACATGCGCAGAGCTTACCAGGCAGTTCAGCGAGAAAACTATCCGTTGCCAACAATGGACAATTTCTTACCTTACATCGGAAAAGGGAAGTGGTTTGGAAAACTCGATGTAAAGCAAGCTTTTCACCAGGTAGAGATTTCGGAAAAGTCAAGAGAAATAACTGCGTTTATTACTCGGAAAGGACTATTTCGATACAAGCGTTTAATGTTTGGCATCACGTGTGTACCGGAGATATTCCAGAAAATCATGGAACAAATCCTAAGTGGCTGTGAAGGCTGTCTGGTCTATATTGACGATGTGCTTTTATATGGAAAAGATGAAGAGGAGTTGAAAGAGCGTACCGAGAAAGTGTTAAAGATTTTAAAAGAAAGAAATGTCACTCTAAACAGCGACAAATGTGGGTATGATGTAAATGAAATTGAATTCCTAGGTCGACTAAATAGAAATGGTCTCATGCCAGCACAAGACAAAGTTACAGCGATAAAACAATTTCGTAAGCCCAACACAGCTGAAGAAGTGAGAAGTTTTCTCGGTTTGGTAACATATGTAGGCAAATTCATACCAAATTTGGCTACTATTACGGAACCCCTTCGACTGTTAACAAAGAAAAGCGAAGTTTTCAAGTGGAACGATCCACAACAACAAGCCTTTGAAAAACTTAAACAATTGATAACAAGTGACATGTCAGTTGGCTATTATGACGTCAACGACCGAACACAGTTGTATGCTGATGCTAGTCCAGTAGGATTAGGAGCTGTCTTGATACAACATGATCAACATGGACCAAGAGTAATATCATATGCAAGCAAAAGTTTGTCTGATGTTGAAAAGCGATATTGCCAAACTTAAAAGGAAGCACTTGCGCTTGTGTGGGTTGTTGACAGATTTCACTATTATTTGTTTGGACAAGAATTTGAAGTAGTCACGGATCAGAAACCATTGGAAGTGATTTTCGGCGCAAAATCAAAGCCATATGCGCGTATCGAGCGATGGGTTTTACGTGTACAATCCTACCAATACAAATTCGTTTATCAACGGGGAAAAAGTAACATTGCTGATCCGTTGTCAAGACTGTTAAGCGAATCGAAATCATATAACACATTTGATGAGCAGTCAGAACACTATGTAAACTGGATTGTCAATCTAGCAACACCGAAAGCACTTAAACTAGGTGAAATCATTGAAGTATCAAAGAGGGATGGTACAATAATTTGGTTGAAGAATGCAATTTTTAAAAACAAATGGACAGATGAACTAAAGCTATTCAAGTTATTCGAAACGGAACTATGTTTTGCTGATGATATCCTGTTACGTGGCACAGGCATTATTATGCCAGAAATACTTCGTGAAAGAAGAATTCGATTAGCACATGAAGGACATCCAGGCATGAGTGTTATGAAGCGTCGGTTACGTGCCAAAGTATGGTGGCCTAAAATGGATCAACAAGTTGAAAGTTTTGTGAAAAGCTGTCATGGATGTACACTTGTTTCAGCTCCACCACCACCAGAACAAATGAAACGGCACCACCACAACCGTGGCAACACTTAGCCATCGATTTTTTGGGGCCATTACCGTCTGGCCACAATTTGCTGGTAGTGGTTGACTACTACAGTCGATTCATCGAAATAGAAATAATGAAGAAGATTGGTTCCGTAGAAACTATAAAGCGGTTGCATGTAATTTTTGCTCGATTTGGGGCGCCGCTAACTATCACTGCCGACAACGGACGACAGCTAATCAGCGATGAATTCAAGGCTTTCTGTGAGGAAAACAACATTAAATTAATCAGCACCATCCCGTACTGGCCACAGCAAAATGGTGAAGTGGAACGTCAAAATCGATCGATATTAAAGCGACTAGTTATTAGTCAACAAATGAAAACGGATTGGACTGCGGACTTACAAAATTATTTGTACATGTTTCGGTCAACAGCACATTCCACAACACTAAAAACACCAGCTGAAATGCTGTTTGGTCGGAATATCCGCGACAAGATTCCAACCATATATCAACCGCTAGAAGGAGACGAGGAAATCAGCGATCGCGACAAAGAAAAGAAAGAAAAAGGGAGAGAGTTTGCTGATGACCGACGTAATGCAAAAGAAATAGATATTCAAGAAGGAGACGAAGTGCTAGTTAAGCAAGTAGTCAAATCAATCAAACGTTTGAACCAACAGTGCACAGAGTCATTAAGCGGAAAGGTGGAGAAGTGACAATACAGTCTCAGGAAACAAAGAAATTATATCGAAGAAATGTGGCTCATCTGAAGAAGATTAACGATGAACAATCAACAGAATCCAGAGCAAAAAGACTAACACGGGGACTACAACGATGCATACAATAGAATGAACCTAATTTAAATTGTATTTGATATAAAATTGATATAAAATAATGTCAAAGGTATACTTGAATAAATGGGACTTCAATCGGAGCTACAGGAAAGAACAGACGTGTTTCATTAACGGATTTTACACTACGCATAACCTCAAAAATGTCCAACTTTACGATAGAGCTGTCAGTTGCCAGATTGGAACACTAGGGTTGCCAAATCCTGAAACATAAAATTCAACCCTCTATTATCGGGGTTATTCTCTACTTCTAAACTTATACATGTTTACGTGCACCCCTTATATAGTCTAGATATCTAAGTTGCCTAAAACAAAATTTCGATTTCGCCACGTGGATGGTCAAACCGGCGCGGGATAAGCAGTTGGCCACTTGGGTCAAAATCTTCCAGTGAGTGTGGAAGTCTGGCGAGACTACCAAAAGATCGTCCAGATAGATGAAAACGCGGTCTTGCAGTGCTGAGGGGATCACTTTGTCCATAAGACGACATAACCGTTGGGCTGAGTTGCACAGACCAAAAGGCATGACCGTGAAATGCTAAAGTGGTCTACCCGGCACTCTGAAAGCCGTTTTCTCTACTGGACTGATCTAATGCGATTTGCCAAATGGCATCCTTAAGATCCACACTTGAAATGAAATGAGTGTCTCCCAGTCTGCTCAGCAAGCCTTCAATATGCGGAAGAGGATAGGCATCCTTGACCGTAAGCGCATTGAGAGCGTCCAAGCAGACCCTGTTCTTCTGACCTTTGCGAACAAGGGTTATAGGGTGACTCCATGGAATCTCGCTCACTTCGATCACCTAGGTCAAGCATGGTTATACGGGATAATGCTTGTTTTCATATATACATGTTTCATGGTGATACGGGATAATGCTTGTTTTTCACTGGACCCGCATCTCGCGTATCGATGCTATGGGTTTCCAAGTGAGTCTTTCCTAAACCAAATTTCGAAAAGCAAGGAAACTCGCTGACCACTCCATCCAAACCTTCACGTCGCCATGAGGATAACCGATGCTTCTCGGGTTCTGGAACTCCATCGCCAACGCCTATATCGACATCGAACCAGGTAAAGAGTGATCACATTATCCATGTTATTAAAGTGGACGTTCGTCCTGGCTCGACCAACAATGTTATGGGCACTGCCGTCTGCTGTTCTCACTGCTGATCTGAAATGGTTAATTTCAAGACCAGATTTCGCCACGAATTGCAGGCAATTTTTCCCTAGACAGGTTACAGTGGCTCCACTGTCAAGTAGTCCTTCAATCTGATTACCGTTGATACTGATCGTCGCATAAAGGTGATTGTCTTCTCAATCGGAAAGGGTTGTAGACGCTATTTCTTTCCTCAGCATTTTGCGTCTTGAATATCTTTCACGAGCTCTTCTTATTCTATCCGATACCTCTCCAAAAATTTTTTTCTTAGCCTCTTTATATTCTCTTATCCTTACTTGTAGTGGTCTTAACTCTCTCAATTTATGTCTTGAACTTACGGTAGAATTTACCTTCCGACTTTCATTTACTAGTAAAGTAACTCCTATACCAGTGGCTGTTAAATTTTGATTTGCAACGGGGTTTTATTTATTTATTTATTTATTGTGTCTGTTATATACTGGTTCTAACCGCGTCTCCCCATTTTGAGACGGGTTTCGTGACCAGTTTCCCTGGCACCTAGGGCAATCAGGTGTAGCCACGTTGTCATAAATAAATAAATGATTTCCCGTTACATCCCATGAAGGGATTAGGGAGAGCTTCTCACAATCAGTGAGCTGTGCGCGTTTGAGTTTTACACTCACTGATTGGGGCCTACAGTTTTACACCGGTATTTTGAGAAGCTTTTTCATGGCCGTGTCGCCGTCACTAAGCGAGCTTACCGCCGACAAAGGAAATTTGAGGTGGTTAGATTAGGGATCGAATCCACGTCCTCATGTACAAGATCCGCACATACTACCATTGGGCCACCGACGGTCACATCTAAAATAAAAGAATCTCCTCGGCATATTGTAATCTACCCAGTCATGACCAACATTTCTGCAGTTCCAGCAGGTATAATGAGCCTGTGTCCGGTTGGCATCTACTTCCAAACAATCTTGAGGAACTTCCTCTGCTTCCCAGGTTATCTCTTGAATTTTTGGGTTGTACTGTTGACGTTGTACATACTGTTGTCTTTGAGTGGTTATAAGATTTTCCTCTCTCCTTACCTCTTGCTTTAATTCGGCTTTGCTGCAAAAATCAAGTGTGCCAGTGATGGTTTAAAATTTCCTTCCACTAATTCGAAAATTGCGCCAATTTTCGATGATTCCAGTACCAATCTAGGACTGGATTCTCCAAAAGCTGGTGAAACTTCTGGACAAGATCTTCCACAGAACAATTTAAATCTCGCTTACTCGGAAAATGAAATCCTGTACGTTCATCGTCTTGCTTGTTCCGTCGAATTTTATTCCCCACTTCGTTAGGTTCATTCCACCAGATCGTTCCGACTGGTTAAATGGTGACTGCGTATTATAGTTGGTTTGCTGCTGAGCAATCGGGTACATAAAATTAGATGATGCACTTCGCGATTTTGTATTGCTTGGCTGTTAGAATGAGCTGGTAACCGCTGCTGCCTCGTCGAGTGCCGTTGCTGCTGCTGAGTCGGCGGCTGCTGAACCGGCAGCATATTAAACCGGCGTCAAATGTTGTGAAGGCCAACCATTTGATCGCTGCTGCTGTAAACTATTTATCGACAAGTCACTCTGCGAAAACGGACCTAATCCTACCGGTGTCGGAAATAAGCTCGATTCCGGCCAGGTAAGGCTGGTAGTCTGCGGTAACGCAGGCGTTTGCACCGATTGCTGCCTGAAACTTAAAGCTGGACGAAAACTCTGCAGATTTGATCTCGACCTCTGCTGAACATTCGGGTTAGAAGTGCGGATATTACCCTGATAACTCTGGCCATATGTCGGCAGTGATCTCCAGTGCTCCTGCTGCTGTTGGACCGCGATCCAAGGAATGACATTAGGATTAAGACCCGCGACTGCTGGTGCTACTTCAACTGCTGCTTTTGTGCCGCTAGCTACTTCTGCCGCTGGTGGATTATGCTGCATCTCTCCTACTTTACTCGGTGATGGTATACTACTTATAAACCTTCGGGTAATTTCCTCCACGATCCGTGGTATTAATCTAGCTAAAGTTTTTTCATCTTCTCTCCGTAGTTCCTGTCGGGCAAGACCAACTGATGCTGACACTTCTCCATCGGTATTCGGTTCGGTTCCGTTCTGCACATCATTAGACGTAATATTACTATAAGATGGTGAAGGGCTAGTCGCACCTTCGGTTGAAAACAAATTATCGGTGTTTGCTGAACTTCCGGGTACCTGATCCGGTACTACCCCGCCAGAAGCAGGATGAACATTCACTGTTCCTGTGGACATCAAACCCGAAGACTGTCCAGTCTGTGCCACTGTGGTCACAGATGGATTGAATACTACTGCTGCGGTGGAAGCCGCTGCTGTGGTTACAGGTGTTGAGCCTTCAGTTTCCATAATGGATGGACTTAAAACTGTGGTGCAATGGTTAGTGTGCGCAGCTCTTGTACATGAGATCCTGGGTTCGAACCCTGCTCTGACCACCTTAAAATTTCTTTCGGCGGCGGTCACCTCGCATAGTGACGGCGACACTATCGAGTATATAGCCATGAAAAGGCTTCTCAAAATACCGTTCGGAATCGGTGTAAAACTGTAGGTCCCAATCATTGAGTGAAAACCGGAAAGCGGTTTTGAAGAAAAGAAAAAGTATAAAACTAGCTTAATCTCAAAAAAATAAATAAGCTAAAAAGATCAAAAATAGATAAAAATAAATGTAATAAAAATCTATATAAAATAGACTGTAATGGCTTAAACAAAAGTGTGTAACCCAAACAAAAGCCTTATCGATGATATTATAACTAAGTTCATGAAAAGTCCAAAGACGTAAAATAAAAAAACTTGAACTATTAAAGCTTATAATCTCTTCACTATGAATGAACTCAGTCGTATACACTAACACTCGTCAAAAGAGTATACGTAGTGGCTTTCTGTAGTCCAATCATTAACAAATGAACTAAAAACTCGTGGTCTATTACCAATGAAATAAAAATACTGTTCTCGGTCTGGATATCCAAGACAGTAAGACAGAACCTGTGCAACGCGAAATCGAATTACATTTCAATATCGGGACAACAGGACCTTACTAAACTTGAAGACACGAACAAACAATTAAGCAAAAAAATTAACTTTAAACTTTACTTTACTCTATTAAAACATCAATCATTAACTAGCAAACCTTTCACGCGCATTTAGGGATTACTACTCAAAGATACATATCCACAAGACTTCACAAAAGCTTTACTAAATAACAACATCTCACGTTTGAGACAGGTTCGTTACTGTTTCGGGCCCCACGTTGGGCGCCATTTAGTAACATGTACGGTAAAGACACAATGTGTATGTTGAAGACACACCTTGTACGCAAATGAATAATCCCCACTGTATCAGCAAAGCGCATATTACTACTCCAGGCACCCCCTAAGTAGGACCATTTCATGCCCACGTTGGGCGCCATCACGTATTGTGTACTGAACGCATGGGATTGATTCCCCCAAATCATCAAATGCGCTGGCATGCTGGCGTATTGCGCGACTAGAGCTCACCGCACGGGGTGGTCCTTGTTGATCCTCTCAGGTTGCGATGACACATTTACTTCCAAAAAAATCATGCCAGCTATACGTCCGTGACCCACCGGAGCCATAGAGAAATTGTTAAAAGATTTAAAAGGAAAAAGAAAAAAAGGAATATATAAATAAATACGGAGCCCTCCACAATAACACCTGGTTTCATAAAAAGTAAAAAAAAACAACACGCAGAATAAAATGCAATGCAAGGCAGAATCCTACCAAATGCCTTCTCGCACGACATATCTTTGAACTCTCATGGTCGACTGGTGATATGTCGACATCGGCATCTTAAGTTTAGGATGTCCCAACTCGATAATATTTGTTTGCGGTTACACACTTACACTATTATTACGCCATTACCTACCTGTTATCCTATGTATAGACCATTTCGAAATAAGATCACCAAATGATTATAGTTCAGAATTACAAAATCTCTTAATTCTATTAAAAAATCAACTTCAATTCTTAATGCTAATCATGACCTCATTTCTTTAATATTGTAGTGTCTTTTATTCTAAACATTATTTTTCATTCATAATTCTATAATTCATAATTCCTTCATGAAAGAAAAAATAATACTCAAGGACCTATGCTATCAATTACGCCTACCCCCGGGTCGAGATCTCAAACTTGCCTAGGAAATGCATAAAGTTACTTGGTGACCAATTGGTCGTCACCCTTTTCTTTCAAGGCGGTTTTCACAATTTCAAATATAGCAATCATAAATTAATGTCTAACTTGAACTATATATATCCCTAATACAATAAAATAACAATAATAACCTCCTATTCTCAAACTTATTTTACCTTAACTCCTAAGACTAATGATCAAAATCTCCTACAATTCATTCAAAATACTTCCCTCTGACCGAATAAAAATACAAATAATAAAAACTCCTAGGCTTAAGCTTATTTCTCCTACTTATACTTATTTCCTAAAACCTATTACGATATATGTATACAAAATAGTCCTCTATCTACTATCCTGTTCTAGCCTATAAGTGCATATGGATCGTTGCTTATTAAAAACCGCTGTTTGTCAAATTGCAAAATGTTCTCTTCACTGAGAAATACAATGGTTACTATCTTCTAATTTGTTCGCCTTTAGAACATACTCATATATGTATGCATAGATATGTATGTATGTATATCGATACACATATATTATATCCCAATATGTATCGATACACATATATAATATCCCAATAGCTGTGCACTTATAAATAACGATCGATAACACTAGACTTAAGAAGATATGTATGTATGTAAATTTAACGTACTTATATGAAAAAGAAACTACGTAAAACTGGTAGAAAAAAGTACATATGTATGAAATTAGAGTGTTAGTTAAGTTAGTTATAAAGGGTTTTTCAACAGAGACGCTACAAAAGTAAATCGATATTAACAGCAAACGACGCCATACTTTTTCCCGCTCTTTTGACATTTCTCTTCAGTGAGGTTTGCCATTTTATCATAGAAAGATATAAAAGCCAACAACGAGTCGAAATTATTAAAATTTACTACCGAAATTTGGAGTCAGTGGCCTCAACTTTAAGAGCGCTACGTCCAATTTATGGTCGTCATAATCGTCCTACCAGATCAACAATTGAGCGTCTAGTGGAAAAATTTGAATCCACAGGCACAGTACAAAATGTTCCCGTGCCAGTGAGACAAATAAGTGCCCGTAGTGTCGAGAATATTGCTGCCGCTGAGGCTTCAGTTCAAGAAAGCCCAAATGTGTCTCTCACACGTCGTTCTCAAGCGTTGGGCATCTCTGTGACGTCGTTGTGGCGAATTTTGCAAAAAGATCTTGGCCTACATCCTTACAAGATCAAATTGACCCAAGAACTGAAGCCGCTTGACTACCATAAGCGTCGTATGTTCGTGAATTGGTCTGAGCAACAACTTGAAAATGATTCGGATTTTCATCGGAAAATCATCTTCAGCGATGAGGCTCATTTCTGGCTGAATGGCTTCGTCAATAAGCAAAATATGCGTTATTGATCAGACAGCAATCCATACGTAATCCATGAGTCATCATTGAATCCCGAAAAAATTACGGTTTGGTGCGGTTTATGGGCCGGCGGCGTCATTGGGCCGTACTTCTTCCGTGATGATCAAGACCGGCACATTACTGTGAATGCGAATCGCTACCGTTCAATGATAACCGAATATTTTTGGCCCCAATTGGATAATATGGACTTTTAGGACATGTGGTTCCAACAGGACGGCGCCACAAGCCACACAGCGAATGCCACAATCAATTTTTTTGGAAACCAAGTTTGGTGTACGTGTTATCTCACGAAATGGCCCAGTCGATTGGCCGTCGCGGTCGTGCCGTGGTGGCCATGCGAAAGAAATCGAGTTCCATACATAATGGCATCAAACGTACTTTCACAGGAATAAAGAATTTCATTGGTATCTAAAACCGGTTTCGTTTTATTTAAAAAAACTTTTGTAGCGCTCTTATTGAAAACCCCGTTACATATGAATGGGAGTGAAATGAACTACTTAATTAATCTTTTACAAACGATATTCTTCAATTATTTAACTATCTTAGGCATAGTATTTGCTCAAACGTTTTTTGTTCATCGATGTTTTGTCGAATGGTTCCCTATGATTTGTGAAAAATATGAGTAGTTTGCTCATATTTAAGCTTACAAATTACGAAGTTGAATCGCTCTTATTTTCTTAAAATTATCGAAATGATAATTATAAACTATATTATTGCTTGTTGCAATTAAGTTTTAATTTGCTCTAAATTATCGATCATCTTATAAACAGTGGATGGTTTTCGTAACTAGGTTTTCAAATTACGAATTTGTTTTAACTAAGCTTATGTTTTGTAATTATGAATCGTTTCGTCCATAATTAGGTTTCGTAGTTACGAATTATCTTGATTTATATTGTCGTTTGGCAATTGCGAAACGTTCGAAATTATTCTTATGCCTTGTGATTTCTAAATTATTCTAATTTTACTTATTATTCTGTAATTTTAACTGTTTTTCCTTGTTCATTTTATGTTTGATAATTCAACCATCTCTTAATCAACTATTGGTCAATCTGACCGTTCCATGAATTGGTACTGGGACGGCTCATCTTCTGTCGTAATTCAATTGCACTTATCTCGAGTAATATTCCATAGAGTATAAAGGAATCTGAAGCGCTTACCGGATTTCTGAAGAATTGAGGTACAGAAACCTTCGTGATAATGTTGTTACGGTAGACTCTGGGGTGTTTAGTTGACTATTGTTGTCACTTGCAGGTTATTGTTGGCTGCTATTATTGATTTGTTGCAGACTCTGGTTTTTGTTGTAGGTTATAGTTGCATTTATGGATTTTGTTGTAGCCGCTGTCCTTTTGTTTTGTCCTCTAAATGTTGTCGCTGTTATTTGGGACCTTCTCCAGGTTATTTTGCCCCTTACGCGGGTAGTCACCTCTGTCCCTCGCAATCACTTGGCCAGGTAACTTAGCCTGGGTAAGCCTCAGGTAGACTGTCTTACGCCAAAAGGTTTCGGACAGTCGGTTACTGAACCCCCCGTTGGATAAACGATCTGGACGAACAGTGTTTGCGAAACTCAGAACTTTGGCGGGTTCCCCTTGCTTAGAAAACCTTGGTTCAGGCACTATTTGCTGCAGTCAAGATACTTGCAGACATTCGGGTTTTGAGCAGTTTTGGGGAATACTTATTCTTGTGTTTCTGGAATCTGCAAAGGGATTCCTTTGACAATTTCGCCGTCAATCTTGAGAAGTGCCTTGAATTGGCGTTTGCTTACTTTTCTTCCTGATCTTTTTCAAGGAGGACTAAAACTCGCTCACTTTTGAAAGTTCCTGATGATGGCTGCCGTTGAAAAGAAAGTTTGATCAGGCCGGATATGACTCTTGCAAATGGATTCACTCCAACTTCGCTGCTGGTGTTGCCACCCTATCGCATTGCCAGGTCCTCACATTGGGTGTGTTTTCTTTGATTGATGATGGGCAAATCTGGTATGCGCTTGCTACTGAGGGTTGTTTGCCTTGTAGGTGCACATGACAAACCCAACCATCCTGCCATCATCCATGTTCAAGGATGGGAGGGAAAAACCGACACCGTGATATCGGCTTCCCTCTATGCACTAATCTCGATTCTTGAGAATGCTCGCGCTCGCGGGTGTTGTTAGATCGTTATTTGATGCTAAGTTCTTGCTCTTGCAGCTCGTGTCTTTCGGTCGCCACTCTCTCCTGTTCTTGGACCTGATCCATTTGTTGCCGCAGGTCGCTCCTCTCGGCTAGTCGGATGTCCGCGCAGTCGGATATTCTCATTGATCAGTTCCTGCATCTGGAATCCTCCAATTGGCTGTTCCGTCGTTGGTGGACTAACGTAGACGCGGGTCCATGGTCCCGGCGCTCTACACATCGGGCAGTCGTGATGTTCGAGGATCCAACCCTGAAGACACGGGTGATGAAAGACATGTCCACGACTGGTGGCTGAGGTCACTTGGTCATCGCTTACGTTGCTTAGGCAGATGCTGCAACTCATGGTCGAAATTAAGATCTTAGTAAGATATAAATATGGGTCTGTTGAGGGTGACTCTTCAGATGAGGCTTGCTGCTGAAATGATTCCAAAAGGAAAACAGGCTTAGTATTTACGATAATTAAATACTAGCAAGTCTCCAGAACATCATCTTACTATCATTACTCATCGGCTAAAAAAATCAAGATGGGAGAGACTAAGACATTTTCAACTACTGCCGCAAATCTTTGGCATGAAAAACCCATAGAAATTTACCCCGTAAACCTTTCCACAAATTAAACTGCGCGACATCGAGTATTATAAGTTCTCTGATTGTTCTCATAAGCCTTGTGAAGACGCTCTCTAATTTTCTGTCGCATCAACTCAATTTTCGCAGATCTCGGAATATCCTCGCTCTCCGGATCACTTAAAGCTTTCAGACTACGAGCGATTCGGTAAAAACTACCATGACCTACCATGTTTATTCCGAAAAGGGCAAAATATGGTGTCATACCGATAGAACTATGTACAGACGAACTCAACGAATATTCTAATTCAGATAAATACTTAACCCACTCACAATGATTATCCTCCAGGTAAGCACGTATAGCCGCCAGAATTGACTGGTTTACACGCTCTGACGCGTTAGTCTGCGGAGAGTGAGATGCGATTCGAATGTGTCTAATTCACAAAGTTTTTTACTACGTGTGCAAACTCTTTGTTCACGAATTGCTGACCATAGTCTGATATAATAGATTCAGGCGTACCAAACTTATGAACACTTTCCGAAACTAAAAATCTCACTACATTTCGACTATTAGCCTTAGACATTGCCTTTACAACTGATCAACAACAATAAATATACAAAAAATTTCCTGCCTTAGACCTGGGATAAGGTCCAAGAAAATCAACGAAAATTCGTTGGAAAGGTCTTTCCGCTTGGTTCTCATTTCCCATTGGCGGTCTTAAAGTTGTATTGGCAGGTTTCGTTTCCCGACACACTTGGCAATTCCTAACGTAACTCCTGACCTGTGTATTTAGATTGGGCCAATAAAAATATTCTCTGATTCTAAATAGAGTTTTCGAAAAACCACCGTGTTCTGACTCGGGTGGATTATGTGCCCTTTCTATAATACCGGCAGTGAGCTCCACAGGAACCCATAATTTCCAACAAAATTGTTCATTCAATGGAACTCCATCATAAAGACGTGTCCGTCTATATACAATACCATATATTACTTTGAGATCGGGTAATTGAACTGCTTTCTATTTCACGACATTAATAAGTGCAAGGTAATCCTCTGACTTAAACGCTTCTGATGACAAGTCCAAGAGTCCGTTTATATTAGTGGTGACTTCCTCCATCTGGAATCGCGAAAGGGTATCGGATACAACATTTTGGATCCCCTGCCTATGCTCTATTTCGAAATCATAACACTGGAGTAATAAACTCCACCTAGCTAAACGTCCACTCAAGTCCTTGTGAGACATTAACCACTTTAAGCTACTATGATCTGTGATGACTGTAAATGCCATCAGTTCCACGTATGGTCTAAACCTTTTGACTGCCGAGACTACCGCTAGACACTCGCGCTCCGTAACTGAATAGTTTCGCTGCGCTGAAGTTAACTTATGAGAAAAATACTCAATCGGATGTTCGCCTTCCGAGTCATCCTTCTGAAACAGCACAGCGCCTATTCCTACATCCGATCATCGCACTGGATGTAGAAATGTCTAGCGAAATCTGGGTGGACCAATACGGGACTAGTCACCAGAGCCTTCTTCAGATCATCGAAAGCCTCTTTGGCCTCCTTGGTGAAATCAAAAATCTTCCCCTTTTTCAAGGTGTCAAAAATCGGGGCAGCAATGGTCGCCTAATTCGAAATGAATTTGCGATACTATGCGGTAGCTCCCATAAAACCACTTACCTGGTTAGGTGTTTTCGGATAAACATATTTCGTGATGGTATCAACCTTCCCAGGATCGGGTTTATTTTGACCTCCGCCAACTATAGGGACGGTTTTTCGTAACATATATAAGTTAACACCAACTGTTACGATAAAAACGCATAGACTTTGAGTATAAACAACTTGGCTTCATCCGATAATTCTTCCTTTGTATTTATCAATTCGTTAATTTAAAAGTTAAAAACAAATCAAAATTCTAAAAAATTCCATGTAATATATGAGGTGGTTATACTGCATTCACATTGCAGCAGCATTCTCTCTAACCAAGTGTAGCAGTGAATTATTTCCTGAAAAACAGATGTTTGGTTATATGAAATTTACAAACACGAGATTACAATTGCAAAGGTTCAGGACTTTAATGCGATATTGGGGTATCACCGAATTTAAAAATACATTAGGCATCGTAAACGAACACTTACAGACCACTCGATCGCCACGAATCGTAAAAAATATATGACTCGTGAGCACGTGCGAAAAATAACCAAGAAACCCAGGAATCCCCGAGAAAGCCCCATGCATTTGTTTGTATGCAATGTACCAGAAACTACATACAACATTTATTTACCATACCATGTATTTAAAAGTGCAGAAAATGTGCCACAAAGTAGTACATATCATGATCCATAACGTACATAACCTGCACCAGAAACTACGTTAATTTCGTCAACAATTTTCAAAAAATACACACCAGGAGTACATTACATTAAGTGTAGTAAAATGTACATAAACTGCACCACAAATGTATTAAAATGTGTGCCAAAAAGTACATAGTGTATTCAAAGAGGACATAAAGTGTACAAAAAAGTACACAAAGATACCAAAAAGTGCATAAAGTGTACGGAAAAAGAAAACAAAGATCATCAAGCATACAGAACCGACGGCGTTCTTGCGAATAGAGTCATGGGAGAATATCGGTGAATCGAATGTCTGAATCGAGGTATTCCTCGGCTTTTCTCTTCATTTCACTCCCTTTTGGGTTTGCTTTAGTTGCCATTTGTCTCCAATATTATCTTGGAATTCTGCTTGTGGAAGAAGAAAAAATCAATAACATTTTATAAAACTTTTAAAATATTTGGTTAAAAAAAGTAACTAGTAAAGAAAGGGAATGACATACATTTTATATTTCTCATACAACAATACCAAATTTGGTAACACTAAGGGTTGAATTTTATGTTTCGGGATTAGAGAACAAAAACAAATATTAATCATCGAAAATCACTTTATTGTTTTTCAAAATATTCCCCATGAAGATTTATACACTTTTGCATGCGTTTGAACCAATTATCGAAACACTTTTGCCACTCTGATTGACGTATCTCCAAAACATGCATTCTGAATGCAGCAACCGCTTCTTCAAGTGTCGGAAACGGTGACCTCTCAGTTTGTTTTTTACGTACGGGAATAAAAAGAAGTCACACGGTGCCAAGTCAGGACTATACGGCGGATGACCCATTAAATCGGTGTTTTGGGTGCTCAAAAATGCAGTTGGTTCAGCCGATGTGTGAGAGCTCACATTGTCGTGGTGAAGAGTGATCCGTCTTCAGCGGTTAGTTTTCCTGATTTCTAGGAAGACAACTGGCAAACAAATGGTTGCGACATTTTCGGTTTTTCCGAAAAAACAGGCGACCATTTGCTTGGAAGTGCTTTCGGCGCGAACAACTTTTGTTGGATTTGGCTCATCTTGAAACACCCATGCAGTTGACTACTGTTTACTTTCGGGCTCATGCGCGTAAATCCAGGATTCATCACCTGTCACGATGTCATAGTCGTGTTTCGAAGCACCGCGATCGTATTTTTAGAGCAATTCTTTCGACCAATCTACACGAGTCTTTTTTTGAGCGATGGAAAAATTGTGTGGGATCCAACGCGAACAAATTTTTTGACAGTCAAATGTTTATGCAATATTCAATGTATGCTGGTCCCACTAATGCCTAAGGTTGTCTCAATCTCACGATAGGTCACCTTGCAAAATCAGTTCGCGCACAGCATCATTGGTTTTCGCAACATCAGCTGATTTTGGACGACCTTCAAGAAATTCGTCTTGGAGTGAACTACGACCACGATTGAATTCACCATACCATCGATAAACACTCGTCCTTGGTGGAGCTTCATCGCCAAAAATTGAATTAAGTTCATCCATGCACTGTTGCCGAGTTAATCCACGTCGAAGTTGTATAAAATAATCGCACGAAAATTTTCACCATTTAATTCCACTTTTGGGCCGAGATGAATCTTTTAAGTTACTGTAAATAACACAAATAGCGATCGTATGTCAAAACGTTCAGAGTACGCATAACCTCAAAAATGACCAGCTTTACGATAGAGCTGTCAGTTGCCAGATTGGAACACTAGGGTTGCCAAATCCTGAAACATAAAATTCAACACTCTATTATCGGGGTTATTCTCTACTTCTAAACTTATACATGTTTACGTACAGGTTTTCATTTTGTATGAGTTAACGTGTATAAGTTACGAAAAAACACCCCTTATATAGCCTAGATATCTAAGTTGCCTAAAACAAAATTTCGATTTCGCCACGTGGATGGTCAAACCGGCGCGGGACAAGCAGTTGGCCACTTGGGTCAAAATCTTCCAGTGAGTGTGGAAGTCTGGCGAGACCACCAAAAGATCGTCCAAATAGATGAAAACGCGGTCTCGCAGTGCTGAGGGGATCACTTTGTCCATAAGACGACATAATGATAAAGTGGTCTCCCCGGCACTCTGAAAGCCGTTTTCTCTACTGGACTGATCTAATGCGATTTGCCAAATGGCATCCTTAAGATCCACACTTGAAATGACATGAGTGTCTCCCAGTCTGCTCAGCAAGCCTTCAATATGCGGAATAGGATAGGCATCCTTGACCGTAAGCGCATTGAGAGCGTCCAAGCAGAGCCTGTTCTTCTCACCTTTGCGAACAAGGGTGACAGGGTGACTCCATGGAATCTCAGTCACTTCAATCACCTAGGTCAAGCATGGTTATACGGGATAATGCTTGTTTTCATATATACATGTTTCATGGTGATACGGGATAATGCTTGTTTTTCACTGGGCCCGCATCTCGCGTATCGATGCTATGGGTTTCCAAGTGAGTCTTTCCTAAACCAAATTTCGAAAAGCAAGGAAACTCGCCGACCACTCCATCCAAACCTTCACGTCGCCATGAGAATAACCGATGCTTCTCGGGTTCTGGAATTCCATCGCCAACACCTATATCGACATCGAACCAGGTAAAGAGTGATCACATTATCCATGTTATTAAAGTGGACGTTCGTCCTGGCTCGACCAACAATGTTATGGGCACTGCCGTCTGCTGTTCTCACTGCTGATCTGAAATGGTTAATTTCAAGACCAGATTTCGCCACGAATTGCAGGCAATTTTTCCCTAGACAGGTTACAGTGGCTCCACTGTCAAGTAGTCCTTCAATCTGATTACCGTTGATACTGATCGTCGCATAAAGGTGATTGTCTTCTCAATCGAAAAGGGTTGTAGACGCTATTTCTTTCCTCAGCATTTTGCGTCTTGAATATCTTTCACGAGCTCTTCTTATTCTATCCGATACCGCTCCAAAAATTTTTTTCTTAGCCTCTTTATGTTCTCTTATCCTTACTTGTAGTGGTCTTAACTCTCTCAATTTATGACTTGAACTTACGGTAGAATTTACCTTCCGACTTTCATTTACTAGTAAAGTAACTCCTATACCAGTGGCTGTTAAATTTTGATTTGCAACGGGGTTTTATTTATTTATTTATTTATTGTGTCTGTTATATACTGGTTCTAACCGCGTCTCCCCATTTTGAGACGGGTTTGGTGACAAGTTTCCCTGGCACCTAGGGCAATCAGGTGTAGCCACGTTGTCATAAATAAACAAATGGTTTCCCGTTACATCCCATGAAGGGATTAGGGAGAGCTTCTCACAATCAGTGAGCTGTGCGCGTTTGAGTTTTACACTCACTGATTGGGGCCTACAGTTTTACACCGGTATTTTGAGAAGCTTTTTCATGGCTAAATACTCGAGAGTGTCGCCGTCACTAAGCGAGGTTACCGCCGTCAAAGGAAATTTGAGGTGGTTAGATTAGGGATCGAACCCACGTCCTCATGTACAAGATCCGCGCATACTACCATTACACCACCGACGGTCACATCTAAAATAAAAGAATCTCCTCGGCATATTGTAATCTACCCAGTCATGACCAACATTTCTGCAGTTCCAGCAGGTACAATGAGCCTGTGTCCGGATAGCATCTACTTCCAAACAATCTTGAGGAACTTCCTCTGCTTCCCAGGTTATCTCTTGAATTTTTGGGTTGTACTGTTGACGTTGTACATACTGTTGTCTTTGAGCGGTTATAAGATTTTCCGCTCTCCTTACCTCTTGCTTTAATTCGGCTTTGCTGCAAAAATCAAGTGTGCCAGTGATGGTTTAAAATTTCCTTTCACTAATTAGAAAATTGCGCCAGTTTCCGATGATTCCAGTACCAATCTAGAACTGGATTCTCCAAAAGCTGGTGAAACTTCTGGACAAGATCTTCCACAGAACAATTTAAATCTCGCTTACTCGGAAAATGAAATCCTGTACGTTCATCGTCTTGCTTGTTCCGCCGAATTTTATTCCCCACTTCGTTAGGTTCATTCCGCCAGATCGTTCCGACTGGTTAAATGGTGACTGCGTATTATAGTTGGTTTGCTGCTGAGCAATCGGGTACATAAAATTAGATGATGCACTTCGCGATTTTGTATTGCTTGGCTGTTAGAATGAGCTGGTAACCGCTATTATATTAAACCGGCGGCAAATGTTGTGAAGGCCAACCATTTGATCGCTGCTGCTGTAAACTATTTATCGACAAGTCACTCTGCGAAAACGGACCTAATCCTACCGGTGTCGGAAATAAGCTCGATTCCGGCCAGGTAAGGCTGGTAGCGTCTGCCTGAAACTTAAAGCTGGACGAAAACTCTGCAGATTTGATCTCGACCTCTGCTGAACATTCGGGTTAGAAGCGCGGATATTACCCTGATAACTCTGGCCATATGTCGGCAGTGACTACTTCAACTGCTGCTTTTGTGTCGCTAGCTACTTCTGCCGCTGGTGGATTATGCTGCATCTCTCCTACTGGTCTCGGTGATGGTATACTACTTATAAACCTTCGGGTAATTTCCTCCACGATCCGTGGTATTAATCTAGCTAAAGTTTTTTCATCTTCTCTCCGTAGTTCCTGTCGGGCAAGACTAACTGATGCTGACACTTCTCCATCGGTATTCGGTTCGGTTCCGTTCTGCACATCATTAGACGTAATATTACTATAATATGGTGAAGGGCTAGTCGCACCTTCGGTTGAAAACAAATTATCGGTGTTTGCTGAACTTCCGGGTACCTGATGCGGTACTACCCCGCCAGAAGCAGGATGAACATTCACTGTTCCTGTGGACATCAAACCCGAAGACTGTCCAGTCTGTGCCACCGTGGTCACAGATGGATTGAATACTACTGCTGCGGTGGAAGCCGCTGCTGTGGTTACAGGTGTTGAGCCTTCAGTTTCCATAATGGATGGACTTAAAACTGTGGTGCAATGGTTAGTGTGCGCGGCTCTTGTACATGAGATCCTGGGTTCGAACCCTGCTCTGACACCTCACATAGTGACGGCGACACTATCGAGTATATAGCCATGAAAAGGCTTCTCAAAATACCGTTCGGAATCGGTGTAAAACTGTAGGTCCCAATCATTGAGTGAAAACCGGAAAGCGCACAGCTCAGTGATTGTGAGAAGTTCTCCCCGGTCCCTTCATGGGATGTAATGGGAAACCATTTATTTATTTTTTTAGATGTACAATGGGAACTCACTATAATGGTAGCACTTAAGCAAACAAATCCCCAATTAAGCAAACAAAAACGACGAAAAACTCAACCAAAGTTAAATCTCAAATTTAACCGCAAATCAAAAACAAATCAGTTCTTTTTTACTTCAGCTTGAATTTAGAAAACGCAAACCAAACTTAAATTAATAATATATAAATTTTAGAAAACCGAGGTAATCAACAAATAGCTGAAAATTAAGATTTAAATCATGCAAGTGTTAAACAAATTAGCGAAAAGAAATAATGTTACTATAAGTATAATACTGTGAAAAAATTTTGTTAGTATATCTGAAAAGAAAAAGTATAAAACTACCTTAATCTCAAAAAAATAAATAAGCTAAAAAGATCAAAAATAGATAAAAATAAATGTAATAAAAATCTATATAAAATAAACTGTAATGGCTTAAACAAAAGTGTGTAAGCCAAACAAAAGCCTTATCGATGATATTATAACTAAGTTCATGAAAAGTCCAAAGACGTAAAATAAAAAAACTTGAATTATTAAAGCTTATAATCTCTTCACTATGAATGAACTCAGTCGCATACACTAACACTCGTCAAAAGAGTATACGTAGTGACTTTCTGTAGTCCAATCATTAACAAATCAACTAAAAACTCGTGGTCTATTACCAATGAAATAAAAATACTGAATCTAAATCAATTGTTCTCGGTCTGGATATCCAAGACAGTAAGACAGAACCTGTGCAACGCGAAATCGAATTACATTTCAATATCGGGACAACAGGACCTTACTAAACTTGAAGACACGAACAAACAATTAAGCAAAAAAAATTAACTTTAAACTTTACTTTACTCTATTAAAACATCAATCATTAACTAGCAAACCTTTCACGCGTATTTAGGGATTACTACTCAAAGATACATATCCACAAGACTTCACAAAAGCTTTACTAAATAACAACATCTCACGTTTGAGACAGGTTCGTTACTGTTTCGGGCCCCACGTTGGGCGCCATTTAGTAACATGTACGGTCAAGACACCATGTGTATGTTGAAGACACACCTTGTACGCAAATGAATAATCCCCACTGTATCAGAAAAGCGCATATTACTACTCCTGGCACCCCCTAAGTAGAACCATTTCAAATTCACACGTAATCCATGAGTCATCATTGCATCCCGAAAAAATTACGGTTTGGGCCGTACTTCTTCTGTGATGATCAAGACCGGCACATTACTGTGAATGCGAATAGCTACCGTTCAATGATAACCGAATATTTTTGGCCCCAATTGGATAATATGGACTTGGAGGACATGTGGTTCCAACAGGACGGCGCCACAATCCACACAGCGAATGCCACAATCAATTTATTGGAAACCAAGTTTGATGACGTGTTATCTCACGAAATGGCCCAGTCGATTGGCCGCCTCGGTCGTGCGATTTGACGCCGTTAGATTATTTCCTGTGCGGCTAACGTCAAGTCTATGCTCTATGCCAACAAGCCAGGGACGATTGATGAACTTCGTACGAATATCGAACGTGAAATTGCAGCAGTATCGGCCGATTTATGCTTGAAAACCGTCGACAATTGGGTTCAGCGTCTGGACTTCTGCAAGCGTGCCCGTGGTGGTCATGCAAACGAAATCGAGTTCCATACATAATGGTATCGTACGCACTTTCACAGGAATAAAGAATTTCATTGGTATCTAAAACCGGTTTTGTTTAAAAAACTTTTAAACTTTATTTAAAAAAACTTTTGTAGCGCTCTTATTGAAAACCCCGTTATATATAAATGGGAGTGAAATGAACTACTTAATTAATCTTTTACAAACGATATTCTTCAATTATTTAACTATCTTAGGCATAGTATTTACTCAAACGTTTTTTGTTCATCGATGTTTTGTCGAATGGTTCACTATGATTTGTGAAAAATATGAGTAGTTTGCTCATATTTAAGCTTACAAATTACGAAGTTGTTTCGCTCTTATTTTCTTAAAATTATCGAAATGATAATTATAAACTATATTATTGCTTGTCGCAATTAAGCTTTAATTTGCTCCAAATTATCGATCGTCTTATAAACAGTGGATGGTTTTCGTAACTAGGTTTTCAAATTACAAATTTGTTTTAACTAAGCTTATGTTTTGTAATTATGAATCGTTTCATCCATAATTAGGTTTCGTAGTTACGAATTATCTTGATTTATATTGTCGTTTGGCAATTGCGAAACGTTCGAAATTATTCTTATGCCTTGTGATTTCTAAATTATTCTAATTTTACTTATTATTCTGTAATTTTAACTGTTTTTCCTTGTTCATTTTATGTTTGATAATTTAACCATCTCTTAATCAACTATTGGTCAATCTGACCGTTCCATGAATTGGTACTGGGACGGCTCATCTTCTGTCGTAATTCAATTGCACTTATCTCGAGTAATATTCCATAGAGTATAAAGAAATCTGAAGCGCTTACCGGAGTTCTGAAGAATTGAGGTACAGAAACCTTCGTGATAATGTTGTTACGGTAGACTCTGGGTTGTTTAGTTGACTATTGTTGTTACTTGCAGGTTATTGTTGGCTGCTATTATTGATTTGTTGCAGACTCTGGTTTTTGTTGTAGGTTATAGTTGCATTTATGGATTTTGTTGTAGCCGCTGTCCTTTTGTTTTGTCCTCTAAATGTTGTCGCTGTTATTTGGGACCTTCTCCAGGTTATTTTGCCCCTTACGCGGGTAGTCACCTCTGTCCCTCGCAATCACTTGGCCAGGTAACTTAGCCTGGGTAAGCCTCAGGTAGACTGTCTTACGCCAAAAGGTTTCGGACAGTCGGTTACTGAACCCCCCGTTGGATAAACGATCTGGACGAACAGTGTTTGCGAAACTCAGAACTTTGGCGGGTTCCCCTTGCTTAGAAAACCTTGGTTCAGGCACTATTTGCTGCAGTCAAGATACTTGCAGACATTCGGGTTTTGAGCAGTTTTGGGGAATACTTATTCTTGTGTTTCTGGAATCTGCAAAGGGATTCCTTTGACAATTTCGCCGTCAATCTTGAGAAGTGCCTTGAATTGGCGTTTGCTTACTTTTCTTCCTGATCTTTTTCAAGGAGGACTAAAACTCGCTCACTTTTGAAAGTTCCTGATGATGGCTGCCGTTGAAAAGAAAGTTTGATCAGGCCGGATATGACTCTTGCAAATGGATTCACTCCAACTTCGCTGCTGGTGTTGCCACCCTATCGCATTGCCAGGTCCTCACATTGGGTGTGTTTTCTTTGATTGATGATGGGCAAATCTGGTATGCGCTTGCTACTGAGGGTTGTTTGCCTTGTAGGTGCACATGACAAACCCAACCATCCTGCCATCATCCATGTTCAAGGATGGGAGGGAAAAACCGACACCGTGATATCGGCTTCCCTCTATGCACTAATCTCGATTCTTGAGAATGCTCGCGCTCGCGGGTGTTGTTAGATCGTTATTTGATGCTAAGTTCTTGCTCTTGCAGCTCGTGTCTTTCGGTCGCCACTCTCTCCTGTTCTTGGACCTGATCCATTTGTTGCCGCAGGTCGCTCCTCTCGGCTAGTCGGATGTCCGCGCAGTCGGATATTCTCATTGATCAGTTCCTGCATCTGGAATCCTCCAATTGGCTGTTCCGTCGTTGGTGGACTAACGTAGACGCGGGTCCATGGTCCCGGCGCTCTACACATCGGGCAGTCGTGATGTTCGAGGATCCAACCCTGAAGACACGGGTGATGAAAGACATGTCCACGACTGGTGGCTGAGGTCACTTGGTCATCGGTTACGTTGCTTAGGCAGATGCTGCAACTCATGGTCGAAATTAAGATCTTAGTAAGATATAAATATGGGTCTGTTGAGGGTGACTCTTCAGATGAGGCTTGCTGCTGAAATGATTCCAAAAGGAAAACAGGCTTAGTATTTACGATAATTAAATACTAGCAAGTCTCCAGAACATCATCTTACTATCATTACTCATCGGCTAAAAAAATCAAGATGGGAGAGACTAAGACATTTTCAACTACTGCCGCAAATCTTTGGCATGAAAAACCCATAGAAATTTACCCCGTAAACCTTTCCACAAATTAAACTGCGCGACATCGAGTATTATAAGTTCTCTGATTGTTCTCATAAGCCTTGTGAAGACGCTCTCTAATTTTCTGTCGCATCAACTCAATTTTCGCAGATCTCGGAATATCCTCGCTCTCCGGATCACTTAAAGCTTTCAGACTACGAGCGATTCGGTAAAAACTACCATGACCTACCATGTTTATTCCGAAAAGGGCAAAATATGGTGTCATACCGATAGAACTATGTACAGACGAACTCAACGAATATTCTAATTCAGATAAATACTTAACCCACTCACAATGATTATCCTCCAGGTAAGCACGTATAGCCGCCAGAATTGACTGGTTTACACGCTCTGACGCGTTAGTCTGCGGAGAGTGAGATGCGATTCGAATGTGTCTAATTCACAAAGTTTTTTACTACGTGTGCAAACTCTTTGTTCACGAATTGCTGACCATAGTCTGATATAATAGATTCAGGCGTACCAAACTTATGAACACTTTCCGAAACTAAAAATCTCACTACATTTCGACTATTAGCCTTAGACATTGCCTTTACAACTGATCAACAACAATAAATATACAAAAAATTTCCTGCCTTAGACCTGGGATAAGGTCCAAGAAAATCAACGAAAATTCGTTGGAAAGGTCTTTCCGCTTGGTTCTCATTTCCCATTGGCGGTCTTAAAGTTGTATTGGCAGGTTTCGTTTCCCGACACACTTGGCAATTCCCAACGTAACTCCTGACCTGTGTATTTAGATTGGGCCAATAAAAATATTCTCTGATTCTAAATAGAGTTTTCGAAAAACCACCGTGTTCTGACTCGGGTGGATTATGTGCCCTTTCTATAATACCGGCAGTGAGCTCCACAGGAACCCATAATTTCCAACAAAATTGTTCATTCAATGGAACTCCATCATAAAGACGTGTCCGTCTATATACAATACCATATATTACTTTGAGATCGGGTAATTGAACTGCTTTCTATTTCACGACATTAATAAGTGCAAGGTAATCCTCTGACTTAAACGCTTCTGATGACAAGTCCAAGAGTCCGTTTATATTAGTGGTGACTTCCTCCATCTGGAATCGCGAAAGGGTATCGGATACAACATTTTGGATCCCCTGCCTATGCTCTATTTCGAAATCATAACACTGGAGTAATAAACTCCACCTAGCTAAACGTCCACTCAAGTCCTTGTGAGACATTAACCACTTTAAGCTACTATGATCTGTGATGACTGTAAATGCCATCAGTTCCACGTATGGTCTAAACCTTTTGACTGCCGAGACTACCGCTAGATACTCGCGCTCCGTAACTGAATAGTTTCGCTGCGCTGAAGTTAACTTATGAGAAAAATACTCAATCGGATGTTCGCCTTCCGAGTCATCCTTCTGAAACAGCACAGCGCCTATTCCTACATCCGATCATCGCACTGGATGTAGAAATGTCTAGCGAAATCTGGGTGGACCAATACGGGACTAGTATTCAGATCATCGAAAGCCTCTTTGGCCTCCTTGGTGAAATCAAAAATCTTCCCCTTTTTCAAGGTGTCAAAAATCGGGGCAGCAATGGTCGCCTAATTCGAAATGAATTTGCGATACTATGCGGTAGCTCCCATAAAACCACTTACCTGGTTAGGTGTTTTCGGATAAACATATTTCGTGATGGTATCAACCTTCCCAGGATCGGGTTTATTTTGACCTCCGCCAACTATAGGGACGGTTTTTCGTAACATATATAAGTTAACACCAACTGTTACGATAAAAACGCATAGACTTTGAGTATAAACAACTTGGCTTCATCCGATAATTCTTCCTTTGTATTTATCAATTCGTTAATTTAAAAGTTAAAAACAAATCAAAATTCTAAAAAATTCCATGTAATATATGAGGTGGTTATACTGCATTCACATTGCAGCAGCATTCTCTCTAACCAAGTGTAGCAGTGAATTATTTCCTGAAAAACAGATGTTTGGTTATATGAAATTTACAAATACGAGATTACAATTGCAAAGGTTCAGGACTTTAATGCGATATTGGGGTATCACCGAATTTAAAAATACATTAGGCATCGTAAACGAACACTTACAGACCACTCGATCGCCACGAATCGTAAAAAATATATGACTCGTGAGCACGTGCGAAAAATAACCAAGAAACCCAGGAATCCCCGAGAAAGCCCCATGCATTTGTTTGTATGCAATGTACCAGAAACTACATACAACATTTATTTACCATACCATGTATTTAAAAGTGCAGAAAATGTACCACAAAGTAGTACATATCATGATCCATAACGTACATAACCTGCACCAGAAACTACGTTAATTTCGTCAACAATTTTCAAAAAATACACACCAGGAGTACATTACATTAAGTGTAGTAAAATGTACATAAACTGCACCACAAATGTATTAAAATGTGTACCAAAAAGTACATAGTGTATTCAAAGAGGACATAAAGTGTACAAAAAAGTACACAAAGATACCAAAAATTGCATAAAGTGTACGGAAAAAGAAAACAAAGATCATCAAGCATACAGAACCGACGGCGTTCTTGCGAATAGAGTCATGGGAGAATATCGGTGAATCGAATGTCTGAATCGAGGTATTCCTCGGCTTTTCTCTTCATTTCACTCCCTTTTGGGTTTGCTTTAGTTGCCATTTGTCTCCAATATTATCTTGGAATTCTGCTTGTGGAAGAAGAAAAAATCAATAACATTTTATAAAACTTTTAAAATATTTGGTTAAAAAAAGTAACTAGTAAAGAAAGGGAATGACATACATTTTATATTTCTCATACAACAATACCAAATTTGGTAACACTAAGGGTTGAATTTTATGTTTCGGGATTAGAGAACAAAAACAAATATTAATCATCGAAAATCACTTTATTGTTTTTCAAAATATTCCCCATGAAGATTTATACACTTTTGCATGCGTTTGAACCAATTATCGAAACACTTTTGCCACTCTGATTGACGTATCTCCAAAACATGCATTCTGAATGCAGCAACCGCTTCTTCAAGTGTCGAAAACGGTGACCTCTCAGTTTGTTTTTTACGTACGGGAATAAAAAGAAGTCACACGGTGCCAAGTCAGGACTATACGGCGGATGACCCATTAAATCGATGTTTTGGGTGCTCAAAAATGCAGTTGGTTCAGCCGATGTGTGAGAGCTCACATTGTCGTGGTGAAGAGTGATCCGTCTTCAGCGGTTAGTTTTCCTGATTTCTAGGAAGACAACTGGCAAACAAATGGTTGCGACATTTTCGGTTTTTCCGAAAAAACAGGCGACCATTTGCTTGGAAGTGCTTTCGGCGCGAACAACTTTTGTTGGATTTGGCTCATCTTGAAACACCCATGCAGTTGACTACTGTTTACTTTCGGGCTCATGCGCGTAAATCCAGGATTCATCACCTGTCACGATGTCATAGTCGTGTTTCGAAGCACCGCGATCGTATTTTTAGAGCAATTCTTTCGACCAATCTACACGAGTCTTTTTTTGAGCGATGGAAAAATTGTGTGGGATCCAACGCAAACAAATTTTTTGACAGTCAAATGTTTATGCAATATTCAATGTATGCTGGTCCCACTAATGCCTAAGGTTGTCTCAATCTCACGATAGGTCACCTTGCCAAATCAGTTCGCGCACAGCATCATTGGTTTTCGGAACATCAGCTGATTTTGGACGACCTTCAAGAAATTCGTCTTGGAGTGAACTACGACCACGATTGAATTCACCATACCATCGATAAACACTCGTCCTTGGTGGAGCTTCATCGCCAAAAATTGAATTAAGTTCATCCATGCACTGTTGCCGAGTTAATCCACGTCGAAGTTGTATAAAATAATCGCACGAAAATTTTCACCATTTAATTCCATTTTTGGGCCGAGATGAATCTTTTAAGTTACTGTAAATAACACAAATAGCGATCGTATGTCAAAACGTTCAGAGTACGCATAACCTCAAAAATGACCAGCTTTACGATAGAGCTGTCAGTTGCCAGATTGGAACACTAGGGTTGCCAAATCCTGAAACATAAAATTCAACCCTCTATTATCGGGGTTATTCTCTACTTCTAAACTTATACATGTTTACGTACAGGTTTTCATTTTGTATGAGTTAACGTGTATAAGTTACGAAAAAACACCCCTTATATAGCCTAGATATCTAAGTTGTCTAAAACAAAATTTCGATTTCGCCACGTGGATGGTCAAACCGGCGCGGGACAAGCAGTTGGCCACTTGGGTCAAAATCTTCCAGTGAGTGTGGAAGTCTGGCGAGACCACCAAAAGATCGTCCAAATAGATGAAAACGCGGTCTCGCAGTGCTGAGGGGATCACTTTGTCCATAAGACGACATAATGATAAAGTGGTCTCCCCGGCACTCTGAAAGCCGTTTTCTCTACTGGACTGATCTAATGCGATTTGCCAAATGGCATCCTTAAGATCCACACTTGAAATGACATGAGTGTCTCCCAGTCTGCTCAGCAAGCCTTCAATATGCGGAATAGGATAGGCATCCTTGACCGTAAGCGCATTGAGAGCGTCCAAGCAGAGCCTGTTCTTCTCACCTTTGCGAACAAGGGTGACAGGGTGACTCCATGGAATCTCAGTCACTTCAATCACCTAGGTCAAGCATGGTTATACGGGATAATGCTTGTTTTCATATATACATGTTTCATGGTGATACGGGATAATGCTTGTTTTTCACTGGGCCCGCATCTCGCGTATCGATGCTATGGGTTTCCAAGTGAGTCTTTCCTAAACCAAATTTCGAAAAGCAAGGAAACTCGCCGACCACTCCATCCAAACCTTCACGTCGCCATGAGAATAACCGATGCTTCTCGGGTTCTGGAATTCCATCGCCAACACCTATATCGACATCGAACCAGGTAAAGAGTGATCACATTATCCATGTTATTAAAGTGGACGTTCGTCCTGGCTCGACCAACAATGTTATGGGCACTGCCGTCTGCTGTTCTCACTGCTGATCTGAAATGGTTAATTTCAAGACCAGATTTCGCCACGAATTGCAGGCAATTTTTCCCTAGACAGGTTACAGTGGCTCCACTGTCAAGTAGTCCTTCAATCTGATTACCGTTGATACTGATCGTCGCATAAAGGTGATTGTCTTCTCAATCGAAAAGGGTTGTAGACGCTATTTCTTTCCTCAGCATTTTGCGTCTTGAATATCTTTCACGAGCTCTTCTTATTCTATCCGATACCGCTCCAAAAATTTTTTTCTTAGCCTCTTTATGTTCTCTTATCCTTACTTGTAGTGGTCTTAACTCTCTCAATTTATGACTTGAACTTACGGTAGAATTTACCTTCCGACTTTCATTTACTAGTAAAGTAACTCCTATACCAGTGGCTGTTAAATTTTGATTTGCAACGGGGTTTTATTTATTTATTTATTTATTGTGTCTGTTATATACTGGTTCTAACCGCGTCTCCCCATTTTGAGACGGGTTTGGTGACAAGTTTCCCTGGCACCTAGGGCAATCAGGTGTAGCCACGTTGTCATAAATAAACAAATGGTTTCCCGTTACATCCCATGAAGGGATTAGGGAGAGCTTCTCACAATCAGTGAGCTGTGCGCGTTTGAGTTTTACACTCACTGATTGGGGCCTACAGTTTTACACCGGTATTTTGAGAAGCTTTTTCATGGCTAAATACTCGAGAGTGTCGCCGTCACTAAGCGAGGTTACCGCCGTCAAAGGAAATTTGAGGTGGTTAGATTAGGGATCGAACCCACGTCCTCATGTACAAGATCCGTGCATACTACCATTACACCACCGACGGTCACATCTAAAATAAAAGAATCTCCTCGGCATATTGTAATCTACCCAGTCATGACCAACATTTCTGCAGTTCCAGCAGGTATAATGAGCCTGTGTCCGGATAGCATCTACTTCCAAACAATCTTGAGGAACTCCCTCTGCTTCCCAGGTTATCTCTTGAATTTTTGGGTTGTACTGTTGACGTTGTACATACTGTTGTCTTTGAGCGGTTATAAGATTTTCCGCTCTCCTTACCTCTTGCTTTAATTCGGCTTTGCTGCAAAAATCAAGTGTGCCAGTGATGGTTTAAAATTTCCTTTCACTAATTAGAAAATTGCGCCAGTTTCCGATGATTCCAGTACCAATCTAGAACTGGATTCTCCAAAAGCTGGTGAAACTTCTGGACAAGATCTTCCACAGAACAATTTAAATCTCGCTTACTCGGAAAATGAAATCCTGTACGTTCATCGTCTTGCTTGTTCCGCCGAATTTTATTCCCCACTTCGTTAGGTTCATTCCGCCAGATCGTTCCGACTGGTTAAATGGTGACTGCGTATTATAGTTGGTTTGCTGCTGAGCAATCGGGTACATAAAATTAGATGATGCACTTCGCGATTTTGTATTGCTTGGCTGTTAGAATGAGCTGGTAACCGCTATTATATTAAACCGGCGGCAAATGTTGTGAAGGCCAACCATTTGATCGCTGCTGCTGTAAACTATTTATCGACAAGTCACTCTGCGAAAACGGACCTAATCCTACCGGTGTCGGAAATAAGCTCGATTCCGGCCAGGTAAGGCTGGTAGCGTCTGCGGTAACGCAGGCGTTTGCACCGATTGCTGCCTGAAACTTAAAGCTGGACGAAAACTCTGCAGATTTGATCTCGACCTCTGCTGAACATTCGGGTTAGAAGCGCGGATATTACCCTGATAACTCTGGCCATATGTCGGCAGTGACTACTTCAACTGCTGCTTTTGTGTCGCTAGCTACTTCTGCCGCTCGTGGATTATGCTGCATCTCTCCTACTGGTCTCGGTGATGGTATACTACTTATAAACCTTCGGGTAATTTCCTCCACGATCCGTGGTATTAATCTAGCTAAAGTTTTTTCATCTTCTCTCCGTAGTTCCTGTCGGGCAAGACCAACTGATGCTGACACTTCTCCATCGGTATTCGGTTCGGTTCCGTTCTGCACATCATTAGACGTAATATTACTATAATATGGTGAAGGGCTAGTCGCACCTTCGGTTGAAAACAAATTATCGGTGTTTGCTGAACTTCCGGGTACCTGATGCGGTACTACCCCGCCAGAAGCAGGATGAACATTCACTGTTCCTGTGGACATCAAACCCGAAGACTGTCCAGTCTGTGCCACCGTGGTCACAGATGGATTGAATACTACTGCTGCGGTGGAAGCCGCTGCTGTGGTTACAGGTGTTGAGCCTTCACTTTCCATAATGGATGGACTTAAAACTGTGGTGCAATGGTTAGTGTGCGCGGCTCTTGTACATGAGATCCTGGGTTCGAACCCTGTTCTGACACCTCACATAGTGACGGCGACACTATCGAGTATATAGCCATGAAAAGGCTTCTCAAAATACCGTTCGGAATCGGTGTAAAACTGTAGGTCCCAATCATTGAGTGAAAACCGGAAAGCGCACAGCTCAGTGATTGTGAGAAGTTCTCCCCGGTCCCTTCATGGGATGTAATGTGAAACCATTTATTTATTTTTTTAGATGTACAACGGGAACTCACTATAATGGTAGCACTTAAGCAAACAAATCCCCAATTAAGCAAACAAAAACGACGAAAAACTCAACCAAAGTTAAATCTCAAATTTAACCGCAAATCAAAAACAAATCAGTTCTTTTTTACTTCAGCTTGAATTTAGAAAACGCAAACCAAACTTAAATTAATAATATATAAATTTTAGAAAACCGAGGTAATCAACAAATAGCTGAAAATTAAGATTTAAATCATGCAAGTGTTAAACAAATTAGCGAAAAGAAATAATGTTACTATAAGTATAATACTGTGAAAAAATTTTGTTAGTATATCTGAAAAGAAAAAGTATAAAACTACCTTAATCTCAAAAAAATAAATAAGCTAAAAAGATCAAAAATAGATAAAAATAAATGTAATAAAAATCTATATAAAATAAACTGTAATGGCTTAAACAAAAGTGTGTAACCCAAACAAAAGCCTTATCGATGATATTATAACTAAGTTCATGAAAAGTCCAAAGACGTAAAATAAAAAAAACTTGAATTATTAAAGCTTATAATCTCTTCACTATGAATGAACTCAGTCGCATACACTAACACTCGTCAAAAGAGTATACGTAGTGACTTTCTGTAGTCCAATCATTAACAAATCAACTAAAAACTCGTGGTCTATTACCAATGAAATAAAAATACTGAATCTAAATCAATTGTTCTCGGTCTGGATATCCAAGACAGTAAGACAGAACCTGTGCAACGCGAAATCGAATTACATTTCAATATCGGGACAACAGGACCTTACTAAACTTGAAGACACGAACAAACAATTAAGCAAAAAAAATTAACTTTAAACTTTACTTTACTCTATTAAAACATCAATCATTAACTAGCAAACCTTTCACGCGTATTTAGGGATTACTACTCAAAGATACATATCCACAAGACTTCACAAAAGCTTTACTAAATAACAACATTTCACGTTTGAGACAGGTTCGTTACTGTTTCGGGCCCCACGTTGGGCGCCATTTAGTAACATGCACGGTCAAGACACCATGTGTATGTTGAAGACACACCTTGTACGCAAATGAATAATCCCCACTGTATCAGAAAAGCGCATATTACTACTCCTGGCACCCCCTAAGTAGAACCATTTCAAATTCACACGTAATCCATGAGTCATCATTGCATCCCGAAAAAATTACGGTTTGGTGCGGTTTATGGGCCGGCGGCGTCATTGGGCCGTACTTCTTCTGTGATGATCAAGACCGGCACATTACTGTGAATGCGAATCGCTACCGTTCAATGATAACCGAATATTTTTGGCCCCAATTGGATAATATGGACTTGGAGGACATGTGGTTCCAACAGGACGGCGCCACAATCCACACAACGAATGCCACAATCAATTTATTGGAAACCAAGTTTGATGACGTGTTATCTCACGAAATGGCCCAGTCGATTGGCCGCCTCGGTCGTGCGATTTGACGCCGTTAGATTATTTCCTGTGCGGCTAACGTCAAGTCTATGCTCTATGCCAACAAGCCAGGGACGATTGATGAACTTCGTACGAATATCGAACGTGAAATTGCAGCAGTATCGGCCGATTTATGCTTGAAAACCGTCGACAATTGGGTTCAGCGTCAGGACTTCTGCAAGCGTGCCCGTGGTGGTCATGCAAACGAAATCGAGTTCCATACATAATGGTATCGTACGCACTTTCACAGGAATAAAGAATTTCATTGGTATCTAAAACCGGGTTTGTTTAAAAAACTTTTAAACTTTATTTAAAAAAACTTTTGTAGCGCTCTTATTGAAAACCCCGTTATATATAAATGGGAGTGAAATGAACTACTTAATTAATCTTTTACAAACGATATTCTTCAATTATTTAACTATCTTAGGCATAGTATTTACTCAAACGTTTTTTGTTCATCGATGTTTTGTCGAATGGTTCACTATGATTTGTGAAAAATATGAGTAGTTTGCTCATATTTAAGCTTACAAATTACGAAGTTGTTTCGCTCTTATTTTCTTAAAATTATCGAAATGATAATTATAAACTATATTATTGCTTGTTGCAATTAAGCTTTAATTTGCTCCAAATTATCGATCGTCTTATAAACAGTGGATGGTTTTCGTAACTAGGTTTTCAAATTACAAATTTGCTTATTTTTTGTAATTATGAATCGTTTCATCCATAATTAGGTTTCGTAGTTACGAATTATCTTGATTTATATTGTCGTTTGGCAATTGCGAAACGTTCGAAATTATTCTTATGCCTTGTGATTTCTAAATTATTCTAATTTTACTTATTATTCTGTAATTTTAACTGTTTTTCCTTGTTCATTTTATGTTTGATAATTTAACCATCTCTTAATCAACTATTGGTCAATCTGACCGTTCCATGAATTGGTACTGGGACGGCTCATCTTCTGTCGTAATTCAATTGCACTTATCTCGAGTAATATTCCATAGAGTATAAAGGAATCTGAAGCGCTTACCGGATTTCTGAAGAATTGAGGTACAGAAACCTTCGTGATAATGTTGTTACGGTAGACTCTGGGTTGTTTAGTTGACTATTGTTGTTACTTGCAGGTTATTGTTGGCTGCTATTATTGATTTGTTGCAGACTCTGGTTTTTGTTGTAGGTTATAGTTGCATTTATGGATTTTGTTGTAGCCGCTGTCCTTTTGTTTTGTCCTCTAAATGTTGTCGCTGTTATTTGGGACCTTCTCCAGGTTATTTTGCCCCTTACGCGGGTAGTCACCTCTGTCCCTCGCAATCACTTGGCCAGGTAACTTAGCCTGGGTAAGCCTCATGTAGACTGTCTTACGCCAAAAGGTTTCGGACAGCCGGTTACTGAACCCCCCGTTGGATAAACGATCTGGACGAACAGTGTTTGCGAAACTCAGAACTTTGGCGGGTTCCCCTTGCTTAGGAAACCTTGGTTCAGGCACTATTTGCTGCAGTCAAGATACTTGCAGACATTCGGGTTTTGAGCAGTTTTGGGGAATACTTATTCTTGTGTTTCTGGAATCTGCAAAGGGATTCCTTTGACAATTTCGCCGTCAATCTTGAGAAGTGCCTTGAATTGGCGTTTGCTTATTTCTTTCTGATCTTTTTCAAGGAGGAAACTCGCTCACTTTTGAAAGTTGCTGATGAATCTTTCTTCGGGGTTTAGCGAAACTGCTTGTGGTCTTGATGATGGCTGCCTTGAAAAGAAAGTTTGGTGAGGCCGGATATGGCTCATGCAAATGGATTCACACCAAATTCACTGCTGGTGTTGCCACCCTATGGCATTACCAGGTCCTCACATTGGGTCTGTTTACTTTGATTAATGATAGGCAAACTTGGTATGCGCTTGCTACTGAGATTTGTTTGCCTTGTAGGTGCGCATGACACAATTTGATTTTAAATTGGCAGTTGGCAACTCCATGCTTAGACAAACTAAGTTTTTAAAATAACTGAAAGTTTCTAATGGGATCAGTGAGTCATCTCGGGCCAGTCGATATAATCAGTTCACAGTTTAAATCAATAAGAGCCATTTATGTTGGAAGCGGCGTGAACTTCAAAAAAGTTTTTGTGTTGGACAATTTTAGATCGGCTTCCATCTGTCAAATAGTTGCCGTATTATTGTGAACAATTTAATTCCAATTTTGTTTTCTATCGAAAATAAAAACCTATCCTTAAAAATTAGAGATATAAAAATATACGTAGCCTTCCATTAAATAAAATAATTTTAATGATCGTACCATGAGTAAGTCTTTTTGCTAATGTCTGCTTATGAGTATCTCCTTGATAACATTTGCATTCGCAAGAAATGATAACAAAGTGTATCTCAGATAAGTTTTTGCTGCAATTTCTTGAAATTGAAGATGTGGCAACAGTGTCGTTGCTTAAGTCGGAGTTTAAGTGGGAAATTGAAATGCCACTTAGGCCCAATTTTTGACTGGTTATTTAAATTGGTAATCAGTTGGGTTTGATTTATGTTTGATCTGACTCTAAATGCAAAAAGAGTTTTTCAGTGCTTTGTCAAATAAGCCATGGGGCAATAGTGGCAAATGCTATGAAAGTAACCGGGATTCATACATTTATCGGCTACTGCTTAGGGTCTAAACGTTTTGGTAATTTAGAAGACTGTCTGTTTGTTTGGTTTTAATGTAAGGTTCAATGTTTTATTTGTTGTTTAATAGTTACAAAGTATATTTGAGTGTTGATGTGTATTGTTTTAATTCAAAATTCCTATTTACAAAACAAAACAAATTATTTATAAAATGTATATATATATTTTTAATGTGGATAAATCTAAACTATTTTTACAAGGGTTTGGTTGATTTTAATAGCATGTAATTTGTGTGTACAAATATATATGTAAGTACATTTAGATTCATTTTATCTTGTTTTTACTATGGTGTCTGTACTATATGTTTCTTAGTTTTCACAATAGTTTTAAGTTTTCAAATTGTATGTGTATCAGTTTTTAACAAGGTTTTAATTTCTTTGGTTTATGTGTTTTGTATTATAATTTTCAAAGCTTTTAAATTCAATGTGTTACAATTTTAAGTATGTATGTTGTATGTTCACTTGTCACTTATCAGGGGGGAAACTGAAGCGCACTCAAAAAAGGTTAAAAAAAGAACTGATAACTTTTCGTCACCATCTATTGCTTGCAGACTTACAAATCTCTGCCTTCAGCCAATAGTTGGTGCGAAGGAGAGTGCAAAGCGGAATGGAGACCGCTATGCATACCTATGTGCAATATTGTAGCACAATATTAAAAGTTAGTGTGGGGTCAGGCACGGCAATTTTACTTGCGCCATTCTTGAGTTTACAGGATAAAGAGGGAAAGAGAATGGAAAGGGGTACAGACTTGCCCGTACTCTTATTTCGTTTTATTTTCCCATTCGAAATCTTTGAAACGAAGTTGGCTGCAGATGAAAATTTGACAATTCTTTTAATTTTTTGTTTCGTTGTTCATAAAATTGTGGGTAATAAAGAAAGTAAAGGTGTTTTGTTTGATGTTGGTAGTAAAAAAAAGGTTCTCCTATGCAATCAATTAATGTTGTTATTATTTATTATTTTCTTTCCCTTGAATTTTATTCACAAATATAAAAAAATCCCCTTCGAATAAATTTCTTTTATAATTGAAATAAAATTAAATATCAAAAAAGCAAGAACGTAGAAGCTAAAGAAAGTAAAAATTGGTTAAGCAAACTTTCCCTGTGTGAACATGAAAGCAAGTTCAAAAGAGAATTGCCAAAAACTTGAGTAAGAGTAAGCCAATGCGACTATTGGGACTATTGGGTTGTTGAAAAGCGCTAAACCCATAGACGAATATAGGTATAGATACATTTATTCTCTCAATAAATTAAACGTCATACACAGAAAAAATAAAAATCGGTAATATTACCCAGTTTGTGTTTGGTGATATTTTTGTGGCGGCGCCATAACGCCGCTAAAGTCGCCCACTTCAACTGTCATCATAACATCAGATGACCGCGACCCGACATGCTCACCACACTCTCATTAATTACACCATGAGAAATTGTGAAATTCATGGTTGTCAGCCGTGACCTAGTTACATACACGAACGGCTAATTTCCAGATAACACATTGACAAAAAACACCACTATCTACCAACACCGGCGAAAAATTTAAATTTTGCAGGCGTCATCGTGCAACGCCATTTTTGACTCGAGCTATTCTTTGGCATCTGCAAACGAGGAAGCATCGTTCAAGTTCAACTGTGGAATATTTTTATTAGCCTGTACGCAGTGGCTGTCGGTGGTGCAATGGTTAGTGTGCGCGGCTCTTGTACATGAGATCCTGGGTTCGAACCCGGCTCTGACCACCTACAAATTTTCTTTCGACGACGGTCACCTCGCATAGTGACGGCGACACTATCGAGTATCTAGCCATGAAAAAAGCTTCTCAAATTACCGTTCGGAATCGGTGTAAAACTGTAGGTCCCAATCAGTGAGTGAAAACTGGAAAGCGCACAGCTCAGTGATTGTGAGAAGTTCTCCCCAGTCCCTTCATGGGATGTAATGGGAAACCATTTATTTTTTTTGTACGCAGCCCAAGTGAGTAAAAACCACCAACATACAAGTCCGCAACGCAGGAATCCGCCGGCGAAGAAAACCCACCCCGAAATCGAGCCAGCCAGCACTTTGCTCGTTACGCTGCGTAATTATAGCCGACTGTGACGGTACCATCATTACCATTGGCCAGACGCAGCCGTCGGCCAAGCAACCGGTGCAACTTCTTACCTTGGTGACCCCCGTTTTTGCGCTACTCAAGCCGAGAGCCCCCCTAGGTTTGCTTCCACTTCCAAAGGCAGGCCAATCTGTGCCTGTACCCCGCAGTCACCGCCGGAAGTGGAGCACCAGCGGGCGCTCAACGCCTTTGCCACCGGGCAAGCCTTAAAAAAGATTTCCGCCTTAAAAAATTGCGCCGTAAAATCTGTGATTTAAGATTTGCACCTTAAAAAATTGCGCCGTAAAATCTGTGACTTAAAATTTGCGCCTTAAAAAATTGCGCCTTAAGGTCTGCGCCATTCTATCTGCGCCATTAAAATCCGCGCCATACTATCTGCGTCATAAAAGCTGCGCCATTAAAAACGCGCCATATCATCTGCGCCGTTTCGGGCCCCACGTTGGGCGCCATTTAGTAACATGCACGGTCAAGACACCATGTGTATGTTGAAGACACACCTTGTACGCAAATGAATAATCCCCACTGTATCAGAAAAGCGCATATTACTACTCCTGGCACCCCCTAAGTAGAACCATTTCAAATTCACACGTAATCCATGAGTCATCATTGCATCCCGAAAAAATTACGGTTTGGTGCGGTTTATGGGCCGGCGGCGTCATTGGGCCGTACTTCTTCTGTGATGATCAAGACCGGCACATTACTGTGAATGCGAATCGCTACCGTTCAATGATAACCGAATATTTTTGGCCCCAATTGGATAATATGGACTTGGAGGACATGTGGTTCCAACAGGACGGCGCCACAATCCACACAACGAATGCCACAATCAATTTATTGGAAACCAAGTTTGATGACGTGTTATCTCACGAAATGGCCCAGTCGATTGGCCGCCTCGGTCGTGCGATTTGACGCCGTTAGATTATTTCCTGTGCGGCTAACGTCAAGTCTATGCTCTATGCCAACAAGCCAGGGACGATTGATGAACTTCGTACGAATATCGAACGTGAAATTGCAGCAGTATCGGCCGATTTATGCTTGAAAACCGTCGACAATTGGGTTCAGCGTCAGGACTTCTGCAAGCGTGCCCGTGGTGGTCATGCAAACGAAATCGAGTTCCATACATAATGGTATCGTACGCACTTTCACAGGAATAAAGAATTTCATTGGTATCTAAAACCGGGTTTGTTTAAAAAACTTTTAAACTTTATTTAAAAAAACTTTTGTAGCGCTCTTATTGAAAACCCCGTTATATATAAATGGGAGTGAAATGAACTACTTAATTAATCTTTTACAAACGATATTCTTCAATTATTTAACTATCTTAGGCATAGTATTTACTCAAACGTTTTTTGTTCATCGATGTTTTGTCGAATGGTTCACTATGATTTGTGAAAAATATGAGTAGTTTGCTCATATTTAAGCTTACAAATTACGAAGTTGTTTCGCTCTTATTTTCTTAAAATTATCGAAATGATAATTATAAACTATATTATTGCTTGTTGCAATTAAGCTTTAATTTGCTCCAAATTATCGATCGTCTTATAAACAGTGGATGGTTTTCGTAACTAGGTTTTCAAATTACAAATTTGCTTATTTTTTGTAATTATGAATCGTTTCATCCATAATTAGGTTTCGTAGTTACGAATTATCTTGATTTATATTGTCGTTTGGCAATTGCGAAACGTTCGAAATTATTCTTATGCCTTGTGATTTCTAAATTATTCTAATTTTACTTATTATTCTGTAATTTTAACTGTTTTTCCTTGTTCATTTTATGTTTGATAATTTAACCATCTCTTAATCAACTATTGGTCAATCTGACCGTTCCATGAATTGGTACTGGGACGGCTCATCTTCTGTCGTAATTCAATTGCACTTATCTCGAGTAATATTCCATAGAGTATAAAGGAATCTGAAGCGCTTACCGGATTTCTGAAGAATTGAGGTACAGAAACCTTCGTGATAATGTTGTTACGGTAGACTCTGGGTTGTTTAGTTGACTATTGTTGTTACTTGCAGGTTATTGTTGGCTGCTATTATTGATTTGTTGCAGACTCTGGTTTTTGTTGTAGGTTATAGTTGCATTTATGGATTTTGTTGTAGCCGCTGTCCTTTTGTTTTGTCCTCTAAATGTTGTCGCTGTTATTTGGGACCTTCTCCAGGTTATTTTGCCCCTTACGCGGGTAGTCACCTCTGTCCCTCGCAATCACTTGGCCAGGTAACTTAGCCTGGGTAAGCCTCATGTAGACTGTCTTACGCCAAAAGGTTTCGGACAGCCGGTTACTGAACCCCCCGTTGGATAAACGATCTGGACGAACAGTGTTTGCGAAACTCAGAACTTTGGCGGGTTCCCCTTGCTTAGGAAACCTTGGTTCAGGCACTATTTGCTGCAGTCAAGATACTTGCAGACATTCGGGTTTTGAGCAGTTTTGGGGAATACTTATTCTTGTGTTTCTGGAATCTGCAAAGGGATTCCTTTGACAATTTCGCCGTCAATCTTGAGAAGTGCCTTGAATTGGCGTTTGCTTATTTCTTTCTGATCTTTTTCAAGGAGGAAACTCGCTCACTTTTGAAAGTTGCTGATGAATCTTTCTTCGGGGTTTAGCGAAACTGCTTGTGGTCTTGATGATGGCTGCCTTGAAAAGAAAGTTTGGTGAGGCCGGATATGGCTCATGCAAATGGATTCACACCAAATTCACTGCTGGTGTTGCCACCCTATGGCATTACCAGGTCCTCACATTGGGTCTGTTTACTTTGATTAATGATAGGCAAACTTGGTATGCGCTTGCTACTGAGATTTGTTTGCCTTGTAGGTGCGCATGACACAATTTGATTTTAAATTGGCAGTTGGCAACTCCATGCTTAGACAAACTAAGTTTTTAAAATAACTGAAAGTTTCTAATGGGATCAGTGAGTCATCTCGGGCCAGTCGATATAATCAGTTCACAGTTTAAATCAATAAGAGCCATTTATGTTGGAAGCGGCGTGAACTTCAAAAAAGTTTTTGTGTTGGACAATTTTAGATCGGCTTCCATCTGTCAAATAGTTGCCGTATTATTGTGAACAATTTAATTCCAATTTTGTTTTCTATCGAAAATAAAAACCTATCCTTAAAAATTAGAGATATAAAAATATACGTAGCCTTCCATTAAATAAAATAATTTTAATGATCGTACCATGAGTAAGTCTTTTTGCTAATGTCTGCTTATGAGTATCTCCTTGATAACATTTGCATTCGCAAGAAATGATAACAAAGTGTATCTCAGATAAGTTTTTGCTGCAATTTCTTGAAATTGAAGATGTGGCAACAGTGTCGTTGCTTAAGTCGGAGTTTAAGTGGGAAATTGAAATGCCACTTAGGCCCAATTTTTGACTGGTTATTTAAATTGGTAATCAGTTGGGTTTGATTTATGTTTGATCTGACTCTAAATGCAAAAAGAGTTTTTCAGTGCTTTGTCAAATAAGCCATGGGGCAATAGTGGCAAATGCTATGAAAGTAACCGGGATTCATACATTTATCGGCTACTGCTTAGGGTCTAAACGTTTTGGTAATTTAGAAGACTGTCTGTTTGTTTGGTTTTAATGTAAGGTTCAATGTTTTATTTGTTGTTTAATAGTTACAAAGTATATTTGAGTGTTGATGTGTATTGTTTTAATTCAAAATTCCTATTTACAAAACAAAACAAATTATTTATAAAATGTATATATATATTTTTAATGTGGATAAATCTAAACTATTTTTACAAGGGTTTGGTTGATTTTAATAGCATGTAATTTGTGTGTACAAATATATATGTAAGTACATTTAGATTCATTTTATCTTGTTTTTACTATGGTGTCTGTACTATATGTTTCTTAGTTTTCACAATAGTTTTAAGTTTTCAAATTGTATGTGTATCAGTTTTTAACAAGGTTTTAATTTCTTTGGTTTATGTGTTTTGTATTATAATTTTCAAAGCTTTTAAATTCAATGTGTTACAATTTTAAGTATGTATGTTGTATGTTCACTTGTCACTTATCAGGGGGGAAACTGAAGCGCACTCAAAAAAGGTTAAAAAAAGAACTGATAACTTTTCGTCACCATCTATTGCTTGCAGACTTACAAATCTCTGCCTTCAGCCAATAGTTGGTGCGAAGGAGAGTGCAAAGCGGAATGGAGACCGCTATGCATACCTATGTGCAATATTGTAGCACAATATTAAAAGTTAGTGTGGGGTCAGGCACGGCAATTTTACTTGCGCCATTCTTGAGTTTACAGGATAAAGAGGGAAAGAGAATGGAAAGGGGTACAGACTTGCCCGTACTCTTATTTCGTTTTATTTTCCCATTCGAAATCTTTGAAACGAAGTTGGCTGCAGATGAAAATTTGACAATTCTTTTAATTTTTTGTTTCGTTGTTCATAAAATTGTGGGTAATAAAGAAAGTAAAGGTGTTTTGTTTGATGTTGGTAGTAAAAAAAAGGTTCTCCTATGCAATCAATTAATGTTGTTATTATTTATTATTTTCTTTCCCTTGAATTTTATTCACAAATATAAAAAAATCCCCTTCGAATAAATTTCTTTTATAATTGAAATAAAATTAAATATCAAAAAAGCAAGAACGTAGAAGCTAAAGAAAGTAAAAATTGGTTAAGCAAACTTTCCCTGTGTGAACATGAAAGCAAGTTCAAAAGAGAATTGCCAAAAACTTGAGTAAGAGTAAGCCAATGCGACTATTGGGACTATTGGGTTGTTGAAAAGCGCTAAACCCATAGACGAATATAGGTATAGATACATTTATTCTCTCAATAAATTAAACGTCATACACAGAAAAAATAAAAATCGGTAATATTACCCAGTTTGTGTTTGGTGATATTTTTGTGGCGGCGCCATAACGCCGCTAAAGTCGCCCACTTCAACTGTCATCATAACATCAGATGACCGCGACCCGACATGCTCACCACACTCTCATTAATTACACCATGAGAAATTGTGAAATTCATGGTTGTCAGCCGTGACCTATTTACATACACGAACGGCTAATTTCCAGATAACACATTGACAAAAAACACCACTATCTACCAACACCGGCGAAAAATTTAAATTTTGCAGGCGTCATCGTGCAACGCCATTTTTGACTCGAGCTATTCTTTGGCATCTGCAAACGAGGAAGCATCGTTCAAGTTCAACTGTGGAATATTTTTATTAGCCTGTACGCAGCCCAAGTGAGTAAAAACCACCAACATACAAGTCCGCAACGCAGGAATCCGCCGGCGAAGAAAACCCACCCCGAAATCGAGCCAGCCAGCACTTTGCTCGTTACGCTGCGTAATTATAGCCGACTGTGACGGTACCATCATTACCATTGGCCAGACGCAGCCGTCGGCCAAGCAACCGGTGCAACTTCTTACCTTGGTGACCCCCGTTTTTGCGCTACTCAAGCCGAGAGCCCCCCTAGGTTTGCTTCCACTTCCAAAGGCAGGCCAATCTGTGCCTGTACCCCGCAGTCACCGCCGGAAGTGGAGCACCAGCGGGCGCTCAACGCCTTTGCCACCGGGCAAGCCTTAAAAAAGATTTCCGCCTTAAAAAATTGCGCCGTAAAATCTGTGATTTAAGATTTGCACCTTAAAAAATTGCGCCGTAAAATCTGTGACTTAAAATTTGCGCCTTAAAAAATTGCGCCTTAAGGTCTGCGCCATTCTATCTGCGCCATTAAAATCCGCGCCATACTATCTGCGTCATAAAAGCTGCGCCATTAAAAACGCGCCATATCATCTGCGCCATTAAAATTTGCGCCATTAAAATCAGCGCCATTAAAACCGCGCCATAAAATCTGCGCCATTAAAATCTGCGCCATTAGAAACCGCGTCATACCATCTGTGTCAAAAGTCAGTGCCGAGAAAAAGTGTTTCATATTCCGCGCCAGATTCCGTGCTTCGCCACTTGTCGGGTGTCGATACGGTGCCAGCAGTGTGTGTGTTTTTGCTGCTTTTTATCCAGGGACAGGGACAAAACTTCAACAATCCGTGACCGTTCTGTCCGCCCGGAGAAGTTCAACAAGACAGGGGCACCAAAAGCAAGAATCCAGGGCCCGTTCAGTCCGTCCGTTCACAGCCAGTTTCCATCACCAGCCACAGCCAGTTTCCATCACCAGCCACAGCATCTATAAACCAGTTATCCCTTCACTCCATAGTCAGTCAGAAATATAGTCATAGTCAGAAATTTTAAGAAATGAAATAAATGTCGAAATTAAGAACAATTTGTAAAATAGCATTTAACCCAGTGAACTGAAAATTAAAAAAAAAGGAAAGGAGAAATTCGGAGATTTAGTGAAAGAAAAAAATAAAAGAAAACGAAACGGGAAAAAAAACTAACGTGACTTGGAAATGAGAGTGCTAAAATTCTAGAAAGTTGAATTTGAAAATAGTGTACCGTAGCAAAGAACGGTGAATTTTTTAACGAAGTTTAAATGGTGCTCTAACGAGCGAGAAGCTCTAAAGTTTTAGCAAGTCCAATTCCAAGTCTGTTTAGTATTAGGAAGCTCTAAGATTTTAGAAAACCCAAAGTATTTTGTATTGAAGGTATGAACAGTTCAAATTTTTAAAAGTGAATTTGAAATGTGCATACAGCTGGGGAAAATCTAGAATTTTAGAAGAATCGAAGTAAGATTAAATGAAGATTGTGAGTGCCTGAAGATTTTGAGAAAAAGAAAATTAAAGTAAGCAATCTGCGGATAATGAAAACTCTTTCTCACTCACTCCTCAATTTGTAAAGAGTGACTTTCAGACACTATTGGGGACCCGCATCCTCCCTATTGGCCATTTTTGATTATTTTTTTTTTTTTGGAAATATTGTGGACAGTATGACTTGTGGACCGTGACTTTTACTAACGATAAATTTATATATGTATTTTTAATTATTCATTTTGATTACATATGTATATATACACCCATGCGAACTGCCTCTGGGTACATAAATTCGTGCGCGGTGAACTAGTCGGTCTTCTCGTGTGTTAAATGCTCGGGCACAATTTTCGTTTGCGAGTTCAAGCCTTCGTAGAGCTTGGTTTCGGGTTGGTACGGTACGGCGCCCCTAGGGCCAACATCGATTCTGTTTTGAGTATTTTCCCCCATAGTTTTTGATTTTTGTCACTCCGTGGAGGAGAATTACTTATTTTTGAATTTATTGTTTCGATTTTAATTGTTAATGTTAAGTAATTGGTAGTTATGATAAAACTTAAGTCTTAAGTCATAAACGAATTGTTTCATAATGCTTTTGAATGTTGTTCCGTGGAGATATTGTAACCGCTGAGAGAGCTCTTTGCCCTTGTGGCACCCCTTTATTTTCAAGTTTTTTGTACCAAGTTAATTTTAGTTTAGTTTAAAATTATGAATAAATTGTTATTGAAATTGTAATTCTTGTGCGTTTTCGATATGGTTAATTAAGCCAAATTTTATGGTGAAGTAGAGGGTATGTTAGGGTAATTGGTGAGTGACACATTTTGTTTTTGGGACACTGCAGACGTAGCAGTGTCATGGGGAAGCCTGTAGGTGCTTCCAAAGGGAGGGTTCACGCTGGCATCAACACCAGTCAGCTATAATTACGCGTTTTGGGAGTAGTCCCTTGAAACTTCTCTAGAACAGAACTATTTTTGGTACATGTTCGGTTTTCGGTTTGTTCGTTTTGTTTGTCTCTACTAACGATGATTATCTTTGGGCTCCTTTTATTTAATTTTATGTCGCGAGAATGTTTGAGTAAGCCTCAGTATATATTTATTGTTCTGTGGCAGACTGTTGATGTGCTTAGGAAGTGGAAAGATCCCCCCCGTCCGGCGAGTTACCAGCCCGGCTTAAACGCATGGCATACTGAGCGCCCCACTAGTCCAGCACCTAAACTCTTTGATCAACTTAGTCCAATTGCAGTCTGTGCCCATATGACATAATGGCGCCCAAAGTGAGGCCTCGAAGATTCACATCGTGAGTCGAAAGGTGTCATATCCAGGTTAACGCCTACTGTCACATATGACATAATGGCGCCCAACGTGGGCCCGAAGATAATTTCGTTAGTCTATATAATTAGTTTAGGATGTTTTTATTGTCCTTACGCTTCACGTAAGTCCCATTTAAGGATTATTAAATCTTGAACGCGTTGCGACGGGATTGCCGCGAGGCAAGGAAACTTTCTTAGGATACTTTTGTCGAGTGTCTCGACTTGTGAAGTCTTGTTCCTGCGACGATGTCAGGAGCAATTGCTCCAAGTGGAGGACTGACTTAGGTTTTTGATGATCCTTTTTAGAGTATGATATTTTTTTTTTTGCGTTTAACCCAATAGTGTAAAAGTTTGGTACAGTTATGCTGTCAGAACAAGCGGAAGTCCCGGCGAAGATCTTCTGGTCTAACCGCGTTGCGACGTTTGTTCGGCGAATGATTGGCAGGACTTTCGGTCGCACTAATGCTCATTTTGTCCGGTAGCGTCATTAGGCCACGCGTAAGTCCCGGCGAAGATCCCAGGATCTAACCGCGTTGCGACGTTTGGCGTGATACATGAATGGCAAAATGTTAGCATTTTATTTTTTTTTAAGTTTTAGAATAGCTACTAGTCAGTAATGATTAAGCTGAATACGAAGAAAGTATTCAGGGGAGTCTGAAAGAGAGAGTCACGTAAGCGTGGTATTAGACTCATTACGTTTGCCCTCTTTTTGGCTTTCAGTGTGCCTCCAAATTTACAAATTTATTACGTTATGTTTTGTTTTAGAGAAGTGTGCGTAACTTGTAATGTGTCAACTGAAAAATTATCTATACATACCCCTACTTACCATACAATTACGTAACTTTTTGAGTTTTTGGATTCTAAATTTCGATACGAGTTTGGTTATCGATTTCGTTCTTGAGAGTTTGAGTTTAAATTTTGATTTGCGATACGAGTTTGGTTATCGTTTTGATCATAAAATTTTTGAGTGAAAGTTTTAAATTTCGATACGAGTTTGGTTATCGTTTTGATCATACAATTTTTGAGTTTAAATTTTAAATTTCGATACGAGTTTTGGTTATCGTTTGTTTAAGATTCATTTATTTTGAATTTCAAGATTTGATCCGACTTTCGGATAATAATTTTGTTTACGATTTCGTTTTGATTTAAGATTTTAATTTTCCATTCGCGATTTTAATCATCGGCTGTTGTTTTGGGCAGATTTTAGTTGCTGTTTCCCAAATACAAGGTTGATGAAAGCTTGTGTTTGATCTTTTGTTTGCTTTAATTTATTTTTATTATATTGCTTTTGATATTTAAAAATTTTTATTTAGAATTAACCTAAATTCTGACTTTTCAGTGTAAAAAATTTTCTTTTGGTCGTTATTTTTATCTGGTTTTTAATTAATTTGCTCAGCGTTTTTCAATAGCTGACTTTCAATCTTCAATTTTCAACTTTTCTTTTCGTTTTAATTTTTCTGGACGCTAGTCGTCAACAGCGCGGAGCCAATTTTCTTGGTTTAAGAAGAAGCGGTGTCAACACTTTTGTTTCAATTAATTGGTATCCTCAAATGGGAAATAAACCAAAAACTTTTCTTGGCGTTTGTTTTTGACGTTGATAACGATGCCAGTACGGCGTTCGCCACCTGGAGGAGGTGAAGGAGGGACTCCTCAGACCCAAGATGCCTTCGCAGGTGAGGCAGAGACACAGGCAGCGCCTAAGGTAGCTATCAACCATACAGCGGCCGCGGCCGTGACGTCAGCTTTTTCCGCTTCCGCCCAAGTGGTGGGATCAAGTGGACATGGCTACCCAGTGGGAAGTCAACACCAAACGGGGATTTGGGATCTCAGGATCATGCAGAATCTTTCGATTCCCCAGACTTCAGTGCACTAACTGCACTTGAAGCGCGAACAGGACGACGACGCATGGGTGACGCCAGTCCTACTCGATTTGAAGCAGCACCCAGGCCAGGAGCTGATGCTAGGGTCGGACAGGGCCAGGAATCGACGAAGAGGCTCTGATTCGGAGAATTTTACCAGCTATACTAGCGGCGACTAGACAAGCGGCAGCCGTCGGCAGGGCTAATCACCCTACCGAAGCGACAATGCCAACATTAACCGCCGCACCAGCAGGCTATCAACCTGCTATCTATAATGAGACTTTGCATCGGCAGTCAAAGGAGAAAAGACGTCCATCTCAGTTGCCGAGTGTAATACCAACTTCGCTACCAGCAGCTGAACCTCAAAGGCGGTCAGAAGCAGAACAGCCTTCGATGTACGCGCGACCACAAGTTGTTTCCATGCAAGACTTGATGGCTCCTAATGGATTTAGGCTGGCAAACAATGTCCAACCAGTGCCTGAAGGAAACTTTTCAACCCCACCACGAACTAGTCCATAGAGAGAGTTCCAGCGGAATACAGATGGTGGAGTACGTTTTGAGCAGTATGCCCCGAGGAGACAAGATTTGACCAAATGGGGTTTGAAGTTTGATGGGACACAGAAAACAGTTAATATTCAAGATTTTCTGTTCCAAGTAAGAGATCAATGCCGAGATAATGAATGCTCCGAGTCTGAGTTGATGAAAGGACTTCATCACCTGTTGGACGGCTCAGCAAAGGTGTTCTACTTGAAGTATCGTAAGATACTACTATTAGCTGGAGTGAATTGCAGAGAGCGATGTTAATGCAGTTCCAGCGTTTCGAGAGTGAATTTCAAATTCAAATGCAGATTTTGAGTCGAAGACAACAATCGCATGAGACTTTCGAGGAGTATTATAACGCGATAATGAAACTGAAGAACCAGCAATGGACTCCATATAGGGAGATAATGAGAGGAAATCTTAAAACGTCTCTGGCGCAGCTACTGTTCCCTATACGAGCTGATAGTCTCAGTGAATTTAGCCGAGAAGTTCGGAGAGCTGAGGCACTTTTGTCGATGCAGCGACAGCAGCACCCACCGCGACCGGCACCGACGGCCAAGGTGCATGAGGTAGCTTTCCAAGAAGAAGCAGCAGAGGTGATCGTTGCTGGAGAAGTGGACGCATTGGGAGCGACCAGCAAGGTCATCTGCTGGAATTGTCGAGCTCCGGGGCATATTTTCCGAGACTGTTTGTCCACTACACGCAAAATCTTCTGCTACAAATGCGGAAAGGAGAACACGGTGACTCCGAAGTGTCCGAACTGCACGAGTAAGACGGCTGGTCCGACGAGAGATCGCCGCTACCACTCTGTTCGCAGGAGATGACAACCGCTTCTATGCAAGAGTGAAAATAAGAGGCATAGAAGTTGAGGGGCTCATAGACAGTGGAGCATCCGTGACTTGTCTAGGCAAGGGATGCCAAGAGCTGGTTGATCAAGCCGATTTGCAGATTCATCGTTTTGGCTCATCTGTGAGAACAGCTGATGGGAGTGCTCACCGAATATTGGGGAGAGTACGAGCGAGAATTGACTTTAATAAACGATCCGAGGAGGTTGACTTTTATCTAGTACCAACCCTGGAACGTGCGCTGTATTTGGGCGTTGACTTTATGCGAACGTTTAAGTTGTTGACAGGCATAGAGAGTCTTACCACTCAAGGGGTAGACCTATGCGAAGAAGTCCAAGCCTCTGAGGAGGTTAAGTCCCATGCTCTGTCGTTACAACAGAACAAAATATTAGATGCCGTGGTTGAACTATTTCCGTATTATACCCGGAAAGGCCTCGGTAGAACACATTTGGAAACCCATTCCATTGATACTGGGGATGCAGTCCCGGTAAAGGATAGATATTATCCAGTTTCGCCAGCGGTGCATACACTTCTATACGCCGAGTTGGATCGAATGCTTGAATTAGGAGTCATCGAGCCTAGCGAAAGTCCTTGGAGTCACCCCGTGACGTTAGTACGCAAAGGGGCGAAAAATAGATTGTGCTCAGACGCACGCAAGCTGAATGCTCTGACGATTAAGGATGCGTATCCACTCCCTCATATAGAAGGTTTACTCAGCAGGCTTGGCGACACATATTATATTTCCAGTGTGGATTTCAAAGATGCGTTCTGGCAGATACCACTAAATCCAGCCAGTAGAGAGAAGACAGCCTTCACGGTGCCCGGTAGGTCATTCTATCATTTTAAGGTAATGCCGTTCGGCTTATGCAATGCCACCCAACGACTTTGCCGGTTAATGGATAGAGTTATACCGTCGGCCATACGTGATCGCGTCTTCGTGTATCTGGATGATCTTCTAGTAGTATCTCCAGATTTTCAGACACATATGGCACTTCTGAAACAAGTTGCTCGTTGCCTTGAGGATGCTGGTCTGACCATCAATGTTCAGAAGTCAAAGTTTTGTTTCAAGGAACTAAGATATTTAGGTTGCCTTGTCGGAGGGGGCCAAGTCAAACCCGATCCTTCGAAAGTTGAGTCAATCGTGGGCTACAAGTATCCAAAATCCCTTAAACAGGTGAGGAGCTTTTTAGGCGCCACGGGGTGGTACCGAAAGTTTATATCTGATTACGCTACCATAGCGGCTCCGATTTCGGACACCTTGAGGAAGAGTAAAACTTTTTGTTTCACGGATGAAGCTAAAGTAGCCTTCGATAATTTGAAGAATGCATTGGTGACTAGCCCTGTACTAATTCACCCAGATTTCTCAAAGCGCTTTTATGTGCAATGCGACGCCTCGGATCTAGGAGCCGGCGCAGTTTTGTTTCAAAGAGATGACAACGGTGAAGAACATCCGATAGCATACTACTCGCACAAATTGACACCTGCACAGCGGAATTATACTGTGACAGAGCGAGAATGCTTAGCGGTGGTTCTGGCCATTAAGAAGTTTAGAACATTCATTGAGTTGATGGCGTTCACTGTTATTACAGATCACAGCAGCCTTAAGTGGCTGATGTCACATTGAGATCTCAGTGGGTGGCTAGCTCGTTGGAGTCTTCATCTGCAATCTTTTGACTTTGTAATCGAACACCGCAAGGGTAAACTCAATATTGTACCCGACACCTTGTCCAGATATGCGATGGAAGAAGTCTCGGCGGAGGTTGCCAGATTAATCGATATGGAGGATAAAGCATTCAAATCTACTGAGTATGCGGATTTGATCAAGACAATCGAGGAGAACGCTAATCGCCTACCCGATTTACGAGTGGTAGATGGAATCGTGTACAAAAGAACGATGCCCTATGATGGCATACCACTCCATGAGGACTTTGCTTGGAAGGTGTGGGTACCATTGGAATTAACCCAAAGAATAATTGAGAAGTCTCATGATCCCCCGCACGCTGCTCATGGAGGTTTCTTTAAGACCCTGAAGAGGATTAAAGAATATTTCTTTTGGCCGAATATGAACATGCAAGTGAAAAGTTATGTCCAAGCTTGCCAAACATGTCGTGAAACTAAGGCGGCCAACATTACGTTAAGACCACCGATGGGGAAAGAGGTAGTGATCCATCGGCCTTTTCAGCGGATTTTCGTGGACTTTCTAGGCCCTTATCCTCATTCCAAGAATGGAAACTGTTGTATTTTCATTGTTCTTGATCACCTGACGAAGTTCGTCATGCTGAAGGCTATGTCTAAGGCTAGCAGCAAGAGCGTGATTCGGTTCTTGATAACAGAAATATGCCATAAGTTCGGTGTTCCTGAGACCATCGTCTCGGACAACGGCAAACAGTTCGTAAGCCGCGAGTTCACGGATTTCGTTACCAATTTCGGTATAAACTATTACCGAACAGCAGTGCACTCTCCGCAGGCCAACGCCTCGGAAAGAGTTAATCAATCGGTTTCGTCGGCGATTCGATCCTATCTGAAAGAGGACCACCGAGAATGGGATCGACATCTGTCTGCAATAGAATGTTCCTTGCGATCCTCGGAACACAGTGCGATTGGTGTCACACCATACTTCGCTCTTTTCGGAGTCAATATGATCACACACGGCAGCCTATATCAGTTGGCGAGACGCCTGAAGAGCTTGACTGACATGGGTGAAATTCCGAAATTGGTTGCACAGGATTTAGTGAGGACGAAAATACAGGAGAGCCTACATAAGGCTTATGAGAGAAACGAACGCACGTATAACACCAGATGCCGTCCGGTTAAGTATATACCGGATCAGGAAGTTAACCGCCGTAATTTCCAACAGAGCAGCTTTAAGGACATTTTGAACGCAAAACTGGCATGGAAGTTCTTGAAGTGCAGGATTGTGAAGCCTGTTGGAAACAGTCTCTATGAGGTAGAAGACCTAAAAGGTAAACGCCTGGGAGTGTTTCATGCCAAGGACTTGAAACAATAATGTAAGACCATGCGACTCTGAGTTTTATCTCAGGCGTGGGTACGAGTTCTACTTTAATGCAATTCAGTGTTGATGAATATAGTCTGTGACAGGTTAATACCTGTAAGAGTTTTATGTGTCCACGTAACGTGTCGAAAGTTGATACAGGGCAAAGCCACATAAGCTAGGTAGACGCTAGCGAGTAATAGTTAGCTTCCTGCACCTATTCCCTAGTTTACTCTCCATGACCCCTCTGTCTTATTCTCTTTTGACCAGTAACATGTAGATCTAAGGAGTTTTTGATATAGCCGTTTCAGCTCAATTAGTCCGCCCCTGTCTGCAAACCGCATTAGTTCAAGTGACCCTATCTCCAATGGCTAACGTGGTGGAGTGTAATGTCTGTCTGTCGACGTTAACAATGGATGATGCCCAGATAGTGACCACCGAGTGCGGCCATATTCTTCATTTGGCATGCCACGAGACGTGGTATGATCAAGGAAGAACCGATTGTCCGGTGTGCCGCCGCGCAGGCTATTATGTATTCCCGATCTATCCGAGGTTCGTCGAGGGCGAAATAGTCGCAGACCAGGGAGAGCTCGTAGCGCTCCGCAACGAGGTACGTGCGAAGCAAGAGCGCATCGATGCCGTCGAGGCTGCCCATGACAATTTGCAGCGTAGGTACGACGACTTGCGGGAAGAGTACGACTTCCACTCCATGACGCCCATGCAAGAAAACAAACAGACCAGCAGTCCAAGGGCGAAATGTATAGGGAATTCTGTCGAGTACGCAACGCCCGGTAATAGTCTCACTGGGTAAAGGAGTTAGACCGTGTCCGAGCCCAGCTGAACGAAGTCAACGAGAGGAACCAGCGGTTAGAAGAAAGCCAGCAGAACCTTCAGCTTCAACTACAGGCCGTGCAGCAGCAGAACGAGACCCTTTCCAAGGAGCTCGCCGAACCGGCTATGCAGCCAACAAAGTCACCATCTTCCACCTGACAACCCAAGCTGAAGCCGAGCCGAAGGAGAGAGTGATGGGTCTCTTGAGAGAGAGATGAGATGCGCTCCTAACACCCACACATCTTCCGAGATCAGTTTCTCTCCCATCCCTCGTCCTGGCTGCCATCAGGACGGTATAGTTTGTGGCGGCGCCATAACGCCGCTAAAGTCGCCCACTTCAACTGTCATCATAACATCAGATGACCGCGACCCGACATGCTCACCACACCCACATTAATTACACCATGAGAAATTGTGAAATTCATGGTTGTCAGCCGCGTCCTATTTACATACACGAACGGCTAATTTCCAGATAACACATTGACAAAAAACACCACTATCTACCAACACCGGTGAAAAATTTAAATTTTGCAGGCGTCATCGTGCAACGCCATTTTTGACTCGAGCTAGTCTTTGGCATCTGCAAACGAGCAAGCATCGTTCAAGTTCAACTGAGGAACATTTTCATTAGCCTGTACGCAGCCCAAGTGAGTAAAAACCACCAACATACAATTCCGCAAGGCAGGAATCCGCCGGCGAAGAAAAACCACCCCGAAATCGAGGCAGCCAGCACTTTGCTCGTTACGCTGCGTAATTATAGCCAACTGTGACGAAACCAGACGCAGCCGTCGGCCAAGCAAACGGTACAACTTCTTGCCTTGGTGACCCCCGTTTTTGCGCTACTCAAGCCGAGAGCCCCCCTAGGTTTGCTTCCACTTCCAAAGGCAGGCCAATCTGTGCCTGTACCCCGCAGTCACCGCCGGAAGTGGAGCACCAGCGGGCGCTCAACGCCTTTGCCACCGGGCAAGCGCCTTTAAGATTTGCGCCTTAAAAAATTGCGCCGTAAAATCTGTGATTTAAGATTTGCGCCTTAAAAAATTGCGCCGTAAAATCTGTGACTTAAAATTTGCGCCTTAAAAAATTGCGCCTTAAGGTCTGCGCCATACTATCTGCACCATTAAAATACGCGCCATACTATCTGCGCCATAAAAGCTGCGCCATTAAAAACGCGCCATATCATCTGCACCATTAAAATTTGCGCCATTAAAATCAGCGCCATTAAAACCGCGCCATAAAATCTGCGCCATTAGAAACCGCGTCATACCATCTGTGTCAAAAGTCAGTGCCGAGAAAAAGTGTTTCATATTCCGCGCCAGATTCCGTGCTTCGCCACTTGTCGGGTGTCGATACGGTGCCAGCAGTGTGTGTGTTTTTGCTGATTTTTATCCAGCGACAGGGACAAAACTTCAACAATCCGTGACCGTTCTGTCCGCCCGGAGAAGTTCAACAAGACAGGGGCACCAAAAGCAAGAATCCAGGGCCCGTTCAGTCCGTCCGTTCACAGCCAGTTTCCATCACCAGCCACAGCATCTATAAACCAGTTATCCCTTCACTCCATAGTCAGTTCCTGCTGAGTAAAGGTAAGTCCGTGCATTTTATTCCTTTTTACGGACAGCCCGGACCCGTCCACCTGAGAATGGATGTTAAACCCTTAGGTAGAGTAGGGTAAATTTATAAGTGAAAAGATATTGGAAATAAGAAAACGTAACGAAATAGAAATTTTGAAAATTTAAACTCATAAAGCAGTCAATATGCAATAAAACAGCAAACGAAAAAAAAACGAAATGATTACGAAAATTATGAAATTATAAGAAATGAAATAAATGTCGAAAGGAAGAACAAAATTTGTAAAATGACATTTAACACAGTGAACTGGAAATTAGAAAGGAAAGAAAAAACCAAATGATTATGAAAATTATGAAATTTTAAGAAATGAAATAAATGTCGAAATTAAGAACAATTTGTAAAATAGCATTTAACCCAGTGAACTGAAAATTAAAAAAAAAGGAAAGGAGAAATTCGGAGATTTAGTGAAAGAAAAAAATAAAAGAAAACGAAACGGGAAAAAAAACTAACGTGACTTGGAAATGAGAGTGCTAAAATTCTAGAAAGTTGAATTTGAAAATAGTGTACCGTAGCAAAGAACGGTGAATTTTTTAACGAAGTTTAAATGGTGCTCTAACGAGCGAGAAGCTCTAAAGTTTTAGCAAGTCCAATTCCAAGTCTGTTTAGTATTAGGAAGCTCTAAGATTTTAGAAAACCCAAAGTATTTTGTATTGAAGGTATGAACAGTTCAAATTTTTAAAAGTGAATTTGAAATGTGCATACAGCTGGGGAAAATCTAGAATTTTAGAAGAATCGAAGTAAGATTAAATGAAGATTGTGAGTGCCTGAAGATTTTGAGAAAAAGAAAATTAAAGTAAGCAATCTGCGGATAATGAAAACTCTTTCTCACTCACTCCTCAATTTGTAAAGAGTGACTTTCAGACACTATTGGGGACCCGCATCCTCCCTATTGGCCATTTTTGATTATTTTTTTTTTTTGGAAATATTGTGGACAGTATGACTTGTGGACCGTGACTTTTACTAACGATAAATTTATATATGTATTTTTAATTATTCATTTTGATTACATATGTATATATACACCCATGCGAACTGCCTCTGGGTACATAAATTCGTGCGCGGTGAACTAGTCGGTCTTCTCGTGTGTTAAATGCTCGGGCACAATTTTCGTTTGCGAGTTCAAGCCTTCGTAGAGCTTGGTTTCGGGTTGGTACGGTACGGCGCCCCTAGGGCCAACATCGATTCTGTTTTGAGTATTTTCCCCCATAGTTTTTGATTTTTGTCACTCCGTGGAGGAGAATTACTTATTTTTGAATTTATTGTTTCGATTTTAATTGTTAATGTTAAGTAATTGGTAGTTATGATAAAACTTAAGTCTTAAGTCATAAACGAATTGTTTCATAATGCTTTTGAATGTTGTTCCGTGGAGATATTGTAACCGCTGAGAGAGCTCTTTGCCCTTGTGGCACCCCTTTATTTTCAAGTTTTTTGTACCAAGTTAATTTTAGTTTAGTTTAAAATTATGAATAAATTGTTATTGAAATTGTAATTCTTGTGCGTTTTCGATATGGTTAATTAAGCCAAATTTTATGGTGAAGTAGAGGGTATGTTAGGGTAATTGGTGAGTGACACATTTTGTTTTTGGGACACTGCAGACGTAGCAGTGTCATGGGGAAGCCTGTAGGTGCTTCCAAAGGGAGGGTTCACGCTGGCATCAACACCAGTCAGCTATAATTACGCGTTTTGGGAGTAGTCCCTTGAAACTTCTCTAGAACAGAACTATTTTTGGTACATGTTCGGTTTTCGGTTTGTTCGTTTTGTTTGTCTCTACTAACGATGATTATCTTTGGGCTCCTTTTATTTAATTTTATGTCGCGAGAATGTTTGAGTAAGCCTCAGTATATATTTATTGTTCTGTGGCAGACTGTTGATGTGCTTAGGAAGTGGAAAGATCCCCCCCGTCCGGCGAGTTACCAGCCCGGCTTAAACGCATGGCATACTGAGCGCCCCACTAGTCCAGCACCTAAACTCTTTGATCAACTTAGTCCAATTGCAGTCTGTGCCCATATGACATAATGGCGCCCAAAGTGAGGCCTCGAAGATTCACATCGTGAGTCGAAAGGTGTCATATCCAGGTTAACGCCTACTGTCACATATGACATAATGGCGCCCAACGTGGGGCCCGAAGATAATTTCGTTAGTCTATATAATTAGTTTAGGATGTTTTTATTGTCCTTACGCTTCACGTAAGTCCCATTTAAGGATTATTAAATCTTGAACGCGTTGCGACGGGATTGCCGCGAGGCAAGGAAACTTTCTTAGGATACTTTTGTCGAGTGTCTCGACTTGTGAAGTCTTGTTCCTGCGACGATGTCAGGAGCAATTGCTCCAAGTGGAGGACTGACTTAGGTTTTTGATGATCCTTTTTAGAGTATGATATTTTTTTTTTTGCGTTTAACCCAATAGTGTAAAAGTTTGGTACAGTTATGCTGTCAGAACAAGCGGAAGTCCCGGCGAAGATCTTCTGGTCTAACCGCGTTGCGACGTTTGTTCGGCGAATGATTGGCAGGACTTTCGGTCGCACTAATGCTCATTTTGTCCGGTAGCGTCATTAGGCCACGCGTAAGTCCCGGCGAAGATCCCAGGATCTAACCGCGTTGCGACGTTTGGCGTGATACATGAATGGCAAAATGTTAGCATTTTATTTTTTTTTAAGTTTTAGAATAGCTACTAGTCAGTAATGATTAAGCTGAATACGAAGAAAGTATTCAGGGGAGTCTGAAAGAGAGAGTCACGTAAGCGTGGTATTAGACTCATTACGTTTGCCCTCTTTTTGGCTTTCAGTGTGCCTCCAAATTTACAAATTTATTACGTTATGTTTTGTTTTAGAGAAGTGTGCGTAACTTGTAATGTGTCAACTGAAAAATTATCTATACATACCCCTACTTACCATACAATTACGTAACTTTTTGAGTTTTTGGATTCTAAATTTCGATACGAGTTTGGTTATCGATTTCGTTCTTGAGAGTTTGAGTTTAAATTTTGATTTGCGATACGAGTTTGGTTATCGTTTTGATCATAAAATTTTTGAGTGAAAGTTTTAAATTTCGATACGAGTTTGGTTATCGTTTTGATCATACAATTTTTCAGTTTAAATTTTAAATTTCGATACGAGTTTTGGTTATCGTTTGTTTAAGATTCATTTATTTTGAATTTCAAGATTTGATCCGACTTTCGGATAATAATTTTGTTTACGATTTCGTTTTGATTTAAGATTTTAATTTTCCATTCGCGATTTTAATCATCGGCTGTTGTTTTGGGCAGATTTTAGTTGCTGTTTCCCAAATACAAGGTTGATGAAAGCTTGTGTTTGATCTTTTGTTTGCTTTAATTTATTTTTATTATATTGCTTTTGATATTTAAAAATTTTTATTTAGAATTAACCTAAATTCTGACTTTTCAGTGTAAAAAATTTTCTTTTGGTCGTTATTTTTATCTGGTTTTTAATTAATTTGCTCAGCGTTTTTCAATAGCTGACTTTAAATCTTCAATTTTCAACTTTTCTTTTCGTTTTAATTTTTCTGGACGCTAGTCGTCAACAGCGCGGAGCCAATTTTCTTGGTTTAAGAAGAAGCGGTGTCAACACTTTTGTTTCAATTAATTGGTATCCTCAAATGGGAAATAAACCAAAAACTTTTCTTGGCGTTTGTTTTTGACGTTGATAACGATGCCAGTACGGCGTTCGCCACCTGGAGGAGGTGAAGGAGGGACTCCTCAGACCCAAGATGCCTTCGCAGGTGAGGCAGAGACACAGGCAGCGCCTAAGGTAGCTATCAACCATACAGCGGCCGCGGCCGTGACGTCAGCTTTTTCCGCTTCCGCCCAAGTGGTGGGATCAAGTGGACATGGCTACCCAGTGGGAAGTCAACACCAAACGGGGATTTGGGATCTCAGGATCATGCAGAATCTTTCGATTCCCCAGACTTCAGTGCACTAACTGCACTTGAAGCGCGAACAGGACGACGACGCATGGGTGACGCCAGTCCTACTCGATTTGAAGCAGCACCCAGGCCAGGAGCTGATGCTAGGGTCGGACAGGGCCAGGAATCGACGAAGAGGCTCTGATTCGGAGAATTTTACCAGCTATACTAGCGGCGACTAGACAAGCGGCAGCCGTCGGCAGGGCTAATCACCCTACCGAAGCGACAATGCCAACATTAACCGCCGCACCAGCAGGCTATCAACCTGCTATCTATAATGAGACTTTGCATCGGCAGTCAAAGGAGAAAAGACGTCCATCTCAGTTGCCGAGTGTAATACCAACTTCGCTACCAGCAGCTGAACCTCAAAGGCGGTCAGAAGCAGAACAGCCTTCGATGTACGCGCGACCACAAGTTGTTTCCATGCAAGACTTGATGGCTCCTAATGGATTTAGGCTGGCAAACAATGTCCAACCAGTGCCTGAAGGAAACTTTTCAACCCCACCACGAACTAGTCCATAGAGAGAGTTCCAGCGGAATACAGATGGTGGAGTACGTTTTGAGCAGTATGCCCCGAGGAGACAAGATTTGACCAAATGGGGTTTGAAGTTTGATGGGACACAGAAAACAGTTAATATTCAAGATTTTCTGTTCCAAGTAAGAGATCAATGCCGAGATAATGAATGCTCCGAGTCTGAGTTGATGAAAGGACTTCATCACCTGTTGGACGGCTCAGCAAAGGTGTTCTACTTGGAGTATCGTAAGATACTACTATTAGCTGGAGTGAATTGCAGAGAGCGATGTTAATGCAGTTCCAGCGTTTCGAGAGTGAATTTCAAATTCAAATGCAGATTTTGAGTCGAAGACAACAATCGCATGAGACTTTCGAGGAGTATTATAACGCGATAATGAAACTGAAGAACCAGCAATGGACTCCATATAGGGAGATAATGAGAGGAAATCTTAAAACGTCTCTGGCGCAGCTACTGTTCCCTATACGAGCTGATAGTCTCAGTGAATTTAGCCGAGAAGTTCGGAGAGCTGAGGCACTTTTGTCGATGCAGCGACAGCAGCACCCACCGCGACCGGCACCGACGGCCAAGGTGCATGAGGTAGCTTTCCAAGAAGAAGCAGCAGAGGTGATCGTTGCTGGAGAAGTGGACGCATTGGGAGCGACCAGCAAGGTCATCTGCTGGAATTGTCGAGCTCCGGGGCATATTTTCCGAGACTGTTTGTCCACTACACGCAAAATCTTCTGCTACAAATGCGGAAAGGAGAACACGGTGACTCCGAAGTGTCCGAACTGCACGAGTAAGACGGCTGGTCCGACGAGAGATCGCCGCTACCACTCTGTTCGCAGGAGATGACAACCGCTTCTATGCAAGAGTGAAAATAAGAGGCATAGAAGTTGAGGGGCTCATAGACAGTGGAGCATCCGTGACTTGTCTAGGCAAGGGATGCCAAGAGCTGGTTGATCAAGCCGATTTGCAGATTCATCGTTTTGGCTCATCTGTGAGAACAGCTGATGGGAGTGCTCACCGAATATTGGGGAGAGTACGAGCGAGAATTGACTTTAATAAACGATCCGAGGAGGTTGACTTTTATCTAGTACCAACCTTGGAACGTGCGCTGTATTTGGGCGTTGACTTTATGCGAACGTTTAAGTTGTTGACAGGCATAGAGAGTCTTACCACTCAAGGGGTAGACCTATGCGAAGAAGTCCAAGCCTCTGAGGAGGTTAAGTCCCATGCTCTGTCGTCACAACAGAACAAAATATTAGATGCCGTGGTTGAACTATTTCCGTATTATACCCGGAATGGCCTCGGTAGAACAAATTTGGAAACCCATTCCATTAATACTGGGGATGCAGTCCCGATAAAGGATAGATATTATCCAGTTTCGCCAGCGGTGCAGACACTTCTATACGCCGAGTTGGATCGAATGCTTGAATTAGGAGTCATCGAGCCTAGCGAAAGTCCTTGGAGTCACCCCGTGACGTTAGTACGCAAAGGGGCGAAAAATAGATTGTGCCTAGATGCACGCAAGCTGAATCCTCTGACGATTAAGGATGCGTATCCACTCCCTCATATAGAAGGTTTACTCAGCAGGCTTGGCGATACATATTATATTTCCAGTGTGGATCTCAAAAATGCGTTCTGGCAGATACCTCTAGATCCAGCCAGTAGAGAGAAGACAGCCTTCACGGTGCCCGGTAGGCCACTCTATCATTTTAAGGTAATGCCGTTCGGCTTATGCAATGCCGCCCAACGACTTTGCCGGTTAATGGATAGAGTTATACCGTCGGCCATACGTGATCGCGTCTTCGTGTATCTGGATGATCTTCTAGTAGTATCTCCAGATTTTCAGACACATATGGCACTTCTGAAACAAGTTGCTCGTTGCCTTGAGGATGCTGGTCTGACCATCAATGTTCAGAAGTCAAAGTTTTGTTTCAAGGAACTAAGATATTTAGATTGCCTTGTCGGAGGGGGCCAAGTCAAACCCGATCCTTCGAAAGTTGAGTCAATCGTGGGCTACAAGTATCCAAAATCCCTTAAACAGGTGAGGAGCTTTTTAGGCGCCACGGGGTGGTACCGAAAGTTTATATCTGATTACGCTACCATAGCGGCTCCGATTTCGGACACCTTGAGGAAGAGTAAAACTTTTTGTTTCACGGATGAAGCTAAAGTAGCCTTCGATAATTTGAAGAATGCATTGGTGTCTACCCCTGTACTAATTCACCCAGAGTTCTCAAAGCGCTTTTATGTGCAATGCGACGTCTCGGATCTAGGAGCCGGCGCAGTTTTGTTTCAAAGAGATGACAACGGTGAAGAACATCCGATAGCATACTACTCGCACAAATTGACACCTGCACAGCGGAATTATACTGTGACAGAGCGAGAATGCTTAGCGGTGGTTCTGGCCATTAAGAAGTTTAGAACATTCATTGAGTTGATGGCGTTCACTGTCATTACAGATCACAGCAGCCTTAAGTGGCTGATGTCACATCGAGATCTCAGTGGGCGGCTAGCTCGTTGGAGTCTTCATCTGCAATCTTTTGACTTTGTAATCGAACACCGCAAGGGTAAACTCAATGTTGTACCCGACACCTTGTCCAGATATGCGATGGAAGAAGTCTCGGCGGAGGTTGCCAGATTAATCGATATGGAGGATAAAGCATTCAAATCTACTGAGTATGCGGATTTGATCAAGACAATCGAGGAGAACGCGAATCGCCTACCCGATTTACGAGTGGTAGATGGAATCGTGTACAAAAGAACGATGCCCTATGATGGCATACCACTCCATGAGGACTTTGCTTGGAAGGTGTGGATACCATTGGAATTAACCCAAAGAATAATTGAGAAGTCTCATGATCCCCCGCACGCTGCTCATGGAGGTTTCTTTAAGACCCTGAAGAGGATTAAAGAATATTTCTTTTGGCCGAATATGAACATGCAAGTGAAAAGTTATGTCCAAGCTTGCCAAACATGTCGTGAAACTAAGGCGGCCAACATTACGTTAAGACCACCGATGGGGAAAGAGGTAGTGATCCATCGGCCTTTTCAGCGGATTTTCGTGGACTTTCTAGGCCCTTATCCTCATTCCAAGAATGGAAACTGTTGTATTTTCATTGTTCTTGATCACCTGACGAAGTTCGTCATGCTGAAGGCTATGTCTAAGGCTAGCAGCAAGAGCGTGATTCGGTTCTTGATAACAGAAATATGCCATAAGTTCGGTGTTCCTGAGACCATCGTCTCGGACAACGGCAAACAGTTCGTAAGCCGCGAGTTCACGGATTTCGTTACCAATTTCGGTATAAACTATTACCGAACAGCAGTGCACTCTCCGCAGGCCAACGCCTCGGAAAGAGTTAATCAATCGGTTTTATCGGCGATTCGATCCTATCTGAAAGAGGACCACCGAGAATGGGATCGACATCTGTCTGCAATAGAATGTTCCTTGCGATCCTCGGAACACAGTGCGATTGGTGTCACACCATACTTCGCTCTTTTCGGAGTCAATATGATCACACACGGCAGCCTATATCAGTTGGCGAGACGCCTGAAGAGCTTGACTGACATGGGTGAAATTCCGAAATTGGTTGCACAGGATTTAGTGAGGACGAAAATACAGGAGAGCCTACATAAGGCTTATGAGAGAAACGAACGCACGTATAACACCAGATGCCGTCCGGTTAAGTATATACCGGATCAGGAAGTTAACCGCCGTAATTTCCAACAGAGCAGCTTTAAGGACATTTTTAACGCAAAACTGGCACGGAAGTTCTTGAAGTGCAGGATTGTGAAGCCTGTTGGAAACAGTCTCTATGAGGTAGAAGACCTAAAAGGTAAACGCCTGGGAGTGTTTCATGCCAAGGACTTGAAACAATAATGTAAGACCATGCGACTCTGAGTTTTATCTCAGGCGTGGGTACGAGTTCTACTTTAATGCAATTCAGTGTTGATGAATATAGTCTGTGACAGGTTAATACCTGTAAGAGTTTTATGTGTCCACGGTAACGTGTCGAAAGTTGATACAGGGCAAAGCCACATAAGCTAGGTAGACGCTAGCGAGTAATAGTTAGCTTCCTGCACCTATTCCCTAGTTTACTATCCATGACCCCTCTGTCTTATTCTCTTTTGACCAGTAACATGTAGATCTAAGGAGTTTTTGATATAGCCGTTTCAGCTCAATTAGTCCGCCCCTGTCTGCAAACCGCATTAGTTCAAGTGACCCTGTCTCCAATGGCTAACGTGGTGGAGTGTAATGTCTGTCTGTCGACGTTAACAATGGATGATGCCCAGATAGTGACCACCGAGTGCGGCCATATTCTTCATTTGGCATGCCACGAGACGTGGTATGATCAAGGAAGAACCGATTGTCCGGTGTGCCGCCGCGCAGGCTATTATGTATTCCCGATCTATCCGAGGTTCGTCGAGGGCGAAATAGTCGCAGACCAGGGAGAGCTCGTAGCGCTCCGCAACGAGGTACGTGCGAAGCAAGAGCGCATCGATGCCGTCGAGGCTGCCCATGACAATTTGCAGCGTAGGTACGACGACTTGCGGGAAGAGTACGACTTCCACTCCATGACGCCCATGCAAGAAAACAAACAGCTCCAGCAGTCCAAGGGCGAAATGTATAGGGAATTCTGTCGAGTACGCAACCAGCCCTCGGCTGAGCTGAGGAGCCGCTTGGACGCCATGCAAGCCAGGAACGCCCGGTAATAGTCTCACTGGGTAAAGGAGTTAGACCGTGTCCGAGCCCAGCTGAACGAAGTCAACTAGCGGTTAGAAGAAAGCCAGCAGAACCTTCAGCTTCAACTACAGGCCGTGCAGCAGCAGAACGAGACCCTTTCCAAGGAGCTCGCCGAATCGGCAGCGCGTTTCCAGGAGATCGTACTCCAGAGGAAATTCTCCGGCTATGCAGCCAACAAAGTCACCATCTTCCACCTGACAACCCAAGCTGAAGCCGAGCCGAAGGAGAGAGTGATGGGTCTCTTGAGAGAGAGATGAGATGCGCTCCTAACACCCACACATCTTCCGAGATCAGTTTCTCTCCCATCCCTCGTCCTGGCTGCCATCAGGACGGTATAGTTTGTGGCGGCGCCATAACGCCGCTAAAGTCGCCCACTTCAACTGTCATCATAACATCAGATGACCGCGACCCGACATGCTCACCACACCCACATTAATTACACCATGAGAAATTGTGAAATTCATGGTTGTCAGCCGCGTCCTATTTACATACACGAACGGCTAATTTCCAGATAACACATTGACAAAAAACACCACTATCTACCAACACCGGCGAAAAATTTAAATTTTGCAGGCGTCATCGTGCAACGCCATTTTTGACTCGAGCTAGTCTTTGGCATCTGCAAACGAGCAAGCATCGTTCAAGTTCAACTGAGGAACATTTTCATTAGCCTGTACGCAGCCCAAGTGAGTAAAAACCACCAACATACAATTCCGCAAGGCAGGAATCCGCCGGCGAAGAAAACCCACCCCGAAATCGAGGCAGCCAGCACTTTGCTCGTTACGCTGCGTAATTATAGCCAACTGTGACGAAACCAGACGCAGCCGTCGGCCAAGCAAACGGTACAACTTCTTGCCTTGGTGACCCCCGTTTTTGCGCTACTCAAGCCGAGAGCCCCCCTAGGTTTGCTTCCACTTCCAAAGGCAGGCCAATCTGTGCCTGTACCCCGCAGTCACCGCCGGAAGTGGAGCACCAGCGGGCGCTCAACGCCTTTGCCACCGGGCAAGCGCCTTTAAGATTTGCGCCTTAAAAAATTGCGCCGTAAAATCTGTGATTTAAGATTTGCGCCTTAAACAATTGCGGCGTAAAATCTGTGACTTAAAATTTGCGCCTTAAAAAATTGCGCCTTAAGGTCTGCGCCATTAAAATACGCGCCATACTATCTGCGCCATAAAAGCTGCGCCATTAAAACGCGCCATATCATCTGCACCATTAAAATTTGCGCCATTAAAATCAGCGCCATTAAAACCGCGCCATAAAATCTGCGCCATTAAAATCTGCGCCATTAGAAACCGCGTCATACCATCTGTGTCAAAAGTCAGTGCCGAGAAAAAGTGTTTCATATTCCGCGCCAGATTCCGTGCTTCGCCACTTGTCGGGTGTCGATACGGTGCCAGCAGTGTGTGTGTTTTTGCTGCTTTTTATCCAGCGACAGGGACAAAACTTCAACAATCCGTGACCGTCCTGTCCGCCCGGAGAAGTTCAACAAGACAGGGGCACCAAAAGCAAGAATCCAGGGCCCGTTCTGTCCGTCCGTTCACAGCCAGTTTCCATCACCAGCCACAGCCAGTTTCCAGCACCAGCCACAGCCAGTTTCCATCACCAGCCACAGCATCTATAAACCAGTTATCCCTTCACTCCATAGTCAGTCCCACATTTTATCCCTGCTGAGTAAAGGTAAGTCCGTGCATTTTATTCCTTTTTACGGACAGCCCGGACCCGTCCACCTAAGAATGGACGTTAAACCTTTAGGTAGAGTAGGGTAAATATATAAGTGAAAAGATATTGGAAATAAGAAAACGTAACGAAATAGATATTTTGAAAATTTAAACTCATAAAGCAGTCAATATGCAATAAAACAGCAAAAGAAAAAAAAAACGAAATGATTACGAAAATTATGAAATTTTAAGAAATGAAATAAATGTCGAAAGGAAGAACAAAATTTGTAAAATGGCATTTAACACAGTGAACTGGAAATTAGAAAAGAAAGAAAAACGAAATGATTACGAAAATTATGAAATTTTAAGAAATGAAATAAATGTCGAAATTAAGAACAATTTGTAAAATAGCATTTAACCCAGTGAACTGAAAATTAAAAAAAAAAAAAGGAAAGGAGAAATTCGGAGATTTAGTGAAATAAAAAAATAAAAGAAAACGAAACGGGGAAAAAAAACTAACGTGACTTGGAAATGAAAGTGCTAAAATTCTAGAAAGTTGAATTTGAAAATAGTGTACCGTAGCAAAGAACTGTGAATTTTTTAACGAAGTTTAAATGGTGCTCTAACGAGCGAGAAGCTCTAAAGTTTTAGCAAGTCCAATTCCAAGTCTGTTTAGTATTAGGAAGCTCTAAGATTTTAGAAAACCCAAAGTATTTTGTATTGAAGGTATGAACAGTTCAAATTTTTAAAAGTGAATTTGAAATGTGCATACAGCTGGGGAAAATCTAGAATTTTAGAAGAATAGAAGTAAGTTTAAATGAAGATTGTGAGTGCCTGAAGATTTTGAGAAAAAGAAAATTAAAGTAAGCAATCTGCGGATAATGAAAACTCTTTCTCACTCACTCCTCAATTTGTAAAGAGTGACTTTCAGACACTATTGGGGACCCGCATACTCCCTATTGGCCATTTTTGATTATTTTTTTTTTTGGAAATATTGTGGACAGTATGACTTGTGGACCGTGACTTTTACTAACGATAAATTTATATATGTATTTTTAATTATTCATTTTGATTACATATGTATATATACACCCATGCCAACTGCCTCTGAGTACATAAATTCGTGCGCGGTGAACTAGTCGGTCTTCTCGTGTGTTAAGTGCTCGGGCACAATTTTCGTTTGCGATTCGTAGAGCTTGGTTTCTGGTTGGTACGGTACGGCGCCCCTAGGGCCAACATCGATTCTGTTTTGAGTATTTCCCCCCATAGTTTTTGAATTTTGTCACTCCGTGGAGGAGAATTACTTATTTTTGAATTTATTGTTTCGATTTTAATTGTTAATGTTAAGTAATTGGTAGTTATGATAAAACTTAAGTCTTAAGTCATAAACGAATTGTTTCATAATGCTTTTGAATGTTGTTCCGTGGAGATATTGTAACCACTGAGAGAGCTCTTTGCCCTTGTGGCACCCATTTATTTTCAAGTTTTTTGTACCAAGTTAATTTTAGTTTAGTTTAAAATTATGAATAAATTGTTATTGAAATTGTAATTCTTGTGCGTTTTCGATATGGTTAATTAAGCCAAATTTTATGGTGAAGTAGAGGGTATGTTAGGGTAATTGGTGAGTGACACATTTTGTTTTTGGGACACTGCAGACGTAGCAGTGTCATGGGGAAGCCTGTAGGTGCTTCCAAAGGGAGGGTTCACGCTGGCATCAACACCAGTCAGCTATAATTACGCGTTTTGGGAGTAGTCCCTTGAAACTTCTCTAGAACAGAACTATTTTTGGTACATGTTCGGTTTTCGGTTTGTTCGTTTTGTTTGTCTCTACTAACGATGATTATCTTTGGGCTCCTTTTATTTAATTTTATGTCGCGAGAATGTTTGAGTAAGCCTCAGTATATATTTATTGTTCTGTGGCAGACTGTTGATGTGCTTAGGAAGTGGAAAGATCCCCCCCGTCCGGCGAGTTACCAGCCCGGCTTAAACGCATGGCATACTGAGCGCCCCACTAGTCCAGCACCTAAACTCTTTGATCAACTTAGTCCAATTGCAGTCTGTGCCCATATGACATAATGGCGCCCAAAGTGAGGCCTCGAAGATTCACATCGTGAGTCGAAAGGTGTCATATCCAGGTTAACGCCTACTGTCACATATGACATAATGGCGCCCAACGTGGGGCCCGAAGATAATTTCGTTAGTCTATATAATTAGTTTAGGATGTTTTTATTGTCCTTACGCTTCACGTAAGTCCCATTTAAGGATTATTAAATCTTGAACGCGTTGCGACGGGATTGCCGAGGGGCATGGAAACTTTCTTATGATACTTTTGTCGAGTGTCTCGACTTGTGAAGTCTTGTTCCTGCGACGATGTCAGGAGCAATTACTCCAAGTGGAGGACTGACTTAGGTTTTTGATGATCCTTTTTAGAGTATGATATTTTTTTTTTTGCGTTTAACCCAATAGTGTAAAAGTTTGGTACAGTTATGCTGTCAGAACAAGCGTAAGTCCCGGCGAAGATCTTCTGGTCTAACCGCGTTGCGACGTTTGCTCGGCGCATGATTGGCAGGACTTTCGGTCCCACTAATGCTCGTTTTCTCCGGTAGCGTCATTAGGCCACACGTAAGTCCCGGCGAAGATCCCAGGATCTAACCGCGTTGCGACGTTTGGCGTGATACATGAACGGCAAAATGTTAGCATTTTATTTTTTTTTAAGTTTTAGAATAGAGTAATAGTTTTTCGGTAGCTACTAGTCAGTAATGATTAAGCTAAATACGAAGAAAGTATTCGGGGGAGTCTGAAAGAGAGAGTCACGTAAGCGTGGTATTAGACTCATTACGTTTGCCCTCTTTTTGGCTTTCAGTGTGCCTCCAAATTTACAAATTTATTACGTTATGTTTTGTTTTAGAGAAGTGTGCGTAACTTGTAATGTGCCAACTGAAAAATTATCTATACATACCCCTACTTACCATACAATTACGTAAATTTTTGAGTTTTGGATTCTAAATTTCGATACGAGTTTGGTTATCGATTTCGTTCTTGAGAGTTTGAGTTTAAATTTTGATTTGCGATACGAGTTTGGTTATCGTTTTGATCATAAAATTTTTGAGTGAAAGTTTTAAATTTCGATACGAGTTTGGTTATCGTTTTGATCATACAATTTTTGAGTTTAAATTTTAAATTTCGATACGAGTTTTGGTTATCGTTTGTTTAAGATTCATTTTGTTTTGAATTTCAAGATTTGATCCGAATTTCGGATAATAATTTTGTTTACGATTTCGTTTTGATTTAAGATTTTAATTTTGCATTCGCGATTTTAATCATCGGCTGTTGTTTTGGGCAGATTTTAGTTGTTGTTTCCCAAATACAAGGTTGATGAAAGCTTGTGTTTGATCTTCTGTTTGCTTTAATTGATTTTTATTATATTGCTTTTGATATTTAAAAATTTTTATTTAGAACTAACCTAAATTATAACTTTTCAGTGTAAAAAATTTTCTTTTGGTCGTTATTTTTATCTGGTTTTTAATTAATTTGCTCAGCGTTTTTCAATAGCTGACTTTTAATCTTCAATTTTCAACTTTTCTTTTCGTTTTAATTTTTCTGGACGCTAGTCGTCAACAGCGCGGAGCCAATTTTCTTGGTTTAAGAAGAAACGGTGTCAACACTTTTGTTTCAATTATTTGGTATCGTCAAAGGGGAAATAAACCAAAAACTTTTCTTGGCGTTTGTTTTTGACGTTGATAACGATGCCAGTACGGCGTTCGCCACCTGGAGGAGGTGAAATAGGAACTCCTCAGACTCAAGATGCCTTCGCAGGTGAGGCAGAGACACAGGCAGCGCCTGAGGTAGCTATCAACCAGACAGCGGCCGCGGCCGTGACGTCAGCTTTTTCCGCTTCCGCCCAAGTGGTGGGATCAAGTGGACACGGCTACCCAGTGGGAAGTCAACACCAAACGGGGATTTGGGATCTCAGGATCATGCAGAATCTTTCGATTCCCCAGACTTCAGTGCACTAACTGCACTTGAAGCGCGAACAGGACGACGACGCATGGGTGACGCCAGTCCTACTCGATTTGAAGCAGCACCCAGGCCAGGAGCAGATGCTAGGGACCGGACAGGGCCAGGAATCGACGAAGAGGCTCTGATTCGGAGAATTTTACCAGCTATACTAGCGGCGACTAGACAAGCGGCAGCCGTCGGCGGGGATAATCACCCTACCGAAGCGACAATGCCAACATTAACCGCCGCACCAGCAGGCTATCAACCTGCTATCTATAATGAGACTTTGCATCGGCAGTCAAAGGAGATAAGACGTCCATCTCAGTTGCCGAGTGTAATACCAACTCCGCTACCAGCAGCTGAACCTCAAAGGCGGTCAGAAGCAGAACAGCCTTCGATGTACGCGCGACCACAAGTTGTTTCCATGCAAGACTCGATGGCTCCTAATGGATTTAGGCTGGCAAACAATGTCCAACCAGTGCCTGAAGGAAACTTTTGGCCCACACAGGGATCAACCCCACCACGAACTAGTCCATAGAGAGAGTTCCAGCGGAATACAGATGGTGGAGTACGTTTTGAGCAGTATGCCCCGAGGAGACAAGATTTGACCAAATGGGGTTTGAAGTTTGATGGGACACAGAAAACAGTTAATATTCAAGATTTTCTGTTCCAAGTAAGAGAGCAATGCCGAGATAATGAATGCTTCGAGTCTGAGTTGATGAAAGGACTTCATCACCTGTTGGACGGCTCAGCAAAGGTGTTCTACTGGGAGTATCGTAAGATACTACTATTAGCTGGAGTGAATTGCAGAGAGCGATGTTAATGCAGTTCCAGCGTTTCGAGACTGAATTTTAAATTCAAATGCAGATTTTGAGTCGAAGACAACAATCGACTTTCGAGGAGTATTATAACGCGATAATGAAACTGAAGAACCAGCAATGGACTCCATATAGGGAGATAATGAGAGGAAATCTCAAAACGTCTCTGGCGCATCTACTGTTCCCTACGAGCTGATAGTCTCAGTGAATTTAGCCGAGAAGTTCGTCGACGCAGCGACAGCAGCACCCACCGCGACCGGCACCGACGGCCAAGGTGCATGAGGTAGCTCTCCAAGAAGAAGCAGCAGAGGTAATCGTTGCTGGAGAAGTGGACGCATTGGGAGCGACCAGCAAGGTCATCTGCTGGAATTGTCGAGCTCCGGGGCATATTTTCCGAGACTGTTTGTCCACTACACGCAAAATCTTCTGCTACAAATGCGGAAAGGAGAACACGGTGACTCCGAAGTGTCCGAACTGCCAGGGAAACCTGCTGCGATACCCACCTCAGACTGGGGAGGTGCGGAGCACGGAAGTTTAAACCCAGCCAAGTCCCAAACAGATAATATCAACCCAGCCAGTAACAATACATTTGTAACCAACACCGGTGATAGTAAGATCTTAACAGTGGCAACATCAGCCGCATTATCAACTGAGGAAGAAGAAATTTTAAATTCCATGAGAAAAGAGATTCAAACCAAGAGTATACCAACGCTGGCGGTCCTGAGACACCTTAAGCCATTGCACCAACGCATGGCTGAGTACAAAGCAGCTAGAGACAGAATCTTCTGGGAGGTATCAGACCGTATAAAGCGAGCACGAGTAAGATTTGAGAAACGACGGCTGGTCCGACAAGAGATCGCCGCTACCACTCTGTTCGCAGGAGATGACAACCGCTTCTATGCAAGAGTGAAAATAAGAGGCATAGAAGTTGAGGGGCTCATAGACAGTGGAGCATCCGTGACTTGTCTAGGCAAGGGATGCCAAGAGCTGGTTGATCAAGCCGATTTGCAGATTCATCGTTTTGGCTCATCTGTGAGAACAGCTGATGGGAGTGCTCACCGAATATTGGGGAGAGTACGAGCGAGAATTGACTTTAATAAACGATCCGAGGAGGTTGACTTTTATCTAGTACCAACCTTGGAACGTGCGCTGTATTTGGGCGTTGACTTTATGCGAACGTTTAAGTTGTTGACAGGCATAGAGAGTCTTACCACTCAAGGGGTAGACCTATGCGAAGAAGTCCAAGCCTCTGAGGAGGTTAAGTCCCATGCTCTGTCGTCACAACAGAACAAAATATTAGATGCCGTGGTTGAACTATTTCCGTATTATACCCGGAATGGCCTCGGTAGAACAAATTTGGAAACCCATTCCATTAATACTGGGGATGCAGTCCCGATAAAGGATAGATATTATCCAGTTTCGCCAGCGGTGCAGACACTTCTATACGCCGAGTTGGATCGAATGCTTGAATTAGGAGTCATCGAGCCTAGCGAAAGTCCTTGGAGTCACCCCGTGACGTTAGTACGCAAAGGGGCGAAAAATAGATTGTGCCTAGATGCACGCAAGCTGAATCCTCTGACGATTAAGGATGCGTATCCACTCCCTCATATAGAAGGTTTACTCAGCAGGCTTGGCGACACATATTATATTTCCAGTGTGGATCTCAAAAATGCGTTCTGGCAGATACCTCTAGATCCAGCCAGTAGAGAGAAGACAGCCTTCACGGTGCCCGGTAGGCCACTCTATCATTTTAAGGTAATGCCGTTCGGCTTATGCAATGCCGCCCAACGACTTTGCCGGTTAATGGATAGAGTTATACCGTCGGCCATACGTGATCGCGTCTTCGTGTATCTGGATGATCTTCTAGTAGTATCTCCAGATTTTCAGACACATATGGCACTTCTGAAACAAGTTGCTCGTTGCCTTGAGGATGCTGGTCTGACCATCAATGTTCAGAAGTCAAAGTTTTGTTTCAAGGAACTAAGATATTTAGATTGCCTTGTCGGAGGGGGCCAAGTCAAACCCGATCCTTCGAAAGTTGAGTCAATCGTGGGCTACAAGTATCCAAAATCCCTTAAACAGGTGAGGAGCTTTTTAGGCGCCACGGGGTGGTACCGAAAGTTTATATCTGATTACGCTACCATAGCGGCTCCGATTTCGGACACCTTGAGGAAGAGTAAAACTTTTTGTTTCACGGATGAAGCTAAAGTAGCCTTCGATAATTTGAAGAATGCATTGGTGTCTACCCCTGTACTAATTCACCCAGAGTTCTCAAAGCGCTTTTATGTGCAATGCGACGTCTCGGATCTAGGAGCCGGCGCAGTTTTGTTTCAAAGAGATGACAACGGTGAAGAACATCCGATAGCATACTACTCGCACAAATTGACACCTGCACAGCGGAATTATACTGTGACAGAGCGAGAATGCTTAGCGGTGGTTCTGGCCATTAAGAAGTTTAGAACATTCATTGAGTTGATGGCGTTCACTGTCATTACAGATCACAGCAGCCTTAAGTGGCTGATGTCACATCGAGATCTCAGTGGGCGGCTAGCTCGTTGGAGTCTTCATCTGCAATCTTTTGACTTTGTAATCGAACACCGCAAGGGTAAACTCAATGTTGTACCCGACACCTTGTCCAGATATGCGATGGAAGAAGTCTCGGCGGAGGTTGCCAGATTAATCGATATGGAGGATAAAGCATTCAAATCTACTGAGTATGCGGATTTGATCAAGACAATCGAGGAGAACGCGAATCGCCTACCCGATTTACGAGTGGTAGATGGAATCGTGTACAAAAGAACGATGCCCTATGATGGCATACCACTCCATGAGGACTTTGCTTGGAAGGTGTGGATACCATTGGAATTAACCCAAAGAATAATTGAGAAGTCTCATGATCCCCCGCACGCTGCTCATGGAGGTTTCTTTAAGACCCTGAAGAGGATTAAAGAATATTTCTTTTGGCCGAATATGAACATGCAAGTGAAAAGTTATGTCCAAGCTTGCCAAACATGTCGTGAAACTAAGGCGGCCAACATTACGTTAAGACCACCGATGGGGAAAGAGGTAGTGATCCATCGGCCTTTTCAGCGGATTTTCGTGGACTTTCTAGGCCCTTATCCTCATTCCAAGAATGGAAACTGTTGTATTTTCATTGTTCTTGATCACCTGACGAAGTTCGTCATGCTGAAGGCTATGTCTAAGGCTAGCAGCAAGAGCGTGATTCGGTTCTTGATAACAGAAATATGCCATAAGTTCGGTGTTCCTGAGACCATCGTCTCGGACAACGGCAAACAGTTCGTAAGCCGCGAGTTCACGGATTTCGTTACCAATTTCGGTATAAACTATTACCGAACAGCAGTGCACTCTCCGCAGGCCAACGCCTCGGAAAGAGTTAATCAATCGGTTTTATCGGCGATTCGATCCTATCTGAAAGAGGACCACCGAGAATGGGATCGACATCTGTCTGCAATAGAATGTTCCTTGCGATCCTCGGAACACAGTGCGATTGGTGTCACACCATACTTCGCTCTTTTCGGAGTCAATATGATCACACACGGCAGCCTATATCAGTTGGCGAGACGCCTGAAGAGCTTGACTGACATGGGTGAAATTCCGAAATTGGTTGCACAGGATTTAGTGAGGACGAAAATACAGGAGAGCCTACATAAGGCTTATGAGAGAAACGAACGCACGTATAACACCAGATGCCGTCCGGTTAAGTATATACCGGATCAGGAAGTTAACCGCCGTAATTTCCAACAGAGCAGCTTTAAGGACATTTTTAACGCAAAACTGGCACGGAAGTTCTTGAAGTGCAGGATTGTGAAGCCTGTTGGAAACAGTCTCTATGAGGTAGAAGACCTAAAAGGTAAACGCCTGGGAGTGTTTCATGCCAAGGACTTGAAACAATAATGTAAGACCATGCGACTCTGAGTTTTATCTCAGGCGTGGGTACGAGTTCTACTTTAATGCAATTCAGTGTTGATGAATATAGTCTGTGACAGGTTAATACCTGTAAGAGTTTTATGTGTCCACGGTAACGTGTCGAAAGTTGATACAGGGCAAAGCCACATAAGCTAGGTAGACGCTAGCGAGTAATAGTTAGCTTCCTGCACCTATTCCCTAGTTTACTATCCATGACCCCTCTGTCTTATTCTCTTTTGACCAGTAACATGTAGATCTAAGGAGTTTTTGATATAGCCGTTTCAGCTCAATTAGTCCGCCCCTGTCTGCAAACCGCATTAGTTCAAGTGACCCTGTCTCCAATGGCTAACGTGGTGGAGTGTAATGTCTGTCTGTCGACGTTAACAATGGATGATGCCCAGATAGTGACCACCGAGTGCGGCCATATTCTTCATTTGGCATGCCACGAGACGTGGTATGATCAAGGAAGAACCGATTGTCCGGTGTGCCGCCGCGCAGGCTATTATGTATTCCCGATCTATCCGAGGTTCGTCGAGGGCGAAATAGTCGCAGACCAGGGAGAGCTCGTAGCGCTCCGCAACGAGGTACGTGCGAAGCAAGAGCGCATCGATGCCGTCGAGGCTGCCCATGACAATTTGCAGCGTAGGTACGACGACTTGCGGGAAGAGTACGACTTCCACTCCATGACGCCCATGCAAGAAAACAAACAGCTCCAGCAGTCCAAGGGCGAAATGTATAGGGAATTCTGTCGAGTACGCAACCAGCCCTCGGCTGAGCTGAGGAGCCGCTTGGACGCCATGCAAGCCAGGAACGCCCGGTAATAGTCTCACTGGGTAAAGGAGTTAGACCGTGTCCGAGCCCAGCTGAACGAAGTCAACTAGCGGTTAGAAGAAAGCCAGCAGAACCTTCAGCTTCAACTACAGGCCGTGCAGCAGCAGAACGAGACCCTTTCCAAGGAGCTCGCCGAATCGGCAGCGCGTTTCCAGGAGATCGTACTCCAGAGGAAATTCTCCGGCTATGCAGCCAACAAAGTCACCATCTTCCACCTGACAACCCAAGCTGAAGCCGAGCCGAAGGAGAGAGTGATGGGTCTCTTGAGAGAGAGATGAGATGCGCTCCTAACACCCACACATCTTCCGAGATCAGTTTCTCTCCCATCCCTCGTCCTGGCTGCCATCAGGACGGTATAGTTTGTGGCGGCGCCATAACGCCGCTAAAGTCGCCCACTTCAACTGTCATCATAACATCAGATGACCGCGACCCGACATGCTCACCACACCCACATTAATTACACCATGAGAAATTGTGAAATTCATGGTTGTCAGCCGCGTCCTATTTACATACACGAACGGCTAATTTCCAGATAACACATTGACAAAAAACACCACTATCTACCAACACCGGCGAAAAATTTAAATTTTGCAGGCGTCATCGTGCAACGCCATTTTTGACTCGAGCTAGTCTTTGGCATCTGCAAACGAGCAAGCATCGTTCAAGTTCAACTGAGGAACATTTTCATTAGCCTGTACGCAGCCCAAGTGAGTAAAAACCACCAACATACAATTCCGCAAGGCAGGAATCCGCCGGCGAAGAAAACCCACCCCGAAATCGAGGCAGCCAGCACTTTGCTCGTTACGCTGCGTAATTATAGCCAACTGTGACGAAACCAGACGCAGCCGTCGGCCAAGCAAACGGTACAACTTCTTGCCTTGGTGACCCCCGTTTTTGCGCTACTCAAGCCGAGAGCCCCCCTAGGTTTGCTTCCACTTCCAAAGGCAGGCCAATCTGTGCCTGTACCCCGCAGTCACCGCCGGAAGTGGAGCACCAGCGGGCGCTCAACGCCTTTGCCACCGGGCAAGCGCCTTTAAGATTTGCGCCTTAAAAAATTGCGCCGTAAAATCTGTGATTTAAGATTTGCGCCTTAAACAATTGCGGCGTAAAATCTGTGACTTAAAATTTGCGCCTTAAAAAATTGCGCCTTAAGGTCTGCGCCATTAAAATACGCGCCATACTATCTGCGCCATAAAAGCTGCGCCATTAAAACGCGCCATATCATCTGCACCATTAAAATTTGCGCCATTAAAATCAGCGCCATTAAAACCGCGCCATAAAATCTGCGCCATTAAAATCTGCGCCATTAGAAACCGCGTCATACCATCTGTGTCAAAAGTCAGCAGTGCCGAGAAAAAGTGTTTCATATTCCGCGCCAGATTCCGTGCTTCGCCACTTGTCGGGTGTCGATACGGTGCCAGCAGTGTGTGTGTTTTTGCTGCTTTTTATCCAGCGACAGGGACAAAACTTCAACAATCCGTGACCGTCCTGTCCGCCCGGAGAAGTTCAACAAGACAGGGGCACCAAAAGCAAGAATCCAGGGCCCGTTCTGTCCGTCCGTTCACAGCCAGTTTCCATCACCAGCCACAGCCAGTTTCCAGCACCAGCCACAGCCAGTTTCCATCACCAGCCACAGCATCTATAAACCAGTTATCCCTTCACTCCATAGTCAGTCCCACATTTTATCCCTGCTGAGTAAAGGTAAGTCCGTGCATTTTATTCCTTTTTACGGACAGCCCGGACCCGTCCACCTAAGAATGGACGTTAAACCTTTAGGTAGAGTAGGGTAAATTTATAAGTGAAAAGATATTGGAAATAAGAAAACGTAACGAAATAGATATTTTGAAAATTTAAACTCATAAAGCAGTCAATATGCAATAAAACAGCAAAAGAAAAAAAAAACGAAATGATTACGAAAATTATGAAATTTTAAGAAATGAAATAAATGTCGAAAGGAAGAACAAAATTTGTAAAATGGCATTTAACACAGTGAACTGGAAATTAGAAAAGAAAGAAAAACGAAATGATTACGAAAATTATGAAATTTTAAGAAATGAAATAAATGTCGAAATTAAGAACAATTTGTAAAATAGCATTTAACCCAGTGAACTGAAAATTAAAAAAAAAAAAAAGGAAAGGAGAAATTCGGAGATTTAGTGAAATAAAAAAATAAAAGAAAACGAAACGGGGAAAAAAAACTAACGTGACTTGGAAATGAAAGTGCTAAAATTCTAGAAAGTTGAATTTGAAAATAGTGTACCGTAGCAAAGAACTGTGAATTTTTTAACGAAGTTTAAATGGTGCTCTAACGAGCGAGAAGCTCTAAAGTTTTAGCAAGTCCAATTCCAAGTCTGTTTAGTATTAGGAAGCTCTAAGATTTTAGAAAACCCAAAGTATTTTGTATTGAAGGTATGAACAGTTCAAATTTTTAAAAGTGAATTTGAAATGTGCATACAGCTGGGGAAAATCTAGAATTTTAGAAGAATAGAAGTAAGTTTAAATGAAGATTGTGAGTGCCTGAAGATTTTGAGAAAAAGAAAATTAAAGTAAGCAATCTGCGGATAATGAAAACTCTTTCTCACTCACTCCTCAATTTGTAAAGAGTGACTTTCAGACACTATTGGGGACCCGCATACTCCCTATTGGCCATTTTTGATTATTTTTTTTTTTGGAAATATTGTGGACAGTATGACTTGTGGACCGTGACTTTTACTAACGATAAATTTATATATGTATTTTTAATTATTCATTTTGATTACATATGTATATATACACCCATGCCAACTGCCTCTGAGTACATAAATTCGTGCGCGGTGAACTAGTCGGTCTTCTCGTGTGTTAAGTGCTCGGGCACAATTTTCGTTTGCGAGTTCAAGCCTTCGTAGAGCTTGGTTTCTGGTTGGTACGGTACGGCGCCCCTAGGGCCAACATCGATTCTGTTTTGAGTATTTCCCCCCATAGTTTTTGAATTTTGTCACTCCGTGGAGGAGAATTACTTATTTTTGAATTTTTTGTTTCGATTTTAATTGTTAATGTTAAGTAATTGGTAGTTATGATAAAACTTAAGTCTTAAGTCATAAACGAATTGTTTCATAATGCTTTTGAATGTTGTTCCGTGGAGATATTGTAACCACTGAGAGAGCTCTTTGCCCTTGTGGCACCCATTTATTTTCAAGTTTTTTGTACCAAGTTAATTTTAGTTTAGTTTAAAATTATGAATAAATTGTTATTGAAATTGTAATTCTTGTGCGTTTTCGATATGGTTAATTAAGCCAAATTTTATGGTGAAGTAGAGGGTATGTTAGGGTAATTGGTGAGTGACACATTTTGTTTTTGGGACACTGCAGACGTAGCAGTGTCATGGGGAAGCCTGTAGGTGCTTCCAAAGGGAGGGTTCACGCTGGCATCAACACCAGTCAGCTATAATTACGCGTTTTGGGAGTAGTCCCTTGAAACTTCTCTAGAACAGAACTATTTTTGGTACATGTTCGGTTTTCGGTTTGTTCGTTTTGTTTGTCTCTACTAACGATGATTATCTTTGGGCTCCTTTTATTTAATTTTATGTCGCGAGAATGTTTGAGTAAGCCTCAGTATATATTTATTGTTCTGTGGCAGACTGTTGATGTGCTTAGGAAGTGGAAAGATCCCCCCCGTCCGGCGAGTTACCAGCCCGGCTTAAACGCATGGCATACTGAGCGCCCCACTAGTCCAGCACCTAAACTCTTTGATCAACTTAGTCCAATTGCAGTCTGTGCCCATATGACATAATGGCGCCCAAAGTGAGGCCTCGAAGATTCACATCGTGAGTCGAAAGGTGTCATATCCAGGTTAACGCCTACTGTCACATATGACATAATGGCGCCCAACGTGGGGCCCGAAGATAATTTCGTTAGTCTATATAATTAGTTTAGGATGTTTTTATTGTCCTTACGCTTCACGTAAGTCCCATTTAAGGATTATTAAATCTTGAACGCGTTGCGACGGGATTGCCGAGGGGCATGGAAACTTTCTTATGATACTTTTGTCGAGTGTCTCGACTTGTGAAGTCTTGTTCCTGCGACGATGTCAGGAGCAATTACTCCAAGTGGAGGACTGACTTAGGTTTTTGATGATCCTTTTTAGAGTATGATATTTTTTTTTTTGCGTTTAACCCAATAGTGTAAAAGTTTGGTACAGTTATGCTGTCAGAACAAGCGTAAGTCCCGGCGAAGATCTTCTGGTCTAACCGCGTTGCGACGTTTGCTCGGCGCATGATTGGCAGGACTTTCGGTCCCACTAATGCTCGTTTTCTCCGGTAGCGTCATTAGGCCACACGTAAGTCCCGGCGAAGATCCCAGGATCTAACCGCGTTGCGACGTTTGGCGTGATACATGAACGGCAAAATGTTAGCATTTTATTTTTTTTTAAGTTTTAGAATAGAGTAATAGTTTTTCGGTAGCTACTAGTCAGTAATGATTAAGCTAAATACGAAGAAAGTATTCGGGGGAGTCTGAAAGAGAGAGTCACGTAAGCGTGGTATTAGACTCATTACGTTTGCCCTCTTTTTGGCTTTCAGTGTGCCTCCAAATTTACAAATTTATTACGTTATGTTTTGTTTTAGAGAAGTGTGCGTAACTTGTAATGTGCCAACTGAAAAATTATCTATACATACCCCTACTTACCATACAATTACGTAAATTTTTGAGTTTTGGATTCTAAATTTCGATACGAGTTTGGTTATCGATTTCGTTCTTGAGAGTTTGAGTTTAAATTTTGATTTGCGATACGAGTTTGGTTATCGTTTTGATCATAAAATTTTTGAGTGAAAGTTTTAAATTTCGATACGAGTTTGGTTATCGTTTTGATCATACAATTTTTGAGTTTAAATTTTAAATTTCGATACGAGTTTTGGTTATCGTTTGTTTAAGATTCATTTTGTTTTGAATTTCAAGATTTGATCCGAATTTCGGATAATAATTTTGTTTACGATTTCGTTTTGATTTAAGATTTTAATTTTGCATTCGCGATTTTAATCATCGGCTGTTGTTTTGGGCAGATTTTAGTTGTTGTTTCCCAAATACAAGGTTGATGAAAGCTTGTGTTTGATCTTCTGTTTGCTTTAATTGATTTTTATTATATTGCTTTTGATATTTAAAAATTTTTATTTAGAACTAACCTAAATTATAACTTTTCAGTGTAAAAAATTTTCTTTTGGTCGTTATTTTTATCTGGTTTTTAATTAATTTGCTCAGCGTTTTTCAATAGCTGACTTTTAATCTTCAATTTTCAACTTTTCTTTTCGTTTTAATTTTTCTGGACGCTAGTCGTCAACAGCGCGGAGCCAATTTTCTTGGTTTAAGAAGAAACGGTGTCAACACTTTTGTTTCAATTATTTGGTATCGTCAAAGGGGAAATAAACCAAAAACTTTTCTTGGCGTTTGTTTTTGACGTTGATAACGATGCCAGTACGGCGTTCGCCACCTGGAGGAGGTGAAATAGGAACTCCTCAGACTCAAGATGCCTTCGCAGGTGAGGCAGAGACACAGGCAGCGCCTGAGGTAGCTATCAACCAGACAGCGGCCGCGGCCGTGACGTCAGCTTTTTCCGCTTCCGCCCAAGTGGTGGGATCAAGTGGACACGGCTACCCAGTGGGAAGTCAACACCAAACGGGGATTTGGGATCTCAGGATCATGCAGAATCTTTCGATTCCCCAGACTTCAGTGCACTAACTGCACTTGAAGCGCGAACAGGACGACGACGCATGGGTGACGCCAGTCCTACTCGATTTGAAGCAGCACCCAGGCCAGGAGCAGATGCTAGGGACCGGACAGGGCCAGGAATCGACGAAGAGGCTCTGATTCGGAGAATTTTACCAGCTATACTAGCGGCGACTAGACAAGCGGCAGCCGTCGGCGGGGATAATCACCCTACCGAAGCGACAATGCCAACATTAACCGCCGCACCAGCAGGCTATCAACCTGCTATCTATAATGAGACTTTGCATCGGCAGTCAAAGGAGATAAGACGTCCATCTCAGTTGCCGAGTGTAATACCAACTCCGCTACCAGCAGCTGAACCTCAAAGGCGGTCAGAAGCAGAACAGCCTTCGATGTACGCGCGACCACAAGTTGTTTCCATGCAAGACTCGATGGCTCCTAATGGATTTAGGCTGGCAAACAATGTCCAACCAGTGCCTGAAGGAAACTTTTGGCCCACACAGGGATCAACCCCACCACGAACTAGTCCATAGAGAGAGTTCCAGCGGAATACAGATGGTGGAGTACGTTTTGAGCAGTATGCCCCGAGGAGACAAGATTTGACCAAATGGGGTTTGAAGTTTGATGGGACACAGAAAACAGTTAATATTCAAGATTTTCTGTTCCAAGTAAGAGAGCAATGCCGAGATAATGAATGCTTCGAGTCTGAGTTGATGAAAGGACTTCATCACCTGTTGGACGGCTCAGCAAAGGTGTTCTACTGGGAGTATCGTAAGATACTACTATTAGCTGGAGTGAATTGCAGAGAGCGATGTTAATGCAGTTCCAGCGTTTCGAGACTGAATTTTAAATTCAAATGCAGATTTTGAGTCGAAGACAACAATCGACTTTCGAGGAGTATTATAACGCGATAATGAAACTGAAGAACCAGCAATGGACTCCATATAGGGAGATAATGAGAGGAAATCTCAAAACGTCTCTGGCGCATCTACTGTTCCCTACGAGCTGATAGTCTCAGTGAATTTAGCCGAGAAGTTCGTCGACGCAGCGACAGCAGCACCCACCGCGACCGGCACCGACGGCCAAGGTGCATGAGGTAGCTCTCCAAGAAGAAGCAGCAGAGGTAATCGTTGCTGGAGAAGTGGACGCATTGGGAGCGACCAGCAAGGTCATCTGCTGGAATTGTCGAGCTCCGGGGCATATTTTCCGAGACTGTTTGTCCACTACACGCAAAATCTTCTGCTACAAATGCGGAAAGGAGAACACGGTGACTCCGAAGTGTCCGAACTGCCAGGGAAACCTGCTGCGATACCCACCTCAGACTGGGGAGGTGCGGAGCACGGAAGTTTAAACCCAGCCAAGTCCCAAACAGATAATATCAACCCAGCCAGTAACAATACATTTGTAACCAACACCGGTGATAGTAAGATCTTAACAGTGGCAACATCAGCCGCATTATCAACTGAGGAAGAAGAAATTTTAAATTCCATGAGAAAAGAGATTCAAACCAAGAGTATACCAACGCTGGCGGTCCTGAGACACCTTAAGCCATTGCACCAACGCATGGCTGAGTACAAAGCAGCTAGAGACAGAATCTTCTGGGAGGTATCAGACCGTATAAAGCGAGCACGAGTAAGATTTGAGAAACGACGGCTGGTCCGACAAGAGATCGCCGCTACCACTCTGTTCGCAGGAGATGACAACCGCTTCTATGCAAGAGTGAAAATAAGAGGCATAGAAGTTGAGGGGCTCATACACAGTGGAGCATCCGTGACTTGTCTAGGCAAGGGATGCCAAGAGCTGGTTGATCAAGCCGATTTGCAGATTCATCGTTTTGGCTCATCTGTGAGAACAGCTGATGGGAGTGCTCACCGAATATTGGGGAGAGTACGAGCGAGAATTGACTTTAATAAACGATCCGAGGAGGTTGACTTTTATCTAGTACCAACCTTGGAACGTGCGCTGTATTTGGGCGTTGACTTTATGCGAACGTTTAAGTTGTTGACAGGCATAGAGAGTCTTACCACTCAAGGGGTAGACCTATGCGAAGAAGTCCAAGCCTCTGAGGAGGTTAAGTCCCATGCTCTGTCGTCACAACAGAACAAAATATTAGATGCCGTGGTTGAACTATTTCCGTATTATACCCGGAATGGCCTCGGTAGAACAAATTTGGAAACCCATTCCATTAATACTGGGGATGCAGTCCCGATAAAGGATAGATATTATCCAGTTTCGCCAGCGGTGCAGACACTTCTATACGCCGAGTTGGATCGAATGCTTGAATTAGGAGTCATCGAGCCTAGCGAAAGTCCTTGGAGTCACCCCGTGACGTTAGTACGCAAAGGGGCGAAAAATAGATTGTGCCTAGATGCACGCAAGCTGAATCCTCTGACGATTAAGGATGCGTATCCACTCCCTCATATAGAAGGTTTACTCAGCAGGCTTGGCGACACATATTATATTTCCAGTGTGGATCTCAAAAATGCGTTCTGGCAGATACCTCTAGATCCAGCCAGTAGAGAGAAGACAGCCTTCACGGTGCCCGGTAGGCCACTCTATCATTTTAAGGTAATGCCGTTCGGCTTATGCAATGCCGCCCAACGACTTTGCCGGTTAATGGATAGAGTTATACCGTCGGCCATACGTGATCGCGTCTTCGTGTATCTGGATGATCTTCTAGTAGTATCTCCAGATTTTCAGACACATATGGCACTTCTGAAACAAGTTGCTCGTTGCCTTGAGGATGCTGGTCTGACCATCAATGTTCAGAAGTCAAAGTTTTGTTTCAAGGAACTAAGATATTTAGATTGCCTTGTCGGAGGGGGCCAAGTCAAACCCGATCCTTCGAAAGTTGAGTCAATCGTGGGCTACAAGTATCCAAAATCCCTTAAACAGGTGAGGAGCTTTTTAGGCGCCACGGGGTGGTACCGAAAGTTTATATCTGATTACGCTACCATAGCGGCTCCGATTTCGGACACCTTGAGGAAGAGTAAAACTTTTTGTTTCACGGATGAAGCTAAAGTAGCCTTCGATAATTTGAAGAATGCATTGGTGTCTACCCCTGTACTAATTCACCCAGAGTTCTCAAAGCGCTTTTATGTGCAATGCGACGTCTCGGATCTAGGAGCCGGCGCAGTTTTGTTTCAAAGAGATGACAACGGTGAAGAACATCCGATAGCATACTACTCGCACAAATTGACACCTGCACAGCGGAATTATACTGTGACAGAGCGAGAATGCTTAGCGGTGGTTCTGGCCATTAAGAAGTTTAGAACATTCATTGAGTTGATGGCGTTCACTGTCATTACAGATCACAGCAGCCTTAAGTGGCTGATGTCACATCGAGATCTCAGTGGGCGGCTAGCTCGTTGGAGTCTTCATCTGCAATCTTTTGACTTTGTAATCGAACACCGCAAGGGTAAACTCAATGTTGTACCCGACACCTTGTCCAGATATGCGATGGAAGAAGTCTCGGCGGAGGTTGCCAGATTAATCGATATGGAGGATAAAGCATTCAAATCTACTGAGTATGCGGATTTGATCAAGACAATCGAGGAGAACGCGAATCGCCTACCCGATTTACGAGTGGTAGATGGAATCGTGTACAAAAGAACGATGCCCTATGATGGCATACCACTCCATGAGGACTTTGCTTGGAAGGTGTGGATACCATTGGAATTAACCCAAAGAATAATTGAGAAGTCTCATGATCCCCCGCACGCTGCTCATGGAGGTTTCTTTAAGACCCTGAAGAGGATTAAAGAATATTTCTTTTGGCCGAATATGAACATGCAAGTGAAAAGTTATGTCCAAGCTTGCCAAACATGTCGTGAAACTAAGGCGGCCAACATTACGTTAAGACCACCGATGGGGAAAGAGGTAGTGATCCATCGGCCTTTTCAGCGGATTTTCGTGGACTTTCTAGGCCCTTATCCTCATTCCAAGAATGGAAACTGTTGTATTTTCATTGTTCTTGATCACCTGACGAAGTTCGTCATGCTGAAGGCTATGTCTAAGGCTAGCAGCAAGAGCGTGATTCGGTTCTTGATAACAGAAATATGCCATAAGTTCGGTGTTCCTGAGACCATCGTCTCGGACAACGGCAAACAGTTCGTAAGCCGCGAGTTCACGGATTTCGTTACCAATTTCGGTATAAACTATTACCGAACAGCAGTGCACTCTCCGCAGGCCAACGCCTCGGAAAGAGTTAATCAATCGGTTTTATCGGCGATTCGATCCTATCTGAAAGAGGACCACCGAGAATGGGATCGACATCTGTCTGCAATAGAATGTTCCTTGCGATCCTCGGAACACAGTGCGATTGGTGTCACACCATACTTCGCTCTTTTCGGAGTCAATATGATCACACACGGCAGCCTATATCAGTTGGCGAGACGCCTGAAGAGCTTGACTGACATGGGTGAAATTCCGAAATTGGTTGCACAGGATTTAGTGAGGACGAAAATACAGGAGAGCCTACATAAGGCTTATGAGAGAAACGAACGCACGTATAACACCAGATGCCGTCCGGTTAAGTATATACCGGATCAGGAAGTTAACCGCCGTAATTTCCAACAGAGCAGCTTTAAGGACATTTTTAACGCAAAACTGGCACGGAAGTTCTTGAAGTGCAGGATTGTGAAGCCTGTTGGAAACAGTCTCTATGAGGTAGAAGACCTAAAAGGTAAACGCCTGGGAGTGTTTCATGCCAAGGACTTGAAACAATAATGTAAGACCATGCGACTCTGAGTTTTATCTCAGGCGTGGGTACGAGTTCTACTTTAATGCAATTCAGTGTTGATGAATATAGTCTGTGACAGGTTAATACCTGTAAGAGTTTTATGTGTCCACGGTAACGTGTCGAAAGTTGATACAGGGCAAAGCCACATAAGCTAGGTAGACGCTAGCGAGTAATAGTTAGCTTCCTGCACCTATTCCCTAGTTTACTATCCATGACCCCTCTGTCTTATTCTCTTTTGACCAGTAACATGTAGATCTAAGGAGTTTTTGATATAGCCGTTTCAGCTCAATTAGTCCGCCCCTGTCTGCAAACCGCATTAGTTCAAGTGACCCTGTCTCCAATGGCTAACGTGGTGGAGTGTAATGTCTGTCTGTCGACGTTAACAATGGATGATGCCCAGATAGTGACCACCGAGTGCGGCCATATTCTTCATTTGGCATGCCACGAGACGTGGTATGATCAAGGAAGAACCGATTGTCCGGTGTGCCGCCGCGCAGGCTATTATGTATTCCCGATCTATCCGAGGTTCGTCGAGGGCGAAATAGTCGCAGACCAGGGAGAGCTCGTAGCGCTCCGCAACGAGGTACGTGCGAAGCAAGAGCGCATCGATGCCGTCGAGGCTGCCCATGACAATTTGCAGCGTAGGTACGACGACTTGCGGGAAGAGTACGACTTCCACTCCATGACGCCCATGCAAGAAAACAAACAGCTCCAGCAGTCCAAGGGCGAAATGTATAGGGAATTCTGTCGAGTACGCAACCAGCCCTCGGCTGAGCTGAGGAGCCGCTTGGACGCCATGCAAGCCAGGAACGCCCGGTAATAGTCTCACTGGGTAAAGGAGTTAGACCGTGTCCGAGCCCAGCTGAACGAAGTCAACTAGCGGTTAGAAGAAAGCCAGCAGAACCTTCAGCTTCAACTACAGGCCGTGCAGCAGCAGAACGAGACCCTTTCCAAGGAGCTCGCCGAATCGGCAGCGCGTTTCCAGGAGATCGTACTCCAGAGGAAATTCTCCGGCTATGCAGCCAACAAAGTCACCATCTTCCACCTGACAACCCAAGCTGAAGCCGAGCCGAAGGAGAGAGTGATGGGTCTCTTGAGAGAGAGATGAGATGCGCTCCTAACACCCACACATCTTCCGAGATCAGTTTCTCTCCCATCCCTCGTCCTGGCTGCCATCAGGACGGTATAGTTTGTGGCGGCGCCATAACGCCGCTAAAGTCGCCCACTTCAACTGTCATCATAACATCAGATGACCGCGACCCGACATGCTCACCACACCCACATTAATTACACCATGAGAAATTGTGAAATTCATGGTTGTCAGCCGCGTCCTATTTACATACACGAACGGCTAATTTCCAGATAACACATTGACAAAAAACACCACTATCTACCAACACCGGCGAAAAATTTAAATTTTGCAGGCGTCATCGTGCAACGCCATTTTTGACTCGAGCTAGTCTTTGGCATCTGCAAACGAGCAAGCATCGTTCAAGTTCAACTGAGGAACATTTTCATTAGCCTGTACGCAGCCCAAGTGAGTAAAAACCACCAACATACAATTCCGCAAGGCAGGAATCCGCCGGCGAAGAAAACCCACCCCGAAATCGAGGCAGCCAGCACTTTGCTCGTTACGCTGCGTAATTATAGCCAACTGTGACGAAACCAGACGCAGCCGTCGGCCAAGCAAACGGTACAACTTCTTGCCTTGGTGACCCCCGTTTTTGCGCTACTCAAGCCGAGAGCCCCCCTAGGTTTGCTTCCACTTCCAAAGGCAGGCCAATCTGTGCCTGTACCCCGCAGTCACCGCCGGAAGTGGAGCACCAGCGGGCGCTCAACGCCTTTGCCACCGGGCAAGCGCCTTTAAGATTTGCGCCTTAAAAAATTGCGCCGTAAAATCTGTGATTTAAGATTTGCGCCTTAAACAATTGCGGCGTAAAATCTGTGACTTAAAATTTGCGCCTTAAAAAATTGCGCCTTAAGGTCTGCGCCATTAAAATACGCGCCATACTATCTGCGCCATAAAAGCTGCGCCATTAAAACGCGCCATATCATCTGCACCATTAAAATTTGCGCCATTAAAATCAGCGCCATTAAAACCGCGCCATAAAATCTGCGCCATTAAAATCTGCGCCATTAGAAACCGCGTCATACCATCTGTGTCAAAAGTCAGTGCCGAGAAAAAGTGTTTCATATTCCGCGCCAGATTCCGTGCTTCGCCACTTGTCGGGTGTCGATACGGTGCCAGCAGTGTGTGTGTTTTTGCTGCTTTTTATCCAGCGACAGGGACAAAACTTCAACAATCCGTGACCGTCCTGTCCGCCCGGAGAAGTTCAACAAGACAGGGGCACCAAAAGCAAGAATCCAGGGCCCGTTCTGTCCGTCCGTTCACAGCCAGTTTCCATCACCAGCCACAGCCAGTTTCCAGCACCAGCCACAGCCAGTTTCCATCACCAGCCACAGCATCTATAAACCAGTTATCCCTTCACTCCATAGTCAGTCCCACATTTTATCCCTGCTGAGTAAAGGTAAGTCCGTGCATTTTATTCCTTTTTACGGACAGCCCGGACCCGTCCACCTAAGAATGGACGTTAAACCTTTAGGTAGAGTAGGGTAAATTTATAAGTGAAAAGATATTGGAAATAAGAAAACGTAACGAAATAGATATTTTGAAAATTTAAACTCATAAAGCAGTCAATATGCAATAAAACAGCAAAAGAAAAAAAAAACGAAATGATTACGAAAATTATGAAATTTTAAGAAATGAAATAAATGTCGAAAGGAAGAACAAAATTTGTAAAATGGCATTTAACACAGTGAACTGGAAATTAGAAAAGAAAGAAAAACGAAATGATTACGAAAATTATGAAATTTTAAGAAATGAAATAAATGTCGAAATTAAGAACAATTTGTAAAATAGCATTTAACCCAGTGAACTGAAAATTAAAAAAAAAAAAAAGGAAAGGAGAAATTCGGAGATTTAGTGAAATAAAAAAATAAAAGAAAACGAAACGGGGAAAAAAAACTAACGTGACTTGGAAATGAAAGTGCTAAAATTCTAGAAAGTTGAATTTGAAAATAGTGTACCGTAGCAAAGAACTGTGAATTTTTTAACGAAGTTTAAATGGTGCTCTAACGAGCGAGAAGCTCTAAAGTTTTAGCAAGTCCAATTCCAAGTCTGTTTAGTATTAGGAAGCTCTAAGATTTTAGAAAACCCAAAGTATTTTGTATTGAAGGTATGAACAGTTCAAATTTTTAAAAGTGAATTTGAAATGTGCATACAGCTGGGGAAAATCTAGAATTTTAGAAGAATAGAAGTAAGTTTAAATGAAGATTGTGAGTGCCTGAAGATTTTGAGAAAAAGAAAATTAAAGTAAGCAATCTGCGGATAATGAAAACTCTTTCTCACTCACTCCTCAATTTGTAAAGAGTGACTTTCAGACACTATTGGGGACCCGCATACTCCCTATTGGCCATTTTTGATTATTTTTTTTTTTGGAAATATTGTGGACAGTATGACTTGTGGACCGTGACTTTTACTAACGATAAATTTATATATGTATTTTTAATTATTCATTTTGATTACATATGTATATATACACCCATGCCAACTGCCTCTGAGTACATAAATTCGTGCGCGGTGAACTAGTCGGTCTTCTCGTGTGTTAAGTGCTCGGGCACAATTTTCGTTTGCGAGTTCAAGCCTTCGTAGAGCTTGGTTTCTGGTTGGTACGGTACGGCGCCCCTAGGGCCAACATCGATTCTGTTTTGAGTATTTCCCCCCATAGTTTTTGAATTTTGTCACTCCGTGGAGGAGAATTACTTATTTTTGAATTTATTGTTTCGATTTTAATTGTTAATGTTAAGTAATTGGTAGTTATGATAAAACTTAAGTCTTAAGTCATAAACGAATTGTTTCATAATGCTTTTGAATGTTGTTCCGTGGAGATATTGTAACCACTGAGAGAGCTCTTTGCCCTTGTGGCACCCATTTATTTTCAAGTTTTTTGTACCAAGTTAATTTTAGTTTAGTTTAAAATTATGAATAAATTGTTATTGAAATTGTAATTCTTGTGCGTTTTCGATATGGTTAATTAAGCCAAATTTTATGGTGAAGTAGAGGGTATGTTAGGGTAATTGGTGAGTGACACATTTTGTTTTTGGGACACTGCAGACGTAGCAGTGTCATGGGGAAGCCTGTAGGTGCTTCCAAAGGGAGGGTTCACGCTGGCATCAACACCAGTCAGCTATAATTACGCGTTTTGGGAGTAGTCCCTTGAAACTTCTCTAGAACAGAACTATTTTTGGTACATGTTCGGTTTTCGGTTTGTTCGTTTTGTTTGTCTCTACTAACGATGATTATCTTTGGGCTCCTTTTATTTAATTTTATGTCGCGAGAATGTTTGAGTAAGCCTCAGTATATATTTATTGTTCTGTGGCAGACTGTTGATGTGCTTAGGAAGTGGAAAGATCCCCCCCGTCCGGCGAGTTACCAGCCCGGCTTAAACGCATGGCATACTGAGCGCCCCACTAGTCCAGCACCTAAACTCTTTGATCAACTTAGTCCAATTGCAGTCTGTGCCCATATGACATAATGGCGCCCAAAGTGAGGCCTCGAAGATTCACATCGTGAGTCGAAAGGTGTCATATCCAGGTTAACGCCTACTGTCACATATGACATAATGGCGCCCAACGTGGGGCCCGAAGATAATTTCGTTAGTCTATATAATTAGTTTAGGATGTTTTTATTGTCCTTACGCTTCACGTAAGTCCCATTTAAGGATTATTAAATCTTGAACGCGTTGCGACGGGATTGCCGAGGGGCATGGAAACTTTCTTATGATACTTTTGTCGAGTGTCTCGACTTGTGAAGTCTTGTTCCTGCGACGATGTCAGGAGCAATTACTCCAAGTGGAGGACTGACTTAGGTTTTTGATGATCCTTTTTAGAGTATGATATTTTTTTTTTTGCGTTTAACCCAATAGTGTAAAAGTTTGGTACAGTTATGCTGTCAGAACAAGCGTAAGTCCCGGCGAAGATCTTCTGGTCTAACCGCGTTGCGACGTTTGCTCGGCGCATGATTGGCAGGACTTTCGGTCCCACTAATGCTCGTTTTCTCCGGTAGCGTCATTAGGCCACACGTAAGTCCCGGCGAAGATCCCAGGATCTAACCGCGTTGCGACGTTTGGCGTGATACATGAACGGCAAAATGTTAGCATTTTATTTTTTTTTAAGTTTTAGAATAGAGTAATAGTTTTTCGGTAGCTACTAGTCAGTAATGATTAAGCTAAATACGAAGAAAGTATTCGGGGGAGTCTGAAAGAGAGAGTCACGTAAGCGTGGTATTAGACTCATTACGTTTGCCCTCTTTTTGGCTTTCAGTGTGCCTCCAAATTTACAAATTTATTACGTTATGTTTTGTTTTAGAGAAGTGTGCGTAACTTGTAATGTGCCAACTGAAAAATTATCTATACATACCCCTACTTACCATACAATTACGTAAATTTTTGAGTTTTGGATTCTAAATTTCGATACGAGTTTGGTTATCGATTTCGTTCTTGAGAGTTTGAGTTTAAATTTTGATTTGCGATACGAGTTTGGTTATCGTTTTGATCATAAAATTTTTGAGTGAAAGTTTTAAATTTCGATACGAGTTTGGTTATCGTTTTGATCATACAATTTTTGAGTTTAAATTTTAAATTTCGATACGAGTTTTGGTTATCGTTTGTTTAAGATTCATTTTGTTTTGAATTTCAAGATTTGATCCGAATTTCGGATAATAATTTTGTTTACGATTTCGTTTTGATTTAAGATTTTAATTTTGCATTCGCGATTTTAATCATCGGCTGTTGTTTTGGGCAGATTTTAGTTGTTGTTTCCCAAATACAAGGTTGATGAAAGCTTGTGTTTGATCTTCTGTTTGCTTTAATTGATTTTTATTATATTGCTTTTGATATTTAAAAATTTTTATTTAGAACTAACCTAAATTATAACTTTTCAGTGTAAAAAATTTTCTTTTGGTCGTTATTTTTATCTGGTTTTTAATTAATTTGCTCAGCGTTTTTCAATAGCTGACTTTTAATCTTCAATTTTCAACTTTTCTTTTCGTTTTAATTTTTCTGGACGCTAGTCGTCAACAGCGCGGAGCCAATTTTCTTGGTTTAAGAAGAAACGGTGTCAACACTTTTGTTTCAATTATTTGGTATCGTCAAAGGGGAAATAAACCAAAAACTTTTCTTGGCGTTTGTTTTTGACGTTGATAACGATGCCAGTACGGCGTTCGCCACCTGGAGGAGGTGAAATAGGAACTCCTCAGACTCAAGATGCCTTCGCAGGTGAGGCAGAGACACAGGCAGCGCCTGAGGTAGCTATCAACCAGACAGCGGCCGCGGCCGTGACGTCAGCTTTTTCCGCTTCCGCCCAAGTGGTGGGATCAAGTGGACACGGCTACCCAGTGGGAAGTCAACACCAAACGGGGATTTGGGATCTCAGGATCATGCAGAATCTTTCGATTCCCCAGACTTCAGTGCACTAACTGCACTTGAAGCGCGAACAGGACGACGACGCATGGGTGACGCCAGTCCTACTCGATTTGAAGCAGCACCCAGGCCAGGAGCAGATGCTAGGGACCGGACAGGGCCAGGAATCGACGAAGAGGCTCTGATTCGGAGAATTTTACCAGCTATACTAGCGGCGACTAGACAAGCGGCAGCCGTCGGCGGGGATAATCACCCTACCGAAGCGACAATGCCAACATTAACCGCCGCACCAGCAGGCTATCAACCTGCTATCTATAATGAGACTTTGCATCGGCAGTCAAAGGAGATAAGACGTCCATCTCAGTTGCCGAGTGTAATACCAACTCCGCTACCAGCAGCTGAACCTCAAAGGCGGTCAGAAGCAGAACAGCCTTCGATGTACGCGCGACCACAAGTTGTTTCCATGCAAGACTCGATGGCTCCTAATGGATTTAGGCTGGCAAACAATGTCCAACCAGTGCCTGAAGGAAACTTTTGGCCCACACAGGGATCAACCCCACCACGAACTAGTCCATAGAGAGAGTTCCAGCGGAATACAGATGGTGGAGTACGTTTTGAGCAGTATGCCCCGAGGAGACAAGATTTGACCAAATGGGGTTTGAAGTTTGATGGGACACAGAAAACAGTTAATATTCAAGATTTTCTGTTCCAAGTAAGAGAGCAATGCCGAGATAATGAATGCTTCGAGTCTGAGTTGATGAAAGGACTTCATCACCTGTTGGACGGCTCAGCAAAGGTGTTCTACTGGGAGTATCGTAAGATACTACTATTAGCTGGAGTGAATTGCAGAGAGCGATGTTAATGCAGTTCCAGCGTTTCGAGACTGAATTTTAAATTCAAATGCAGATTTTGAGTCGAAGACAACAATCGACTTTCGAGGAGTATTATAACGCGATAATGAAACTGAAGAACCAGCAATGGACTCCATATAGGGAGATAATGAGAGGAAATCTCAAAACGTCTCTGGCGCATCTACTGTTCCCTACGAGCTGATAGTCTCAGTGAATTTAGCCGAGAAGTTCGTCGACGCAGCGACAGCAGCACCCACCGCGACCGGCACCGACGGCCAAGGTGCATGAGGTAGCTCTCCAAGAAGAAGCAGCAGAGGTAATCGTTGCTGGAGAAGTGGACGCATTGGGAGCGACCAGCAAGGTCATCTGCTGGAATTGTCGAGCTCCGGGGCATATTTTCCGAGACTGTTTGTCCACTACACGCAAAATCTTCTGCTACAAATGCGGAAAGGAGAACACGGTGACTCCGAAGTGTCCGAACTGCCAGGGAAACCTGCTGCGATACCCACCTCAGACTGGGGAGGTGCGGAGCACGGAAGTTTAAACCCAGCCAAGTCCCAAACAGATAATATCAACCCAGCCAGTAACAATACATTTGTAACCAACACCGGTGATAGTAAGATCTTAACAGTGGCAACATCAGCCGCATTATCAACTGAGGAAGAAGAAATTTTAAATTCCATGAGAAAAGAGATTCAAACCAAGAGTATACCAACGCTGGCGGTCCTGAGACACCTTAAGCCATTGCACCAACGCATGGCTGAGTACAAAGCAGCTAGAGACAGAATCTTCTGGGAGGTATCAGACCGTATAAAGCGAGCACGAGTAAGATTTGAGAAACGACGGCTGGTCCGACAAGAGATCGCCGCTACCACTCTGTTCGCAGGAGATGACAACCGCTTCTATGCAAGAGTGAAAATAAGAGGCATAGAAGTTGAGGGGCTCATAGACAGTGGAGCATCCGTGACTTGTCTAGGCAAGGGATGCCAAGAGCTGGTTGATCAAGCCGATTTGCAGATTCATCGTTTTGGCTCATCTGTGAGAACAGCTGATGGGAGTGCTCACCGAATATTGGGGAGAGTACGAGCGAGAATTGACTTTAATAAACGATCCGAGGAGGTTGACTTTTATCTAGTACCAACCTTGGAACGTGCGCTGTATTTGGGCGTTGACTTTATGCGAACGTTTAAGTTGTTGACAGGCATAGAGAGTCTTACCACTCAAGGGGTAGACCTATGCGAAGAAGTCCAAGCCTCTGAGGAGGTTAAGTCCCATGCTCTGTCGTCACAACAGAACAAAATATTAGATGCCGTGGTTGAACTATTTCCGTATTATACCCGGAATGGCCTCGGTAGAACAAATTTGGAAACCCATTCCATTAATACTGGGGATGCAGTCCCGATAAAGGATAGATATTATCCAGTTTCGCCAGCGGTGCAGACACTTCTATACGCCGAGTTGGATCGAATGCTTGAATTAGGAGTCATCGAGCCTAGCGAAAGTCCTTGGAGTCACCCCGTGACGTTAGTACGCAAAGGGGCGAAAAATAGATTGTGCCTAGATGCACGCAAGCTGAATCCTCTGACGATTAAGGATGCGTATCCACTCCCTCATATAGAAGGTTTACTCAGCAGGCTTGGCGACACATATTATATTTCCAGTGTGGATCTCAAAAATGCGTTCTGGCAGATACCTCTAGATCCAGCCAGTAGAGAGAAGACAGCCTTCACGGTGCCCGGTAGGCCACTCTATCATTTTAAGGTAATGCCGTTCGGCTTATGCAATGCCGCCCAACGACTTTGCCGGTTAATGGATAGAGTTATACCGTCGGCCATACGTGATCGCGTCTTCGTGTATCTGGATGATCTTCTAGTAGTATCTCCAGATTTTCAGACACATATGGCACTTCTGAAACAAGTTGCTCGTTGCCTTGAGGATGCTGGTCTGACCATCAATGTTCAGAAGTCAAAGTTTTGTTTCAAGGAACTAAGATATTTAGATTGCCTTGTCGGAGGGGGCCAAGTCAAACCCGATCCTTCGAAAGTTGAGTCAATCGTGGGCTACAAGTATCCAAAATCCCTTAAACAGGTGAGGAGCTTTTTAGGCGCCACGGGGTGGTACCGAAAGTTTATATCTGATTACGCTACCATAGCGGCTCCGATTTCGGACACCTTGAGGAAGAGTAAAACTTTTTGTTTCACGGATGAAGCTAAAGTAGCCTTCGATAATTTGAAGAATGCATTGGTGTCTACCCCTGTACTAATTCACCCAGAGTTCTCAAAGCGCTTTTATGTGCAATGCGACGTCTCGGATCTAGGAGCCGGCGCAGTTTTGTTTCAAAGAGATGACAACGGTGAAGAACATCCGATAGCATACTACTCGCACAAATTGACACCTGCACAGCGGAATTATACTGTGACAGAGCGAGAATGCTTAGCGGTGGTTCTGGCCATTAAGAAGTTTAGAACATTCATTGAGTTGATGGCGTTCACTGTCATTACAGATCACAGCAGCCTTAAGTGGCTGATGTCACATCGAGATCTCAGTGGGCGGCTAGCTCGTTGGAGTCTTCATCTGCAATCTTTTGACTTTGTAATCGAACACCGCAAGGGTAAACTCAATGTTGTACCCGACACCTTGTCCAGATATGCGATGGAAGAAGTCTCGGCGGAGGTTGCCAGATTAATCGATATGGAGGATAAAGCATTCAAATCTACTGAGTATGCGGATTTGATCAAGACAATCGAGGAGAACGCGAATCGCCTACCCGATTTACGAGTGGTAGATGGAATCGTGTACAAAAGAACGATGCCCTATGATGGCATACCACTCCATGAGGACTTTGCTTGGAAGGTGTGGATACCATTGGAATTAACCCAAAGAATAATTGAGAAGTCTCATGATCCCCCGCACGCTGCTCATGGAGGTTTCTTTAAGACCCTGAAGAGGATTAAAGAATATTTCTTTTGGCCGAATATGAACATGCAAGTGAAAAGTTATGTCCAAGCTTGCCAAACATGTCGTGAAACTAAGGCGGCCAACATTACGTTAAGACCACCGATGGGGAAAGAGGTAGTGATCCATCGGCCTTTTCAGCGGATTTTCGTGGACTTTCTAGGCCCTTATCCTCATTCCAAGAATGGAAACTGTTGTATTTTCATTGTTCTTGATCACCTGACGAAGTTCGTCATGCTGAAGGCTATGTCTAAGGCTAGCAGCAAGAGCGTGATTCGGTTCTTGATAACAGAAATATGCCATAAGTTCGGTGTTCCTGAGACCATCGTCTCGGACAACGGCAAACAGTTCGTAAGCCGCGAGTTCACGGATTTCGTTACCAATTTCGGTATAAACTATTACCGAACAGCAGTGCACTCTCCGCAGGCCAACGCCTCGGAAAGAGTTAATCAATCGGTTTTATCGGCGATTCGATCCTATCTGAAAGAGGACCACCGAGAATGGGATCGACATCTGTCTGCAATAGAATGTTCCTTGCGATCCTCGGAACACAGTGCGATTGGTGTCACACCATACTTCGCTCTTTTCGGAGTCAATATGATCACACACGGCAGCCTATATCAGTTGGCGAGACGCCTGAAGAGCTTGACTGACATGGGTGAAATTCCGAAATTGGTTGCACAGGATTTAGTGAGGACGAAAATACAGGAGAGCCTACATAAGGCTTATGAGAGAAACGAACGCACGTATAACACCAGATGCCGTCCGGTTAAGTATATACCGGATCAGGAAGTTAACCGCCGTAATTTCCAACAGAGCAGCTTTAAGGACATTTTTAACGCAAAACTGGCACGGAAGTTCTTGAAGTGCAGGATTGTGAAGCCTGTTGGAAACAGTCTCTATGAGGTAGAAGACCTAAAAGGTAAACGCCTGGGAGTGTTTCATGCCAAGGACTTGAAACAATAATGTAAGACCATGCGACTCTGAGTTTTATCTCAGGCGTGGGTACGAGTTCTACTTTAATGCAATTCAGTGTTGATGAATATAGTCTGTGACAGGTTAATACCTGTAAGAGTTTTATGTGTCCACGGTAACGTGTCGAAAGTTGATACAGGGCAAAGCCACATAAGCTAGGTAGACGCTAGCGAGTAATAGTTAGCTTCCTGCACCTATTCCCTAGTTTACTATCCATGACCCCTCTGTCTTATTCTCTTTTGACCAGTAACATGTAGATCTAAGGAGTTTTTGATATAGCCGTTTCAGCTCAATTAGTCCGCCCCTGTCTGCAAACCGCATTAGTTCAAGTGACCCTGTCTCCAATGGCTAACGTGGTGGAGTGTAATGTCTGTCTGTCGACGTTAACAATGGATGATGCCCAGATAGTGACCACCGAGTGCGGCCATATTCTTCATTTGGCATGCCACGAGACGTGGTATGATCAAGGAAGAACCGATTGTCCGGTGTGCCGCCGCGCAGGCTATTATGTATTCCCGATCTATCCGAGGTTCGTCGAGGGCGAAATAGTCGCAGACCAGGGAGAGCTCGTAGCGCTCCGCAACGAGGTACGTGCGAAGCAAGAGCGCATCGATGCCGTCGAGGCTGCCCATGACAATTTGCAGCGTAGGTACGACGACTTGCGGGAAGAGTACGACTTCCACTCCATGACGCCCATGCAAGAAAACAAACAGCTCCAGCAGTCCAAGGGCGAAATGTATAGGGAATTCTGTCGAGTACGCAACCAGCCCTCGGCTGAGCTGAGGAGCCGCTTGGACGCCATGCAAGCCAGGAACGCCCGGTAATAGTCTCACTGGGTAAAGGAGTTAGACCGTGTCCGAGCCCAGCTGAACGAAGTCAACTAGCGGTTAGAAGAAAGCCAGCAGAACCTTCAGCTTCAACTACAGGCCGTGCAGCAGCAGAACGAGACCCTTTCCAAGGAGCTCGCCGAATCGGCAGCGCGTTTCCAGGAGATCGTACTCCAGAGGAAATTCTCCGGCTATGCAGCCAACAAAGTCACCATCTTCCACCTGACAACCCAAGCTGAAGCCGAGCCGAAGGAGAGAGTGATGGGTCTCTTGAGAGAGAGATGAGATGCGCTCCTAACACCCACACATCTTCCGAGATCAGTTTCTCTCCCATCCCTCGTCCTGGCTGCCATCAGGACGGTATAGTTTGTGGCGGCGCCATAACGCCGCTAAAGTCGCCCACTTCAACTGTCATCATAACATCAGATGACCGCGACCCGACATGCTCACCACACCCACATTAATTACACCATGAGAAATTGTGAAATTCATGGTTGTCAGCCGCGTCCTATTTACATACACGAACGGCTAATTTCCAGATAACACATTGACAAAAAACACCACTATCTACCAACACCGGCGAAAAATTTAAATTTTGCAGGCGTCATCGTGCAACGCCATTTTTGACTCGAGCTAGTCTTTGGCATCTGCAAACGAGCAAGCATCGTTCAAGTTCAACTGAGGAACATTTTCATTAGCCTGTACGCAGCCCAAGTGAGTAAAAACCACCAACATACAATTCCGCAAGGCAGGAATCCGCCGGCGAAGAAAACCCACCCCGAAATCGAGGCAGCCAGCACTTTGCTCGTTACGCTGCGTAATTATAGCCAACTGTGACGAAACCAGACGCAGCCGTCGGCCAAGCAAACGGTACAACTTCTTGCCTTGGTGACCCCCGTTTTTGCGCTACTCAAGCCGAGAGCCCCCCTAGGTTTGCTTCCACTTCCAAAGGCAGGCCAATCTGTGCCTGTACCCCGCAGTCACCGCCGGAAGTGGAGCACCAGCGGGCGCTCAACGCCTTTGCCACCGGGCAAGCGCCTTTAAGATTTGCGCCTTAAAAAATTGCGCCGTAAAATCTGTGATTTAAGATTTGCGCCTTAAACAATTGCGGCGTAAAATCTGTGACTTAAAATTTGCGCCTTAAAAAATTGCGCCTTAAGGTCTGCGCCATTAAAATACGCGCCATACTATCTGCGCCATAAAAGCTGCGCCATTAAAACGCGCCATATCATCTGCACCATTAAAATTTGCGCCATTAAAATCAGCGCCATTAAAACCGCGCCATAAAATCTGCGCCATTAAAATCTGCGCCATTAGAAACCGCGTCATACCATCTGTGTCAAAAGTCAGTGCCGAGAAAAAGTGTTTCATATTCCGCGCCAGATTCCGTGCTTCGCCACTTGTCGGGTGTCGATACGGTGCCAGCAGTGTGTGTGTTTTTGCTGCTTTTTATCCAGCGACAGGGACAAAACTTCAACAATCCGTGACCGTCCTGTCCGCCCGGAGAAGTTCAACAAGACAGGGGCACCAAAAGCAAGAATCCAGGGCCCGTTCTGTCCGTCCGTTCACAGCCAGTTTCCATCACCAGCCACAGCCAGTTTCCAGCACCAGCCACAGCCAGTTTCCATCACCAGCCACAGCATCTATAAACCAGTTATCCCTTCACTCCATAGTCAGTCCCACATTTTATCCCTGCTGAGTAAAGGTAAGTCCGTGCATTTTATTCCTTTTTACGGACAGCCCGGACCCGTCCACCTAAGAATGGACGTTAAACCTTTAGGTAGAGTAGGGTAAATTTATAAGTGAAAAGATATTGGAAATAAGAAAACGTAACGAAATAGATATTTTGAAAATTTAAACTCATAAAGCAGTCAATATGCAATAAAACAGCAAAAGAAAAAAAAAACGAAATGATTACGAAAATTATGAAATTTTAAGAAATGAAATAAATGTCGAAAGGAAGAACAAAATTTGTAAAATGGCATTTAACACAGTGAACTGGAAATTAGAAAAGAAAGAAAAACGAAATGATTACGAAAATTATGAAATTTTAAGAAATGAAATAAATGTCGAAATTAAGAACAATTTGTAAAATAGCATTTAACCCAGTGAACTGAAAATTAAAAAAAAAAAAAAGGAAAGGAGAAATTCGGAGATTTAGTGAAATAAAAAAATAAAAGAAAACGAAACGGGGAAAAAAAACTAACGTGACTTGGAAATGAAAGTGCTAAAATTCTAGAAAGTTGAATTTGAAAATAGTGTACCGTAGCAAAGAACTGTGAATTTTTTAACGAAGTTTAAATGGTGCTCTAACGAGCGAGAAGCTCTAAAGTTTTAGCAAGTCCAATTCCAAGTCTGTTTAGTATTAGGAAGCTCTAAGATTTTAGAAAACCCAAAGTATTTTGTATTGAAGGTATGAACAGTTCAAATTTTTAAAAGTGAATTTGAAATGTGCATACAGCTGGGGAAAATCTAGAATTTTAGAAGAATAGAAGTAAGTTTAAATGAAGATTGTGAGTGCCTGAAGATTTTGAGAAAAAGAAAATTAAAGTAAGCAATCTGCGGATAATGAAAACTCTTTCTCACTCACTCCTCAATTTGTAAAGAGTGACTTTCAGACACTATTGGGGACCCGCATACTCCCTATTGGCCATTTTTGATTATTTTTTTTTTTGGAAATATTGTGGACAGTATGACTTGTGGACCGTGACTTTTACTAACGATAAATTTATATATGTATTTTTAATTATTCATTTTGATTACATATGTATATATACACCCATGCCAACTGCCTCTGAGTACATAAATTCGTGCGCGGTGAACTAGTCGGTCTTCTCGTGTGTTAAGTGCTCGGGCACAATTTTCGTTTGCGAGTTCAAGCCTTCGTAGAGCTTGGTTTCTGGTTGGTACGGTACGGCGCCCCTAGGGCCAACATCGATTCTGTTTTGAGTATTTCCCCCCATAGTTTTTGAATTTTGTCACTCCGTGGAGGAGAATTACTTATTTTTGAATTTATTGTTTCGATTTTAATTGTTAATGTTAAGTAATTGGTAGTTATGATAAAACTTAAGTCTTAAGTCATAAACGAATTGTTTCATAATGCTTTTGAATGTTGTTCCGTGGAGATATTGTAACCACTGAGAGAGCTCTTTGCCCTTGTGGCACCCATTTATTTTCAAGTTTTTTGTACCAAGTTAATTTTAGTTTAGTTTAAAATTATGAATAAATTGTTATTGAAATTGTAATTCTTGTGCGTTTTCGGTATGGTTATTTAAGCCAAATTTTATGGTGAAGTAGAGGGTATGTTAGGGTAATTGGTGAGTGACACATTTTGTTTTTGGGACACTGCAGACGCAGCAGTATCATGGGGAAGCCTGTTGGTGCTTCCAAAGGGAGGGTTTAAGCTGGCATCAACACCAGTCAGCTATAATTACGCTTTTTGGGAGTAGTCCCTTGAAACTTCTCTAGAACAGAACTATTTTTGGTACATGTTCGGTTTTCGGTTTGTTCGTTTTGTTTGTCTCTACTAACGATGATTATCTTTGGGCTCCTTTTATTTAATTTTATGTCGCGAGAATGTTTGAGTAAGCCTCAGTATGTATTTATTGTTCTGTGGCAGACTGTTGATGTGCTTAGGAAGTGGAAAGATCCCCCCCGTCCGGCGAGTTACCAGCCCGGCTTAAACGCATGGCATTCTGAGCGCCCCACTAGTCCAGTACCTAAACTCTTTGATCAACTTAGTCCAATTGCAGTCTGTGCCCATATGACATTTTTTTTATATGAAGACAAGAAAAGGTGGCATTATTGCCTAAATCAAAAGTGTAAAACACACTACCAATAGCAATGCTGAATTTACATTCAAATGTTGGCAAATACCATGCTTCTTATTTGAATGTCAGTAATTGCGGCGAGGCAGCAGCAGCCGACTAGACACCGTGCGTTAAAGCGGGACGAATATAAAGCTATAAGGGTTTGTATTACTACTGCGCCGCCGTGTATGTACACAATTAATTTGTGAAAGGTAAGACAAGGAATTTTGACAAAGTTTCTCAGCGACCATTTTATTAGATTCCCAAAAAATAGTGCACATTTTCAATTTCCTAAAGAATTGTCAGTACAAATTTGATTTCCAAGTGTTTTTAATAGCCAACACATTTTCATTGGCCAAGATTCTTTTGTAAAATTTGTGTAATTAGAAAAGTGTATTGACTAGGTTGTCTCTTGTTAAACAATCGATCAATGGCGAAATGTTTTTAATAAACGACGCACAGTGGCGCCCGTAGAGCAAACGACGTTGCAAAAATCAAAATTTTCATGTGCGCCGACGAAGTTTTGAATAAACCCATGTTATAGGACACTTTTCAATGATTTCAAATATGCTACTCTTAATAATATCACATTTTTAGTTTAGAAGATATAACCGTTCAAAGTTGACCGACTTTCGGTTTTCAAAAAAACACACAATTTTTAGTCAATTTGTTGCGATTTCAGGTGTAATATCACGAAAAATAGGTAACGAATCGCCTTATTTTTTGTTTGTATTTATTGATGTATTTATTAAATGTATAATGATAAAAAAAAATTAACTGTTTGCTTTGTGTTTCTCCTGGTAAAACACTATTTATAAACTATCCGTTTTTTCACTATTTTTCAACTTTGACGGAAAATAAAAAAAATCTGTATTTTTCTATATTTGCCATATTTTCAAAATATGTTCTTTGAGTATTCCTTTACATAATTCCAAAGGTTTTATCTGCCTCTAAGTGCCCCTTTGGCTTCTAGAGGTCAAAGAGTTAAAAAGGACATGGTTCTTGAGTGGGAAAAATCAAATCATTAACCCTCCATCATACACATGTTTCTATAGCCACATTCGTAACACATGGGTCAGGCCAGACCAACTGTGTATTCATTTTGTAAAACAATAAAAACAACTCGCGTACACTTCTGTAACTGGCACTCATGATAGAATTATTGGGAAAATTAGCTGTACGGACAGCATGGGATGCCATCATTTCCAACATGAAAACCCTTTTTTGTCTGAATTCGTGGAAAGAACTAACAATTCTTGGAAAAACAAAATTACGTGATAAAATGGACGCAACAATTGTCATCCAGTCCACACGCATTCGTATTTTTAGAACCTGTACACGATGTGATTGGTCACCCGCCCTGTAGGTAGGCAGGTAGGCCAGCACTCCACCACACTACGCACAGTCCAACCCCGTTAAGACTCCGCCCACAAGAACCCAAGCGCACACTGGAAAATTCTACCTAATTTACCAATGACCAAAACATGATGGTAAAAACTTGCGTCATGCACAGCTACTATATAAGTGTAAACACTTACCGTGGTTTCAACAAACCTGATTGTGCTATTATTGACCAACCATCTAACCGCGAGTTATTGAAAACATGGCGTTGAACAATTTAAAATTATTTGAACTGTTCAGAAAGTCAACCACACCAAAGTTTTTCACGGAAGCTGCTTTAGAAGAACTTGATAGCTTATACGGAAATATTGAGAGAAGCGAAATTATAAAAAATAATTTTTATCTGATATATGCAAATATTAAGGCAAAATGGGTAAAAACTAATCGAACCGTTCAGAAATTCAACTCCAAATACGAGGACTGGCTTAATGAAGACACCTTCCTGGATATATTGCCAGTAGATAAACCCACCACATCAACCAGAGGAGCAAAAGAAGGCCAAAAAAAGTATTGAGGAGTGTTCAATTTTCACAAGAAAGAGGAAACTTGCCGAGGCCACCAATGACTTGACCACGAAGCATTTATCGGACACGCTGTCTATTAAATATACAAAGGATAGTGAAAGAGTGAGGTCGCAGATTACAAAATCTGTTGCTGATGCAAGCCCACTGCGACTAAAAAGGATTAAGGAAAGCATTCCCACGCCCACAAACGCACACATTAAAAAGTATGGTTCCGAAGAAGCCTTGGCCTTGTTTATGGACTTAGAACTTTCCAAAGAAAAATATGAGATACTACGGGCATCCTTGATGCGACACGGGGCTGACGTTTTACCAGGATACAAGCATATTACGCAAGCCAAAATAAATTCACGACCACTGCATACGGAGTTTACGGAAGTCTCTGTGAAAGCCAATCTGCAGGATCTCATGGGCCATACAGCAAAACGGTTGTTGGAGAGTCTTCCTGAAAATGAGGTGAAAATTCTTCCTGAGAAACTGACATTGATCAGCAAATGGGGCTGCGATGGATCATCCGGACAAAGCGTTTATAAGCAAAGGATATCTTCCGATGACGCTACAATATCGGACGGAAATATGTTTATGGCATCTGTTGTTCCTTTGCGGCTAAAATCTGATGTATCCCTACACTGGAAAAATCCACGTCCGTCATCAGTGCATTACTGCCGACCAATAATGTTTCAGTTTGCAAGGGAATCGGCAGAACTCATAAGGACCACGGTGAAGGACATTGAAGAACAAATAAGCAAGATTAAGCCCACAAAGCTGCAAATTGGAGAAGGAAAATATATTGAATGCAATTACGAGTTCCACCTGACCATGGTTGACGGAAAAGTCGTAAACGAACTGACAGGAACAACCTCAACATTGTCATGCCCGATTTGCAAAAAGAGTCAGAAGAACTTTGGTAATTTAAACGATTCTACAAACGAGGAGAATTACGATAATGGAATGTCACCATTGCACGCAAGGATATGGTGTATGGAGTTCTTGCTAAAACTGGCGTATACCCTACCACAAGAGGAGGAAAACTTCGATGAAAATACATCAATAAAGGATAAGGAAAAGATCACAAAGAAGCAAATACAGGATGCTTTTTTTTAAAGAAGTTGGACTAAAAGTAGACTGTCCCAAGCACGGATACGGTAACTCAAACGATGGAAACACTTCTAGGAGATTTTTTGAAAATGATGAGGCAGTAGAAATGATTAGTCTTTTAGATATACCTTCTCCTACGAATTGTGATGAATATTTTACAGAAAATTGAAAAAATAAATTTAAAAAAGAAGTAATTTTTTTTAATTTGTTGGGTAATAATTTAAAACATAAAACCCTAAAGAAAAAAAATAAAAACAATCTAAAAATGTAAAAATAATTTTTTTTAGTTACCATAAAATTGATTTTTCTACAAATTTTAACTTTGATAACCCATAAGTAGGCCCCTACAAAGCGTAGCAGCACCCTTTCCAAACGCTCATTTCATAGGCTGAACAGTTATCTATCATATGCTGTTTAAACTGTTCAATTATCTTATTCGGTTCAAAAGATATGATTTTTGCAACGAAAAAACTCAAATGGCGCCACTGTGCGACGTGAAAATAAATACCTCTTAGCCACTTGGAGAATATAAATGTGTGTCCAAACTTTATAGCAAAACGTTTGATAGTTTTATCTCATCTTTAATTAATTTCATCACAGGAAAATTGAGGGAACGTGATTGGAGTCTAAGACAGAAATAAACCAAGGGTGGGACTATATTTCAGGAGCCTGGATTTTCTTTATTATAATATTATCCTTTGTTTAAATTTTATTGTAGGAAAATATTTAATTTTTCAATAACTGCTTCTATATTAATATACAATAAAAAATGTTTCTGTAAATATGGAAAATATTGGCTAAATATTTGGTAAGAATGCACATTTTGATTGAATATAATTCACCTACATAAATTCTGTAAATTGCGCTTTCTTCTTTTTGTAAATATACAACCAAACGACACTAGCGGTATTCATGCCAACAAGTTTGCCCCGAAGCGTTTCATGAGGTACCAAATAAAGTTGCTCAGCGTATCTATGCAGCAGTTGTCAAAAAAAGCCTGATAAAGTAAATAAACAAAGTAAAATTAAAAGTATATGATTTATCTATTCCATCATTTTATTTTTTTCACATAAATCAAAAACCCTCTCTTTTTTTAAATATAAAAATATTGACATTGAAATGTCAAAAGTTTTCACGTTTCTTTTTCCAGGTTTGCGCAGCAAATTTGCCTCGAAAACTTTCCACTTTTGTGCAAGTCGCTTTATATGGGAAATTTGTTTGTTTTGATATTTCCTGTGCAAGTTTACGATGTTTTCGAGTTTACGAGGTTCTTTCGAGCTTTCATGAAGACCACTACTATGGTTCGACAAAACCATATAGTACCAGTATATAAGTTACAGTCGTGTGAACCGACTTAATCATCCATTCCATTCCATCCATCCCTAAGTCATCCATTGCGTGGGAGTGCTGTTAAATCAAAAACGACCATACTCAAAAGTGACCATATACAATACCAGATTGACATTGCGCTAAATATTATTGAATACCCAAATTAGTTAGTTTCCTTCCCAAATAGGCATGGCAAGTTGTTGACAAAATTTTGATGAGTACCAAATTCCATTAAGATCGGTTATGATTTATTGGAGATATCAAGTCGGCTAACCGCAAATACGCCCAACTTTTGTATGGGAGGTTCGAAACTTGGCGTGGGACAATAGTCAGTAATTACTTACACAGTAGCTTTTAGCAAAATATTGCCTAGTACCGAAATTTATTAAGATCGGTTGTAGTTTACGAGCGTTATCGTGTCGATCAACCGGTCATCCGCCCAACGTTTATATTGGAGGTACCAGAATGGGTGTGGCAAAACAGCTCATTTTCCATAGGAGAGACGGCCAAACAAACAAATTTGTATGGGAGGTACGATAATGGGCGTGGTAAAATCGCCCTTGTTTTAATCGGTGATTGGCGTTTGATAACGTAAAGCCTTACACCTAATTTCATTAAGGTCGGAAGTGTTTCACGCGATTTATCGGATTGACAACCCGGACGAACACCCTGATTTGTATGGGATGTACCAGAATGGGCGTGACAATCTCGCCCAGCTGCTCTAGTTAAGTAGGGCTTTACAGATTATTAACTGGTGTGTGAGTTGAAGCTAATCACATCTACCCTAAGAAAGGTTTGAAAGAAATATGATTTTGTGCTAAATGTGTCGATTTCTATGGGAGGTACCAGAAGAGGCGTGGCCAAAACAGCATTAACAAATAATAGTCACTGACAAAATTTCGCGGTGATCGATAAAAATTTACGACAGTTATCGTGTTGACCAGCCAGCCAGAGATACAGACAGACGGACATGGCTCAAACATCTTAAAACCTCCTAAAACGAATTTCGTCCAAAGATACTAAGGGTCTAATATGGCTCTTTCTATGTGTTACATTTTTTTACGTATTAAATGATATATACCCCCATCCCTATGATATATACCCCCATCCCTGCTTTGTTGCGATTGTAAGCGACACTCCATACAAATTCTTCGAAAAATTAGTTTAGCAGGGAATAAAAAAACAAGCTTAATATACTATAAGCTTTTTTTATTCCCTGCTAAATTATTTTTCCGACGACTTTGTATGGAGTACCGCTTAAAATCGCGTATACGTAAGTAAGACGAGTAAGAAAAGTAAAAGCAAGAAGCGACAAGAGGAAACACTTATGGTGCCAACGCGGGTAAAGCACCCTTAGATTCATGCGAACATGAACTTTCAGGCCCCACGTTGGGCGCCATTATGTCATAAACAAAACGCACAATGTTCATAGCAAGAGGTGGCAAATACCAATGTCGAAATGACACTGAACACCGAAACAAGTCTTACTCTACCGACTGCTATTCTTCGCTTTGCAAGGTTATGTTCTGATTCCCAGATTGATCGGTGTGCCATGCGGATGCTGGGCTTGTAACTCGCCGGACGGGGGGATCCTCCTGGAGAACCAGAACGGAACAGACGGTCGTGACACTATATACACACCGAGTCTTAAACGCACGAATTAATTTTCGACATAAACACAATACAATAAAGGGAAAGGCCCGAATTATTATCAACTTCACAACAACAACTGATTTTAGCTAAACGAAACCAAACACATACACGAATTACCACGAGTTCTCGATGAATAAAACATTCATCGGGCGTTAAATCGGTCGACTGGTGTAATTGTCGCCGGTACCCACCCACTGGAAGCTTCCATCTGCTTCCCCATGACACTGCTTGCGTCTGCAGCGTCCCAGTTCAGGGTTGCAGAAAAACTTACTCGCTTATACCATACCTATATCCTTGAATGTCTATTCCGACATAATCACAACGCTTGATATTTCCAAAACTTTATAAGCATTTATTCGCTGCTCAGCCAGCTCTTTACATTCATTGAACTTTAATACGAAACACTTAAGTAAGAGTCGTTATCTCAATCTAGCTTAATCACTATTTAACAATGCCAAATAAGGTGCCCCATGGGCGAAGCACATGGGCAAAAAGCAAAGACGTTCAGTCTACAGTACCATTCCGTACTCATTATCACCAAAATTTACCAGCACGGGGTACCGTATGTAGTGTATGCATGATAGCTACATCAACATACTGTACTTACAGTGCATGCATACAATGAAACATTGAGAAGGTCAAGATCTCTTCAATATTTGAATGCATGTGTTTAACGCCGTGTATGTGCATGTAAATGGATAGGCAAGTTTTTGACCCACTTATAGTCAGTTGTGATTTTTGTGCTGATCGCATTCTTCCAAGTCCGTTGACTTCATATTCATATGAGTAATAAACACAGAGCAAACACACACACACATATGATATGTCATATAAAAATGAAAGTGACGAGGCGGAGCATTGATGACTGTTTGGGATATTGGGTTACGTTAGAAATCGAACTCAAATATCCACACACCACACACACTAATAATAATATACAAAATATGGGAGTCCAGATTGTAGATAAACAAGCAACTCCATAGAAATAATACTTTTGATTTTAGGTTAAGTTTTACATTATAAGACTTAGATAAGTTTGTCAAATGTATCTAGATGTAAGAAAAGCGTTTGTATAAAAGCCGGTGCTAGCCCGGAAAATAAAGAGTTCTCTACATGGAACAAAAGCGAATACACATATTGCTTTTTATTTCCCTACATCAGTTTTCGCTTATTACATGGCAATCCTGCGAACTGTGCATTTTTAAAAAGGCACTGCACGGACCAGGATGCGAAACATGCGACACTAAAATATAGTTGCATTCCGCAGATGACGTCAGCAATTAATTAAAAAAATTTTTGAAGGATGAAAGTGGGACCACAACCACTATCAATTGAGGAGAACCGACGAAGAAACGGTGCAAACAAACCAGCAGAAGAGGAACCAAAAATACCAAAAGTGAAAAAGCCAAAAAGAAGAGGAGGACGCTTAGTACGATTGAGAAGAGAAAGAGCTAACCTACTAAGAGCAATAAACTCGAAGCCGCCACCAAGCTGGGATAGAGCAACCGAAATCTGGAAGAGAATAGATGAGCTGGAATTCCAGATGCGGCAACTGGCAGAAAACAAGAGTATATATATAAAATAAATTAGCATGTTAAAGAGATGCAGTTTAAAATCAGCATTTCCAGGACTGGCAGGCGTTAACCGCCGTTGGTAAAACTATAATTGTAAAGTAGTCAGAATGGGAAAAATAATGTTGCTTGTGGTATTATCCACAATAATAATAGCAACAATAATTATTATTAAGTACACTTACAAAGAAGCCTCCTACAAAGAGCGAGTAATAAAATTGGCAAAGATGGCCGTTAATGAATTATTATAAGAAAAAAAATATAGAGCAGAAAATAAAACAATGAAAGAACTATTTAAATATTTATATGATGAATACATAGGGTGGGCAGTGCTATTGATAATCATTTTCCTCCTTGGAGTTTTAATAGACATTAAATTTATAGGAGCACTAGGAAAACTATCCGGAGGAAAAAGTCAAACAACATTTTAAAATCTTTTTTTAGTCAAAAAAGAGAAAAGAGAATTTTTATTTTAAATGGAGAATTTGTTGGAGGAGTTAAAATCGCTTATACTAAATGCAAAGAAGTCTCTAAATCGGCCATACTCAACGGAAACTGTCGATAAAAAGAAAGAGGAAATAGAAAAACTTGAGGAACAATATAGAAAGTATTTAGAAAAGTTAGACGGAAACGTTGAGGAACTTACGACTGAATTTGAAAAAAATAAAGTAGAGGCCCTAACAACTCTTCAGCAACACTTGGAAAAAAAGATCAAAAGAACAGCAATAATCATGACGAACCTTAACATGAATGAATTATCTACGATAACAAAATAGTTCCTATTTTTACTGGGAATACATTGGGGCATACAATTTTTCCGCCCATATGTTTACGGAAGAAAATTTATAGTCGTGACTGACCATCGACCGCTAGTTGCATTATTCTCGCATAAAAACCCAACTTCAAAATTAACGAGAATAAGACTAGAATTATCAGATTATGATTTTGAGATAGTTTACAAAAAAGGGAAAAACAATACTAATGCTGATGCATTATCAAGAGTACAAATAGATTCTGACATCTTAAAAGCAATGACCCCACAGGAAAATGACGAAACTGTGAAGAAAACGCTGGTGATAACAAGGAAAATGAAAAAAGACATGATACAAAATAAGGCTATTAGTGAAAACGGAATTGCACGTCCTACAGAGTCTGATCAGCTCAATATGTGGGAATGCACGTCCATGAATGACATCAAGCATGCAAGAAAGATAAAATTTATAGTAGAAAAATCCAATAAAAGATTGAGATTTGAAGACGATGCTGCTTTAAATCAAACGTACGTCAGATGTAGCGATAATCGCTATTACTTAGGTAATCAGTTAGAGAAACTACTATCTGGATTGAGCAGATCGCATGTTCACACCGAGACAGAGTGTAAGTTCGCACTAAATAAGAGTGACGAAATATTCAGTGTAATAAGCCATGAGCAGCTGAAAGAAATCATAAACAGAAGTAGTTGCAAGAAGATAAAGATACTACTCTATGGTGACCCTCAGAGGATAGAAAATCCTGAGAGGCAAACAGAACTAATAAGCTTGTATCATAGTACACCATGCGGAGGTCATAACTGTGTTAGTAGAACACTAGCGAAAATAAGACAAAAATACATATGGAAGAATATGTATAAAATGGTAAAAGAATTTGTTAAGAAATGCGACCTTTGTCAGAGAAACAAACAGGTCAGAAATACAAAAGAACAATTGTGCGTTACAGACACCCCAACAGGAAGTTTTGAAACAGAAGTTATTGACACAGTTGGACCACTTCGTCCATCAGAACGTCAGCGATACATATCGACGATGCAATGTGAGCTCACTAAATATGTAATCGCGTGTCCACTAGAAACCAAAGAGGCAAAATCAATAGCGAAAGCGCTAGTGGAAAATGTAATACTAAAATATAGATTATTCAAAAAACTCAAATCCGACAGTTAACAAAACTCTTATTATCTACAAACTTACTTACTTATTTCCTATAATTTTAACTCGCTTAGTCCCATAATCACGAATCAATAGAAAAACACAAATTCAATATATCATAAAATAAAAAGTCTGTCCGAAAGTCAAGCTGTTCCTACCTAAGGTGAACAATTATTTCGTAAATCAAGTAACTTAAATTTTCTCCCCTAATCTAGGCTTATAGCTAGTACTTTTACTTAATAAATCAGCTAAATGTTGGCTTAAGATACGGCAAATAAAGCAAATAAAACTTTGCCTTTTAGTTAAAATTCGTTTGCTTAAAATTTATATTTCATATGCACTATTAACTTTCATGTTCAATAATGAACTTCCTTTAACACATATATGAGTTTAACTGCATTTTAAATGCTATTCTCTACAATTACGTCTTTCTCTTAAATTTCAAACTTTGGCAGCGAGATATCCAAAATCTGGATTTCCAGTACGAACGAGTCTTAAGAATCCTGAATCTATTTTACAGAAACCTTAAGACTTTACTCTGTTCGCTCGCTGGCCAAACTAAAACACTTCTTCTACTTGAAATCATATGGAGATTTTAACAATTTGAAAAGGCTTATAAAACTTCACTTTTTAATCACACTTTTTTTTTAAATTTCTTATTAGTTTTCAGGCTTCTTACTGCTAATCTTAAAACTAAGACTCATGAATGTTTGAGTCTGTTTCTCACGCCGTATGCCCAGTAAGTGGGTCTACTCCTGACTACTTCTCGACCACTAGGGTGGTTTCTGTTCGGTCCGTCAATTAAAAGGATCAAAACGGACTTACCCTTACGTCCCTCGATGGATGTTTTCGTTGGTTTTAGCTTACTTTCAGTGCTGTTGACGTTTTCGCTGCTGACAGCTGCTGGTGGCGCTGCTGATGTCGCTGCTGACGCACTGGACGAAACTATTTACGTTACTGCGGCGGTTGCGGGCGTTCAAACGCTGATGTTGACGTTGTTGTCGCTACTGCTGCCGTGGGAGTATGCTCTGACCACGGTGTCTGAAAGCTGGTAGCTGATGACAGCCGATGACGAAGTCGTGAACGATGCCGACGCTGCTGACGTTGTTACTGCCGAGTCTGGCGGCTATGGTATTGTGGATGACGATGCCGGAACCAAAAATGAATGCACTGTAGTGGATTTACAGCGTAATTATAGCTGGGTCAAATATTGTTTATTTGGGCACTTAAAAGTTTGCCAATCGGGACACAAATCGCTGGTTTGACCACTGCGGATCGGTCAATCGTGACACTATTGGATGCCTGGACACTAAAATCTGCCAATCGTGAACACCAGTTGCTTGCTTGGCGATGCAGTGTACGCAAGACTGTGGCAGCAGACCAACGCTGTACAGTGACGAGAAGCTGGAACCCTGCCTGGACCCTTACGATTCCCTATCGGAGAAACCTCCTGTGTACGGGCTTGAGGGAATAGTTGCGCGGGTCTGGAGGGGGGTTCCCAACTCTAACCGCGGTCGTACGCCTGTGGCCCACAACTTGCCGTATGCCGCAAATGGTGGTGGCAAATTGCGTCGTACACACTCCTGGTGTTTCACGACTGGTGGATGTCTGGTGTCGATTGGTTTCGCACTGCAAATTTTGTGTCTCACGATGGTGGTGGTAGCAGGACAACGGGGGTGCCTTGCAACGATTTCGCGGGTATAATAATTTGGTGTCTCACGAATGTTGGTGATGTCTTAATGCTGCCGGAGAAAACGACTAATGAAATTAACTATTTCCATCAATTTTGTCCGACTTACCGAAAATAAATACTGGAAAAATGTGCCAAAATCTTGGTCACTGGATCTGCGATAAAATCCGCAAAGATTTGCCTGCTTTTGGAAGACAAATTGTCTTGCAATACTTTTTAGAGATTTTCACTTGCAACGAGGTTAAGTTTAAATTTCACAACTCCAATAGGATTTCCAAATTGCGGTTTAGCGTCTGAATTTCACAATGGCATTTTCGGGAATGATGAAATTTTTGAAAGCGTCTGTGTCGAAAACTCGCCATTACATTTTATTTTACAGCTAAACGTTTACAAATGCTGTTGTGCTGGTATGTGTCATGGAAATTTGCCGGTTTGATAGTATACAAGGGTTTTGTCTCTCTTTGTTTACCTTTTTCAACACACCAGGGTGCATTTACTACAGGTGATGGGGATCGGAAAATCCATTCGGGTGGTGGCTGTTGCTACTAGAGGGAGCCGTTGGTGTTGTTAGCGGCGACACGGCGCCGCCACATTCCCCATACAAAGTCGTCGAAAATTTAGTGTAGCAGGGAATAAAAAAACAGGCTTTATATTAAGTCTGTTTTTTATTCCCTGGTAAACTAATTTTTCGACTAGTTTGTATGGGGAATTAAGCGATTTTAAGCGGCACTCCATACAAAGTTGTCGAAAAATTAGTTTAGCAGGGAATAAAAAACAAGCTTAATATATCAGACCATGAATTTGGGTAATTTTAAACAAAGCTTTTTTTCTGTATAGGTGCGGTGGAAAGTAAACATTGGATGATAGAAAACATGGGTTCAATAATACCAGATAGAGGCAATAGTAAACAACGTCCAACAAAGGAACAACAACCGAATTTCGTGTTTTGTGACAAACTAGTTGCGTTAAATACAATATAAATATATACCAACGATAAAAGTCAACAAAAAAGTGCAAAATACATTTAAATTTTTCAGTTCTACTCCAAAACGAGATGAAAAAGTTAGTGAACATATTTTCTAACTCCACCTGGTGTAAGTTAATTTTAAATTTAATTGCTCTCATTTCCACAAACCTACGACGAAAATTATGAAATGAAACGTCAGATGAGAGAATATGTTGTTCATCTATGGCAAAACCTAGCGCGAATCGCGCTAAATTGGCTACGCTGCAGTGTTGCCAGAGACTGACTAAAAAATTATGCCAAATGTCCTCAAAAATTGTGTCTTTTGTAATTCTGTCTTTTGTAATTCTGAGTCCAGAACACACAGGCATTCCAAGAAATGGTTGCTTATCTCCATTTGAAAATTTGAACAGCTGTTATAACTAACCTGACCAACTGATTGCGACCAAAAAGCGGGACACAATGGGTAAGAAAAAACAGATTTTTTTAGTTTTAAATAAATATACATACATTAGTTAAAATAAGACCAAATATACATATAAATACAAGCGATTTATTTTCTATAGAATCATTTTTTTATTATAGGTACAAGTTAGGCTGCGACACCCAAAATGCAGGATATTCGCGTATAAAGCGGGATATTCGCGCATAAAGCGGGATAATTGCGCAAAAAGCGGGACAATCCGGCTAAAAGTGAGATGATTCATTAGGTTAGTTGTACCTTAACTCTTCAAATTAAAAAGAAGTGTTAAAAGAAGTATTATTTTACATAACTCTTTGAAAAATCCATTGTTTTTAACAATTTTTTTCAATCTTCTTGTAAGAGAATTTTCTAAGTTTTAGATAATTGCTTTTGTTATCCGTTCCACTTATTCTAGAGAACAGTGCTCCAATCGTCTACTTGGCGGAAGAATCATAGTTGTATCATGTGTATTTGATGCAAACAATTTGAAACAATAAATATTAGACGTTTCGATGTTGGATAATGTATAAGAAACAGTGTTCACTATTTTGTGACGCCGTCGCTTTGGCGAAAATACGCTTATACGCAATAGATTTTACAAAAAAAAAATTAATTAAGAAAATTTTAGGGCTTAAACCTAGAATAGGTCGGCAACTCGACTTCGGCTCCAATGTATTACCATTGGATAGAACTTTTAATTAGGAATCGGTACGAAAAATCGCTTTTCACATGTGACTGTTTCTATAACGTTTGTTTTGCGAAAACTTTCTGTGACGTACTGGTTTTTTCGTTCTTATTGGAAAAATGGGAGAAAATCTGTTTCTAAAATGTAGTGAGTCGAAAAAATAAAATGTGAAACGTCAAAAATACTCACAAATTAAAACGGTGCGAGAAACTTGGAGAAGATAAGAACTATATCTTTTCTGTTATGTATTTCAATTAATTTTTCCAAAATATGTTGAGGATGCCTGAGATCGAATACTGAGGGTGTAGTTTGTTACTCGTAACATACACTAAGGTGAATTGAGCAGCTTTTCTAACAACGAAAAGAAGCTTAAATTTCCCAGTATGTTATTAAAATACTAACTCTAGTAATGAAAGTAAATGTCAGTATTATATGTGGTATTTTTATATATCCAACGAAGACAATGTTTCAAAATACAACCTTAATTAATTCCTGTCTTTCTACATATAAACCCATCTGCCAGCTTCCACTATCATTTCGTTTCCCATCACTTTTATTTTACAATAGTGAATGTGAAATACCATTCTCGAAGTTCTTTTTCCATCGACTTCCCGTATTTTTATTTTGTATAATCGCTGGAAAATATTGGCAAATGTTTTATATCAATTATCATGGAAACCAAATCTTTCAACAGTCATTGGAATGACGAATGAAAAGTTAGAATCGCTTCATGCAAAAGAAATAATGGTACTTTATAATGCTTATTATATTATATCAAGTATCTAGTTTAATAGATGAAAAGTGTCTTTGCTTTATTTTCACCAGCATTAGAAAATAAAACATATTCTTCAAATTTAAGGTAAGTTCACAAGTGTGTGACCCGCTTTACATTAGCTTTGTTCGTTTACTTTCATGAATGCCACTGCACATTATTGCATTTCATTTTCTTTCTAAATTTTGGGTAATATATTGCATAAAATATCAAAACATTTTGATTTAATTAAAATTTTTATTTGTTTACATAAAACAGCTTATTTCAAAACAGCTGTTCTTTCTATCTTGCAAAATTTTGTTGGCTAAAATTTCACCAACCAAAATTTTGCAAGATCTCTTCATCAAACTTCCAAAATGCCCTCTCTCTGACTCTCATATACTGCAGTTTTGGAGTAAACGTACACGATTCAGTACAAAATTATGTCATTGCCCAAGTCTGGGTGATTTTATTGAGGTCCCACTATACAAACATACTGGCTACATCGTAGTTGGGACCATAGATAAAGGAATTAACCAGATATCGCACATGCCTTAGGAAATTTCTTGTTCAATGGGATATTTTCTAGTTGGAGCTGGATGCAATAATTACAACGTTTGATCCCAAACAAAATATACCTTGCAAGATGTATTTAGAACAGGTGCTAACAATAGGTATGGTAGGCAACATCAATAGGGATTTTGTTTTTGTTTTGTGGTCCGTTGCTCTCAAATCCAACACAAACGAACACCAACAATAACAGTAAACAAAAAGATGTAATCAAAATAACAAAATTTTAACTTGAAAGTGGGGAACACAACGACATGAAAAAACTAAATTAGTTGTTTGAATAGCACAACCTGGAAAATGATTCTATCTTTGTATTGAAAAAATGTCCCACACTGTTGAATAAACGTCAGTGAATGTTATGAGAAACGTCAATGAGAGTTACAAAACGACAACACAGCACCTAGTGACAGTACTTGACAACGCCTGTGGGATATCTACTTATTTCCTTTATCTATGGTTGGGACCAAGGCTACAGATGTTCCTGTGTAGTATGTTTCGTTTTGGTTAACGAACCTCAAAGTTGTTCTTCTTGAGCATGTGGTTATTCGACTAATTAATTAATTTCGCCAGCACGATGGTAATGTATGCAAAATATCAGGTACTAGCTGTGAGTACGGCGAGCCAAAGAAACAAAAACAAAATCTTCCATACCACATGCTCAGGTCGAGCAATTTTGAGGTTCCATCAATGTACCTTTCGTTATATTGGCTTTCTATTTTTGGGTCCTTGCCGTAAGATAATTCTTTATCTGTTGCATGTATTTAATTGCTGGGAGGGCAATTATCGCCACCAACCCAAATTTATATTGCCGCCAAGTATGACCTGCTGTGTTTACTGTGGAAAAATTGTGTAGATGTAAACACAAGCATGAACTTTGTAGTAGATCAATTATGTGGAATGTGGCCGTCGATGGTGCAATGGTTAGTGTGCGCGGCTCTTGTACATGAGATCCTGGGTTCGAACCCGGCTCTGACCACCTTCAAAAAAAAATTTCTTTCGGCGGCGGTCACCTCGCTTAGTGACGGCGACACTATCGAGTATCTAGCCATGAAAACGCTTCTCAAAGTACCGTTCGGAATCGGTGTAAAACTGTAGGTCCCAATCAGTGAGTGAAAACTGGAAAGCGCACAACTCAGTAATTGTGAGAAGTTCTCCCCAGTCCCTTCATGGGATGTAATGGGAAACCATTTATTTTTTTTTTTTTTAAGCTTCTTATATATAGAGTTGCATATTTTGGTAGTAATAACTACTCAAACTTCCCCTACTTAAGAGATATAGATTAGAATTGCCAAAGAATAGTTAACTGGTTAATGGAATATTAGAGTACTTGCGGAAAATTATTGGTAGGAAATTCTGTTACAGAGAGTTTTCTAGATATATTTAAAATTAATGGAAAACAACTACACAATACATGAAGCAATGGTGGAAAATTAGCGTCGGTTTGGTGTAGGACATTGTAAAGTTGCCATTGTGGAAGACGGTCGGGTTTTGTGAAAAGTGTTAAATAATTAAGAAGTGTTTTTTTAAGCGGTTATAAAAAAGTTTCAGGTTATACAATTAAAGGTACGTCAGTGAAATTAGTCAAAACTAATTTAAATCCAAACGGAAAAAGTAAAGCTTACTAAAGCAACCTTTATAGTTAACCGGAACAATGTTGTACACCGCCTAATAGAAGTGACGAGGATAAGAGCCCCTGCAGAAGAGGAGAATACGGCAAATCTTTTACTGAGACCGTAAGTTTGTTTAGTGAAAAGGATTAGTTAATTGTGTACTAATTTAGTTTTTATAATGTCATGCTATAGTGCAGTTGGTTACGGGAGAAACCCTCTGCTTCTGAAAGAGATGATGAATGTGACTGCAGGTCCTTAAAAGGTAAAAGTTTTAATTTAAATATCGCTGAAATTTGAGTAGAATATCGGAAAAGTTAAACGGAATCCGGCAGAGCCACCTGTTGAGGTGATAGGAACTGTGAAATCCTGGACAAAAACCTATTGTGTTACACAACTATTAGCATCCACTTTGGAATTTCATACACAATCCAATTGGTTCGATGCAAAAGCTCTCCGTTAGACCCACAAAGAATACGATTTCTTGTGAGAATCGTTGCCTACCTTCGGCAGTAGTCATTTCATCTTCCGGTATATCAAATAAGCCCATACTAAGCCTATTACACATCACATAGGTGACTTTATATTTTATGTTAAATTTTATGATGTTGATTTGTATGTCAGATTAGTATTGTGTCGTTTATAATAAAATTTTTGTTAGAGGTTAGGATTGTAAGACTTATTAGGTTAAGAGTAAGAAGTTTTTACACCATTTTGTAAGGGATTTGTCCAAAATAATTAATGCTAATATAACGACTGATGAACAGGTCGCATTGCCCATAAACTTTTTTTTTAAACATTTATAGAGCTCTATAGGGAAAATTTTAAGGGGTTTGATTACATATGTACTGGTGAAAAACTACATTCATTAATCAGATTTTTGGCCAGATTCTAATTGTTTTGAGATTTATGTTGTTTTACATATTTTTGTTTTAGTGTTAGGGAATATGTTTAACCAACAAATTTAGTTCAGACAATTTAATATTTTAAGTTTTATTGTGTAAGTGAGTATAATTTAAAATTTATTGACAGCATACGAGGGTTGATCCCTTTGAAAGCTTCTGCCACTACGTGGAAATATCTTCGTTACTAAAATTAAGAGATTGAAATTTTAAAGTTAGTGGCTTCATTTACATGCATATTAGAAAGTAGTCTTAATGATATAGTGTTCGTAGACATTGTAGTTATAAGTATTAATTTTAATAAATGAATATTATAATGTGAAATAGAAAATTAAATATGTGTGACTAAATTTGTTAAAGGGGGGAAAGGGGGGATAATATGAACTTAAGATGGCGTGAAAAGTAAAAAAGTTATTTAAGTTTGGTGCCTAACAAATTGTGGCCATAGAAACTCAATCACTCGTACTATGGCCAGGTTGGGTGGGTACAGAAATAGGATTTCCATCTTATATTCCCTAAATGATGTTTGTGAGTGTGAACTGTCTAGTGAATTCAGTCCTGTGTTTTTGCAATAGTTTACTTGTTGTACCCTGAAGTGTACTGCGGGTCGAGAAACCACGCCCAAACATCCCTATAGCAGGTTGCAGTATTGGAAAGGGGTTTCGCAACAAATATTACAGAAAAATCAAGAAAGCAAAAATAAAATGCAGTTGAATACACGTCTATACTTCTTTTTGTTGTTCTTTTTCGCACTAGTTTATTTTGTTTGTTTATATTTTTTTCTTACTTGAAAGCTTTCTTGGAGTATTCCAATCAAAACTTCATCAGTGTTGCCTCTTTTCGCATTGATATACAGAAACAGTTTTTACTCACAAATCGAGAAAATGATGGAATTTTTTGTTTCATGCTTAATGTGCAAACTTTTTCGATTCGGGAACTACAGAAACGAGGTACAGTATGATACTACGAGTGTGGTGCCGTGTTATGGGACCGATTTCACAACTTTTGGCGTAGAATACGTCTTACCTTACGGTATAGGGAGTCATGTCAGATTGTTATTGTTGTAATCTTTATTTCATTGATTATGAGGAAACGGCGAGATAACTTTTTTTAAAAATTTTTTTGTAGGTAAATGAAGATGTTATCTTTCGTTTGATATACATTTCATATTGGTTGATATCTTCCTAATATTTAAATTTCTCAAATGAAAATTGTTTAAACACATACACTCAAACATATGTGTGGTGTTTGGTTGAGTGTTTGAGTTTGTAGCGTGAACACAAACTATGCTGCTGTTTCAGTGTGGACACAAACCTTCGGCTGTTGTTTTGATTGATGAAATATTGAAATTTCGTATATTTACTTATGTATTTAAGTGAAACAAAATGTTAAATGTGAATTTGAATTTAACATGGATATATAATTATAAAAAATATAAATCAAATTGATTTGCGTCTGTTATTTATCATTTATCCTTACTCTTTTAATTTAAAAACATATTTATCCTATTTTTCCTATCATAAGCTTATGTATATTATCAAAAGTAACTATCAAATAAATAAATTCATTTGCTTATGATATTTATTATTTATTGTTATACTAGCTGGAAAGCCCGTCAAACGACGGTCAAAACTTAATAATGTATATATGTACATGTGTCTGTTGCTGTTGCTGTTGTTGAGCGAAGATATAAATTGTTCGTCTAAAAGTATACAATGATTTAAAACATTTTATAACGTTTTTATGTAGTTGGCCACGCATTGACCTTCACCGCAGTGAGGCTAGCAAATTATTATGTAGTATGATATGTTTTCTGTCTTATCGGATGGCGTATTCTACCTTAAACTTAATGGCCGTGTCTCTGACACAGCCTGCAGGGACAGTCCGTGGCCGAAGGCCTCGGACAACTGTCTGCTGTATTTTTTTGTGTAAAAGGAGTCGAAATAAACAAAAAAAATAAGTGCATTTTTTCGATAACGGTCTTAGTTATCGAGATATCGGACGATTAATTTTTAAAAATATCTTTTTTTTTCAATTTCAATATTTCACAGAAAAAAAATTGAGGTCTTAATAGAAATCAAAAAATAAGCCGAAAAAATTAAATAAATTTTTTCGATAACTATCTCAGTTATCGAGATTGCAACAAAAAATTACAAATTATTTTAAAAACATCGCGCGATTTTTTTAAAATAGTTTTCCGCAACAAATTATCGAAAAATTTTATTTAATTTTTTTCCTTATTTTTTGATTTTTTATTATGGCCTATACTTTTTCTTCAAAATTATCGAAAAAGTCGATATCTTTAAAAACGCATCATTCGATATCTCGATAACTAAGGCAATTATCGAACAATTTAATTAAATTTTGTAAGGTTATTTTTGGATTTCCTATTATTATGGCTCTACTTTTGGTCCCACAAGACGGCACCACACTCGTAATACCATCCCGTATGTCCGAACTTTGGGGACACGTAACTCCCAAAATAGGGCTTCCCCCCGATTTTTTTATTTAACTTTTTTTGCTTAAAATAACGTTCCTACGGCCAAAAAAAAAAGCAAAAAAATTGGACATTCCGACCTATATAGGTCTTCTCCAAAATTGTGCCAAAACGGCTCTAATTATGTCAACATGGTAACACTGCAAACTGTCACCGGAGCGTTGCACGGCGTTTTGTGCTTAATCGGCTTCACACTATGATAGCGTTAGTGGTTTTGAGTCGGCTTTGTTCTTCGTTTCCGTGCTTTATTTTATGTTAGAAATCAACTGTAACTAAACCCGCAGGTTTATGTGCGAACATTAAATAAAAATGAAAATGAAATTAATCGATCCGGTTGTAAGAAGTTTTAAGGTTGCAAAAGTTTTTAGAGAAAACACGGATAAAATTAATGCCATAGATTTTTCGCCAAATGGTGAACATTTGATTTCGTGCAGCGAAGATGACCAAATAGTTATTTACGATTGCGAAAAAGGGACGCAGTCCCGGACTGTAAACTCTAAGAAGTATGGGGTCGATCTAATTCATTTTACCCATGCGAATAACACAGCAATACACAGTTCTACAAAAGTTGACGACACCATCAGATATCTCAGCCTGCATGACAACAAGTATCTTCGATACTTTCCTGGACATACTAAGAAAGTTATATCGTTATGTATATCGCCAGTGGAAGACACTTTCCTTTCCGGTTCCCTAGACAAAACATTGCGGCTTTGGGACTTACGTTCGCCCAATTGCCAGGGTTTAATGCATTTGTCAGGAAGACCAGTAGCGGCGTACGATCCTGAAGGACTTATATTTGCAGCTGGCGTTAATTCTGAAAGTATTAAACTGTATGACTTACGGTCCTTTGACAAAGGCCCATTTGTTACTTTTAAATTAAATCAAGAAAAAGAATGCGACTGGACAGGTTTGAAGTTTTCTAGAGACGGCAAGACCATACTTATTAGTACCAATGGCTCCATAATTCGATTAATAGATGCATTTCACGGAACACCACTTCAGACTTTTACAGGATATCCTAATACTAAAGGCATCCCTATTGAAGCTAGCTTTAGTCCCGATTCGCAATTCATATTTTCTGGAAGCACCGATGGTCGTGTGCATGTTTGGAACGCAGATACAGGCTACAAAGTATGTGTTCTTAACGGTGATCACCCAGGGCCAGTCCAATGCGTGCAGTTTAATCCGAAGTATATGCTTCTTGCTTCTGCGTGCACTAATATGGCATTTTGGCTACCTACAGCCGAAGATGGTTAATAAATGACATTGAGAATCAAACGTTCCATAGAACGTCCATGTCTACAAACATGTAGTTTGTAACTACTTCATTGAATAACATTTTCATTCTTGGTTTGTATCTCGTCTTGGTATAGACGTGTGCAGTACTTTCTGTATAAACTCAATATCAAATAAAAAATATAATTTTAAATACAAAACTTTGTATAAATAAACAAAATTCATCTTTATTTTATTTAGTTTCAAATTAATGGGTCGATTACGGCAACGGTATTTAAATAAAAACTTGTGGGTCGATTATTGATAGCAACCGAACCTCAGTTGCGTTGTCGAAAAGTTATTACATGTGGCAACTGACAGCTAGCAACTTCAGTTACTTGATAGAGGTTATATTGGCAACCACGAATTTTTGGTTGCTGTATAGTTTTTAGAACAAAACGTTCAAAGGAGGCAAAAGCTGTGGTTCAAAAGAAAAAGTATTTTTTGTTCTTAAATTGTAATGTTTATAAAAATGTGTGCATAATAAATACAATAGGATCGTTTTTTCGTAACTTATACACGTTAACTCAAATAAAATGAAAACCTGCACGTTAACATGAAACATTTTAGAAGTTGAGAATAACCCCGAAAAAGTGATACCAAGTTTGACATTGTTGTATGGAAAATATAAAATGTATAGTTGTGTTTTTTTTGTAACATGTATAAGAGACGAATGTATAGAGGATACAAAAAAAAACAATTCTGGTTAAGCATAAATGACTTGGCAGCACTTTATTTTAATGTCATTTCATTAGCTTTGTATCTTTACGTCATTCTCCATTTGTAAACACAATTTAAAAAAAATATGTGTTCACATACATTATTCACTCATTTTTGTCTATAAAATTTAAAATGACATTAAGTTCAAAGCATCGCAATCATGGTGACGGTGGTATAGAAATTACCGTAGGCATGCGGTAATTCTAGTTGTGTGAACAATCGTGGTTACAAATTCCACAAATACAAGATATTCCCACTTGCCCCGATTCTGCCCTACCCTTAACTTGGATAAATAATGGTTGACAGTCGTGGGAGTACGTCGATTAACTGCAGAAGAAGATCCCTAAACTCCCCCTGAATAATTTGATTATTTCTAATTATTGGGTTGTGACCGTCATCAGCATACCAAGTAGTCTGAAAATTAAAGCTAGAAGACCAAAAGCAGACCCACTTGACAAGAACAAGAAGGTACCTTATATAATGCCATGTAATTATCTGGGATGTATTCACTTTTTAATAAATACATATGTTTTGATAGATTATGTATTTTATTCCTAACAGCTAATACAATGTTTAGATATAAATTGTCTCTTTATGAATGCTGGTTTAAAAAACAAAACAATTATGAAATATATTTTTCTATAAAAAAAAAAATGATTTACACAAAAAAAGTACATTTTCATATAAAAAATAACACTTTCATATAAAAAATTTACTGCAGGGGTTTTTTCTATAGAAAACCGTAATGACTATCTATTGAAAAATATATTACCCTACACTTTTTCTATAAGGCCATTGCCAGTTGAAATTGCATTTGCTTCTGATGGAGATTTGCACGGATTTACCCTAAATACTTTTCCGAAGATAATCGAAGAACTGCACTACTATTACCCACTGTTAAATATGAAGGTAATATCCATCACCAACAGCGTACATATGTTTCCATTGTTTCTCAGTAGTTTAGTCCTTAGCACTTTCAATAACAGCAATGATTTGAGTGACATATCACTTAGACTCAGTATAGCTATGACGAACACTTAGGGTAACTGTCCATTCTTTTAGCTGCTTGTATACTGCCATTTATTCAATATTCCATATCATCTAACTGAAACCAAAAGGATATGTTTTTGATTACTTCTGTGTACGAGCTAATTGAGACCAGAACCAACCTGCTACCATAACGACGACAGCGAGCCCACACCGGCATCCATACATTTACTTCTCACAAACGAATACAGAGCCCATGAGGGCTTGTGTAACGAACCACTACCAGACATTTGTTTCACATTTCATTAATTTTTTAGAATACAATTCTTGCTTACTTTTATGACAATTAATTTTGTTTATTTTTATGTATACATACATATTTCAAAATAATATGTTAACTTGGTACCATTTGTATTTTTCGGTGCCTTTTTACTACAATATTTTGCAACCTATCCCCGTTAGCCTTAGCAGGAATAATTTTCCCCGTTAACCTACACAAGATATAATTTGTATGGGAAAACGTATACAAGTTACAAAAAAAGCGCTACTTATGTCATTTCTTTATTTCCACGACGTTTCGAAAATTATGATGTAAATATAAGGGGTAGTTAATTTTTTTAACAAAATATTTAAAAAGTTGTAGAAAATATTATTTGTTTTTCTCTCTTTCAAGAAGAAGAATTCTAAGGCAATACTGGAGACAAACAACAGCTAAAGTAAAACTACAAGGAAGTAAAGTGAAGAAGAAAGCCAAGGAATAGATCGATCCTCAAATATATATTTTAGCCTATACCTTAACATAACACGACAAGATTTACAAGAACACCTTCGGATCTGTCAACTTGCTGCCAATTATGTAAATTTTTTATACATTTTATGTACTTTTTGGTACACATTTTAGGACATGTATGTGCTTCTTTGGTGTAGTTTGCGCATCTTTTACTAATTTCTGGTGCGTTATGGTACAATTGATAAAATTTGTTGGTACTTGTTATGTATTTTTGGTACATTTTGTCTTGTTTTAGTAAATTTTTGACTATATTGATGTACTTTCTGGTGGAGTTCATGCACTTTATGGAATATGTACTTTGACAAATTGTATGCACTTTTGGGTACATATAAATTTTATATGTAGTTTCTGGTACATTTTATGTACTTTTTTGAATAAATAGCACACCGATTTTACGCCATTTTATCTTACCTCTACAGAATAGGGGTTTACGTCTCGCTTCCGGCACACGGCTGCTCCCGGGCTCGTTTGAGACATAAAAGAGAGTGCGGAGATGTTTATAAACAAACGCACGAGGCTTGCTCGGGGCCGCCTTTAATTTTTGTTAAATGTTTTTCCCGTGCTCTCGAGTCGTATATGTTGGCTTTGTTTTTAAATCTTACAACTACTGAGCAGCTGCTCGTTTACCATGCATGTTTTATTTTAAAAAGCGTTTTACCTCAATATGGCATTAAACTCCTGAACCATTGCAATCGAAATCTCGTATTTTCAAATCTTCTCTTCAATACAATAATCAGTATGCGTTTCTGATGTGTTAACATCTATAGGCGCGGGTAGGGAATAAATTCACAAAGTGAACACATACAAACAGTTTGTCCGACTGCGATCACACAGATTGTCCGACTTCGATCACAGATCCTCCGAAACGGCTGGACCGATTTGTATGAAATTTTGTGCGCATATCGGGTAGGTCTCAGAATCGGCCAGCATCTATTTTTCATACCCCTAAATGATAAGGGTGACACACCCCTATATAGAACACAGATTCGTCCGACTGCGAAACAGATTGTCAAACTGCGAAAAAAGCACACTGATGTAGCGGCAGCTAATAGTTGTCTTGGGTGGGTGAGGAGCACTCAGAGCAAAGAGAATAATGACGTGGTTAAACGTATATAAAAATGAGATAGCAAGAGAGCAACGAAAATTGTGTGATCTTGTGTAGCGTATGTACGAATATAACAATACATATATGTATGTACATTAGAGTGGAAGTTTTTTTCAACTTTTGATTTTCCTGAAATATCTTTTGACGTTTGGTCTAAAACTTATTCTCTGTAAATTTGAGCCAAATCAGAAAACTCTAAACCGTGACGCATAGAGGCCAAATTTCATATTTTTAATGTTTATTAAATTTTCTGGGTAAGTTGCTTAAAATTTAAGAATATGTGAAAGAAATTGATCAACATTTAATGGGTTATTGTACTACATCATATAGGCTACACATGCCGTAAATTTGAGCCAAATACGAAAACTCTAAGCCGTGTTAATTTTATTAACAAAGTATTAAATTAGAACCGAAATTGCTTTAGATTGGATAGATTATGGCAGTACAAGATCTAGTCTACACCTAGGGTAAATTTAAGTCAAATCGAAAACCTCTAAATCGTTCCGCAGCGGGGTTAAAGTTAAAATTTTAGGAATTTTAGCTATTTCTAGGAAATTTGAATTTAATCACAACAAACTCAGAACAGAATTTGATAAAAGATTGCATATTTATTTCACCACAGGACCTAAGCTATATTTGATGTGAATTAAAGAAAAATCTATAATCTCTAAACCAAGCCGCTAGGTCAAAGTTCAAATTATGGATTTTTTTCTATTTAATGAAATATTAAATATAAAGTGGTTACTTACATCAAATGTTGCTTAAAAAGTGGTAAGTAAATTATTTGAAAAAGAATAAACATTGTGGGGAACCATTTGGTATATATTTGGATATATATTTATGTAATTAAGGGGACTAGTAAATAATTTTCTAAAAGAACTGTTAAATAATATTTGAATCAAAATTATTTTTCAAACTCTTCAAAGTGGTATCCTTTGAATATTGTCGTCTGTAATTGTGAACAACCTGACAAAATTGGGAAAATAATACAATTAAAAATAATTAAAAACGGACAATATTTGAATGTGGTATTACTTTAAATAAATGTTGCCTTTGGTCCTCATCTTTGGTAATTTGTTCATGATACTCCTGAATAAGTTTTATTCCTCTTTCGGCGCAATCATTTACAACTTTTAAATTGTCTATGATATATTTCCCTTTTTTATAATCATCCATTTCGTGCCAAGTATTTGGGTCAGATTTTAAGAAATCCATTGAGATATTAAAACGGTCAAACATATGTTTTGTTCTGGACGTAAATAAAAATTCGAAATATTTTGTGAATTAAGAATTAACTTTTTTGGTAAATCTTTCTCATCATTTGCAATACATTCACCAGAAAACATTTTTGCAAGGAGCTTAGATTTTGTATCTGCATTAATTCTGTCATCAAATAATGCAAATTCTATGCACTCCTCGCCCAAGTAATATAGATTATTACGTATTTTAGATACACCCTTATCTGCAATACCTTTATTGAATTCTTTATATTTTTCTAATGATCTTATAAACTCGAGATCATTTAAAGGAGCTTCTTGTGCTTTATCTGCATTGAACCAGAACATCGAATAGATCTTTATTAAAAATCCAGCTACTTCGATTAATCCACTGACTTCGCTCTCAGTGATGTCAGGGAATTGATTTCTAAATATTAAAATCGTTAGACAGTATATAGTAACGTAATTATACGTTTACCTCGTATTTTTCAAAACACGCGCTTCACCAAATAAATTTGAAACCTACAACATCCAGCAAAGTCAGCAGTAAATACATTATGTACGATCAACGAAGTATATATATTATGTATATTATCAACGAAGTAAATACATTTGTGTACACAATGAAGCCACTTCATCCACTCTGCTCCAAAACCCACAACGGAAACATCCAGCAAAGTCAGCAACTCAACAAAACACATACATTTTGTGTCTTCATCCATTCTGCTGCAACACAAAAATTTGACACCACCGAATGCAAATATCCAACACTATTTTGTACTGTTGTATTTTTGAAAAAGTTTAGTTTTTATCTTGAACTCAAATAATAAAGATCTTGTCAAGAAAACGTCGGATCTTTTTATTTTGTTACTGGCGCAGTCGGTAGAATAGCTTCAAAAGAAGAGATAGCGAGACTTACCAATTCTAGCAATTTTTGTTTTGTTGTTATCCGAAAAAGAACACGCTAATAGGCACCCTCGCGGCGGTTAACATCGTGTTAAGTTTTATTAAAAACCTCGACAGTAGCGCGAAACCGTAAAAACGCAATCTGCCTAAAACTAAAAACCTGACATTAAAAATCAGGAAGACGCCACAGAATTTGTGTGAGGTAATAAATCCAATTCGGTGACGTCTGGACCCCACGAAAGTGCTGTGTGTGCAACAAGTGAGAAAGGAGAACTTAGAATAAGTGAAATAAAATAAGCCTAAAATACAGAACATAACAGTTAAGAACGAAATAAAAGTAGATTAATAAAAGACAAAGTGGAAATTAAGTGAAATAAATAAAGAGCATAATCATCAAGAACAAAATCCAACCGGAAAAATAAAAACAGGAAAAGAAGTGAGATAAATTAAATCAATATGGCTCAACCAGCAGTAGCATCAATAGTATCCCTATCGTACTTCAACAAGTCCCAGGTAGCGTACCAAATCGGGAATGCGGAAAAATTTGACGGAAATCCACACTCTGTGTACACCTTCATCAGCCGAATTGACTTTATTCTTGTCCTTTACGCCACCAATGATGTCCGGCAGCAACATATCTTGTTTGGACACATCGAACGTTGCGTAAGTGGTGAAGTTATGAGAACACTCGGGATGCGTAACATTACTAGCTGGGACGAATTGCGACGACAGCTTATACTGAATTACAAGACGCAGATACCGAACCATACCTTACTGGAGGAATTTCGCAACACGCCATACAAGGGAAATGTGAGATCCTTTTTGGAGGAAGCTGAACGCCGTCGTCAAGTAATAATAAGTATGTTAGAATTAGAAAATGATGTGCACGAGAAACTATTGTACTCAAAACTAATTAAAACAAGCATTGAGGGCTTAATTCGAAAATTGCCAATAAACATATATATTATAAAAGTTAATCACGAAATACCGGATTTAAGATCGCTTATTAACATTTTACAAGAAAAGAATATGTACGAAAATGTCAACCACGCACAAAAGACAACCCAAAACATGATACACCCGAAAAACAATACAAGACATTTACCCATAATCCTAATTTATCTAATCATAACGCACCAAAATATATCATACCATTTCAACCATTCCATAACCCACCAGTAGTACTATAACCAACCATACTATAACCAACTAAATTACCAACCTTATCGACCTCCTATCCATAATTATGCAACTCAACTAAATCCTTCTACCATGTATACACCAAGACCGAATCTTCAACGACAAATTCGATTTGACCAAAACCGTATTGGACACAATCGAAACCCAATCCAACGACAACCACATAAAGCCGAATGGTCAACCGAATAAACGACCCAACTTACTACAACACAGAATATCACCAACAACAATATGAAGAACCTTACGAAGACGACTCATACACACAATTAATTACACCAACTACTGGAGACGAAAATGGAAAAGGAAAGGAATTGACTATTGAAGAAGTCGAAAATTTTCAGCCACCGGCCTCGAAGACAAACAATTTATAATAATCAGGTACAAAGGAAACGACTTGAGATGCCTTATTGACACCGGATCCACGGTCAATATGATGACTCGTAACTTGTTCAACTTGTCAATCCACGATACAGAATGCCTTATTCAAACAAGTAACGGTCCACTCACTATCAATAAGAGTATCATTGCCCCATCCAATAATTTGTTCCCAGTACAGCACGAATTCTTATTGGATCCATTCTCCACAGATTATGATCTTCTAGTAGGAAGAAAGATGTTAACGCGCGTAAAAGCTGTTATAGACTACAGTAAACAAACTGTAACACTTTACAATGACCAATACAAATTGACAAACCACAATATTGCACCTGAACAGTCATTTTCAGAAAAGGTCAGATGAAGTGCCTTACACCACACAAGATGTGCAGCGAAAATCGAGTGATGACATACCGATTTCAAATCAGAAAACTAACAACGACCTACACCACATTGTTAACCCGATCGTACCAAGATCAAACTCAAATCCTTTCAGATTGGAACATTTAAATTATGAGGAGAGGACAAAACTTTGTGCATTACTAAGACAGTATCAGCACATACAATATCACGATGCTGATAAACTAACATTTACCAACAAAATAAAACATATAATAAATACTACGCATAATTTGCCAATTTACTCCAAACTATACAGTTACCCCCAGGCTTACGAACACGAAGTCGAAACCCAAATACAGGATATGTTAGACCAGGGTATTACACGAACCAGTAACTCACCTTACAGTAGTCCGATTTGGGTGGTACCCAAGAAACGGAAATTTAGAATCGTAATAGACTACAGGAGATTGAATGAAATAACTGTTGGTGATCGATACCCTATTCCAAATATGGATGAGATCTTGGGGAAATTAGGAAGATGTACCTATTTTACCACCATAGATCTAGCAAGGGGCTTTCATCAGATCGAGATGGATGCAGACTCAGTTTCGAAAACTCCTTTTTCTACCAAACATGAGCATTATGAATATCTCCGTATGCCATTTGGTTTGAAAAATGCGCCGGATACCTTTCAGGGGTGTATGAATGACATTTTTAGACCCCTCCTTGGAAAACATTGTCTCGTCTACTTAAATAAATAAATGGTTTCCGATTACATCCCATGAAGGGACCGGGGAGAACTTCTCACAATCAATGACCTGTGCGCTTTCCAGTTTTCACTCACTGATTGGGACCTACAGTTTTACACCGATTCCGAACGGTATTTTGAGAAGCTTTTTCATGGCTATATACTCGATAGTGTCGCCGCCACTATGCGAGGTGACCGCAGCCGAAAGAAATTTGAAGGTGGTCAGAGCAGGGTTCGAACCCAGGATCTCATGTACAAGAGCCGCGCACACTAACCATTGCACCACCGACAGCCACTTAGACGATATAATTGTATTTTCCACATCTCTTGACGATCACTTAAATTCACTCTGTTTAGTTTTCGAAAAATTATCTGAAGCCAATTTGGAACTGCAGCTTGACAAATGTGAGTTCTTACGAAAAGAGACTACCTTTTTAGGACATGTCATAACAAATGACGGGATCAAGCCGAACCCAGAGAAAATAAAAGCTGTTAAAAAATACCCTATCCCTACCAAAACTAAGCAAATTAAAGCTTTCTTAGGATTAACGGGTTACTACAGAAAATTTATTCCGAACTTCGCTGACATAGCAAAACCCATGACGAGAGTATTGAAAAAGGATTCAAAAATAAATATACTGGACCCAGAATATATTTCGGCATTTGGGAAATTGAAACAATTTATTTCAAACGACCCCATTTTGAGGATACCAGATTTCAACAGAAAATTTGTTTTAACAACAGACGCGAGTAACGTGGCACTGGGAGCTATACTCTCACAGGACGGACATCCAATTAGTTCCATTAGGCGAACTCTAAACGACCACGAGACAAATTATAGTGCCATAGAAAAGGAACTCCTTGCCATCGTATGGGCAACTAAAACTTTTCGCCATTACCTCTTTGGACGACACTTTGAAATAGCAAGTGACCATCAACTGTTATCCTGGTTATACCGAGTGAAAGACCCAAATTCAAAATTAACTCGATGGAGGGTAAAATTATCGGAGTATGATTTTGATATTAAATATATAAAGGGATGGGAAAATCATGTGGCCGATGCCTTGTCCAGAATAAGAATAGAGCAGTCACACTTTAATGAACAGACACAACATAGTGCCGAGAACGATAATAGTGATTTGATTTTTATCGCCGAAAAACCAGCCAATACATTTAGCCGTCAAGTGATTTTCTCAAAAGGTCTATCCAAAATAAGCCACGAAGAATATTTCAAGAAACAAATGACTCGCATTTCATACGATGATATGACAAGGGAAAAGGCCGAACGGTATTTGGTTGATCATTTCTGTGGAAAGACTAGCGTATTATACATAGACAGTGATGCCGATTTTGAAATAATTCAAAGTGCACACTAGGGTGGACCTTGTGTCGATATTTTGGTAGAAGGGCTCTATTCCGTGCGTGCCTTTTTGAAAAAAAATGACAATGCCGAAAAAAAAAATTAAAAAAAAAAAACATTAGGGGTTGCGCACGAGCCGAGAAAAAGGTCCACTTTGCCAAAATTAGGGGGGAAATTGCCATAGGTCATCAGGGGTCACCCGTAGGGGGGAAGAATGTATGGCCGACCCCCATTAACTTTTTACCGCCAACATTTTCCCCCAAGACACCCACCCCCTATCTCCTCCCCTTAGGGGGGTCACCATACAAAAATGGAGGTTGCTCAGTATTTTCAAAAAACACCATAGGTCATCAGGGGTCACCCCTAGGGGGGCAAAATATATGACCGACCCCCATTAACTTTTCATCCCCAACATCTTTTCCGAACAAACTTACCCTCTATCTCCACTCCTTGAGGGACTCCCCATACAAAAATACTGAAAATCTATGTATTTACAGTTGCACAATATCGAGATTTTTTTGATTTTTTTTGATTTTTTTACAGAAATTCCACCAATATTCAAGAGTGGTCATTGTTTGGAAAGTCTTGAAAAATTTGAAACGCACACGTGCTGAATCAGGTACATAGGCACCCTTAGAAGATGCCCCCATTCATCAGTACCTGGCAGTAAAATATTGCAAAATACGTAGTAGTTATAAATAGCAGTTCATTCATCGATTGTTGTCATTCAACAAGTGCCGACGACCGCGAAAAGTAAATTGATTTTTCTCCCGTTTTTTAAAAGTTAAGATGACAACACGACTTAGATCGCGCGACGATATTTTTTTGATTGGTTATCCAAGCATGAATATTACGGGGAACAAATTACCGTCGAAGAAGCAAGTGCTAAGAATGCATTTCTTCAACATTCGCAAACGAAACATGTCGAAGAAAAATAGTGCGGTTATAGTCGCGGATGCAGTGATGATTTTTTGGCGCCAAGCAGCTATTCCGACGAAAGCCAGAGGAGATGTTACAAGAAAAATAGCTGCGCTGCACGATGAGTGGGATGCTTTAAGAAAGTCATCTCACAGAAAGACTGAGTCCACTAGAGAAAAAGAGAATACGTTTTCTGATAGCTTGGATAATCTTTTCGACATCGCACACGCCAACGCCCTTGAGAAAATGACAAATACCGAAGACATTGAGTTTCTGCTAAAGCAAAGAGAAGATGGCCGGCCAGGAACTATGGGAGGTGTGGACGCTACTGATACTCGAACGAGGAAAAGAAAAGCTGAGCGCGAAGAACAAGAAGAGTTGCGACGCAAACGTGCAACGGAATCTAGTAGAGATCGGTTCGCTAAAGGCGGTAAGCTATTTCGCGCTTTGTGTGTTCGTCCAATGTTTATATTCAAATGAAATTCGTTCAATTGCAGTGGTTAAATTTTCAAGCAGTGATTCAAGCGATGATAATGGGAGACAGGACGAAAACTTCCCGGCAGAAGCTGGCCCGTCAAATGTTGGTGACAGAAGAGGTTACAAACAATGTTTTACTGAACGAGTCCTATCAGCTTTGGACAAGTGCAAAGTGACTGACCGAGACGCGGTCGGCATTATGATAGCGGCGGCTGAAGCATTTGGACGCGATCCTCAACAATACACAATAAACCGTACGTCGCTTCGGAGATGTCGGCGTTCAAATCGAGAGAACATGCTGAGTTATGTGAAAGACAATCCAGAAGTAAGATCGCATAGATTTATTTGCTCTCATTCAGAATTCTTATTCTTCAACGCGTTTCATTCATCTCCAGCTTGTCGCAGCTAAATCCTTCGTAGTCCATTGGGTTGGCAAAATGCTTTTGGATTTTGTGGGTACAAAGAAGGTGGACAGTCTACCGGTAATTGTCTCGTACGGAGAAAAAGAACAACTTCTTGGAGTTCCCAAAGTAGAAGATGAGAAAGGAAAAGGCCGGAGAATAGCACATGCCGTTTATCAACTGTTGGCATCTTGGCATATGACACATCGAATACAAGGACTTTCTTTCGACACGACATCAACGAACAGTGGCCCATTCTCCGGAGCCGCAGTTGCTCTTGAGCGGCTGTTGGAGAGAGAAATCTTATATTTACCTTGCAGACACCACGTATACGAACTGGTGCTAAGGGAAGTTTTTGAGACAAAAATGGGAAAGACCAGTGCACCAGGCGTTCCTTGCTTTGACCGTTTCAAACAGGAATGGGACGCTGTAAAGGTTAAACCATTCCATTCTGGCTTGATAGACGATCAAGTCGTCAGAAAAATTCCTGTGGCAATGCAAGTCGGCATAAAGAAGTTTTGCTTAGATCAATTGAAGGAGAAACACCCTCGCGATGACTACAAAGAAATGCTACAATTAATTCTTTTGTTTCTGGGTGAAAAACTTGAGAATTACCATTTCCGACCTCCAGAACCCGTTTCCCATGCTCGATGGATGGCAAAAGCCATTTACAGACTCAAGATGTTTTTGTTTCGGAGAACTTTTCACTTATCTGTATGTGAATTGAATGGTATTCGACACGTTTGTATTTTTGTGGTGCGACTTTACGTCAAGGCATGGTTTGGTTCTTCTCGAGCAGCTGAGGCGCCGAATCAAGATTGGAAGTTTTTGAAGGACATCGTCGAGTACAAGTCCGTTGAGCAGGATTTATCTCGGGTAATGATAAAGAAATTTATCGGTCACCTATGGTATCTCGCCGATGAGCACATAGCCCTTGCCTTTTTCGATGACAAGGTTTCAAATAAGTTGAAGGCCAAAATGGCCAAGCATTGCTAGAAAATGAGAATGACGAAGGTGAAGAAGATGAAGAAGACGAAAAAGGTGAAGAAGATGAAGAAGACGAAGAAGGTGAAGAAGATGAAGAAGACGAAGAAGGTGAAGAAGATGAAGAAGACGACCCGGTTCCCCCAGCTCCTCGCGTCGTAATCAAAAGCACCAGCGTTAAAAAAATCGAGGTGAAATTCAAAGATGTGAATGAGGAATTCTTGGCTAAAGACTTGAGCAACTTCGTCTCTCATAATACCAAAAATTTATTTGTACGATTTGGAATATCGCAAGATTTCATTCTTGCAAATCCAGCAACCTGGAAATCTCGCGCAGACTATCAAGAAGGTCGTAGAATTGTAAATAACTTGCGCGTTGTGAACGACACTGCCGAAAGAGGAGTAAAAATGATACAAGATTATAATAGAATACTGTGTCAAGGCGAAGAAGAGAAACAGTATTTACTACATGTTATCGATTCTTACCGCAAGAAATACCCATCAGCGAACAAAAATATGTTAATTTGACTATATTATATTAAGAGTGCTTAGTAGTACTACTCAATTACAGCTTCTTTTATTTTTGTATGGGGAGTCCCTCAAGGAGTGGAGATAGAGGGTAAGTTTGTTCGGAAAAGATGTTGGGGATGAAAAGGTCATATATTTTGCCCCCCTAGGAGTGACCCCTGATGACCTATGGTGTTTTTCGAAAATACTGAGCAACCTCCATTTTTGTATGGTGACCCCCCTAAGGGGAGGAGATAGGGGGTGGGTGTCTTGGGGGAAAATGTTGGCGGTAAAAAGTTAATGGGGGTCGGCCATACATTCTTCCCCCCTACGGGTGACCCCTGATGACCTATGGCGATTTCCCCCCTAATTTTGGCAAAGTGGACCTTTTTCTCGGCTCGTGCGCAACCCCTAATGTTTTTTTTTTTTAATTTTTTTTTTCGGCATTGTCATTTTTTTTCAAAAAGGCACGGAATAGAGCCCTCATCTACCAAAATATCGCAAAAATGTCATTTCAAGGTCCACCTTAGTGCACACAGATCCATTATTAACACAAACCACACAAAGATCGTCCGTAGCCTTATTTTGCTGCACCTCAACCTAATTTCTGCAGTGAGAAGTTTGTAATAGACATCTACTCATCTGAGGAGAAGCACTATGTTAGTTCCATAGACGTATACTCAAAATTCGCCACACTAGAACAAGTACCAACAAAGGATTGGATTGAGTGCAAAAGTGCTCTAATGCGAATATTCAATCATTTGGCCAATAGAGATAGAGGTTTCACTAGCCTAGCGCTAAAGCGTTGGTTAGAAAGCGAGGGAATTGAGTTGCAACTAAATACCTCAAAAACAGGTGTAGCCGATATAGAAAGATTGCATAAAACTATAAACGAGAAAATACGCATAATAAAAACATCTGATGATAATGAGGCAAAATTGAGTAAAATTGAGACAATACTTTATGTTTACAATCACAAGACTAAACACGATACCACAGGACAGACACCAGCACACATTTATATTTATAACGGACAGCCGACCGTGAATACTCAAGAGGAGAAAAGAATAGACAAGATAAACAATGACCGACAGGAATTCGAAATAGATACAAGATACAGAAAAGGACCATTACCAAAAGGAAAATTGGAGAATCCTTTCAAATCTAACAGGTGCGTTGAACAAACAACGCCAGACCATTACAGGATGATTGACAGAAATAGGGTCACACATTATTATAAGTCACAATTCAAAAAACGAAAGAAAATTAATCAGAATCAATTAATCACTATTATTATGGCATGTCATGCCCAACATGCCCAAATTCAAATAAATAATCTCGATACCGATCATGGATATCTGATCTTCTCAGATAATCCATTGGAGTTGCCAACTGAATTCGAACATCACTGTTTTCGGATTAACATTACTGAAATAAACAAAGCAAACAACCTTTTTCGGAAGCATTTATCAAATTACACAAAATCAACCCATCCTAAATATTTATATGGCAAATTGCAACTACGATTAAATGGACTGACACTACATGGAGAAAGTAGGCAAAAACGAGGACTTATTAATGCAGTGGGCTCAATGTTCAAGTTTCTATCCGGAACTTTAAACGATGATGACCGAGTTTAATTCCAGGAACAACTCAAAAATATGGGAAAAAATTCAATCCAACTACATGAAATGAATAACGTAATTAATCAAATTAACGAAAAGATGGAGAGAAACCGCAACATGTACGACTCATTCACATACGAGTTAATGCAGTTCATAGAATATGTGGAAGACGTCGAAATGGGCATGCAACTGTCCAGACTGGGACTCTTCAATCCTAAGTGGTTGAATTATGACAAGTTGGACAATGTAAATAATCGACACATTCTACTGGTAAAAACATCTACATGGATCAATCATCAAGATAACATTATACTTATCATCTCTCACATCCCAATTAACTTTAAAACTTTTAACACCCTAAAAATCATTCCTTATCCTGATCATAATGGATACCAATTAGATTACACTAGCACCACATCATATTTTGAACTTAACAATAAAATTTACACTCGAGAAAATATGCAAGTTGATGCACACAACACCAATTTGTAATTTTGAACACGTTGTCAACACAGAATCGATTATGTATGTAGAACCAAACGTCATTGTAACTTGGAATTTAAGTACCACATTTGTAAAACAATATTGTCAGTCCAATACCGACTTAAGTATACAAGGCAATAAAATTATTAGAATATGCGATTGTGAATTGCAAATAAACAAAATAATTGTGTACGAAAATAAATTATCCCCCGAAATTGACCTAACACAAATGTACTCACCTTTGAAAATAACAAAAGTTAAAACAATTAAACACGACGATGTTCTACCAATCGCCTCAAAAAATAATACACTAATTTACACAATATTTGTAAGCAGTATTATTGTACTCTTAATAACACTTTTATACTTAAAATATGTAACTACAAACCCAATTGTAATGATCTATTCAAAAATCAAGAAGCAACAAACAGAGCAAATACCAGAAATCGATTTACAACCGCAATCACTACCCACATTATACCCGTCGGTGACATTATGAACCATTGGCTCTTCTTTAAGGGGAGGGAAGTAACGTAATTATACGTTTACCCTCGTATTTTTCAAAACACGCGATTCACCAAATAAGTTTGAAACCTACAACATCCAGCAAAGTCAGCAACTCAACGAAGTAAATACATTTGTGCACACAATGAAGCCACTTCATCCACTCTGCTCCAAAACCCACAACGGAAACATCCAGCAAAGTCAGCAACAAAACACATACATTTTGTGTCTTCATCCATTCTGCTGCAACACAAAAATTTGACACCACCGAATGCAAATATCCAACACTATTTTGTACTGTTGTATTTTTGAAAAAGTTTAGTTTTTATTTTGAACTCAAATAATAAAGATCTTATCAAGGAAACGTCGGATCTTTTTATTTTGTTACTATATAGCTTTCGCTATCCACCGAGCAAAATGCATAGCACCAGGTTTAACAAATTTAATTCTCGTGGAGCTTCCACCTAAGAATATTATTATTAATTTTAGAAATTCTCGATAGTCGTTGCGACGAAAATCTTCATTAAATTTAGAAATTGCAAAATTAAGAATTTCAGCGAAATCATTATTTATAATGTCACATATTCTAGGATAATCTCTCCATGTCAAAAAGGAATCATGTTGTATATGTATTGTGCCACATTTTCTTAAATTTTTAAAATAGTAAAATATCTGGACCAGCAGTTGCTCCAACTTTAGCTTCTGTAAAAACGCCAGCCAAGACAATCTCGAAAATGTGATGTATTCTTTTCAGTTTGCTGGCGCGCTGTACTTTATTTCCCAGCAAACATTTTTAAATAAGCTTAGTGTTAATTGTTGAAGTATATTGTTAAAATATCGATTTTATTACACTTTTCCATTAAGGCGGCTATTTTTAATGCAACAAAAGATAAGATAAAAATTGTGAACTACAAACCAAAGTTTATGACTAGAGAATGTATAAGTATATTAAGGTACATACAATGTAATATAAATTCTTCAATTATTTGTTAGGTCAAATCATAAAATATTTTACTGGGTTGTAATTGTTTATATATCGGTTGTTAGATATTAATACGGTCAGTGGTAACGTGGAGTGTTTATAATTTTACAATGTTTTTAAAAAATACTGATTTAATTGATACCTGGATTTCTGCACCATTGCATAATAAAGTGTCGGTTCTTCATGAATTCATTACAAAGAATCATGGTAGCATTTACGTTGAAAGACATAATTTATTACTAAGTATACAACGTTTTTCATTTGTATATTTTTAAAGCTAATATAATAAAAACATCTTGTGCGTTTGTGGCCCAATTCGATTTTTAACAAGTTTTGTAAAAAAAAAACTCATGTCGCCCAAAGTGAGAGAAGAACCGTGGCTGTAGTTTTTGTTTTGTTTTCGCTTTCGTTATCATCATCATATATTATTATTTATGTTTGTATATTGCAATATTAGTATGCATTCTACACAAAAATAATATGTGTGTTCTGTTCATTGTGTTGTTTGGTTTATTTAAAGTGTAGGGTAAGTTTATTTTGTCTTCGTGCTCGTGTTCTTAGACAATTTTGTATAACTTAATTTAAATAACAGATAATATGTGTAAAATAAGTGTGTAGTGTTACTTTACATTAACTTTTAATTATTTAAAATGAATGCAATTCGATGTGAGTGGTCGTGGTGATATATTTCGGGTTACAGCAATAACAAAGGCAATTACGTGCTGTTAAATTTTTGTTAAGTGTTAATATATAGAATGTGTTGTTCCTCCTCGTTATTTTGGTAATTGATACAAGAAATATCACGCGAAGTTTCTGAATACAGTCTTTATATTTTAGGAATAAACTCAAAAAGATTCATTTCTCGGCGTAGTCTTTACAGAATTATTAAAATAGGTGAGGCTTCGCAATTAATGGAGAAGCTGAATATATTGAAGCAAGAATTGATAAGACAAACGAATCCAGAAGATATGCAAGACTTTAATTTGAATTTTTCTCGTTTTGTCTGTGATTTTAAGAATCGATGTGCAAGATCCAGTAGACATGAGGAGAGATTTTTAAGAAAAAATCAAAATTGGTTAGATTCTTCAATACCGTTTGTGACTACAACAACTAAAAGGGGTCGCAAAGAAATAGATTTCGAGGAGTGTTCCTAAAAAACAAAAGTGAAAAATTTAAGAATTTAAGACAAAATGTTTCGTTGTCTGTTTTGAATTATGCTACCCAAATAAGTCTGCGAGCAAGTGGTCAAACAGAAGCAGCAAAAATTGTCAATGAAATAACTGCATCACCTTCCAGAGCAGTGAAATTTAGAAAAAGTATAACATGTGTTAAACAAAAACAAATGACTGCTGAAGAAGCGCTTGTGGTTTTGGTTGAAGTAAAGATTTCACGTCACCAATGTAATGTTATAGGACAGTCTGTTCCTGAAAGATTCCCTGCGTATACGTTGATTCAAAGAGGAATGTTATCCTAAGTTGAAACTATGCAAATTTCCGAGTCAGCTAAGGTATCATTGCAGGGCCTTCTGCACCATACGGTTGAACGCCTTGTGCTGCTTCAAAAAAAAAATGTTATTGACACCTTGGATAATAAGAAATAGCAAATTTAACTTTAATTACTAATGGCCAGTTTCACAGTTCAAAATTCTCCATTTAAATGTACTTCTAGAGCCAAACGAATTTCATTTTTGGTTTTTGTAAACTTTTTTTTGAGTGCAAACACAAAAGCTTTTAATTATCGTCAAAATTTAGGTTCACATAAGTCAACAACGTACAATGTTAAATGTCAAAATAGACAATCGTAAAAAATTGTTCGTGTGTGTTATATTGATGTGTTTTCATTTCAATAAATAAATAAAAATGGATTGTTTGACAAAAAAAATGTAAGTATTTTTAACATTGAAACGAAACAGCATATATTGATAATAACAATTGTACTTATCAGAGTATAAAAGACCAACTGTATCCAGTTTCGTGCGTTGGTAGACTCGATGGACGAGTTCCCACAACTAGCCACTCGGTCCCAAATCTTCTAACAGATTCGAAAATACTTCCTTATTAACACGGAAGTTTGCAATAAATCTACAAAACATAACTTCATTAATTCATAAAAGCAAATTATACTGATATACTTACTGGTCTTCTGGAATCTCAAACACATTAGTTGAATCACGCAAAATCCTACGGCTTAGGCGACTTTCTCTATCATCATTTTCCGTAGTTTTCATAGAAAAACCGAGAGCAACGGAGGAAATCATTTTAAATTGGTAAAAAAGCAAACAATTGTGTTTATTTTCGATTGTTTATTTATTTTTTAATACCTACAATCAGCTGTTGTTGATTCTACAGCTGATGGCTAGGGTTGCCCCCGTTTAGCATATATTTGTATGAAAAAGCTTTAAGAAATGCCAATAAAAACATGAAGGTAATATTGTTCTTTGACAGGAACACAACGAAGAAAAAGAGCTTTTATGCCCAAGCGAAAAGCAACAATGAACTCAATTGAAAACCTGATTGCTTGTCTAGCAATTGCACGCCTGCTGTTTGAAGATAGTTACAAAAACAGGCTGTAAATGCCCGATGCTTGTCATTTAATATGAACATTTTCTGTGAGCTTTTAATTTGAGCTTTTAAATGGAGAGTGTGAAATTCGCCCTAAGTGAGGGTTTGATGGAAGCTCTGGCATAGCTCATATAAACAAGCTTTTCATGTCCCAGGCGCTAGTGACTCTTCTGTTTTCATAACGTCCATTGTTCCACTGAGATTAGTATATAATGATAAAATCATTTGGCAAAACCCTAGGCCGTCATCTACCCGATTCTGCAGGCCATTAAAAATTGAATTCACCAAAGAGACAGCGAGTATATTGGTAAGAGAAAAAGAACGAGTTGACGAGGAAGCAAACAATCTGGTAAAGTCTGTTGTGCCAGTAGAAGAAAGGTTCGTAAAAGTAAGCCAGAAACTAATCTTAGTAATGATCGACGGAAAAGTTTGCAATGCAATCACAGAAACGACATCATCCCAAAGGTGTTATATTTGCAATTACACTTCTAAAGAGTTTAACTCTATTGAAAAAATGATAGCGAATCCTGTTAAGACAGAATCTTTGGTTTGTCTATATTACTTGGATGGATTCGATTTTTCGAGTGTACCAAACACTTGTCTTACAAATTACCTATACAAAAGTGGAAAGCTGCATCGGATAATGATAAAAAAAATTATAGATTCTACTCAAGCCCGCATTCAAAATGAATTTAGAGTCAAAACTGGATTGATTATCGGCCAACCAAAGCCTGGCTTCGGAAATTCTAACGATGGTAATACAGCCGGATGATTTTTTGAAAACGCTGAAGTTTCTGCAGATATTACTAAAATCGATTTAGAACTGATCAGCAAAACGCACATGATACTAATAACTGTTTCTTCGGGTCATGAAATACATTCTGAAAAATTCAGACATTTTTGTTACAACACTACCAGACATTTTGTTAAAATGTATTCATGGTATAAAATGCCTACCACTTTGCACAAATATTTTATTCATGGCCCTGGAATTCTATCGCACGCTCTTCTACCAATCTGACAACTTTCAGAGGAAGCCCAAGAAGCTAGAAACAAGAACTGTAAATGCTATCGGGAGCACTTTTCATGTAAATGTAGTCGTGAGAAATCAAATGAAGACATTTTAAACAGGTTTCTACTGAGCTCCGATCCGATCATTAGCAGCTGTTCAGTAAGTGCTGTTCCATTTGATGATAGTGATGATGAAACTGGAGATGCACATATTGAGGAACCAGAGGCTTGCAACTCCGACGACAGTGACTAAACTAAATAACACTTTGATGGAAAATCAGGTTCTAATAGTTGATATGGTTTTTAAAAATATGTATAACAATGTCTACTTTTTTCAGACGATATACCCATTAATTCCAAGAAATTGTTTATAAATATGAATTGTTTTATTATTTTGGATTACAACAAAAACAAAATAAATTACAAAGAATACACAGTTTGAACATTTATGTAATTTGGTGAAAAATTAAAATCAAATTTTAAAATTAATGAATACATATTTTTTATTTACTCTTTAAATTGTTTAATAGCGCATTATGTATGCTCTAATTTTCAATTTGAGTTATTAATTTGTCGTTGTTTATTTCAAAGTTACAGAGAAATTTGTGAATGAAGCTCCTTTTCCCGAAAACCAAAAAGCGCCTTATATGTTTAAAAAAAATTGTAAGCAGTATTGTTTCCTTTAAAGCTGGTTTTTTATGTATTCGTGATTATTCAGCAGTAAAAAATTATAATATATTCTTCCATGGCTTTTATGGGATGAATTTGTACAATTATTGAATTTGTGAACAACAAAATAGGGAATCTAGAATCAAAATTGATTCTAATTTATATACATATTGTTACGAATTTCCTTATTCGCCCTTTTTGCGTTGTTTTATTCCCAATAATAAAACAAGGTTCGTTTTAAATTACGATAATTACAACGGTTTCACTTCCTTTTATTTTACTTATATAGTACAACAGTTTACTTTATTTATAACACTTTAACAAGTCTTGTATTTTACTATCAATTCGCGTTGCTTACTTTACGGGGTTTAACCACAAACTGAACTCTCCACTCCAAAGACCTCCGCTATTTATACCAACTCACCATACTCAAATGAAGGTATATCTAGCGAATTCAAGAACCTCTAGAATCTGGATGTTGTTGTTGTTGCTTATTTTTGTAGAACAATCTCGAAGGTCGGAGAGTTATCTTTACTGAGGTGAATTCATGCTACTGGTTTAGCGAGCTGGTGCGTTGTTACAATGCATACTTTCAGGCGCAGCACTAACCGCCTGTTATTTACATACTGTTAGTAGAGTCATTAGCAGCAAGCAAAAGCTTTTACTTATTCGTAACACTGCCCCCCACTTAAGCCTGTTCGTCCCGAGCAGGCTCAACCCTCCGTTTTCCATACAGAGCTAGTCTTTCCAAATGCACGACTTTCATGTTAGCTCTTGGACTTTGGCTTTTTTGGATTCTATAAACCACGTCATTTATTCGTTTGACAACCTTGTAAGGGCCTTCCCAGTGAGTCTGAAGTTTTGGAGATAAACCCTTCTTGCGCTGTGGGTTGAACAGTAAAACTAGCTGGCCTTCATGGAATCCTTCGGAATTTGCCGCTTGGTCGTACCTGGCTTTCATCTTATTACTGACTAACTTCATTCTGCTGCGAACAAACTCGTGAAGTTCGCTAAGCTCTCCTGGGATACCATCATTCTTCCCACTGTCGGATGCTAGGCAGTTGCCAAACTCCAAATTTCTATGGAGCTTTAACTCTGTCCCGAAGACGGCACTAGCTGGTGTTCGGGCAGTGGTATCCTGGGTGGCCGACCGGTATGCTAGAAGGAAGTTTGGTATGCGTTCGTCCCAGAATTTTCTATCCTTACTGACGATCTTGCTCAAATATCCTTCAAGAGCCTGATTAAATTTCTCTACCGTACCGTCAGTCCGAGGGCGCACTGATGTCTTTCTTATACCACGAATTCCATTTCTCTCGCATATTTCTTTCAAGATTGCAGATTCAAAATTCCTACCGTGCTCCGAATGCAGTTCTAAAGGGACACCAAAACGACTTATCCAGTTGTTCACGATAGCTTTGCTTATTGTTTTTGCTTCTTTATTTGGAATAGCGTACACTTCGGGCCATTTACTGAAGTAGTCCATAACGACTAGGGCATATTGGTTCCCAGAGCTACTTGTTGGATATGGACCAGCCACACTCATGGATATTCGCTCGAAGGGAGCACTTGGGCTCTCCTGATGTCTTTGTTCGCAACTCCTCCGCGTTGGTCCTTTAGTTGTCAAGCACTGGGTGCAGCCTGCAATCCACTCGGATACAGCTTTTTGACGACCAACCCAATAGAACCGTTCCCTTAGTTTCTCCATAGTTTTGCCTTTTCCGAGGTGCCTACCACTTGGACCATTATGAGATTCTGCAATAATCTCTTTCACTTTCAAGGCAGGTACCACAATTAGATTTTTCTCCGTTTTTCCATCTTCACTTTCCCATACACGGTATAGACAGCCATCTAGCAATCTCAGGCTATTCCACTGGGCCCAATATAATTTTAAAACGGGGCTTTCTGAAGCGATTTCATTACGCGTTAATTGTCTATCCTCTTCCTTTGCCAAAATAATTTTTGCCAATACAGGATCACTTCTTTGTGCCGTGAACCACTCGTCGTCCGATTCAATTCTCAGGGATCGGACGTCAATAATTTGCTCTTTTATCTCAGCCTTAGAATCCTGCGTACGCTCGATTACATGTGGACGGTCATTTACTCGTCCGGTATCGGCCGTTATCGCTGGAGATCTTGACCGTTTTCGCGGGTATACGGCCACGTTCGCCGTGATTGTCACCTTTCAATTTTGTTGCTTGCCATAGCGCTTTCGTGACAATCCGAATCACTTCTTTCAGTTCGCTAACGGCGCCTTTCAAATCTTTTGATTTGCCTTCCGTTTCTACCTTTCGCACATAATGTGTCTGTTGACTGGAAACAACCCTCGCCGTCTCATTCGCCAAAACAAATTAAACTGTTTCCACAAATGTAGCTTTTTGTGAGGCACACACCGCATATCTAACGTCAGGATCGTTAATGCCTCTAACAAATGCCTCTATCTTAAATTGCTCTAAGAAAGTTTGGGGTTCTTTAGGATATGCCATCAACACCAAGCGTTCCACATCAGTTGCGAAGTCCTGAAGTGTTTCATTATGCTTTTGCACTCGGCCTCTTAGTTCCATGCGATATAAATCCTTCTTGTGATCGCCACCATACTTGCGTTGCAACGCAGCCAGTATATCCTCGTAGTTGTTTCTGGCACTGACGGGAATGCTCTGAAGGACTTCTGCTGCGTTGCCTTTCAGTGCTAAAATTAGCTCTACTGCTTTGTCGTTGCCGTTCCACAAGTTCTTAATTGCGACCATTTCGAATTGGAATTTGAAAACGTCGAATGGTGTAGACCCATCGAAACTGGGAGCTTTCAATCTACTAGATCCTTCAGAAATTACTCGCACTGGCCCTTCTTGGAACTGGAGATCATTCATCTTTCTTTCCAGTTCGGCGAATCTTTCCTCCACATCCTGTTCGACCTGTTCGATCTTCTGCTGAAATTCCTCGAATTTCTGTTCGACCTTTCCGAATTGATCATTAACCTGTATCTCCATGTTATTCATAGCTTCTGAAATTTCATGTAGCTTGTCATTTGTGGCGTTTGATGTTTCCTGCATAATTCTAGAATTTTCACCAAATTTCTTTTCAAGTTTTTCGTCCATAATTCTACAATTCTCACCAAATTTCTCATTCATAATTCTAGAATTCTCACCAAATTTGTCATTCATAATTCTAGAATACTCGCCAAATTTCTTTTCAAGTTTTTCGTCCATAATTCTAGAATTCTCGCCAAATTTCTCGTCCATAATTCTAGAATTCTCACCAAATTTCTCATTCATAATTCTAGAATTATCGTCCAATTTGGCCATCATGGCAGCAAACATTGTAGAAATATCTACATTACCAGTTGCTTCTTTTGCACAAACCTCCATTTCGTCTTTGCGCTCGAACTGATATCTGTCAATGTCGCTGTTTCGGCGTTTAAATTCTTCTATTAATCGCCTCTGCAGCTCTACCTTATTACCAGCTGTCGGTTGATCCAATTTACTCAACTCCTTTTTTAGTTGTTCAACTTTGAGTTCTTCAAACTTCATCGTTGTCCTTAATTCGTAATTTCACTTCTGACACCAATGTTACGAATTTCCTTATTCGTCCTTTTTTGCGTTGTTTGATTCCCAATAATAAAACAAGGTTCGTTTTAAATTATGATAATTACAACGGTTTCACTTCCTTTTATTTTACTTATATAGTACAACAGTTTACTTTATTTATAACACTTTAACAAGTCTTGTATTTTACTATCAATTCGCGTTGCTTACTTTACGGGGTTTAACCACAAACTGAACTCTCCACTCCAAAGACCTCCGCTATTTATACCAACTCACCATACTCAAATGAAGGTATATCTAGCGAATTCAAGAACCTCTAGAATCTGGATGTTGTTGTTGTTGCTTATTTTTGTAGAACAATCTCGAAGGTCGGAGAGTTATCTTTACTGAGGTGAATTCATGCTACTGGTTTAGCGAGCTGGTGCGTTGTTACAATGCATACTTTCAGGCGCAGCACTAACCGCCTGTTATTTACATACTGTTAGTAGACTCATTAACAGCAAGCAAAAGCTTTTACTTATTCGTAACAATATTATATATTAATTCTTTACACTTTTGAAAGCACATTTAGTATACTTTATTTTCCAATATAATTTATAAATTTATAGCGCTTATTTCCAAAGTAACAGCGACAATTGTAAATAAAGTTATTTTTTTCACAACGATTTTTTTCAATAATTAAAAATTATAATATTTTAAAATTACCACGTCCCTGAATTAATCTCCGGTTTAAGGGTCATATAACCCACTGTGCGTGGGTGGTGCAATGGGTAGTGTGCGCGCCTCTTGTACTTGAGGTATTCGATCCCTGCTCTTACCACCTTAAATTTCTTTCGACGGCGGTCACCTCGCATAGTGATGGCGACACTAACGAGTATTTCGCAATGAAAATGCTTCTCAAAATACCGTTCGGAACCGATGTAAAACTGTAGGTCCCAATCATTGATTATAAAACTAGAAAGCGCCCAGCTCACTGGTTGTGAGAATCTCTCCTCGATTCCTTCATGGGATTTAATGGGAAACCATTTATTTAAAGTAGATATTATAGTCTGCGTATCGTTAGCATATTCGTCAAATTTTTTAACATTATTATGTTTTTTTTTGCTATTAATAACACCAACTATAATTTTGAAGCGTCTAATAAATATATGATCAAGACCAGTGATTTTGGAGTTGTTTTTGTGGGTCTTCAAAGAAGAAGAATCAATCCAAGAATCTTAAATTCTCCATATATTCGATCCCTTTCTTCCTTTCTCATATTGTGCAGAATTGTATTACCCTTTAGATAAACAGTTTGGTTTCGTGATTCTGTGCGATATTTAAGATCGTAAGCCAAGCGTAAGCAATATTCCATACATCATAGTCGTGAGTGTAGCGGTGATATTCTAAATTGATGAGCATCTTTATTACTTGCGGCTTCTCTATAGAGAGGCCATAAAATTTAGCAGTTTTCCCCCATATAATTACATCTTTTTGTCAGTTATAGCACTGGCTACCTTGATCTATCGATCACAGTCAAATGTAATTGAAAGAACACTTTTATTACTCTTCCGCATATTTCCACGTAAATGGGAGACAGAGCTGCGATTTGCTCATTAATATCATCCACCAGTCTTCGGGTTGTATTTCGATCTTCTTTTACATATTCAAAGCGGATAGGACGGCATGAAAACTTGGATCCATGTGTTGAATTAATCCATATATCTTGAAATGAAGATTTAGTTGGAGAGAAATCTGCATCAGATCCACTTTGTTGCTTATATACTGAAAACTCAGATAATACATCACAGCTCCATTTACATATTACAGCTCCATATTATCCAAATAAAATTTATATCTATGTATGTATATATATAAAAAGAAGTGTACATTTTGATTGTCACTCCATAACTCGAGAACGGCTGCATAAAATAAAAAAATGGCTGAATACGTTTTGTAGAACATGGAATGAGGATGGTTTTTAAAAATATTTTCGTTTGGTCGAGATGTGGTGATTTTTCTGAACATTTGTCATTTTCATATAAATTGTGTGAATATCAAAAATGTTTGCTTTGTTACACAGCATTGCTTGGATACGAATTTCCTTATTCGTCCTTTTTGCGTTGTTTTATTCCCAATAATAAAACAAGGTTCGTTTTAAATTATGATAATTACAACGGTTTCACTTCCTTTTATTTTACTTATATAGTACAACAGTTTACTTTATTTATAACACTTTAACAAGTCTTGTATTTTACTATCAATTCGCGTTGCTTACTTTACGGGGTTTAACCACAAACTGAACTCTCCACTCCAAAGACCTCCGCTATTTATACCAACTCACCATACTCAAATGAAGGTATATCTAGCGAATTCAAGAACCTTCTAGAATCTGGATGTTGTTGTTGTTGCTTATTTTTGTAGAACAATCTCGAAGGTCGGAGAGTTATCTTTACTGAGGTGAATTCATGCTACTGGTTTAGCGAGCTGGTGCGTTGTTACAATGCATACTTTCAGGCGCAGCACTAACCGCCTGTTATTTACATACTGTTAGTAGACTCATTAACAGCAAGCAAAAGCTTTTACTTATTCGTAACAATATTATATATTAATTCTTTACACTTTTGAAAGCACATTTAGTATACTTTATTTTCCAATGTAATTTATAAACTTATAGCGCTTATTTCCAAAGTAACAGCGACAATTGTAAATAAAGTTATTTTTTTCACAACGATTTTTTTCAATAATTAAAAATTATAATATTTTAAAATTACCACGTCCCTGAATTAATCTCCGGTTTAAGGGTCATATAACCCACTGTGCGTGGGTGGTGCAATGGGTAGTGTGCGCGCCTCTTGTACTTGAGGTATTCGATCCCTGCTCTTACCACCTTAAATTTCTTTCGACGGCGGTCACCTCGCATAGTGATGGCGACACTAACGAGTATTTCGCAATGAAAATGCTTCTCAAAATACCGTTCGGAACCGATGTAAAACTGTAGGTCCCAATCATTGATTATAAAACTAGAAAGCGCCCAGCTCACTGGTTGTGAGAATCTCTCCTCGATTCCTTCATGGGATTTAATGGGAAACCATTTATTTAAAGTAGATATTATAGTCTGCGTATCGTTAGCATATTCGTCAAATTTTTTAACATTATTATGTTTTTTTTTGCTATTAATAACACCAACTATAATTTTGAAGCGTCTAATAAATATATGATCAAGACCAGTGATTTTGGAGTTGTTTTTGTGGGTCTTCAAAGAAGAAGAATCAATCCAAGAATCTTAAATTCTCCATATATTCGATCCCTTTCTTCCTTTCTCATATTGTGCAGAATTGTATTACCCTTTAGATAAACAGTTTGGTTTCGTGATTCTGTGCGATATTTAAGATCGTAAGCCAAGCGTAAGCAATATTCCATACATCATAGTCGTGAGTGTAGCGGTGATATTCTAAATTGATGAGCATCTTTATTACTTGCGGCTTCTCTATAGAGAGGCCATAAAATTTAGCAGTTTTCCCCCATATAATTACATCTTTTTGTCAGTTATAGCACTGGCTACCTTGATCTATCGATCACAGTCAAATGTAATTGAAAGAACACTTTTATTACTCTTCCGCATATTTCCACGTAAATGGGAGACAGAGCTGCGATTTGCTCATTAATATCATCCACCAGTCTTCGGGTTGTATTTCGATCTTCTTTTACATATTCAAAGCGGATAGGACGGCATGAAAACTTGGATCCATGTGTTGAATTAATCCATATATCTTGAAATGAAGATTTAGTTGGAGAGAAATCTGCATCAGATCCACTTTGTTGCTTATATACTGAAAACTCAGATAATACATCATAGCTCCATTTACATATTACAGCTCCATATTATCCAAATAAAATTTATATCTATGTATGTATATATATAAAAAGAAGTGTACATTTTGATTGTCACTCCATAACTCGAGAACGGCTGCATAAAATAAAAAATGGCTGAATACGTTTTGTAGAACATGGAATGAGGATGGTTTTTAAAAATATTTTCGTTTGGTCGAGATGTGGTGATTTTTCTGAACATTTGTCATTTTCATATAAATTGTGTGAATATCAAAAATGTTTGCTTTGTTACACAGCATTGCTTGGATACGAATTTCCTTATTCGTCCTTTTTGCGTTGTTTTATTCCCAATAATAAAACAAGGTTCGTTTTAAATTATGATAATTACAACGGTTTCACTTCCTTTTATTTTACTTATATAGTACAACAGTTTACTTTATTTATAACACTTTAACAAGTCTTGTATTTTACTATCAATTCGCGTTGCTTACTTTACGGGGTTTAACCACAAACTGAACTCTCCACTCCAAAGACCTCCGCTATTTATACCAACTCACCATACTCAAATGAAGGTATATCTAGCGAATTCAAGAACCTTCTAGAATCTGGATGTTGTTGTTGTTGCTTATTTTTGTAGAACAATCTCGAAGGTCGGAGAGTTATCTTTACTGAGGTGAATTCATGCTACTGGTTTAGCGAGCTGGTGCGTTGTTACAATGCATACTTTCAGGCGCAGCACTAACCGCCTGTTATTTACATACTGTTAGTAGACTCATTAACAGCAAGCAAAAGCTTTTACTTATTCGTAACAATATTATATATTAATTCTTTACACTTTTGAAAGCACATTTAGTATACTTTATTTTCCAATGTAATTTATAAATTTATAGCGCTTATTTCCAAAGTTACAGCGACAATTGTGAATAAAGTTATCTTGAAATGAAGATTTAGTTGGAGAGAAATCTGCATCAGATCCACTTTGTTGCTTATATACTGAAAACTCAGATAATACATCACAGCTCCATTTACATATTACAGCTCCATATTATCCAAATAAAATTTATATCTATGTATGTATATATATAAAAAGAAGTGTACATTTTGATTGTCACTCCATAACTCGAGAACGGCTGCATAAAATAAAAAATGGCTGAATACGTTTTGTAGAACATGGAATGAGGATGGTTTTTAAAAATATTTTCGTTTGGTCGAGATGTGGTGATTTTTCTGAACATTTGTCATTTTCATATAAATTGTGTGAATATCAAAAATGTTTGCTTTGTTACACAGCATTGCTTGGATACGGGTACAAAAAATAAAAAATGGCTGAATACGTTTTGTAGAACATGCAATGAGGATGGCTTTTACTCCAACCTAATACACAGACTCATACATACACACATTCATTTGATTGACAGCATACAAATGTTAAACAGACGAACCTGTCAAAATGCACATGTTTGTCAATCCTTTCTTATGATACAGCCGGTTATACATTCACTGCTTTCCAATTGGAATTATATTGCAAGTGATTTTTTTTTTGAGTTTCATAAATATTGGTAAGTATTACTAATTTAAAAAGTGATTTTAAGTGTGTTCAGTGCAAAAAATGTCAAAATTTACACTTCCTTTTATATACATATAGAGATTTCATTGATTTAGAAAAAATAAAATGCCACCAACAAAACGATCAACTATAGGTCGACGTACGCGTAATTCTACCTATAGATTTAATTAAAGGAAATGGAAAAGTGTAGAGGAACGCTCACAACAAAATCAAGAACAACAATTATCCAAATCCAGCATCGAGACGAATGACACGACTTTCACGTCGTGCTGTGCAAGAGATGGAATATGCTGCTTTCGCTTACAATAGCGAAAATGATTATAGTGAACATGCCAATATTGGTGGAATGACGATGAGATGTCCACATTGTGATGCAGGCAAATTTCAGGGTGAAACGTCTGGCATGTGTTGTGCTAATGGTAAAGTGAGACTGCCAGCATTTGAATCTCCCCCTGATCCAATTCATTCATTCATTTTTGGAACGTCGCAAACGTCTAACAATTTTTGTTTCACATTCAGCAATACAATGTGGCATTTCAAATGAATTCTTTTGGTGCGACCAAAATTGTAAGAGACAATTTCATGCCGACTTTTAAGGTGATTACTTCATGCGGAATATCATATGAAAAAAAAAAAAATTTTCTTTCGGCGGCGGTCACCTCGCATAGTGACGGCGACACTATCGAGTATCTAGCCATGAAAAAGCTTCTCAAATTACCGTTCGGAATCGGTGTAAAAACTGTAGGTCCCAATTAGTGAGTGAAAACTGGAAAGCGCACAGCTCAGTGATTGTGAGAAGTTCTCCCCAGTCCCTTCATGGGATGTAATGGGAAAACCATTTATTTATTTATTATCATATGAAAAATGCGATCTGAGCAGCAATTTTTTTGATGTGTTCAAGTATTCTGACCCAGCATCTAATTAAATTTCACAATTGTTACAGATTCAAGGGCAGATTTATCATCGAGTTGGTTCCTTATTGCCATATCCTGATGCTGGTCAATAATTTTTGCAAATCTATTTTACCGGAGATGCAAATCGTGAATTGGAACGGTGTTGTTCAATTGCTGCGAGTGCAAGGCGACAAATTGTTTCTGAACTTCAAACATTCTTACATCAGTACAATGAATTAATTCGATTGTTTAGAACCGCTCTCGATCGTATGCCATCTGATGATCACAGAATCGCTATCAGGGCTGACACAACGCCCTTTGGAGAGCATGCGAGACGATTTAATGCACCAACAATTGATGAAGTGGCCATTGTAATTGTTGGAGACCAGTTTCAATCTCGCGATATTGTGCTACATAGAAGAAATGAAGAATTACGGCGTGTTTCAGAGCTTAACCGCAGCTATGATGCATTACAATATCCATTATTGCACTGGAAAGGTGACGACGGCTATCATATCAATATACGAATGATAGATCCACGAACCGGTAAAATATATATGAATTCAATTTAATATATATTTATTTAATAACAAGAATACAGGATTTTAATTTTGTAATAATGTATTCATCATAGGTCGTGACGTAGAAAAATAAGTTAGTGGGATGAATTAATATTCGCATAGATTCATGATTCGCCCTCAAGAAGAAAACTTTATTATGCGATGTGGCAAACTTTTCCACCAATACGGTGTTGACATGTATGCGAAAATTGAAGCACAACGCCTTAATTACCTACACTTGCGAGATGCAGTAGTGAATGATTGCAATGTTAATGATATCGGCCGGTTAACAATATTACCATCGACATATGTTGGCAGTCCACGCCACATGCACGAATGTACGCAAGATGCAATGTCATAAGTTCGCAAATATGCTCGTCCCGACCTATTCATAACATTCACATGCAATCCACAGTGGGCTGACATAAAAAACAATTTATTTGATGACCAGAATCCAACACATCGACACGATATAACAGCACGTGTATTTCGACAGAAAGTAAAAGCACTGATGGATTTGATTATCAAATTGCGAATTTTTGGAGAGGTGCGTTGCTGGATGTATTCGATTGAATGGCAAAAGAGAGGGCTGCCGCACGCGCATATCTTGATATGGCTGGTTCGCAAAATAACCACCCGATCAAATTGATAACATTATATCAGCTGAAATTCCAGATGAAATCAGCGATCCAGAATTATTTGAAGTTTTTTTTTTTTTTTTTAACGAACGATCCCATCGCCGCCACTCACACCCGCCCCAACCGACCGAGGGGGCCTCATCCCTATGTCGTAGGGATAACGTACACACCACAGACCGGTCCGTAGCGGGGAGTAACTGAGAGGAAAACGTGCAACGGCTACATAAAACTTCACAGCCGATTAAAGCAATACCAGTTAAAAGAGGAATAAAATCCGCAGATTACCACTATATACTTATTGAAAAATAATAAATCTTAAAACATAAAACCATAAATTATCAGTACACTATTAATACTCGTACATAAAATACTACACACTAGCTATTTAGATGATTTATAATAAAAGACTTTATCGTGTCCGGTGATAAAGAAAAGTCAATAAACTGATAAACATCATTAAAATCTGTGCACATTCTCCGAACCGGTTCATTCGAAGCATAATTATAGCGTCGAAAACTAATATACAGGGGTTTATAGTTCCTAGAAGTTCTCGAATGAACATTTATCGAAATACGACCAAGGAGATACTCAGAGCGTATATCGCCCCTGAGAATCTTATATATTGTAATCGAATTAAGCATAGTCCGTCTACTAGCCAGAGTAGGTAATTTAATTAAAGACAATCTACTGACATATGGAGGAAGATGGACGTTAGGATCCCATCTCAGGTTCCTAAGACAAAAAATAAGGAATTGTTTCTGTACCGATTCTATCATATTCACATAAAAGTCATATTGTGGATCCCATACCACTGATCCATATTCTAATATGGGCCTAACAAGGGATGTAAAAAGATTTTTCGTGATATATGGATCAGAAAATTCCTTCGCCCAGCGCTTAATGAACGAAAGTACGCCATAAGCCTTATAACAGTAGCAATAATGTGACTATTGAAAGACAATTTCCTATCAAGTAAAAAACCTAAATCCAAGAAAGAATTGATTGATTGATACCGGGAGGTAATCATACGTGATCTGTAAAACGCCATATGCTTACATTTACCCAAGTTTAACTCCATAAGGTTATGATTGCACCAACTCCCAAACCGATCCAGATCATTTTGAAGTAGAATATATAGTCTGAAGTATTTTTTTTTTTTTTTTTTTTTTTTTTTTTTTTAAGACCAGCACTCAGGGGATGCCCCCTATAAATGCAATGCATTGTGCTGGCGACGGAAATTTAGGTAGAGGAGGGTGGAAAGGGGGAGTAGTGCTTATTTATATTTGCCTTGAATCGCTGTATGTCACAATTGGCGGGGAATACACTTTTGGGAAGTTTATTCCACATACGGACCGTACGACTGAAGAACGAATTTTCTCTGTAGTGTGTTGTGCGATCGACTGGCCAATAGATAGTAAACGGATGGGAGTTCCTTGAAAGCCGCGTACTTCTGCCAAATGTCCTCACATCTGGTATAAGTTGACGGATGTCCCAGGAACACGCACCGTGAAAATACCGATAGAACAGTGTCACGCAACCCACATTACGCCGATGCTCAAGGGAGGCAATAGAGCTGGACACCCTACTGTCCCCTATCAACACCTTTGCTCTCCTTTGTACACGGTCCAGCAACTCCAAAGATGACTTTGGAGCACCTGCCCATATATGGAAGTTATATTCCATTCGCGGCCTGATGTAGGTGGTGTAGATATTAAGGAGATCAGATGGAGTGAAGTACTTCTTGCACCGCTTTAAAAAGCCTAGGCACTTCGATGCATCTTTCGACACTTCAAATACATGTTTTGCCCAGCGAGCATCACATTGTATTTTCATGCCCAGAACATCAAGAGCGTCTGATTCCTCAATATCCACACCATCCATAGATAATGACGATACGACTGGGTCAGCTGTCCGCTTGTGCGAAAGCAGACAGCACTGGGTCTTCCCCACATTAAAACTTACTCTATTCAATCGACCCCACTCAACAATGGCCTCGAGATCGCGGTTGAGTGTTTCATTCATTAATTGAGGTTTATCACTAATTTCTTGAAGATTTGGCCTGTGGTCGAATGAATATGAATGACAGAGATTACTGGCATCCGCAAAAGAGTAGATTTGGTTCACAGTCCGACCCAGGAGATCGTCAATGAAAATAAGAAAAAGAGAAGGAGAGAGAACAGAGCCCTGTGGTACCCCTGCCGTTAATTTATGTTCATCGGAAGAGATGCCATCTATAACAACTCTTATAGTGCGATCTCTGAGAAAACTCGATATAAATCGAGTGAAATTATCACCAACACCAAAAGCACCCAGCTTCGATAAGAGTGCCTCATGCCAAACTCTGTCGAAGGCCTTGGAAATATCTAGAGCCACCATCTTACTCTCACCAAGCCGGTGGATGGATCGACTCCACTGTTCCGAAAGGAACGCCATCAGGTCTCCCGTAGATCTTCTCTTACGGAAGCCATACTGTCGATCATTAAGCAGGTAATTTGACTCGAGATACTTCACAAGATGGTGGTTAACCATGCTCTCCATAACTTTCGAGAGCGCAGAACAAATAGCAATTGGGCGGTAATTGGCGGGGTCACTTGCATCACCTTTTTTGGGAATAGGCTGGACGTTGGCTACCTTCCAACACGCCGGGTAAACCCCAGCGCGGTATGCAAGATTGAAAAGGTTGCGCAGTGGGCGTGCCAGCGTTGAAGAGCACTTACTAAGAACCATATGCCATCCGGACCCGGGGATTTACCTACGTCGAGATTCGCGAGAACCTTTTTAACTCCTCGTGTTCGAAAAAATATTTCAGGCATGAAGCCAGATACGTTATCTACTACGGGGAGTGGTTGATTGCTTTCCGGCAAGGAAGAATTCCTTGCAAACATTTCAGCCAAAAGATTTGCTTTATCAACCGGTTCAGTGAATAAGTGGTCATCTTTGACAAGAGTTGGAATAGAAGAAGAACTATTCTTTATTCTTCTCGCAAATGACCAAAAGTTCTTACTTCCCCTAGGGAAAGAGAGGACATTAGCACAGCGTATTCGTAAAGAAATTGTTCGCGTAGAAGTACTTTGGCACATTCTGATCTTGCCTGCTTGCGTAGCATTTCAGTGTGGACGTTTTTATTTCGACACCATTCACTGGATGCTTCCTCTTTAGATCAGACAGCATTCTTGCATGTCTGGTTAAACCAGCATTTTTCATATGGTTTAACCGAAATGTTTTTTGTCGGAATGAATGACTTCATACCGATTAAAATTATCTTTACAATCATTTCAGCAGCAGCATCAATGTCATTATCTAGAAAGCAAAGCTTCCAGTTGAAATGCTGATAAAAACTGTTGAGCTCAGCCCAACGTGCCTTTTCGTAGGAAAAAGTTGTTCGCTTCGGGGCTGAGTTTGAAACGAGTCGAAGAGCTGAATACGAGAAGGATGCCGAAATGACACAGTGATCCGAATTACCAAGAGGTGCAAGAGTGATAACTTCATACTTTTCAGGGTGTGAAGTTAAGAATAGGTCAAGTAAATTACGGTAGTGCCCTTGAACGCACGGAATGTGCGTCGGTTCATTCACTAATTGCGCCAGGTTGTTGTGCGCGGCGAAGAGCTCAGCGTATTGGCCCTCCGGAGTTGTATGGTTCGAATGGGTTAGCCAGGCGGAGTTATGGACATTAAAATCACCTGCGACAGCGATTTCACTGTCCGGATATTTCTCCAAAATTTTGGATATGGAGTCAGAAAGGGCGTCGAAGCCATTAAAGGATGCCTCCCTTTCCGCATTGGGACTTCTATAAAGAAATCCGAAGTGAAGGACATGCGTTCCAATCCTAAATTTAACCCAAAGGGAGTTAAATTCCGGATCTTGGGAGTCCAAATGACGCTGACTCTGAAACACTATGCCATTTTTTATATAAACCACAAGGCCTCTGTGGGAAACAAAAAGAGAAAGAACGTGATACCCAGGAACGTGAAAATCCTGTGGATCAGAATCCTCACACACCTGGGTCTCACAAAGAGCTAGAATATCAGGCCGGTGAACATTAATATGGGAGTAAACATTAAAAAAATTCGTTCGCAGCCCTCGTATGTTGGCAAAGTGAAGAGAAAACTTACCTACCATTGCAACACACAAACAAAAATCAAAGCAAAGTCAAAGTCAATGCTATGTGCACAATACAAACAACCATTCCCCCACCTTCCCGCTGTTGTCCACACAATGCTTAGTGTTATGAGTTAACACTTGACACATTCTTACTTGACAAAGATGTTGCAATCGAAATAATGCTGACGATATGTCTACAGTATTAAGCGTGTAGAACTTCCGTTCCCATAAAAGCAGCACAAGTCAACTAACGAATTCCCGGAATAAAATGAGGTATAAAAGCAGCACAAGTCAGCTACAACGGATTCCCGGAATTAAATGAGATGATCGTTGGCAAGTGCATAGTTTGTAGTCATTTATCAAAATGTAATAATTTTTAAGTTTAGTTCCACTTTTACAGTTGATAAATAAAGACGGAGTTTACTCCGATAAAAAGGAAAAATCTTTTTTTTAATCCGATCAACTTAAGAAAAGTTAATTGGCGCCCGAGCAGGGACCCGATAGAGTAACGCGAAAGTGAATTAAAGTAATAACAGCAATAATCCAGCGTACCTGGAAGAGTGTTGGAAAAGAATTCCTGGTGTTAAAAGAGAATCTCTATCGGTGTCCCAATTGTCCGCGCGGTTGGAACTCCCGCGAAAAAAGGTTGTGAAGAACGAGGCCCCTCAGTACCTGTCGAAAATAGGAAAAAGGACGGTGTTGCACACCAGCCGCTTCACGGGACATATTAGTTAAGTGATTTAATAGTGTATAAGAAACAAGTGAAGTCAAGTAAAGTGACAAGAAAAATGTCTATAGAAAAAACTAAAAAGAAAATATAAATATAAAAGAAAAATTTATACAATTAATAAAAAACTAAAAAGAAAAACTTATACAATTAATAAAAAACTGAAGGGAAAATATAAATATAAAAGAAAAACTAATACAATTAATAAAAAACTTAAAAGAAAATATAAATATAAAAGAAAAATTAATACAATTAATAAAGAACTGAAAAAAACAATAGAAATATAAAAGAAAACTAAAAAACTAAAAAGAGAAATATAAAAATTAAAAGGAAAATTAATGCAGCCAAAATCAAGTCCAAATAAATAAACAACAGACATCAGCAGTCAACGGAGACAAAGAAGCAGCATCAGCAAAGAGTTACAAGGATCCGATCAGCATGCTCCAGACAATTATTGCATTGTAAGAATAACATACTTTTTTATCATATCATTTTATCATAACTATATTATTTCTTTATTCAACAAAGTGCAAAGTGATATAAGTAAAATTTATAAAATATATAGAATACATATTCCTGCATTTAATAAAATCTAATTTTACCTACTCTAATATAAAAAAGTTTGGAAAAAAGTAAAAATGTCAAATCCTAATAACCTAATCCGCCCTCCTATCCTTAACCCGTTAAATTCAAATCCAACCCCAACTCCCGCTATATCAGCACCATCCGTTCAAACCGTACAGAACATTACACCTGACATAATAGCTCGCATAGTGCAAAACGTGATAGAGACACAATTTCAGGGCCTATTACAGGCAAACTCTCGACATTTTTCGGATTTTGCAAACTTCTCAGATCAGACGATTGACCCTTCCTTAAATGGCAATATCTCAGACTTTGACAAAATTCCTGATGTGGTTAGATGCTTGCGTGATTTCTCAGGAAATCCGGGAGAATTTAGCTCGTGGAAAAAAAGCGTAGATCGAATCCTTCAGATCTACGAGCCCATAAAGGGTACTTCCAAATATTATGGCATTTTAAATATCATTCGCAACAAAATCATCGGCAATGCGGACATTGCCCTTGAATCATATAACACGCCGCTAAATTGGAAAGCATTCGCGAAGTGTCTAACGTTGCACTACGCCGATAAGAGAGATATTCGCACTTTGGAATATCAGATGATATCCTTAGTGTAAGGTAATCAAACTGTCCAAGAATTTTATGGACAAGTATATACTCAATTATCACTCATCCTAAATAAAATCGGCTGTATGGACTTAACTGATGAGCCGTTGAAGCTTTTCACACAATCATATCGAGATAAGGCACTCGATACATTTGTTCGAGGCCTAAATGGCGATTTATCGCGTTTACTAGGTATGAAAGAACCAGTCGATCTGCCACAGGCATTGCATCTGTGCCTCAAGTTGGAAAATCAGAATTTTCGGTCTGATTATGCCCATAGAAGTAAAAATATTTCTAACGGAATTCTTAACCATCAAAATAAAGGGCAGAAACCGAGGTTCCAACCAAAAATTAATCAAAACCATTTTCAAACTAATCACGGACAATTTTACCCTCAATTGGCCTACATACCACATGCAAATGTAAATTCCGATAATCAAAATTATCAAGCACCATGGCAAAAACAAAATGCCCAGTACAATGGGAATAACTACCAGCAGAAATATTATCCTCCTCAACGACCAACAGCACCTAAACCCCAGCCAAGACCAGAGCCTATGGATGTGGATCAAAGCCTTCGGTCAAAGGGTGTAAACTACATGAACCGACCGAAACAGAATAATTTTACAGGCAAGAGGCCACCACCGGCACCATTCGATGTCCCTACAAACAAGGTGCAAAGGAACTTTTATCTGGACGCTCACAATCATGCACCAGATGGAGCATACTATGAAGAACACCCGCCAGAGGAAGATGAAGTCGATACCAGCTCTGAAAATGGTAATTCGGACCACTTGCGGGAATATTACCGACAGGTTGCTGACGAAATACTTGAAGAACAAGAAGAACAAATAGTCGAGACTAGCGATTTATATTTTTTAGGCTAGCGGATTCGTCGTTACCTTATGTACGATGTAAAACAGAAGATGGAAACGTTTTGAATATATTAATAGACACAGGATCAACAAAAAATTACGTACAACCACTCCTCCCGAAAACAGCTATACCAAATCAGAAAAACTTCTTTACGAGATCAGTAGCCGGTGATATAGAAATCACCAGCCACACATTTCTTAATCTTTTCAACATTAGGGACAAAAAATTCAAATTTTATATCCTTCCAAACTTAAAATCTTTACATGGGATTTTAGGTAATGATAGTCTAAAGAAATTAGGAGCAGTTATTCATACCAGAGACGGTTACATTTCCCTCGAAAACGGAGCTAAAGTAAAAATTCACCAGATGAAGTGAGAAGCAGTAAATCTAATTGGAATAAAGGATGACCATATGACGGATAAGCAGGCCAAGATAATTAGAGAACTGACAGAAAAAATACCAAACCTATTTGCGGAACCAGATATGAAGTTAACATACACCACTAGGGTAGTAGGTGAAATTCGAACAAAGAATGATACACCGGTATATACTCGATACTATCCGTACCCTATGGCTTTGAAATCGGAGGTGGAAAAGCAAATTGAAACGATGCTTAATGACGGTATAATAAGACCATCCCGTTCACCTCATAACTCGCCAGTATGGATTGTTCCAAAGAAACCAGATTCAGCTGGAAATAAGCAGTATAGAGTTGTAACGGATTACAGGAAACTAAATGAGGTGACCATAGCAGATAAATATCCTATCCCAAATATTAATGAAGTTAGGGAATAATCAGTTTTTTTCAGTACTAGATCTAAAGAGCGGGTTTCATCAGATCCCGTTAAAAGAATCTGATATAGAAAAAACAGCCTTTTCCATCAACAATGGAAAATATGAATACACAAGGCTACCGTTTGGCTTAAAAAATGCCCCTTCCATTTTTCAAAGGGCACTTGATGATATATTACGCCAATGTATCGGAGTGTGTTGTTTCATTTATATCGACGACATAATTGTTTTTAGTCGTAACGAGGACAATCATGTCCACGATTTATTTAAAGTTTTCAAAACTCTTGAAAGTGCCAACATGAAGGTCCAATTGGACAAATGTCATTTCTTTAAAAAATCTGTTGAATTTCTAGGTTTCGTTATTTCTTCTGACGGAATAAAAACAAATCCCAAAAGAACAGAAGCCATTTTTAAATTTCCACAACCAAGGACATTAAAAGAGTTAAGATCATTCTTAGGTCTAGCAGGGTTCTTCCTGGATTACGCGAAGCTCGCTAAACCCCTAACATCTCTTTTAAGAGGGGAGGAGGGACGCGTGTCCAAGAATAAGTCCTCAAAAGTTAAAATAAACTTAAATTCGGAAGGCATTTCGGCTTTTAATAAATTAAAATCAACCCTTGTTTCCAGAGATGTATTGTTGGCATATCCAAATTATGATAAAGAATTTGAATTGACTACTGACGCGTCAAATTTTGCTCTTGGAGCAGTGCTGTCCCAAGAAAAAAACCGATCGTTTTCATATCTACAACGCTGAGCAGGGCTGAGGAAAACTATGCTGCTAACGAGAAGGAAATGTTAGCGATTATATGGGCATTGGATTGTTTAAGAAATTATTTATATGGTACTGCTAAAGTGAAAATATATGGGTGATTGTTCGGAAATTGTCATTTCCTCGTCCTTTGAATTTTCCCACCCTAAAATGGTCGAATGGTGATTAAATTGCGACATGTTCCCGAAGCTACGATGGTACTCTATTATTTCCATGAAACACATTCCATTCTGAACCGTGTAAGTCGGTTTTAGGGAGAAAAAACTGTTCAAAATGTCACAACCATGGCCTGTCCTCCGTATCGAATTCAGGACTTCAGCAGTAATATCCGTCAAGGACGTGGCTTGAAAGAAGTTATCTGCATATATGTTCTAAGGGACATTTAGATTTACAATTCTACGCAAAAAAATTGGAGGAATATGCACGCCATGGTTATTGAACGGTCCACGAAGTCTGTCCAACAGTTTTGTCAGAATTTTGTACAATTTGAATTCGACTGTGGTGGCGCCATCTCCGGGGTTTCAATATGACCCACTTGCTGGCATTTTGGAGTGGAGGGGGTAGTAGCAGTATTTACACCGGCAGAAGTCAACACACGCACATGTATATGGAGGGGAATTCAATTCGAAAAATTGAAAAGCTAAGTCACAAAATAATACGTCACAACCGTTCTCTTATGATTCACATATGCCGTACGATATTTAGGCTTGATTCCCGGTTATGAAAGTAATATTTCATTGCCTGAACTTCATTGTCTTTGGAACTTGTCGAATTCCAAACCGGTCTGGAGCACGGTTAGGTTAAACACTGAAAGTCACAGCCGTGGCTGTCACAACCGTGTCATATAGTTTCCAATACTGACTAAAATTGATAAATAATGGTTTCTTGACACTGAATGATTAATGTGGAGTAGGCTGTTGCAAAGACCTGATAACACAGTAGGCTTTTGCGAAGACCTGGCAACACAGCAGGCTTTTGCGAAAACCTGGCAAAAAGAGAGTGAAGTATTTGACATATCTTGTGGCAATCGTCAGTCGTGTGTAGGTCGTGAAAGGTATTAGTCTATTGGCGAAGTTATCTAAATAAATTAGTTGAAACATTAAAATAGTGCGTTTTATTCAATTGGTATATATTAGCGGTCATTACAATTAAGTTTCGTTCAGGCAGTCACTACCGTGGCATCGGAATACCATCAATGCTCCATAACTTCGATTGCTTTGGTGTTGTAGTATAGTGATCTTCAGATCATACTTTTCGACCATGATAACATTCAGAAACGTAAAAAAAATGGTACTGCAGACATATCGAGGTTTGGAAAAATTGCTATCTGAAAAATAACAATTTCCGAACAATCACCCATATACCGATCACCAGCCCCTTACTTACGCGTTAAATAATAAAAATAACAACATTAAAATGAAGCGTTGGAAAGCCATTTTAGAAGAGTATAATTTTGAGCTTCACTATAAACCAGGAAGAACCAACGTAGTAGCAGATGCATTGTCAAGAATTCCACCCGAAATAAATACGCTAACATCAAGTGAACACAGCGATGAAAGCTCTTCGCATAATTTAATTTATTCGGTAGAAGCACCGATTAACGTATTCAAAAACCAAATTTTTCTCAACCAAGGTCCAAATCAGTCATATGAATTTAAAATAGTTTTTCCAACATACCTTAGACATATAGTGGTAGAAAAATCTTATGACTTAGACAATTTAGTAAAAATTTTAAAACGCTACCTAAATCCAGGAGATATATCCTCTCCATTTTAAAAGTTACAAAGTAAGATTTACCCAATTACAAGTTGAAGACGTGACTAGCGAGCAAGAACAGGAGAATATAATTTTGCGTACGCATAATCGTGCACATAGAAATGCTCGCGAAAATAAAATGCAGATAATTGAGAAATACTACTTCCCATCTATGAATAATAAAATAGCTAAAGTAGTAAAGAATTGTGTGATCTGCAAGAAGAATAAATATGATCGCCATCCTGCTAAGCCGGAAATTCAAACAACTCCTATTCCGAAATTTCCTGGACAAATTGTCCACCTTGATATCTTCATCACAGATAAACATTCTGTTCTCACAGTCATAGATAAATTCTCCAAATTTGCAGTAGCGAAGGTAATAAAGTTAAGAGCTGCCGAAGATATAAAGCAACCAAATTTATCGTACGCCACCGTATACAAGTTGTTCTAACGGACAAGTGGAACGTTTCCACTCGACACTTCAGGAGATCATGAGATGTCTCAAGGCTGAGAAAGCTCACGGTACCTTTGAGGAATTGTTAGAGAGGTCAGTCAAGGAGTATAATTTGTCAGTTCATTCGACAACAAATAGGAAACCTGTCGAAATATTATTTGGTCGAAATGTTAGCAGTGATCCGGAGAAACTTGAAAATTTCCTTAAGGAGACAATTCGCAAGTTACAAGAAAAGCAAGTATCTGATCTCGGTTACCATAATAAGAAAAGGGAACCACCGAAAACTTACTCGGAAGATGATGTCATCTATGTCAGGATTGATAAGCGACGTGGCAATAAACTTACCTCAAGATATAAAAAAGAAATAGTAGCTAGTAACCAAAACTCTACAGTTAAAACCAAATCCGGAAGGACTGTTCATAAAAACCGCATCAAAACTTAAATTTGTTAATCTTTCCTTTTTCAGGTCAATGATAATAATTTGTAAAGCGAAATTTCAAATTATTGATTATACGTCTGCTCATGTAATAACAATTAATGATGGGCAAAGTAAAATTCAAGACGGAATCTTCAGAATAATTCATCCAATAGACATAAGAAAATATGACGCTTTTGTGACAGATACCAAAATATTCGTTGAACGGCATATCCCAAAAACAAATCCCTTTTATCCTATCCTAAATGAAGAAGTAATGCAAGCTGTGGACTTGATTCAAAATATTGTTCCTCAGTATAATAACAATGACAATAATGAAAATAATAATAACAATTATAACGAAAATAATGATATTGATAAAGAAAAAAAAAGCTATAAGAGAAATAAAAGATCATTCAACATAATTGGCACTGCATGGAAGTACATCGCTGGCACTCCAGACCACGATGACTTCGAAATGCTAGAATATAATATGAATGAATTAAATCAAAATAATAACAAACAAGTCGTTATTAATCAAATGCTAAATGATAGACTGAATAATGTAACAAAAATAATTAATGAAATATCAAATGCTATAGGCAAAAATAGCTACTTGAATAACGAAATAGCTTTAACTTTACAAAATCGCATAAGGCTCATAAAGGAGCAATTAATTAATATACATTATGCCATCCAATGGGCAAAGAGTGGAGTAATAAACTCCATAATTTTGGATAAATTAGAAATTAAATTAGCCTTGGAAAAATTAAGTAAAGAAAAGATGCCATTTGCATCAAACGAAGAGGCGATGGACTATGCCACAGTAAATGTTTTGCATACAAATTCAATTATACTATATGTTATCAAAATTCCAACGACTAATGAAGAAGTATATCAAAACCTTCTATTATACCCTGTAAAGAAAAACAAAACAATTATAAAGTTATCTTTTAGAAATATCATAAAGAATTCAAAGGAAATTTATGGGTTAAAAAGTAATTGTTCAAAATATGACCCTGTTAAAATTTGTAATACAGTCAATTAATAGATTTAAGAAATAATACATGTATAACTAATATTATAAAAAGCCTATTATCGTACTGCACATACACCAACAGCCAGCATATCCCGTTGATTGAAAATATTCTCCCCGGAGTAATCCTGCTTAATGATTACAATGATACCATATTGATCGATGAAGTTACTCACCATTTGTCCGGCACATTTTTGATAAAATTCTCAAACTCTACAATAATGGCACAAAATAAAATTTACCGCAACTTGGAAGCCCCACAAATAAAAACTGTTCCTGCTGTATTGCAACCTACGCCATCAGAAAAAAAACTGGAGAACAGTCTGACTATTGAAAGCCTAAGGGAATTGCACCTTAATAACACCCACACAATTAGAACATTAAGAATGGGAACTATTATAAATGGAGTGTCAACCATGGTATATTTACTAATCCTTGTTGTCATTGGTACTTTGATTCTTCACCTTTATAGAATCTCACAAAGAACAAACATAGTGCATTTAAATACACAAAATTCATACTCACCACCTGAAACAGGAGCAATATTAACAAATATCCAACCGACAAATAATACGCTCCCATCAACATTTCGAATAGATAACATGCCATATTTCTAAGATGAAGACAATTGGGGACAATTGTACTTAAGAGGGGAGGAGTTAACACTTGACACATTCTTACTTGACAAAGACAGTATTAAGCGTGTAGAACTTCCGTTTCCATAAAAGCAGCACAAGTCAACTACAACGAATTCCCGGAATAAAATGAGGTATAAAAGCAGCACAAGTCAGCTACAACGGATTCCCGGAATTAAATGAGGTGATCGTTGGCAAGTGCATAGTTTGTAGTCATTTATCAAAATGTAATAATTTTTAAGTTTAGTTCCACTTTTGCAGTTGATAAATAAAGACGGAGTTTACTCCGATAAAAAGGAAAAATCTTTTTTTTTTAATCCGATCAACTTAAGAAAAGTTAATTTATGCCTTAAGCACTGTGTAGCAACGAGAAGACGGAAAAAGAAGAACAGTCTGTGCTGTGCGTTAGTTAAGATGGAGGGGGGGACAACACATGCATGCGGAGAGGGGCATAAAAGCCCGTTGTGTGGTCAGTGTATACATTTGTTGTCGTTTGTTTATGGTTTGGTTTGTGTTGATGTCACGGTGTCGGTAGTTGTTGTTGGTTATTATTATTTTGTTTTGCACTTGTTTCTTTAGTTTGGTTTGTTTATTTGTTTGGGTTTATGATTTGTATTTTAATTTTGGAAATAGATTAAGAAAAACTGTGATTTGTGGACTTCACACGCGACGGATTTGACTTTTAGTATTGTCAATTTATAAACGCGGACTGGACGATTATTTTGATACTGAACTTAGAGTACAAAATGGACAGATACACTTAAAAAACAATAGTTAAACGGAGCTTAGTGAAAAACACGACTGAACAGAACGACGGACACCCTCTTCTTTTCCATAAACATTTTCACATCGTCCGCGTACATAAGCACATTAAACTCCGCTGTCGAATTAGGCAAATCGTTGATAAACAAGAGAAATAAAATAGGACCCAGGTGACTTCCCTGAGGAACGCCGGAAGACACTTGGATAGGTCTAGATAACGAATCCCCAAAAATTACCATCTGTTCGCGACCAGTAAGGTAAGATGAAATCCATTCAATGATATTACTATTAAACCCGATAGCGCTTAATTTACTCAGTAGGAGGCGATGGTTAACCTTATCGAAAGCTTTACTAAAATCCGTGTAAATAACATCAGTTTGCATTCCTGAAATAAAACCATCAATTACGTGAGAAGAAAATTGAAGTAAGTTTGTAACTGTAGACAGACCTTTGCGAAAACCATGTTGTCTACAGTCAATAATAGAGGAAACTTTGTAAGATATAATGTCAGTGACCATTTTCTCAAGAAGTTTTGGAATCGCACTCAGTTTCGCAATACCTCTATAATTTGACACATTTTTAATGCTACCCGACTTATGAAGAGGGACAATATACGAACTTTTCCAGACCGCTGGAAAGTAGCTAAATTTCAAAGATGCATTGAATAGTATAGTCAATGGTGTAGCTAATGTCGTAGAACAGTATTTTAGCAAAGAATTACGGATCCCGTCAGGTCCATAAGTGTTCGTGGGCTTCAGTGATGAAAGGTTCTCCTGGACCCACGTATCACTCATAGAAGTGATCCCGAACGGATCTAATGACCGAATATCATAAGGATAGTCACAGGTAGTCGATACTGAATTAACCGAGTAAACAGATGAGAAAAAGTCAGCAAAACAATTGGCAATAGATTCAGAATCTATGTATTCGACATCATTCATCACAATTCGAGAAAGTCTTGATACGGACTTACGCTTGGTGTTAACAAAGTTGAAAAAACTTTTAGGATTGTTCCTAAAATTCTTACCAACCTTGGACAAGTAAGATTGATAACACTTGCGAGATTCTGCCTCGTAACGACATCTGGCAATAGTGTACTTACTATAATCAAAAGATCTACCTGATACCCCAAACTTTTTATGTAATCTACTCTTGGCATTTTTTAACTGCTTTAAATATTTAGAAGACCAAGGAGGTGAGCAATTTTCATCTTCTGCAGATACCCTCGGGACAGATTTACGTATACATCGCCACATTACATCATAAAAATTAATTAAGCTCCCATCAAAGCTCTGGCGATCCTCGCAATCTAATATTGACCTCCAATCGACAGATTCAAAAAGACTATTCAGTAAGACAAAATTAGCATGTGAGAAACAAAAAGTTCTCCTGGTAGATTTTGAATAGATTGAATTTTCAGTCTGGAGATAGAAACGAATACAAATTGTAGGATGGTATGAGTCCTCGGGCAAACTTAGAGGATTAACGCGGGAAACTTCAAAATTATCAGAATTATTAACTATTACAAGATCAAGTGTCCTATTCATAGCATTAACAATATCGTTAATCTGAACAAGATTCAGAGAAGAAATGAGTCTAACAAAATCAGAAGTCCAGTCGCAAGGAGTTAACGGAGTGAGATGTTTAGTATCAGGTAAGGGTAACCATGATACCAAAGGTAAATTGAAATCACCCAATATCAGTAAGCTGTCACTGTCACCAAGCTTCCCACACACTTCAGAGATGACATCCAAGTGCATCTCATAAATTCCAAACTCTGACGAAGGTGGAATATACGAACAAGTTATATAAAGTTTGCCAGCGCCCAACCTTACAGAGAGTGCTAAGAACTCTATATCACTAATGTTCGTTATCACAACGTCATAATACAATGATCTGAGCACAGCGATTAATACACCACCGCCAGATTTAACCGAGCGATCTCTTCGGACTATTGAAAATCTGTCACATAAAACTTCTGAATCGAATACATTGGTTTTAAGCCATGTTTCGGAAAAAACTATTATATCATAATCGAAACCAAAACTGTCCACATAGAGTCTAGAGAGTTTAGTATTTAAGCCACGAACATTTTGATACAAAATGTTGGCAAATCCATTTAGTTTTTTGAAGCCGTTTTATTCGATTTTGGGAGAGAAACAGGGTTCGAACGCCTACCATTATCGCGTTGTATAAATTCTTTCACCAAGGCCCCTGAAGGCCAGAAATTAGAGTTAACCAATTGTCCAAACAAGCCTTCGGGAACAAAAAGCTTAAAAGAGGCGAGTTTTTCGGAATGCGCGGAGTTAAGCTTATAACTCGCTATAGAATCCGTATTATTCAATTTAGATGATAAATAAAAATTAATATCATCCACAGTGGTTTCCGGTGAGAATCTTGAAATAAAAATTACCCGCCTAGCCGGAACTACAGTCAGCTCTCTAGCCCGTAACCTGGAACAACGAGGGACAGAGTCAACGACTGAACCATTTGACACGGTGCCCAATCTATCAGCACCAAATGGTGCGGAAGAAGCGGTGACTTTAGCAAACGTCAAGCCAGAGTCAACAATCGAACTATGTCCCTAGAATTATTGTCCCCGGTTTGCACCCGCTCGGACTGTAATTCACCAGCACCAGATGGAGCGGAAGGTTTCGAAATATCAGCACCAGTAGCCACAGAAGAGGCTACGACCGACCGGATAACAGAGTTATCAGTAGCGGCCATAGGCGAATTATTGTCCCCGGTTTGCACCCGCTCGGAACGTAATTCACCAGCACCAGATGGAGCGGAAGGTTTCAAAATATCAGCACCAGTAGCCACAGTAGAGGCTACGACCGACCGGATAACAGAGTTATCAGTAGCAGCCATAGGCGAATTAACCTCAATTAAACAAGGTGATGAGTTCACATTTATCAGCGGAATTAATTTCCTCGATGATTTCTTGCGTTTGGGAGAAGATTGAGATGGAGAATTTATGCATTTCTCCAAATCAGGATATTCCTCAAACATTTTCGTAAATTTAGCGAAACGATACGAGAGCGCAGACTGATCCCTTTCCATTCCAGAAAACTCTTACTGCATGCTCTTAAAAAAACGATAAAAACTATTTTCAATATTTCTACACTTAGAACAGCACCAACGAATACCCTTATCCCCATTCAGACAATCAGCAACTCTGGCTACTATTCCAGCACATTTAATATGACATAGATTGTCACATAACCAACACGACAACATACGCTCATTATCAGATTTCAAAGAACAATTTTTATATAAACACGCCATTTCAAATAAAACCAAGAAACAAACAAAAAAAATAAAAAATTTAAAATACCAAAATAAATCGCTAAAAATAACAAAATAATCGCTACAATAGACAACACTGCTAAAATCTGCAGAAATCGCTAAAATAACTAAATAATCGCTATAATAGACAACACTGCTAAACACTTACAATAAAAAGCGGAATGTTTATCAACACTAGAATTGTGAATACAAACAAAAATAGTACAAAAGAGGCTAGAAAAACTAACAATAACAACAATCGAACAAAAAAACTGACAATAACAACAATAAAAGGATGCAAACCAAATACTGTTGTTGTATTATGGTACCAAAGCTTAAATGACAAACAAACAGAAGATTTAATTTATAAAACAACTGAAGCACATAAACAAAACCAACGTTAGATACTTAGCTTCAGTTTTAACACTTTCTCACATACTAAACACAATAATACACGATATAATAATTACTAATAAGGCAAAAATCACGGAGCACAAAATTAAGTACGACTTGACTCTACAGAGTTGCCAGACTGTTCACGAAAAGTATGATCCATGGCCCTTGCGGTCAAATAAATATGAATTCGAGCATTAACTTCGGATACAATTACAGGTGACGGATACCCGTTGTACCGACGTCGGTCACCGGAGGATAATGGCAACAATTAAAATACGCAATCAAGACATTGAAGTTGATAATCGTTGGATTGTGCCTTATTCTCCACCATTGTCAAAAATATCTCAGGCTGACATAAATGTTGTGGACTGTAATTCTGTGAAGTCGATTAAATGCATTTGCAAATATGTGAATAAAGGCAGTGATATGGCTGCTTGTGGAGTAGCTGGTGACAATAGCATTGATGAAATCGTTCATTATCAAATGGGGCGCTACATTTGCACTAATGAAGCTCTTTGGAGAATTTATTAATTTCCAATTCATGAGCGATATCCTGCTGTTGCTCATTTGGCTGTTCGTCTTGAAAATGGCCAGCGTGTGTATTTTACGGATGCAAATGTACACCAGAGAGCAGCACTGTATTCAGATGCAACGCGTTATTTAACTTGGACTGCAAAGAAATGGCAACCACGTAAACAAGGAACACATGTTGATGGCCATCCGGGTGTTTTTTTTTGCAAATCCCATGGGAAGATTATACACAGTTCATCCAAACAATGCAGAATGATATTATTTGCGGTTGTTGTTAGTAAATGTTGTTGGATCACGTTCATTTCAACATTTGCGAAGAGTAAATGGTCATTTATGTGTGACGTATCGTGAAGCATGCGAGCAATTAGGTTTGCTTGAAAATGATGCACATTGGGATTTAACGCTTCACGACGCATGGATTGCTTCTTCTCCACATCAAATACGTATGTTATATGCCATAATCATATCAACATGTTTTCCATCAAATCCACTTGAATTGTGGAATAAATACAAAGATTTTATGACAGAAGACTATTTGATTCAATTGCGTCATCATACAAGAAAAGCTGATTTGCTGATTTCATTGGAAATGCATAATGAGGCAAGATATGTGCCTTACGATTGCAAAAAAAGAATTAGGGCAATTAGGTTTGTCACCACCCAATCGTCCAATGCATGATTTATTTGATCGAGAATTGCAACGTGAACAACAGTATCATCCCAATGAATTTCAAACATTCGTGAATTTGAATGTTCCTAAATTAAAGGACCATCAAAAATATGTCTATGATACCATCATGCAAGCTGTACAAAATGAAGTCGGTGGATTATATTTTTTGGATGCGCCTGGTGGTACGGGAAAAACATTTGTGATATCACTGACTTTGGCAGCCATTCGATCGCAACGAAAAATTGCATTGGCACTTGCTTCGTCGGGAATCGCTGCTACTCTATTGGATGGTGGACGAACAGCGCACTCTGCATTAAAATTGAATGTGCAGGTGTGCTTATATTTATTGATTGAGCACTTTAAAATTTATTCGAAATTAATTAAAATGTAATTATTCTCAAATTAACAGGTGATTGAACATCCCACGTGCAATATTTCAAGAAATTCTGCGATGGCAAAAGTTTTGCAACAAGCAGCAATTATTCCATTGGATGAATGTATTAAAAACAATGCAAGATCTACGTCAGAATCAAGAAATTTTTGGTGGTGCATTAATATTATTGTCAGGCGATTTTCGTCAAATATTGCCTGTGGTGGGACGATCAACACCGGCGGATGAGATCAACGCATGTTTAAAGTCTTCTCTTCTGTGACGACATGTGCAAAAGTTGACATTGAACATACACAAAGACCAATCTGCAGATCGGTTCTCGAAGCAATTGTTAGATATTGGAAATGGCAAAGTTCGAGTCGATAATACAAATGGATTGATTACATTGCCTAACAATTGTTGTACCATTCTCCAATCAACGGAAGAGTTGATTGAAAGTGTGTTTCCAAATATTGTTCAAAATTACAGGAATTAGAATTGGTTGAGAGAACACGTAATACTGGCACCAAAAAATTATTCAAGATTCAAGAAAAATTGCCAGGTGCAGTGACATCATATAAATCTGTTGATAGCGCAATGAGTGCAGATGATGCAGTGAATTATCCAATTCAATTTTTGAATTCATTGGAACCATCTGGTACGCCACCGCACTGTTTGAATTTAAAGGTTGGCTCATCAATTATTTTACTGCGAGATTTAAATGCACCAAAACTGTGCAATGGCACAAGATTAGAAGTAAAAAAATTGATGTCGAATTTAATTGAAGCCACAATATTGACCGGAACAGCGAAAGGTGAAATTGTGATCATACCACGTATTCCACTGATTCCAACAGACATGCCATTTGAGTTTAAGCGTTTGCAATTCCAAGTGCGTCTATCATTTGCCATGTCCATCAATAAGACGCAAGGGCAAACGCTTCAAATATGCGGATTAAATTTGGGGGAGCACGACAGCACATGGACAGCTATACGTGGCCTGCTCAAGAGTTGGAACTCCAAATTGTTTGTTTGTGCTCGCTTCAAATGGGCAAACGAAAAATATTGTACATTAAAATGTTTTGGATTGGTTGGTTGCAACGAAGTGCAACGGGGTCCGCTATCACAAATTAAAAATCCATTATTTCTGCTCCTTTTAAAGGTATTTGAACAAAATTTGGTTTGTCGGTGCAGTGCAACTATCATTCTTCTTCGAAATATCGATCCACCACGACTTTGTAACGGAACCAGACTTTCAATCAAAATAAAATTTGAAGGCAAAACAACGTTTGTCGGGTCAGCTAGTTAGTTATATTATGAACAGTCCTAAGGAGAATTTGTATAATGAGTCACAAATTAGAACGCGTAATTGCGTTGAAAGAAGCTATGGTGTGTGGAAAAGGCGATTTCCAATTTTTTCTTTAGGCATTCGCTTAAAGTTTGAAAAGGTCGAAGGCATAATAGTTTGTTGCATGAACAAGGAAGAGCAAGTTCCAGAATTACCTCCAGACATTGAAGCAGAAGTTAACAGGGTTAACAGCGTCCCAAGCAATCGATATAATCGGCCTTATTCCCGTTGTCGTCGTCGACGTCGTCATCAGATTTTTGTCAACTTTAGAACGTTATAAATGTATTGTCACATCGACTACAAGACTGTTTTTGATGTCTATGATCCAAAAACAACCCTCTTAAAACATTACGCAAAATTTTTGTTTCCAAATGCCTTCAAGTCGCCATAAAAATGGTGTCGATATAGTATTGACGTCGACGACGACAACGGGAATAAGGGCGAATAATTGCTCCAACTACGTCCGAAGACGCATTTTATTAACGGAATATTTTCAGAAGCTGTGCATGACCATCTGTCAGTAACTATGTACAAGTACTGTTCCTTAAGTTTTTATGCTTCAATAAATACAACAACATTTAATCATAACTTAATAAATAATAAGTACGATATATATTCTTAATTTTTTTTATATCCAATTCAGTCTCCCGATTTTAAGACATTAAAACCAAATTGATTATTTTTCCTCACAACAAAAACGAACGCTAGGAATGAAAACCAAGTGTCGGAGAATGAAATTTAGTTTTAAATTTTGAAAATAAATTCTGAACTCCAAAGTCAAATTACTTTCTGTTAATGAATATCGTTCATGTTCAAAATAATGAAGTACTTTTGATCAATGTTGAAAAAACGGAATATTTATTTTTGTTTTCAACCTGTATTTAAATGAATAAACCCCTTTTCAAGTTTTGAAAAACCCTTTTTGACGTTTTGCGGTATCAAAATAGGTTTTTAATTAAATTTAATTTGTATCATCCAGGACTGTGATATTAGTATTGTTATTAGGCTATTTCCAATATGGCCGTAAAAACCGTATTACCGTGAATTAATACACGAAGTTTTCGGCAAATTAAAATAATGTAGTATCTTAAATGTAATAAATCGTTGGCTACTCATATGAAAAATGATAAGCGATATTATGTTCGAGTACACCAAACGAATGTCGACAATTTAAACTAAGAAAATATACATACAATCAGCTAAAAAGAGGCCACACGAAAGTATGTTTGCTTAGGGTTTTTGACACCTATCATTGTTCAGGTAGGAGTTAGAACAAATTGATGCATACCTGATTTAGTGAAGGGAATAAGACATTTATGAACAGAAAATCTCCACAACTTTTTTCTGTTTTACCACAACCCAAATAACCTCAATTGGATTTAATTCTGGAGCCTGAGAAGGCCAGTACATAACAAACTGTTGTAAAACGTATGTTCAAACCAAAGAGCCACAATTAAAAAAGAAAGGGCTACGTAAAATAATTATAAAGTAAATTATTCAGCCTTTCAAGTTAACCAGGTATGTATTATAATACGCAAAATCATATAAAATTAATGGAAGGAAGGAATTCTTTCACTTCTGGATTTTGTTTCCATCTTCATCTTCATCCAGCACTTCAATAGATAAATAGTCTGAAATAAATAAATATGTTAATTATCTACAATTAAGAAAAGTGGTGTCGAAGAAAGTGTTTGTATATATGGCCCAAAATATGAATTAATACACTTCCGTTCCGTTTTGCGATTATGTAATGTGTTAGACTGCCGGCATGACATAAAACCGTAGAGCCTGAAAAAAGTAGATTTTCTAAACTCTTCGATTAAGAAACAACAACAGTACAAACCGATGGACAGAAAACTCTTATCAAATGAATCAAAAGGTGTATTCCACCTACGTTTCAACGTTGGAGTTAAGCTCTATGTGAAGTGTTGTTTATGAATTATTACATTTTGGTCAACTCCTTGGATAAAGGAAGCCTTAGACGTGTGTATAAGTTGCTCGACTTCAAGATGACATCAACTTCGATTGCTGATGTGAAGTAACCGAAGTTGATGGCAACTTGAAGTCGTTGCAACTTATCCTCAGGTCTTGTAACGACCCGCTCCAACAGACTCTATTCTTTCTTGGCCATTGCTACCTTTTATACCGGCTTAGCTCAGGGCTGGGGGGTGTTCTTGCCTGAAAGGATGGATCTCGTTCTGTTACCATAATTGTAAAATTGTAGGTAGCTTTTCCTAGATTAAGATAATTCGCCAACTAAAGCCATGCGCACCTTCACAAATAAATTTACCACAAATTAATTCAGATTACAGTTTATTCCCGAAGAAGAACGTTGCCCACCCTACCATGCTGACTCTCTTCACAAATTGGTCAGCCCTTCACCCCACCAATTAACTATACTTCATTTTCGTGAATAAATGTTATAATATGCTTAAATATTCATATTTTCAAAATTTATTATCACAAAATTCATTATTAATTAATCTAAATTAATGGTACTAATTGTATTTATGAAGAGAGGAAGTTGCATACAGAGAGGAAAGAAAACAAAATATAAAAAAGAAATTTTGTTATACAAAAAAGTATAGTTATAGTTAAAATTAAGATCAAATTTATGTAAAATTGAAGACCAATGTTCTAATATTATTAAGATTACCTAATTTAACTATAATTTCGTAATATGTGTAGTGCAAAAAAAATAAAATATTGTATTGATATTTTTATGTGTAATAATTTCAAATTAATCACTCGTAATATGTGTAGTGCAAAAAAAATAAAATATTGTATTGATATTTTTATGTGTAATAATTTCAAATTATGATAATAAAAATCTATGATAATAAAAATCTGCAAAAATTCTAAATCTTGATAACAGTATTAAAGTAAATTATAAAATTTAAATATCTGGAGCTGTTTCTCGAATGTAATCTTCTTGTTTATAGCGTGGAACCATTTTTCTTTTTTTCCCCACAAAAACTCCAAGCTCACTGTTTCCTTTCCAAAACCCCAAAAAAACTATATATATTATACTATAAGAATATCAATTCTATTGTATAATGACCTCACAGTCTAAGGCTCCCTTAATGCATATTCTCCGCACTATTTGACTAAATACATACATACAAGGAATGCTCTCATAGGCCTGGTGTGATATTTACGTTTGATGTTGAAAAGAATTGCTTTACTAATACCAGATAGAGGCAATGGTTCAAAACAACGAAAAAAATAACAACAACGGCATTTCGTTTTGTGTGTTAAAATTATTGTGTTAAATACAACACAAATGTATGCTAACAATAAAAGTCGATAAAAAAGTTTAAAACACATTTAAATTTCACAGTTTTTCACCAAAATGGCATGAAAAGTTAAAGCAAGAAGATATTGTAATTCCATCTGGTGTATATCACTTTTCGTCAAACATCTCTCTATCACACCGACCGCCTTACGAAGAGTGTGAAAGGAAACGTCAGATGAGCCAAATATGCTCTCTAGTCTGAGATTACTCTATGAATGCTCTCGGTTGTTGTGGTGTTAGTTATGATTGCTTTGTTCAGGGGGTACCGATGAGTCAGCTGTACATTTCAGTACTTGGAGAACAGATAGAGAATATGCTTTCAAAGAAGAAATGGTGATAGCTGACTGGAATTCAGCAAAAAGTTTTCACTTTTGTTTTAATTTTTGTGAAATATTGTACTAAAAGAGTGGCAAAAAGTGATCAAATTAACAAAAAATATAAAAACAAATTAGATGCAATACGATTATTCGGTGGAAGTAAATGAAACACGACACAAATCCAGAAAATCAATCTTCAAAAAAACAAAACAGCAGACTGTCCCTGCAGGCTGTGTCAGAGACACGGCCATTAAGTTTAACGTAGAATACGCCATCCGATAAGACAGAAAACATATATAACAATAAATGATAAATAACATAAGCAAATGAATTTATTTATTTGATAGTTACTTTTGATAATATACATAAGCTTATGGTAGGAAAAATAGGATAAATATGTTTTGTTTTGTTGTTGTTGTCGTATTACCTATACCTATTTACTTATACCTATTTACTTATACCTACTTACTTATACCTATTTACTTATACCTATTTACTATTACCTATACCAATTTACTTAAATCGACTATTTGTTGTTGTTGTTGCCGCTATAAGAACTGTAAATTAAATCCATTATTAGGACTTTATACATTACGTTAATATATACATATGTATATGTATGTAGGTATAAAACTTACCTATTTGATTGATATTGGGTGCTGCCGCTGCTGTTGCGATTTGTTGCATATTTGTTGTTGATGTTGCGCCTAAAAATTAATGAACATTTTTAATAAAAATATAGATAAACAAGGGAACACAAAACTTACCTGAGTATTTATTTCTCTGCATAACAACCACTCGTTGCTTTTTTGTATTTCGTGTAGGTGCCATTTTGATTAGTAGTTTTTATTTTAATTTACTAAACGTCAATGCATCAAGCAGCATTGTTATTTTGCTTACTTGGCAGCACTTTCATTTAACAGAAAAATGTATGAATTAATTTTTTCATATATTTTTTATAATTATATATCCATGTTAAATTTAAATTCACATTTAACATTTTGTTTCACTTAAATACATAAGTAAATATACGAAATTTCAATATTTCATCAATCAAAACAACAGCCGAAGGTTTGTGTCCACACTGAAACAGCAGCATAGTTTGTGTTCACGCTACAAACTCAAACACTCAACCAAACACCACACATATGTTTGAGTGTATGTGTTTAAACAATTTTCATTTGAGAAATTTAAATATTAGGAAGATATCAACCAATATGAAATGTATATTAAACGAAAGATAACATCTTCATATACCTACAATAAAATTTTTAAAAAGTTAGTTAAGTTATCTCGCCGTTTCCTCATAATCAATGAAATAAAGATTACAACAATAACAATCTGACATGACTCCCTATACCGTAAGGTAAGACGTATTCTACGCCAAAAGCGAAGCATAGCGCAAAACAAAAGTGAACAAAACACATTTTCTTTTACTACGCTATACTCTATATGTTTCCCAAGTACTCCACGGAACTCGTTAGTACAAAAACGAACTAGTGTACACTCTTAAAGTATTACTCGGTGGCATTGTTGGTGCTTTAGTATAACGTATATTCTACTTTGCGTGCTTGTTGACTGGCTGGCGGATTGATGTATTTTCTGGTGCGATTCACTTCATAGACCTGATCAACATGGAGGAACTTTTAAGCAAACCACAGACTTCTCATTCATGTGCATGAACATCAGCTATCAGTATTGCCGGTTTACCGCACTTCTTGATACCAAATAAAAATGTAATTGAAGTTCGCATCACTATCATCTTTACGAGCAATTTTCGTAATATTTTTTCAAATTCATCATCCAGATTCGCTTTAGATCCCATGGTGTATTCAGACAGTCCATATGAAGATACTGCATATATTACACAAAAAAACAATTTAAGGAAAACGTAGAGACTCATCACCATCGAAATCCATCCCTGAAGTATCATATTAATATCAGAGGCAGCAACGTTATTAATACGAAAAAGACTATGGCGCAAACTAAAACCCATATAGATACGTACCCACTTTCGCCTTTGTCCCAGTCACAATTCGATATCAATTTACAAGCCATTTGCGTCCTTTAGAAGTGGAAAGTTGTGTCAAACTCCAGTGGTTAAATGCACAAAGCAAATAACGAGACACCAAAGAGTTTTGCTGTCCCCCGATATCGATTTATTTTATTCTTTTTTTCGAAAACGTCATTCATGTCAAAATTGGGAGCACAGACTTGGTATTCATGTGGAACAAATTAGTTGATAACTAACTAAAGATGAAAATGCTTGGAAGAAAGAAGCCGACGCATTCCGAGACCTCTGGAATTTTCCTAACTGCATAGGAGCTGTAGATGGCAAACAAGTCAATATATCGCAGCCGCCCGGATCATTGTTTTTTAATTATAAAAAACACTTTTCGATATTACTTATGGCTGTAGTCAATGCGAACTACGAATTTATAATGATAGATGTTGGCACAAATGGCAGAGCATCTGATGCTGGGCTCTTCAACCAAACAAAATTTTGTTCATGCTTAAAAAATAAAGAGCTTAACATTCCAGCCCCAGAGCCGCTTCCAGGAGACGAGGTCGAAATGCCTTTTGTGTTTGTGAGTGGCAATGCTTTCACTTTAATGGAAAACATTATGAAGCTCTTTAGCCACAATACTTTACAAAAATAACAAATTATTTTCAACTACCGATTGTCGTGGGCTCGAAGATTTGTGGAGAACACATTTGCCATACTAGCTTCTAGGTTCCGGGTGTTGTTAACAACAATTAATTTGTCACCAGAAAAAGCGACAACGATTGTTACCGCCTCCACAATTTTTTGCGAAAGAAAAAAGAAAAATTGTACCTAGAAGGAGGATTTGACCTTGAGTACACTGACACTGGTGATGTGGAATATGGAGATTGGCGAAATGAGCCAAAGCTTCTATGCCCTATCAACATTGCATCCGGCAGAAATTCTACCAATTGTGCCAAACACGTTCGCAATAAATTATTTTAAGTATTTTAATTCAAAGGGTTCAGAATCCTGGCAGGAGGAAGTTTATAAAAACTCCACCAGCAAAAAATAAAAGAATAAACAATAAAAAAAATTTAAATTGATTTTTAATGGTCACTTTGGTCGGCTATAATGCTTCCCTGGTACTTTAATATTCTGGCAAAATTGCTCAACAGAGGCTCAACAAAAACCAAAATTAGAGCAAAAAATATTAAATTATTAATTAATTAATAATTCATTTGCAATATATTATCGATTATTGATAAATTTAACCAATACTTTTTGGTCATTCTCTTACCTCAATGGTAATGCATTCATCCATTGAATTTCTGCTTTCAATGGTATCTTCTTGCTCCTCGAGAAAATACAGCAATGGAAAATACTATAATGTTGGAACATAAAAAATAAAAACGATTTGATTTTTACACAAAATCTGTGCAAACAGCACAACCAGTACCACACACAGCACAACGGCTTGCGCAAAGTGTGTTTTGCGCAAGCATTTTGTGTCGTGTATTTTGCCTATAAGATAAGGATATAAGTGTAGTCACCGTATAAATCAGCGCAAAGCCTGGTAAGAGTTGTATGAAAGCTATATCGAAATGTGGACCGATATTTTCCAAATAAATATTTCTAAAAAAAATACCGGAATAACTATTTTTCGTTGAATTGTTAACTACTAGCTTTGTTTCGAACATATGGTTTCTAATGTTTTTTACTATCTTTTCAAAGTTGAAAGAAAATTGTTTTTCTTTTCTAGGGAAAATTAAATTTTTTTTTCAAAATTGTACAAATAGTACGTAGTACACAGTGGAAAAGCTATTATCAATTCCTGGAGTGGATAGCATTAATCCAATTGTTACAAAATTTTACTTAATACCTTGGCAAATTGGCAGTCCGTCCCTCACCTTACCAAAAACAATATGTATATGTACATACCAAGCTCCATTGAAAACAATTCGTATTCATGAAAAATACGAAATCGATAAAGACAAGTTCTGAGACAATTGTACGATGTATATGCAAAGATTGGTCTGTGTCCAACATTTCTTTGCAGTTCACACATCTTTCCTATCTCGTATTACCATGTACCAAGCTTGCCATCAGCAATCATATCATCGTCATATTTGGCGTCTGACCCTTCGTACTGCTCTGCATGACTCATTCCCAAAATGCTGTTGTCCAGCGATAGAGTGGCTGTTATTTGTTGTGGGCCACTACCTTTGGCATACAGATGCCTCTTCCCTTCAGCAACGTTATTTTTTGCTTGATTTTTTTAAATTCTGGTACTTTGTTTTAAGCACCGTGTGTGGGCGGAACCAATTAGAGAATTGGAGATTGAACTCCCGTTCAATATCCGTCCAGTCTTCAAACTTTTCCTCAGTTCTTGTACGGTCCATGTGTTTGCACTCTACAATTTGACTTCTCTTTTCAACCAAGCTTACCAAAAAATTTTCAATTTTTTGTTAATAACTCGGCTATTTGAGGGAAACGGGTATTTCTGAAAACACCACTAAATTAGGATCACGTCAATACACTGTAAAAATACTTAAGTTTTCTCAAGCCGTTTGGAAATGTAGACTTCTCAAAGTTTGAATAATTGTTCAACCTGTAAAAAACACAATATTTTGTCGAAAAGTTACCATGATTCATTCCGTTTTGTTTACTTTTTCCCAAGAGCCCTACACAAATGTTGACATTCATCTGAAAGACAAGACTTTGAGAAATATATGCAATGTAAAATTATGATCATTTGGAAATGCACCCTACAGTGAGCATTCACTGAAAATGTGAAATGTTTGTTCAACAAATTTTGCACTTCGATGTTTGGCAAAAAATTTGTTCGGGGTTTTTTATATATTTTTCATTTTTGTTGTAGACTGAAATGTTCTTAAATATAAACCAAAAAAATAAATAAATGGGCTCAGGAGGGCTTAATAAGTAAAAACGGTCGAATTTTCATAGAAGATTTATTTGGGATTAAAAATCTCTAAGGTTTTCTTAATATTTGGAGAAAAAACCTTAATCGGTGTTAATTTGCTGTGCATTGTTCTATCCAATACAAAATAAAAATAGTGAGATACCATCAATATGTACTAATATACATACTTTAAATCAAAATGTTAAGACATTTTTCCAAAGTTATTTATTTTGAGTTTTTCTCGTATATTTTTTCAAAATTGTTAAACCAATTTTTGAAAGGGGATATTTCTGAACACAGTTTTATAGAAAATGAGTTTACCTTTCTAACCGTATATAATATTTCTATATACTGCATTACAGCAAGTGCAGGTATCCTGCATTACAGCAAGTGCAGGTATGTCTGTACCTTGCCGATTGCATTGTTCAGGATGACAACTACACTATGGCATTGGCAAACACTTCATATTATAGCATGATACCATTATTTTATGAAACTATGATTTGGGATCCAAAAATAAGTCGAACTTGCATAATTTTGGGTGAAGTCCTTTCAGATTCTACCTGCAGTGGCACATTTTGTGCACTTGTTTTAAGTGTCCCAAACCTATACCAATCCTTCTGTGTACTTCACGCTAAAAACATTTCCTTTAAAAACACTCCCTTTTTTATTACCTGTGTAGTATATAAATACTTCAGTAAAATCATTTCTAAAATCAGTGTTTTTCCTTACGCTATCGAGAAGGACCTCTGTGAAAACGTGAAGTGTGACAATTTTACTTACAGCAATATAGTCACAGAAATCATAATCAAATACAATAGTCTTTACAATGTTATTTGGGATATAAGTGCTGGTCAGAGAAGTTGGAAAGCCGTATACTTACCATTGACACAATTTATGGTACAATAACTCGGAAATTACAAACTCAAAACAGAAATTTGAAAAAAACAAAGTACGAAGATTGGTTACAGTGACGAAAAATCTGGCCGTCCAAACAAGGAACACGACGATGGCAATGACAAGACAATGAAACGAGATGAAAATATTAATACATATTCAACAAGTTTAATAAGAGATACTTTTAAATCGTCATTAGTAAAAAGTCACCCCATAGATGCAGTTCGAATAGTGGACGCGTTACCAACAGCCTCACCGAGAAGATTGAAACGAATGGTAGAAGATATACCAACTCCAAAATCTACTACTGACTTTATCAAGGAAGACTCGCTGACGCTAATTCTAAACTAAGGGGCTTGAGGAACAAATATGACGCTTATTGAAAAACGTTGTAGCTTTTTGCCATCCACCAAAATATTGCATGCTACCAAAGCTAACATTAATGCTGATGATACTAGTGCATGAATTAATCTCTCACATCGTCTTGAAAACACAGCTTCAATGTTTATACCAGAATTTTCTGCAGAAAAAAATGGCAAATGCCATAACTCTGAGCTTACTTTAATATCACTGTGTGTAATTTTTTAAGTCATGGCAAAATAACCATATACGGACACCACTAAGTGATAAAAGAGCAAAAAAAAGACCCCTGTTTCCCAGTTTTGCCCAAAGTCCACCAGGTTTTTTTATGGGCCCCCAAAGAAGTGGGGCCTCGATGTCATTTATGCAAAAATGTGATCATTTTATCAAGCTCATATCTTGCAAACCGTTCGGAATTTTGATTCACTCTCTGAGGCAAAGTTGTAGCTCATAAAGAACAAAAATTGTAAACATATAAAATCAAAAAAACTTCATCTTCATGGTCAAAATCGCGAAAAACTTTAAAAAATGAGCGAAAAATCGCCCAAAAAAGCTTTTTTATTATTTTCCGCTTTTACGAACAAATTTACTTTATGAAAATGCACCAATTTTCTTTGGCCTGGTAGGGCTTACAGCGCTGATTAAAACCCGAAAGTTTTTTTAAGGAGGCCGATCCAACTTCTTGAGATATAGGCCTTTATAACTTGAGTATATAATCACTTATATCTCACCCATATCTTATCCGATCTAGTTGAGATGGGTATCATTGAGAAGACTTTTGAAAACGCTATAAATCTAGATATAAATATGTTAAATTTTATTAACTCATTGGGGCAAATTAAAAAAAAAAATTTTTAACCTCACTTTTTTAATAAAAATCTGGTTTCCTCAAAAAACAGCCCTAGTAAACTTATTTGTTCCTAGACTCAGTAAAAGACAACACTTCAAGCTTTTTTTTAAGGTATAATACTCCGCATTAACCCTTCTAAGACCGGAGATAGTGAGGTTTTTCTAACAAAAGTACTTTCTGGGAGCCAAAATGTCGCTTAAAAACAATTGAAGTGTAAGAAAATAAGCGATTTCTTAAAAAAAATATTGATTTCCAAACCTTTAAACGTAAATAATTGTCAGTGAGGAGGCCGAGTGTGTGAGTGCACTGTACCTTCACTGATAGTAAGTTCATTCTAATAAAAATTCTCAAGCTGGTAGGTGAGTTCCCGTGCCCAAACTATCTAACAACTACCTGGAAGCAAACATCTGCATTGAATTCACATAAAAACAACCCAAAATAAAAAAAAATACCTGGAAACACATTGGAGCTCTTGTCATAAAGATGAAATTGTGAACATATAAAATCAAAGAAACTTCTATCAAAAAACTACCTGGAAGCAAACATCTGCATTGAATTCACAAGGGACGAAGCACACAATATAAAAGCGACACGACGCTCACATCGAGGCATTACACAGCGCGACGTCAATGAGAGCCAAGCAGTGAATGTTAAAAAGTTAAAGTAAAAAAAGTGAAAGTTCTACAGCATAATTCGCACACTAGATTGGCAACTGACAATTTCAATATGCAGTGTGAAAATATTGATTTATTTTGCTACGTTTGCGGTCATCAAATCAGAAAAAATAGTTCTACAACATTGCAAAAGGAAAAGCATCTCTTAACTAGTGCATTCAAGTAAGCATATAAGTTGTTTTTCGACGAAGAAGACTTGACCGGTGAAAATTACACACCTAATACAGTGTGTTATAACAATCTCATGGCATGGTTGAGTGGAGGCAAACATAGTATGAAGTATTGTAAGCCGGTAAACTGGATTAATCTCGCAGGTGATCATGATGAAACCAGTTGCTATGCATGCGTAAGTTACACATGTGGTCTAAATCGATATGCTGAGAGGAACAAAAGTTATAAAGCAACTGTAACAGCCACACTACCAGTGCTTGCACCTGCAAATTTTGTATTACCAAGGCCGCCAACTCCAGATCGTAGTACAGAATGTACAGGAATGACTAGAGCAAGTGGTGTACCTCAAACGGCAAGCTGAATTTCAGAGCCTCTACACTCTAAATGATGACAATTCGTTCGCTTACTGCAACGATGTAAATGCTTTGGTGGTAAAAATGGGAATGAACTACATCGCTAGTGAGTGGAGATTATTTATTGATGGTTCTGTTTCAAGCTTGAAAGCAGTGTTGTTGCATGTGTCGAACCGAAAACCTTCCATTCCGCTAGCAATGGGTATTAACATGAAAGAAAGCTAGGAAACATTGAAAGATATAATGGAAAAAATCAAATACTACGAAAATAAATGGAAGATTTGCTCTGATTTGAAGGTCATCAACATTTTTCAAGGGATCATCGATTAGGGCGGCTTTCCAATGTAATTCGTGGAAACTAAGAGGAAGTGTGGAGGAACAAATGAAACAACATAAACTGAGGAATGCACCTTTAATAGACAATACTCAAGACATCTTGCTGCCACCGCTAGACATAAAATTGGGAATTGTTAAAAAATTCATCGAAGTGGCCGTTGTAAATTGTCCAAACGCATTCGACTATTGGAAAAGCGTTTTCCCAAAGCGTAGCGATGACAAAATTAAAAAAGGTATTGTAGTAAATTTAAAACGAATTTTTGTTCACCTCATTGTACTATTTTCACTTTGTTAATGTTTTCTTTTCCGTCTTTATTTTTTGTCTTCATTTAACAGGCGTACTTAATGGCCCTGACATTAGAAAGCTATTCAAGAGCAACTTTGAATCAGCGCTTAATGATTATAATCATTCAATGGTATGGATTTACCTTCAGCGTGTATGCACCAGAGTCTTTGGAGGGGATCGAGACGCGGAACCGGAAGCAAGAGAATGGGTGAAAGAAATGCTGTATTATTTTGAGAAAATCGGCACATCGATGACATTAAAGCTGCATTTTCTTCATTTTCATTTTGAAGATTTTATCAAACAACTCCCTACCGAATCCGATGAGCAAGGAGAACGGTTTCACCAAACCACAATGCCCATGGAAAAACGGTACAAAGGCAAAAAACTCGACGCATTGCTTGCAGAGGTAATATCAATTTTATTGGTGCATTGTTTTGCATTCCTTTTTTGATTTCTTTTCTTATTCATTTCAGGTATGTATGTTGGTGGAGTCACAAGATCACCCTGTATGATGTTAATAAAGTATCTGAAAAAGAAAACGTTGATGATGGAGGGCAGTCTGGAAGTAACGTGCCTGTGGACACCATAAGTTCTGAATCAGTCAGATTCGGACGACGATTTGGATCCACTACTTAAGAGAGTGCGATTTGCAATTCCAGGGCCATCAACATTATAAACATAATACGAATATTTTTTTTTATAATTTTTGTAATAGATAGCATAGTATTGTAGTGCCATCCCTGCTCAGACTACTAATCCCTACAACACTGAATCATTATTACTAAATATCCATGCTATTACTCTTTGTTACAACCCTAACTCAAAATGTCAACCCATACCACCTAAGGACTAATATTAATACAATCAGTAATAGTATAACAATGAAACCTGCAACATGCCTTTTCACTTACGGGAGAAGGCTTTATAGTATCTCAATGTTGAAGTAAAGAAAAACCAAATAAAATTAAAAAATTTTCGGGAACTTTTTCACTTTTGCGCCTATCTAAGGGCTACCTAAACGGTGTTAAGAATCATTCCTAGGAAGTTCATATGTTCTAGAAAGTTGTTTATTGAGATCTTAGGATCATTCTTGTAGTTGATTGTTCCCTTGAATTTTGAACGGTTTGCTACCTATGGACCTGAACAGGGGAAAAAAGGTAAAAAAATTGCATTTTTTAAAGTTTTTTTTGCGATTTTGACTTTGAAGATGATGTTTTGTTTGATTTTATATGTTTACAAGTTTTGTTCTTTATGACAAGAGCTACAACTTTGCCTCAGAGAGTAAATCAAAATTCCGAACGGTTTGCAAGATATGAGCTTGAGAAAATGAACACTTTTTTGCAAAAAATACACCAAGGCCCCACTTCTTTGGGGGCCCATAAAAAAAAGACTGGAGGACTTTGGGCAAAACTGGGAGACAGGAGTTTTTTTTTTCCTCTTTTATCACGTAGTGGTGTCCGTATATGGTTATATTTTTTCGTGTTGCACTGTGTAAATGGAAAAGAATCCCCAATGAAATAGAAGAAATGGAAAACAAACAATGTAGGAGGAAGATCTTACCAGTACGGATTCTAAATTAATAAGAAGGGTACTTTCTGGTTTCTCGGCGGAAATAAGTATATTTGACGTTTACAAGTATTTGACAGACACTTTAAAAAAGTTAGGCGTTTATGTTAGAAAAAGATAGAAAGTATTTTTCTCTGTGATACATTTTATCTTTCGTAGCATGTAGCCTTTATATACGTAGAAGGAATTATTGAATGCCTTTCACGGAATTAATGCCAATTCAGTTTTGGCATTAACAACCTCCTTCATAGACCTTACGAGATAACCAGACATTTTCGATAATGTTTAGATCTGGCGAATAGGGTGGCCAGTCAAGAATATTAACACTTTGGCTTGCAATGAACTCCTTTACTACTCTGGCGTTGTGTATAGGGGCATTATCCTGTTGTAATATCCAAGATATGGGACCAAATAGTTCACTGAACTTCGGAAAGGCCGATTCCAATAACGTTTTATAGCTTGCACCAGTCATTTTTGCACATAGAAATTCAAGATCGATGGTGCCATAGTACGTAATAGCACCCCACACCATAACGCCGCCCTCTCGGCTGTCGGTTGTCGGTTCAAAAAACGTTTTTCTTTGCGCAGATCATGGAAATAATAGTGGTAGCCATCAGGCCCATCCAAATTAAACTTCTTCTCATCCGTAAATACAACGGTTCTCCAGTCATTTACATGACCTCTTGTGACCTCTTAAGTGGCGGCTTTTTTTCTGTTTTCTCAATTTCAGGTATTTAAGATACTCACAGCTCTTAATTACTTTGCGTACTGATGACTTGCTCGCTTCCACTCCAGCTTGAGCTCTTATTTTTGACAAGGATATGGCAGAATTAGAAGCAATTCTGATGACGTCTCATACGTAAATAAAGACAATGAAACCCTTTAAAAAATTTTCCATACCCTTGGGGTCATTAATGTAATTGTCGACAACTGTTGGCTTCCGTCCAATTTGTTTAGCTATTGCGCGGCTAGAATATCCTTCAGAACGGTAAACATATATTTTAGTTTTTTTCCGATAGATTTAAACTTTTTTCTTTTGCCATTTTGAGTCGTAAAATGATTAAGATGTAATAAATTGTAATAAACAAACGCTCCCTACAAAAAATCATCGCTTACTTTAAAAATAATACAAAAATAATAAAGTGACTTTATTCAAGTGAACCAAAAAAAAAATAGCACATTTTTGGACTTTTTTTATAAATTACTCAAAAAAAGTTCTTTAGTTAAGAAACCACAATTGTCATGATTTTTTTTATATCTCAAGATGTCTAGTTTCCATTTCCATTTCGATTTTAAAATTCTGCAATCGGTTACAAATTGCAAAAGATACAGGCTGCTGAATATGGAATTTTTAGTGCCTTTAAATAAGTGAACCGGAGTGTATATATTTCAAAAGAAATTTCCCCTATTAAAACATGTGCAAGAGAAATTAAATTTTACAATCTCTACAATTATTGACCAAACAACCAACGAACTGTGTTGATAAATATATCTAGCCATTTTTTTCATTAACCCATAACTGCATTTTAATGAAACTTCACACAGACAAGATTTAGGGCATTTATATTGACATAGTATTTTTAACATATGCACATATGTATTTTAATAGTTCTATACTTCTTCAGTCCGTCTATGAAAATCGATTCTCGACAATTTTCTCTGACGCTAGATATTTTTTTTTTCAAAACAATTTTTTTTTATTTGTGGGGTATTTTTTATTCAGTAGCTCTTAATGGGTTCAAGCATACAGAAATAGACAAGGGTCTGTCCCTCTCTTTACGTTCTCTCGATGACTACGAGGTACTATTTCATCGAGTTTGAGTTGCTGTTGTATATTACTCTTTGGTTGGGCATAAAACGGACCAACATAAAACATAATTTAGCTGTCATTAGTATCAGTCAAACACTATTTAAACTTAGTTTGCTGCACGGTTTGCTTCTGTTTGTTTATCGTTCTCTCGCCCATCCACTCTGTTCTCTACAATTTTCCTACTACATAGTCGATCAGCTGTGTCATGGATACCTCCTGGTTAAAGCTAATGTTTAAATATGTATGGCTGTCGTTGTTTGGGTACCAATATATAAATTAAAACAATTAAATTTGGTTTACTGCGGTGATATGCACGTACTTTATTTAGTTAATGATTAAAACTACAAACTTACGGCCTTATTCATAAAAAGTTGTCATAGGTTTGTTAAAGGTTTAAGAAGGTAAAGCCCAAACATTGTATTCATAATCGAAAAATTCCTCTGTTAAGAGTTCTGTAACGTCGCCATTTTTGTTGAGCGTTTCACCCTTCTTTAAGGCTATTTTATCCGCATTAATACACAAAAGAAATAATTTTTTTACATTTCAAGCGTATATTTAAATATTTATGCGGTATAAACAATTGGAATTATTTTGTGCATATTTGCAGAGTTTATAGTGTCACATTATCCTGCTAAGCAATCCTGCTAAGCAACCGTTCCAATTTTTGTAATTTTTAACCAAAATGAACTTTTGTTTACATAGTGATGTATATAAAATCAAAACATTGAAACTACAACCTATTATCCGGTTTTATATTCGACTACCCGAATCTGAAATCCAATTCAAATAGTAATTGACCTTTTGTTGAATAGTTCGTTCCATTAATGTTTAAAATTTTGCAAAAAATCATTGACGCAATTAAATAAAAAAAATTTAATTCGGTCTATCGGTTATTGTTCATCTTGTTTTTACATCACAAGCACTGTGAGAATATATAAAACAGGGTTGTCAGTCAATTATCTGTTCCCTAGTTAAAATACTCATTATGAATACGGTTCTAATAAAACCTTCGCCAAATCTTAAAGCTTTCAATAACTGATGAATGCTTTAGAGCTAATTTAATGATTTTTTATGAATAAGGCCGTTAGTGATTAACAGAAATAATAAACTGCTGCCCATCGTATGAAGACTGCTGGTGCTGACGCTGCAATCCCACGGCTGCGCGTGGTGACGACTGTTGGTGCTGACGATAGGATCCCACGTTTGCGCGAGTAGACGTTGGTCACAGAATATGATATCGGTACCCGCAGATGATGGCTATGCTGACGCAGCGACACAGTGAATGTGCGTGTTATAATGGCATGTGGTGTTAAATGCAATTGTGTTGGCAATGGTTTGGGTTGAGTCGACTATGTTGTACTTTATGATTGTTAACTCCTCCCTCCAAAATACCATGCGTCTCGATTGGTCTTAGAAGTATGGTATGTCGTAAATACTCCTGGTTCGTCTGGATATCGCGAGGTGGGAGTTAGGTGGATTTCTGCTCGCCTTGATTTCCGTAGAATTCTCCACATTCTGCATCGGGAGTTCCCTCAGTTTCTCAATTTGGTTGGGTAGATCTGGGATTTCTCTTTTGATTATTATTTGCCGCTTTGTTTCCAGAGGCTGATGGCTGCGAATAGGATTACTGTTGATACTAGCCCAATATTGACTGCAATACTGCCCTTTAATTTGAAATCCAACTACTCAATTTTGGCATTACTCTTGAGATGGAGTGCTTTAAGGAGTTGTAAAGATAATACCTCTTCGATGTCTTTTTGTTACTGGGAATGTTGGAGCAAGACAGGGAGCGGTTTTGCTTCTATTGTCTCTTCGGACATAAAGTTTAAAGTGCCAGCCTGAATAGTACTATTACTAAACTTAATTAAATAAAGTTTGAAGTTTAAATAAGTTCCGGAAATGTTTCTCTCTATATCATTAATTTTAATACTTCCATTATAATTATTTAGAAATATCAGGCATGTATCGATTTCTTCTACATTTTCAATTAGTAATCGTACAATTATGGGGAAGATTTAACAGAAGCTGGGGGATACAGTTATCATGGGTCACATTCTCGATATTTTGTTTAAGACAAATAGAAACGTCATTTATTTTATTACAATAGTTTTTCATGCCATAGATATCGTTATTACATTTTAATATTCTTTCGAATTTTGGTCTTATAGTCGACCTCTCGTTTTTTACCGGTTTTAAGATAAGGGTATTACAATTTTCTTTTAAAGTCTTTGGGATTACCATGATGTAAATAATATTATTATCTTTACTAGCTATTCTAACATCGGCAAAATTAAGTTCTTCTTCTAAATTTTGAAAAGGGACGGATTCTTCGATAAAAACTTTTTGAACTTCACTCATTTCGGTATTAGATAAAATAAATGTATTCACAATGTTTGCCTTTGCCAAATGTATTGCCACGTTTACATTGCTAATTTCGTCTTTAATTATATCGATTTGGTATTTTGCATGTTGGATGCGGGTATTCTGTAACGTTTCACTACGTTTTAAAGTATTTACAATTTTGTTAGTAATTTCGGTTATACTATTATTTATTTATCCTATCTTGTATGTTTTTGTTAACGATAATTTGATTATTATAGTTATCTATTACGTTATTCATGACATTTGTTAGTATCTGAAAATTGTCGTGGTCGGGGTTGCCCGCGATCCACTTCCAAGCTGTGCCGATAGCGTGTATTGCTCTCTTGGATTTAGTTTTTGGTGATAATCTTTGGATGGCGGATGATAGGGATTTAATATCTTCTGTTAGGAACGCTAGGAGGGAATGGGATGGTGGTATCTCGCTTTGCAGGGTACGTTCGATATTGTGCAGAGTATCATTATATCCTTTCAGGTCTATTAAATGCAGTACTTTTATTGTCCCCGTTTGAATTTATCCTATTCCGTCCTCTATTATACGGACCTCTGACTTGGAATAGTCCAGCTTTTAAAGCTTCGTTCCCAGACGTTTATTGATCCTGACGAAGATTTTTTGTCCCGGTTGATATTGGATCTGGTCTGTCTTATTTTGAATAAGAAAACCAAGATCAGCTCCCTGTTTCCGCACTAGTTTATCAAAATTATCCAGTCGGGTTCGCTGATAGTCGGCCGGACCGAATGTTGTTGGTCTATCGAAGAAAAGGTCTACAGGCTTCTTTCCTGTTGAAGAATGTACTGAGTGATTACATCAGTTTCCAGCAATTCGTTGAATGGTTTCCCTGGATGTTTGCCTCTTAAGCATCTCATGATCTCTGCCAAGGTGGAGTGAAATCTTTCATCTCCTCATTCACTTGTCTAATTCATTTTCAATCATGAATCGTATGGTCTGCGAGTTAAATGATTTCTCGTTATCAAATACAATTGATTTTGGGACACCAAAGTAAAAAATTATTTCTCTTAATGGTTTTCTGACGCTCGATATTTTTACCGTCCAGCGCCTTTGTCATACACCATCCATCATCCAAACCGGCGCATTATAGGCTGATCGGGATGATCGAATAATGCCATATTTTAAGAGTTCATCAATTTGGCGGTCTATTTCTGGTTTTAAGGCCATACGGTAAGGGTATGTTTTGCAGTAGACAGGATGGTCGTTAATAGTATATATGGTAGCTTGCACTGCAGTTGTAAATTGTTAATTTTCTATCGGGATCTGCAAGAGGTTTGGATATTTGTACGCGAGTTGGCGAATGTTATTTATGTCCTCATTTGGTAAGTGAAGGAGGCGCAAATTAATGTTGTTAATCGTAGATAATATTAATTGTTTAAGGGGAAAATTAAAACTATTATGCAGTGTTAAATAAGATTCTTCAGTGGCAATTACTGCATTAAGAGTTTTCAGCGTATGGTTTCTTATTATGCCGTCAAAAGTTTTTAGATTAAATTTCGATTCCGCAATTCAAAATTATCACTTTCCCTCCAACGGAATTTGCGCAGAATGGAAACTTGTCTTTTATCTTGTGTCTATTACAAAGTTGAGTTTAGTCAAAAACATTAATTTCGTCATAGGAGGCTTCGATTTCCCCATCTTGATAAATTTCTGATTCTTGCGTCCCTGGCTCTTCTAACGGGTGTGGCTCCTGGTGAATAACAGCCTCAGTATTGAATACCCTTTGATATTTTTTGTGATTGGTGAGAATTTTTCGAGTGTTCACGCTTATGGTGCGTTTGGCCTCCGGAATATGGTTGATGTTGCCGTTGTCTATTCTGATAGTCAACTTGTCGCGTTTGTAAAGATTGATCGACTTCCATAGGAGAGGCGGTAAATAGTCTGCGTAATTATTTGCTTTAAGTGGCTGTCCGTGCGTTGCTGACGGTCTATAATGCTCCCTTAATTGGTCTGTCGGTTTGTGGTTGAATCTCTGTCCCTTTTGGGCTGAGTCCACATTTGAATAGATTAATTCTTGATAAAATTGAGGCGTTCTCGTGGGTCGTGTTAGTCCCGTATTACGGGGACCCTTCTCGTCGGGGTATTGGTTTCTACCGCCGAGGTTCCCTAATTTCAAACAGGTGTGAAGTGCTTGGGATAAACTTGTGGGATTAGTCACACTGACCAAACTTGGCAAATTACTATTCAGGCCGCGAATAAATGTGCCTAACACCTTTTCTCTATAAGCCTTTGTCAATATTCCAAGAGATTCCTCTCCCATTTCTAGACAGTCGATTTTGTCCAAAATTAATGACAAATGACGGTAAACCTGTTGGTAGAATTCGGTTACAGTTGAATTACGTTGTGTCAGGATTGACATTTGATGTTCTATCGTTGAGATATGTCTCTAAACATTTACGGATAGCAAACCATTCTAATGGAGTTCGGTAGGCTTCGAAAGCCGCGTCGGCCTCTCCGAGGATTTTGTGCCTACTGGCATGTACAATTGAAAAATATTTAGGGGTTCCTCTATACTGCACGTACAATTTGAGGATTCTTTCCACGGCTTTCCGCAAGGAATTAAATTCGCCTGGTTTACCCGCGAATTCCCTGAGCGTCTTTACAATATCCCTGAGCGTCTTTACAATGTCCAGCTTATTGATCTGCTATTTCGCCTTGGTTGTTATTAAGTCTCACTCGTTTAGGTTGGAATCTGTTTAGTTCTGTTTTTATTTAGGTTTTTTTTTTATTTTGTTTCTCATTCACAAAGTTTGGTTTCTTTTATTTTATTCTTTTTATTTGTTTACGCTACAACAATGTATATATCGCAACCAATGGTTTAGTTGACATCTGTTTAACGATTTCTAAAGCTCTGTTTTGGCTTATATTTTATTTTTTTCAGTCACTATGGACTTTCGTTTTGTTTAAATAACAATGTAGGGCTATAAATTATGTTCCGGGTTGTTCCACAATTTATAAAGCACAGTGTTGGTTTGGATCTTGAAATTCCCTTTTTTGAAATTAACACTAGGGGGCTGGGACTTATGTTCCAGCTTGTTTCACCATTAAAGCACGGATTAGTTTGGATCTTTTTTATGTTTTATTCTTTTACAGTTACTATGAACTTTCTTTTTGATTAAGGAACAATGGAGGGCGGGAACATATGTTCCGCCGTTTTGTGTTAAAAAAATTTATTTATGTAGTACCGATTTATGACCGTTTTTAACACTGTGGACCAAACGGTGGGCGATAATTAAAACAATTAAATTTGGTTTACTGCGGTGCTATGCACCTACTTTATTGAGTTAATGATTAAAACTAAAAACTTAGTGATTAACAGAAGTAATAAACTGCTGCCATCGTATGAAGGTTGCTGGTGCTGATGCTGCAATCCCACGGCTGCGCGTGTAGACGACTGTCGGTGCTAACGATACGATCCCACGGTTGCGCGAGTAGACGTTGGTGACAGAATACGAAATCGGTATCCGCCGATACATCGCGATGATGGCTATGCTGACGTTGCGACACAGCGAATGCGCGTATTATAATGGAATGTGGTGTTGAATGCAGTTGTGTTGGCAATGGTTTGGGTTGAGTCGACTATGTTGTACTTTATGATTGATAACTTATATGCATTCCCTTTTATATTCCTTCTCGTTATCGAGAGAACGTAAAGATAGGGATAGAAACTCTTGTCTATTTCTCTATGAATCACTAGCTAATCCTCTTTCAATAAAGAAGGTGTGTAATAATGTTTTCAGTGAAGGTCGTTAATATTGTTACGAATTTTCTTATTCGTACTTTTTGCGTTGTTTTATTCCCAATAATAAAACAAGGTTAATTTTAAATTACGATAATTACAACCGTTTCACTTCCTTTTATTTTACTTATATAGTACAACAGTTTACTTTATTTATAACACTTTAACAAGGCTTGTATATACTATCAATTCGCGTTGCTTATTTTACGGGGTTTAATCACAAACTGAACTCTCCATTCCAACCAATACCAACTCACTATACTCAAATGAAGGTAGATCTAGCGAATTCAAGAACCTGCTAGACATTGTTGTTGTTGCTTATCTTTGTAGAACAATCTCGAATGGCGGAGAGTTATCTTTACTGAGGTGAATTCATGATACTGCCTTAGCGAGCTGGTACGTTGTTACAATGCATACATTCAGGCGCAGCACTAACCGCCTGTTATTTACATACTGTTAGTAGAGTCATTAACAGCACGCAAAAGCTTTTACTTATTCGTAACACTGCCCCCACTTAAGCCTGTTCGTCTCGAGCAGGCTCAACCCTCCGTTTTCCATACAGAGCTAGTCTTTCCAAATGCACTACTTTCATTTTAGCTCTTGGACTTTGGCTTTTCTGGATTCTATAAACCACGTCATTTATTCGTTTGACAACCTTGTAAGGGCCTTCCCAGTGAGTCTGAAGTTTTGGAGATAAACCCTTCTTGCGCTGTGGGTTGAACAGTAAATCTAGCTGGCCTTCATGAAATCCTTCTGAATTTACCGCTCGGTCGTATCTGGGTTTCATTTTGTTACTGACCATTTTTACTTTGTTGCGAACAAACTCGTGAAGTTCGCTAAGCTCTCCTGGGATACCATCACTCTCCCCACTGTCGGATGTTAGGCAGTTGCCAAACTCCAAATTTCTAGGGAGCTTTAACTCCGTCCCGAAGACGGCACTAGCTGGTGTTCGGACAGTGGTATCCTGGGTGGCCGACCGGTATGCTAGAAGGAATTTTGATATGCGTTCGTCCCAGAATTTTCTATCCTTACTGACGACCTTGCTCAAATATTCTTCAAGAGCCTGATTAAATCTCTCTACCGTGCCGTCAGTCCGAGGGCGCAATGATGTCGTTCTCATACCACGAATTCCATTCTTCTCGCATATTTCTTTCAAGACGCCAGATTCAAAATTCCTACCCTGCTCCGAATGCAGTTCTAAAGGGACACCAAAACGACTTATCCAGTTGTTGACGATAGCTTTGCTTATTGTTTTCGCTTCTTTATTTGGAATAGCGTACACCTCGGGCCATTTACTGAAGTAGTCCATAACGACTAGGGCATATTGGTTCCCAGAGCTACTTGTTGGATATGGACCAGCCACACTCATGGATATTCGCTCGAAGGGAGCACTTGGGCTCTCCTGATGTCTCTGTTCGCAACTCCTCCGCGTTGGTCCTTTAGTTGTCAAGCACTGGGTGCAGCCTGCAATCCACTCAGATATAGCTTTTTGACGACCAACCCAATAGAAACGTTCCCTTAGTTTCTCCATAGTTTTGCCTTTTCCGAGGTGCCTACCACTCGGACCATTATGAGATTCTGCAATTATCTCTTTCACTTTCAAGGCAGGTACCACAATTAGATTTTTCTCCGTTTTTCTACCTTCACTTTCCCATACACGGTATAGACAGCCATCTAGCAATCTCAGGCTATTCCACTGGGCCCAATATGATTTTAAAACGGGGCTTTCTGAAGCGATTTCATTACGCGTTAATTCTTCCTCTTCCTTTGCCAAAATAATTTTTGCCAATACAGGATCACTTCTTTGTGCCGTGAACCACTCGTCATCCGATTCAATTCTCAGGGATCGGACGTCAATAATTTGCTCTTTTATCTCAGCCTTAGAATCCTGCGTACGCTCGATTACCTGTGGACGGTCATTTACTCGTCCGGTATCGGCCGTTATCGCTGGAGATCTTGACCGTTTTCGCGGGTATACGGCCACGTTCGCCGTGATTGTCACCTTTCAATTTTGTTGCTTGCCATAGCGCTTTCGTGAGAATCCGAATCACTTCTTTCAGTTCGCTAACGGCGCCTTTCAAATCTTTTGATTTGCCTTCCGTTTCTACCTTTCGCACATAATGTGTCTGTTAACTGGAAACAACCCTCGCCGTCTCATTCGCCAAAGCAAATGAAACTGTTTCCACAAATGTAGCTTTTTGTGAGGCACACACCGCATATCTAACGTCAGGATCGTTAATGCCCCTTACAAATGCCTCTATCTTAAATTGCTCTAAGAAAGTTTGGGGTTCTCTAGGATATGCCATCAACACCAAACGTTCCACATCGGTTGCGAAGTCCTGAAGTGTTTCATTATGCTTTTGCACTCGGCCTCTTAGTTCCATGCGATATAAATCCTTCTTGTGATCGCCACCATACTTGCGTTGCAACGCAGCCAGTATATCCTCGTAGTTGTTTCTGGCACTGACGGGAATGCTCTGAAGGACTTCTGCTGCGTTGCCTTTCAGTGCTAAAATTAGCTCTACTGCTTTGTCGTTGCCGTTCCACAAGTTCTTAATTGCGACCATTTCGAATTGGACTTTGAAAACGTCGAATGGTGTAGAGCCATCGAAACTGGGAGCCTTCAGAAAATACTCGCACTGGACCGTGTTGCAACTGAAGTTCACTCATTTTCATTTTTTAGTTCCCGTTCGACTTCCTCGAACTTATGTTTTACTTCCTCGAACTTATGTTCGACTTCTTCAATCTTCTGCCCCATTTCCTCGAACTTATGTTCAACCTTATCGAATTGATCGTTCACTTGAATCTCCATATTGCTCACAACTTCGGAGATTTCTTGCAGTTTCTCATTTGTGGCATTTGATGTTTCCTGAATAATTCTAGAATTCTCGCTTAATTTCTCGTTCATAATTCTAGAATTCTTACCAAATTTCTCATTCAGTTTGTCGTTAATTATTCGAGAATTTTCGCTCAATTTCTCGTCCACAACTCTAGAATTCTCGTTCATAATTCTAGAATTATCGTCCAGCTTCGCGTTAATAATTCTAGAGTTTTCGTCCAAGTTTGCAAACTTTTCCATCATGGCCGCAAACATTGTAGAAACATCTACATTACCAGTTGCTTCATTTGCAGATATCTCCATTTCTTCTTTGCATTCAAACTGGTATTTGTCAATGTCAATGTTTCGGCGCTTGAATTCTTCTTTACTCGCCTCTGCAGCCCTACCTTATTACCAGCTGTTGGTTGATCCAATTTACTCAACTCCTTTTTTAGTTGTTCAACTTTGAGTTCTTCAAACTTCATCGTTGTCCTTAATTCGTAATTTCACTTCTGACACCAATGTTACGAATTTCCTTATTCGTCCTTTTTGCGTTGTTTTATTCCCAAAAATAAAACAAGGTTCGTTTTAAATTACGATAATTACAACGGTTTCACTTCCTTTTATTTTACTTATATAGTACAACAGTTTACTTTATTTATAACACTGATCACAAACTGAACTCTCCATTCCAAAGACCTCCGCTATTTATACCAACTCACCATACTCAAATGAAGGCAGATCTAGCGAATTCAAGAACCTTCTAGACATTGTTGTTGTTGCTTATCTTTGTAGAACAATCTCGAATGGCGGAGAGTTATCTTTACTGAGGTGAATTCATGCTACTGGTTTCGCGAGCTGGTACGTTGTTACAATGCATACTTTCAGGCGCAGCACTAACCGCCTGTTATTTACATATGTCATATGAGGTTATACAGACTGCATTTTTGTAAGGTTAGTTATGGAGTTCAAGTGATGGTCTCGCGGGTTGCTCGGAGTGCCATGCGTCTGCCGGGCCGGTGAACTCGTCGGACGGGGGGGATGTTTCCGCTTACCAAACACACCAACAGTCTGCCTCTGAACATAGATTACACACCGATCCTTAAACTCTCAAGATATATCGACATAAAAATCAAATAGAAAAAGGATCCCGAAATATAATTGCCAGTTAGTAAGCACAAACACAAAACAAATTCAAAACCGGGAAGTTACAATGTGCCTTGGAGTGATAGGATAATACCCTATCGTGTGCCATATGGGCTGACTGGTGTTATCGTAAGTGATGCCCACCCTTATGAAGCCCTTACTAGCTTCTCCTGACATTGATTCGCATCAATGTCCCAATATCGTAGTACCAGAAAACTTAAACCCCTTTTATACCGTACTTACCTATCGCATAACGAAACTAGAATTTCGTGAAACGTTATAAAATTTATTAAACCCTTTTGGGTGAAAAACTTAATTTCTTAATCAAAATTTCAACATTAATTCCTTATATGCTAAAAGTGCCCAAAGGGCGAAGCGAAACCAATAAATTTTCAATGATAACAAAAAGTTTCATGATTTTCCTTTAAACTTACTTTAAGTCCTTATACTACTAAGAAAAATGTAACTTATTTAAAGCTCATCAGCCTAACTAAGCCCCGTAGGGTACAAAGACTAAAGATAATGAAGTGTAGGGCCCCGCTCCCTATATTCAAAACCTACCAAATTAACAGGGTGCCAAAGATTGCACCTTCGTTTTCGCGCGACAAAATCTTCGTAGTGTTTACGAAACACCAAACCCGACGAACAAACTTTTATGCTCCGATCGCCATTAAACTAAACGCGAACCGTAATTTAAACACTCGTATTACCGCACGTACGAGAAAACAAAAACAAAAAAAATCACGCAGAGACTCAGAGGCAACTCGCATGAGACCCTGTGTGGGAAATAATAAAATTTACAAATAAAATCATAAAAATGTTAATAAGTCATAAATATCCAGGTCACCCTAACATTTGAATCTGCTCAAGATGACAGAAAGTGCACGCTTCAGCCGCACTGCGTAGCCTACACTCCTATCTTTAACCTTTCTTTATTATATAAAACAATTTTTCTTATTCACTATTTTTGAAAAATCTGCCAATTACAATATTTAAGAAATCGACAACACTTGCAATTACGAAAAATTTGCAAAAACTGCAAATTTTCTTTTCTTCTACTACTTTCTTTTCTTTTACTCCTTTTAATTGGCAAACTTTTTTCTTTCTTAATTAATAGGTTTCGCTTTGGAATTTTTCTCTTATTATTAATTTGGCATCTCGTCTTTATTATCTTTAAATTTTTGCCTTTTCTTGATTTTGGTGGTTTCATTTGTCTTTCTCAACTCATACATTTTTCTCTTTTGAATTCTCTTAACTTTATACTTTAATTTCAATAATCACTCTTTATAGATATTGGCATTTTACTTCTAATGCCTTTTATTTTATCTTTGCACTTCAAATTTTTTGGTTTTTTTAGATTCGATGCATTTATTCTATTATTTCTAGGTTTTCATTATTTATTTTTTTTTTGTCTATTGCTTTTCCACTTATAAATTGCAATTTGACTACTTTTCGACTTTCAGAAGGAAAGTCTCAAAGTCTAGGACTTGGCCCTTGGGTCCAAGCCTGCGATTTCACGATTACACTCACTTTTCTATGTAGATTGCCTAACTAAGAAACGAAAATTAAACGGACTTACCTACAGCTTTCAGGGCAGAAGGGACAGCTTACTTTTTACTGCTGGAGATGATGATGATGTGATGGATGAACTGGGCTATTAATTCTGTGTGTGGTGAGGTGGTTGATGAACGGGGCTATTATTTCGGGCAGATGGTGTTGATGGAAGCTGCTTGCTGATGTACGACGAGCCCTGATGCTGGTGCTTTGCTGGCAAAATGTGGCTGCTGTGGCTGGTATTGTTGCTGCCGATGATTTTCTAACCGTTGGCTGGCTGTATTTGCACGCAAAATGGCGGCTCTGGTGGTGGTGGCCGATGAAATGCTCAGTTGTTTGCGGCAAAAAGGTGGAGCTATGCCTGCGGGAAGCCTGGGACCTCCTTTTGGCCGACCCTGTTCTTGCCCGGGGACGCTGGTATAAGCGTCCGTCTGTTCCCTATGGGGGAACTAGAGCGGGACCTAAAAGTTGGCCCTAGGCTGCCTGACTTTTTGATACCAGGCAGCTGTAAGCCTGGTGTTTGCCTTCCTTTGCTGTTGAGACACGTCGAACGAAAAGGGAATTAACATTTTGTCACACACAAACGCACGCACTGTGGATTACACTTACCTTTGGCCTGTGGCCAAAATGATGAAATGACCGGGTGTTGTTCGTGGAGTCTAGTGTTTGCTGGCAATACTTTGTCATGCCGGTATTCTGGGCACACTGTACTCACACTCCAATGTTATCCAACTTATTGCCTGTTGGCTTCCTCCACTGGCTAAGGGTGTTTCGGTCTCCGGTTCACGTTTTACAATGGCGTTGGATCGAATTATAGCTGCACCATTACAGCTTGGCTTGGGTTTCAGTTTTTCTGGCGGGCACACACACTAATATTAATATTGCCGAATATATGACGCCGTTACAACTTAATTATTGGCGAATTTTCTGGCTGTCGCTTCTGTGTGCGTGTTGCTGTTGAAAAATATAAATGTCAATTTCAACATATTGATTACCGAAGGTGTAGTTACGCCTTCGGTCATGATGTAGTAAACCAGGTGGTGGCCAAAAGATTGTTGTTGTCTTTTGGGGTTATTTTTGACAGCGGCTGTGGTGTAGTAACCAGGTGGTGGCAAAAAGGTTGTTGTTGTCTTTTCGTGTTATTTTTGACGGCGGTACTGAGCCGCCACAAATCCTACCATCCTGCTCACATTCCTGTCGAAGGATGGGAGGAAACCTGCGCTTAGAGATGACGTGGCAGGTAGAATCGGGTCGTCCAGGATCCTACCACCTACGTGGACAGCCTCCTCCCTTACGGGTGGTACTGTCTCAGGTCAGTGGCCTGGTCTGGACGAGTCTTCTCCCATCGGCTACGCCGCCTAGCTCGGTTCTATTCGCCGTTATATGGATCGAAGATTGCTCAACTGGTGGTTCCTTGGTGTTGTTGTTGACGGCGCTCTTATTCGGCTGCTGCTGCGTCGGTACTAGTTGATGGTTGGGGTAGCAAGCTGAGGACTTCTTCAAGCTGCTCGTCGGTCTCGATTTCTCGGGGGCTGGCCTTGCCAAGGACGTGGACTAATATCTGGTCATGCACCAGTCTCTGGAACTTGAGGCCCTTCTTGGCGTATAAGCGTCCGTACACCCTCTTGTAGAATTGTGTCACGGCTGTGCTATCTTTTGCCTGCAGTCGCATCAGGACCGCCCTGCCGCTGCGCTGCAACCGAGGAAACTTCGTCAGCAATTCAAACTTTGTTTCGGGCCGCTCGAACTCCACTGTCAGCTGGTACATGTCGGAATGTACGGTCATGGGTGTGCATGAGATGATCTGGATCTCCTCCGGGTTGCACACTATATCGAGCCGTTCCAGGATGGTGATGATCCGACCTTTGGGATTCTCAGTCACGGTCTGTGAGAAGAACCGTATGGTAACCTTCTGGGCCGCATAGCCGTGGCACTTCCGCTGTAGGGACGCTTGCTGATATTGCGCCCTAGCTCCGTCCAGCTCCTGCTTGAGGTTGTCGTTGGTGCGCTGGACTTCCTGGACCCTGAACTCCATGCTACGGTGACTTTCCTCTCACTCGTAAGAGTAGTCACCTGAGCCTGTAGCTGTTCGACCTGATGCGCTAGACCGGCTATTTTCCGATCACTCTGGATGCGCATCTGGCCCCTTTCTTGAGTCAGGTTGGACACTTGTCTCGCATTCTGCGCCTGCAGAGCGTCCAATCGGTCCCGGAGCTCTAAGATCTCTGCTCCTGGGTTCTCTCGCAGTTGTCGGATGGTCTGACACATACGGACGTTCTACTCCAAGACATGCTCGTTTTCACGTTCGAGAGCCCTGGAATGCTGGTCATATCTGGCTTGCAGCTCCTCGGTGCTTTCGCGGAGTTGAGCTAAGGCTGCCTCGGCGGTCATGTAGCGTTCTTGGTTGGTGATGTTTTGCTGCCTGAGGGTGATCAGTTCGCCTACTTCGGCGACGACTTCTCCCGGGACTAACCGTGGGTATAGCGGGTGCGCCCAGTAGTTGGGTTGACGGCACACCGAACAGTCCGTTCGGCCCTGGCTCATCCAGGTTTCATGGCAAGCCAGATGGAAAAGGTGACCGCAGTCTGTAGCCACTAACCGCTCGTCCTCAGCCGCCAGCGTTGACAAGCACACGTTGCATTCTATCAGCGTCGCCATTACGTACCGCCTAGCGGTCAAGGGTCTTGATTGGTCTAAGCTGAAACGATAACGGGGAAACTTTCACTATGTACTTCAGTCTGATAACAGGGGTAGATGGTATGGTCAAGTTTCTACCTAATTGCTTCTAAAGTGCTAAGTATTTCAATTATCAAATCCAACTCTTTGACGAAATTTAACAAGGCTAATTTTTCATCACGTTACCGTGGAGCATAAAACAGATGCAGGTTTTATCCTGTGTACATATTTTCCGTGACCTATTGTTTCAGGTCTTTAGCATGGTAAAGCCCTAAGCGTCTACCTTTTAAATCCTCAATATCGTAAAGACTATTTGCGACAAGCTTGACAATGCGGCACTTTAAAAACTTCCGTGCTAATTTCGCATTAAAATTATCTTTAAAGCTGCTCTGCTGGAAATTACGTCTAAACACTTCTTGTCCAGGAATAAATTTAACCGGTCGGCTGCGGGTGTTGTAAGTCCGTTCATTCTTTTCGTAAGCCTTATGCAGGCTATCCTGGATTTTTGACCGTATCAGGTCTTGAGCCACGGATCTAGGTATTTCGCCTTCACCCATGTCCGACAACTTATACATGCTGCCATGTGTAAACATGTTAACCCCAAACAAGGCAAAGTAAGGCGTGACACCTATAGCGCTATGTGCGGATGACCGCAAAGAACACTCTATCTCCGACAAGTGTCGGTCCCATTCTCGGTGATCTTCCTTCATATACGAACCGATTGCTGACAGTACTGACTGGTTGACTCTCTCCGAGGCATTGGCCTGGGGAGAGTGCACTGCTGTTCGATAGTGCTTGATACCGAAATTTTCAACAAAATCAGTAAATTCGCGACCGATGAACTGCTTACCATTATCGGAGACGATAGTTTCTGGTACTCCAAACTTGTGACAGATTTCTGATATCTAGCTTTAAGGAACACGAACTTTGTGAGATGGTCTAGAATGATGAAAATATAGCAGTTGCCGTTCTTTGACCGAGGATAAGGTCCCAAAAAGTCCACAAAGATTCGCTGGAATGGTCGATGGGTCACTATCTCCTTCCCCATCGGTGGTCTCAAAGTAATATTGGCTGCTTTAGCCTCTCGGCACACCTGACATGCGCTCACATAACTTTTGACTTGCACATTCATGTTAGGCCAATAGAAATACTCTTTGTTCCTCTTCAGAGTCTTGAGAAATCCTCCATGGGCCACGTGTGGTGGATCGTGAGACTTCTCAACGATACTTTGGGTTAACTCAATTGGTACCCACACCTTCCACGCAAAATCCTCATGAAGTGGGATGACGTCGTAGTGTATCGTGCGTTTATATACGATCCCATCGAGGACCTTTAAATCGGGTAGACGACTGGCATTCTCCTCAATGGTCTTAATTAAATCCGCATAGTCTGAGCTCCGAAAAGCTTCGTCCTCCAAATTGATCAAGCTAGAAACATTCACGGATAGTTCCTCCATCGCATATCTGGACAAGGTATCCGGCACAATATTCATCTTTCCCTTGCGATGTTCGATGACGAAGTCGAACGACTGTAAATGAAGACTCCACCGAGCTAGTCGTCCAATGAGATCCCGATGTGACATCAACCACTTAAGGCTGCTGTGGTCGGTAATTACAGTGAAGGCCATTAGTTCAATAAAGGGTATAAACTTCTTAATAGCAAGCACTACGGCCAAACACTCTCGCTCCGTCAAAGTATAATTTCGCTGTGCGGGTGTCAACTTGTGGGAGTAATAGGCTATAGGGTGCTCTTCGCCATTATCATCGCGTTGAAATAATACGGCGCCGGTACCTAAGTCAGAGGCGTCGCATTGCACATAGAAGCGCTTCGAAAAGTCTGGGTGAACTAACACTGGGCTAGTCACCAAAGCATTTTTCAACTTTTCGAAGGCTTCCTTGGCTTCATCAGTAAAACAAAAAGTTTTAATTTACTTCAAAGTATCCGAAATAGGTGCTGCAATGGTGGCGTATTCGGAAATAAATTTCCCATACCATCCTGTAGCTCCTAAAAAGCTTCTTACTTGCTTCAGGGTCTTCGGAAATTGGTAGCCAACGATTGACTCAACTTTCGATGGATCTGGCTTAACTTGGCCTCCTCCAACGAGGTAAACTAAATACCGCAATTCCTTGAAACAGAAATCTGATTTCTGAACGTTAATCCTCAGACCGGCCTTTTCCAGACAGTTTGCAACTTCTTGCAAAAGTTCAACGTGGGTCTGGAAGTCTGGAGATACCACCAAAAGATCGTCCAAGTAGACGAAGACACGGTCACGAATTGCAGCTGGGATAACTTTATCCATCAATCGACAAAGTCTTTAGGCAGCATTGCAGAGGCCAAAAGGCATTACCTTGAAATGGTAAAGAGGCATTCCGGGTACCGTGAACGCAGTCTTCTCCCTACTGGATGGGTCCAGTGGTATTTGCCAAAAAGCATCTTTTAAATCCACGCTCGAAATGAAACATGTATCACCAAGTCGACTCAATAAGCCTTCTATATGTGGAAGTGGATAGGCGTCTTTAACGGTACGTGCATTGAGCTTACGTGTGTCTAGGCACAGCCTATTTTTGGGCCCCTTACGGACTAAAGTCACGGGATGACTCCACGGGCTTTCACTAGGCTCAATGACTGCTAACTCCAACATCCTGTCCAATTCGGCATATAAAAGTGTCTGCACAGCTGGTGATACCGGATAGTATCTATCCTTAACTGGTACAGCGTCTCCTGTATCAATGGAGTGCATCTCCAAGTGAGTTTTACCGAGGCCTTTCCGCGTATAACACGGAAACTTTAGTACCGCGGCTTCCAATATTTGCTTTTGTTGTTACGACAAGGTGTGAGTCTTAACCTTCTCAGGGGCTAAGACCTCCTCGCATAAGTCCACCCCTTGAGTGGTAAGACTCGCTATGCTCGTTAACAACTTAAACTTCCTCATGAAGTTCACGCCTAAGTAAAGCGCACGCTCCAAGGTAGGTACCAAAAAGAAATCCACCTCATCGGACTTTTTATTGAATTTGATCATCGCTCGAATCCTTCCTAGTATTCGATGTGCACTTCCATCAGCTGTTCTCACCGATGATCCAAATCGACGTATTTGCAAGTGGGCTTGTTCAACTAGTTCCTCGCATCCCTTGCCTAAGCAAGTAACGGATGCTCCGCTGTCTAGTAGCCCCTCGACTTCTATTCCTCCAATGTTGATTTTCGCATAAAAGCGATTATCGTCTCCTTCAAATAGAGTGGTAGCGGCGACCTCTCTTCGGATCAACCGACGTCTCTCAAATCTCACTCTTGCTCGTTTAATTCGATCTGAGGCTCCACCAAAAATTCTAGCTCTAGTTGCCTTATACTCAGCCATGCGTTGATGCAATGGCTTAAGCTTCCTCTGAGCTGGTGGTAAATAAACTTTCATGGCTGGATTCTCGTTCTCCAGTATCGGCACAACTGGGTCTTCTTCATCTTCATTGAACGAGTTAGCAGGTACTGCTGCAGACTCTTTCAAGGTGTTGTCCGCGTTGGATAACGCCGGACTTAAAATAATTGAACCACTACTAGCTGGTTCAGGAATATCCGGGTTGGTCAAATCAGGTTCGGGTACATCTGGGTTAGTCCTATCCGGTTCGGAAATAATTGGGTTGGCTGCGGCTGGGATCAAACCTCCGTGGATCTCACCTCCCCAGTCTGCGGTGGGTGCCTCGCCTGGTTTCCCTGACAATTAGGACATTTAGGAGTCACCGTGTTCAGAATATTTTCCTAGCAGAATATTTTCCTGGTAGTGGATAAACAGTCCCGGAAAATATGTCCTGTAGCTCTGCAGTTCCAACAGACAATTTTACTACCTGCTATGATGGCCTCTATATTTCCTGCACAACCTCATGGACTTTAGCTGGAGGTACAGCTCGCGTAGGATGGGGCTGTCTTTGCAGTGCTAAGAGACTTTCCGCTCTCTTTACTTCTCTGCTAAAATCGGTCAGGTTGTCCGCTCTAATGGGGAATACTATTTGGGCCAACGAAGCCTTGAGGTTACCCCTCATTATTTCTCCAGCTGTTCCTCCTGGTATAGGGTACGCTGATGGTTCCTCAACTTCAAAATCGCATTCACAAAATCTTCATAAGTTTCGTGTGGCTGTTGGCGCCTACTCAGGATCTGAGCCTGAATCTGAAACTCGCTCTCGTAGGTTTGGAACTGCGTTAAAAACGCCCTCTGTAGCTCCCTTCAGGTAAATACTAGGTTCAACTTACGAAAGTTCCAGTAGAACTCTTTAGGAGGTCCTGCCAACAAGTGATGTAGATAATACACTAGCCGAGATTCGGAACGTTCCTCATCCTGACATTGTGCCATCATCCGAAACAAAAAATCTTGGACATTCATGGTCTTGGGTGTCCCATCAAATTTTAAACCCCACTTCGACAAGTCGGGTTTTCTTCCTCTCTGTGAAAAGAGGTCGAAGTCTCCGAGTCTATCGGAGTTATGCGGGGTCTCTCGTCGTGGCATCGCCCGCGGTGGTGTTGACCCTTGAGTGGGCCTAAATCTTTCTCTGGGATCCCGTTGGCTGGCCTCTGGAAACTGGTAGCCGCTTGGTCCCGTAAATTCTTGTATCGACGCTATCGGTGGACGTGCATATGTTGAAGGCTGCTCTGTCCCTGATGGTCGATGCATAATGTCGTTTGTTGCTGGCCAAGGAACTGCGCTCGGCGTCCGGGCTGGACGTCTAGCTTCATCTGGTCCTCTAGGTGTCATATCCCCTGCTGTAGGAGGCTGATAACGTCTTGGTGCAGCTCGCTCCAAATCCGACTTGATCATTTCTCCCTGATCTAATTGCTGCTTCATATTCCGTTGGTGAAACATCCGAAAGCGGTCTTCGCTCCGCCTGCGCCTGAAGTGCAGTTAGTGCGCTAAAATCCGGAGACTCGAATGACTCTGCATGCTCCGTACTGTTTAATGGATCCGATCTTCCCCGATGATCCACACCGCTCGACCCCACAATTGGTGCAGAAGCGATGGTTGCTGGATTGCTGTCGGTGTTGGTAACCGCACGCGCCATCGGCACTGCTTGCGGTTCCACCGCTGCAGCAATATCCTGGGACAAATTCGTCCCTTCAGCTCCTCTTCTTGTGTGCGAACGCTGTACCGGCATCTCGGCCTTACTCACGTACCACAAGATCTGGGGATCGCGGAAGAAAAATCAAAACGGAATATTATACCACTTAGCAGTAATCCAAAAGATTACGTGGTGTGAAAGGCTTGCGCCGAAAATATAATAAAAGAAATCGAAAATTATAAAAACCAAACGTAGATTAGCTAAAAGCTAGACCAAAACAATCGCAACAAAAAAAAATTTTTAAGCTGAAAAGTTAAGATTAAATTAAATGAAAGTCAATAAAAACAAATCAAAAATAAAATTTTTAAATTCAAAAATCAACAATATATTCAAAAATTTTTCCAACTAAAATCAAATTATGAAAGCAAAAACTTTAAATTTTAATTGAAAATCAAATAAAACGAACCGAAAATATAAATTTAATTGCAATAATTGAAAATATATTTGCAAAAACTTTCAATAAAACTCAATTCTATGAAAACAAAAATTTAAGTTTTAACTGAAGATCACCTAAATTGAATCAAAAATATAAATTTAAATTCAAAAATTGAAAATACATTAACAAAAATTTTCAATAAAATCAAATTAATGAAAACAAAAACTTTAATTTTAATTGAAAATAAAATAAAACGAATTAAAAATTTAAAGTCAAAACTCAAAAAAGATTTTTTGAAATTTTCAATCTTAAATGAAAAATCAAATCAATGAAAACCAGAAAAATTTTAATCGAAAATTAGTAAACCAAAACAAATATATATCGCCAATTTTTCAAGCGAAAAAATCGTAATCGAATACAAACTTTCATCAACCTTGTATTCAAAAATCCAAAATTCGAAACTCGAAACATATCAAAGCAAAAATTTAAAAATGGCTCAAAAATTAAAATTAATATATCGCCAATTTTAAAGCTATTCAAAACCAAAAATCAAAATCAAATACTAATTTTCTTCAAATTTGTATTCGAAAATCGCACGTATTGAAACAAAATTTATTTCAAACTTGATAAACTCAAAACGAAATTCAAAAATTTCAAATTGTAAATGGTATGGTCCACTGGTAATCCAAAAGAGGGCCCCGAACACTTTCTTCGTGTTCAGCCTAGTCATTACTGACTAGTAGCTACCGAAAAACTATGATTTTACTATAAAACAAAAATAATGCAAACAATTTGTCGCTCACTAGTCACACCAAACGTCGCAACGCGGTTAGATCAGAAGATCTTCGCTGGGACTTACGTGTGGTCTAACTACGCTAACGGCAAAAATGTGCATTAATGTTAATTAAGGTCCAAACAATCGTGTGTTGAACAACCCGTCGCAACGCGGTTAGATCAGAAGATCTTCGCCTGGACTTACGTGTTGTCCAACAACACAACTATTCGAAACATTTAATATGGAATTTAATAAACTAAATAAATGGATCCACTAAACCTAAGTCTTTTCCCCACTCGGAGCAATTGCCCCTGACTTTATTGAAGGAACAAGACTTCTCAAGCGGGGACGCGAGACAAGGTCACCTCAAGAAAAGGCCCAATGCCCCGCGCCTTACCGTCGCAACGCGTCCGAGAAAAAAAATATAACTCCCGATACGGGACTTACGGTAAGCGCGAATGCACTGAATCTTCCCTAACTAAACATAACGGACTAACGAAATTATCCTTCGGGCCCCACGTTGGGCGCCATTATGTCATATGAGGTTATACAGACTGCATTTTTGTAAGGTTAGTTATGGAGTTCATGTGATGGTCTCGCGGGTTGCTCGGAGTGCCATGCGTCTGCCGGGCCGGTGAACTCGTCGGACGGGGGGATCTTTCCGCTTACCAAACACACCAACAGTCTGCCTCTGAACATAGATTACACACCGAGGCTTAAACTCTCAAGATACATATATCGACATAAAAATAAAATAGAAAAAGGAGCCCGAAAGATAATTGTCAGTTAGTAAGCACAAACACAAAACAAATTCAAAACCGGGAAGTTACAATGTGCCTTGGAGTGATAGGATAATACCCTATCGTGTGCCATATGCGCTGACCTTGTGTTATCGTCAGCGATGCCCACCCTTATGAAGCCCTTACTAGCTTCTCCTGACATTGATTCGCATCAATGTCCCAATATCGTAGTACCACAAAACTTAAACCCCTTTTATACCGTACTTACCTATAACGAAACCAGAATTTCGTGAAACGTTATAAAATTTATTAAACCCTTTTGGGTGAAAAACTTAATTTCTTAATCAAAATTTCAACATTAATTCAACATTTTCAACATTAAAGTGCCCAAAGGGCGAAGCGAAACCAAATAAATTTTCAATGATAACAAAAAGTTTCATGATTTTCCTTTAAACTTACTTTAAGTCCTTATACTACTAAGAAAAATTTAACTTATTTAAGGCTCATCAGCCTAGCTATGCCCCGTAGGGTACAAAGACTAAAGATAATGAAGTGTAGGGCCCCGCTCCCTATATTCAAAACCTACTAAATTAACAGGGTGCCAAAGATTGCACCTTCGTTTTCGCGCGACAAAATCTTCGTAGTGTTTACGAAACACCAAACCCGACGAACAAACTTTTATGCTCCGATCGCCATTAAACTAAACGCGAACCGTAATTTAAACACTCGTATTACCGCACGTACGAGAAAACAAAAACAAAAAAAATCACGCAGAGACTCAGAGGCAACTCGCATGAGACCCTGCGTGGGAAATAATAAAATTTACAAATAAAATCATAAAAATGTTAATAAGTCATAAATGTCCAGGTCACCCTAACATTTGAATCTGCTCAAGATGACAGAAAGTGCACGCTTCAGCCGCACTGCGTAGCCTACACTCCTGTCTTTAACCTTTCTTTATTATATAAAACAATTTTTCTTATTCACTATTTTTGAAAAATCTGCCAATTACGATATTTAAGAAATCGACAACACTTGCAATTAAGAAAAATTTGCAAAAACTGCAAATTTTCTTTTCTTCTACTACTTTCTTTTCTTTTACTGTTTTTAATTGGCAAACTTTTTTCTTTCTTAATTAATAGGTTTCGCTTTGGTATTTTTCTCTTATTATTAATTTGGCATCTCTTCTTTATTATCTTTAAATTTTTGCCTTTTCTTGATTTTGGTGATTTCATTTGTCTTTCTCAAATCATACATTTTTCTCTTTTGAATTCTCTTAACTTTATATTTTAATTTCAATAATCACTCTTTATAGATATTGGCATTTTACTTCTAATGCCTTTTATTTTATCTTTGCATTTCAAATTTTTTGGTTTTTCTAGATTCGATACATTTATTCTATTATTTCTAGGTTTGCATTATTTTTTATTTTTTGTCTATTGCTCTTTCACTTATAAATAATTGCAATTTGACTACTTTTCGACTTTCAGAAGGAAAGTCTCAAAGTCTAGGACTTGGCCCTTGGGTCCAAGCCTGCGATTTCACGATTACACTCACTTTTCTATGTAGATTGCCTAACTAAGTTCACTTTTGTCTGTCCAGAGTGGTCTGGCCACAGTCCGTTAAAAAGGAAAATAAAACGGACTTACCTACAACTTTCAGGGCAGAAGGGACAGCTTACTGTTTACTGCTGGAGATGATGATGATGTGATGTATGAACTGGGCTATTAATTCTGTGTGCAGTGAGGTGGTTGATGAGCGCGGCTATTATTTCGGGCAGATGGTGTTGATGGAAGCTGCTTGCTGATTTACGACGAGCCCTGATGCTGGTGCTTGGCTGGCAAAATGTGGCTGCTGTGGCTGGTATTGTTGCTGCCGATGATTTTCTAACCGTTGGCTGGTTGTATTTGCACGCAAAATGGCGGCTCTGGTGATGGTGGCCGATGAAATGCTCAGTTGTTTGCGGCAAAAAGGTGGAGCTATGCCTGCGGGAAGCCTGGGACCTCCTTTTGGCCGACCCTGTTCTTGCCCGGGGACGCTGGTATAAGCGTCCGTCTGTTCCCTATGGGGGAACTAGAGCGGGACCTAAAAGTTGGCCCTAGGCTGCCTGACTTTTTGATACCGGGCAGCTGTAAGCCTGGTGTTTTCCTTCCTTTGCTGTTGAGACACGTCGAACGAAAAGGGAATTAGCATTTTGTCACACATAAACGCACGCACTGTGGATTACACTTACCTTTGGCCTGTGGCCAAAATGATGAAATGACCGGGTGTTGTTCGTGGAGTCTAGTGTTTGCTGGCAATACTTTGTCATGCCGGTATTCTGGGCACACTGTACTCACACTCCAATGTTATCCAACTTATTGCCTGTTGGCTTCCTTCACTGGCTAAGGGTGTTTCGGTCTCCGGTTCACGTTTTACAATGGCGTTGGATCGAATTATAGCTGCACCATTACAGCTTGGCTTGGGTTTCAGTTTTTCTGGCGGGCACACACACTAATATTAATATTGCCGAATATATGACGCCGTTACAACTTAATTATTGGCGAATTTTCTGGCTGTCGCTGCTGTGTGCGTGTTGCTGTTGAAAAATATAAATGTCAATTTCAACATATTGTTTACCGAAGGTGTAGTTACGCCTTCGGTCATGATGTAGTAAACCAGGTGGTGGCCAAAAGATTGTTGTTGTCATTTGGGGTTGTTTTTGACAGCGGCTGTGGTGTAGTAACCAGGTGGTGGCAAAAAAGGTTGTTGTAGTCTTTTCGTGTTATTTCTGACGGCGGTACTGAGCCGCCACACATACTGTTAGTAGAGTCATTAACAGCACGCAAAAGCTTTTACTTATTCGTAACAATATGTATGTGTGCAACCACTCTAATCACAGAAGCAGAGTGTGTTTTACATTTGAAACGAAAGTGATTACTCATTTCAGCGTTCTCTGAAAAGTAGTACTTTTGTTTTGCTTCAAATTGTTTTGATGTGCTTGCACGTTGGATGTTTTGGTAGTCATTTATTTTGCATTTTGTTTAGAAATGAATGATCTCATAAATACTAGTTTGTGTTGTTAGCAGTGAATGTAGTACTATTTGACCAATTCGCTTTTGAAGTAAATGTTTTGATGTCATTCAAGACATTCATTGGAAACGTTTAACTCGCATCTTCACCAAAAGAAGAATCCATGCACGCAGAAATTGTCGGCAGACCTAACACAGTTCACTTTAGATTTATAGCAGCCTCTGAATTCATTAGTATATCTACGGCATTTGTTGCAATTTGATTTTGTCCGTCCTCTCAAGACTGTTTAAACTTAAAAAGCTCAAGATTATTCCTTTTTGCTATTAATCAAATTTTACTTTTCTCTACTTTGGGGATCTTCGTATAGGAGTTAAGCAATGCCAGATTAATTTCTCATGAATGGGGATACCTCGGGCAAGGTTTGTATTTTGTTCATTTAATTACTAAGCATTTCAGTCTATTGTACTATTATAGACTTCTGTGCTATGCAATCAATCATTAATTTAATAATTAATTGCGAAATTCCATCCATTTTATTGTTTAGATATTTCTTTTATTTTCAGTCCCCAGCCAAAAGCTAGGAAAATCTCCGCGTCATGGGCTGTCCGTGGAGGTGGAAAGTTTCTGATAATCATTCACTTGGAAGTGACCAGAAATGATTCCTTCAATGGGCAGTCCAAGTAGCTAATTATTTTCACGCAATATGTCCTGGGCAATGGCTTTATCGGAAGCCTTCGTTAGCTAGCTTGATTGAGAAGGCGAAACAAATGAGCCGCCTGATTAGTTATGCTATCACTGTTATGTCTAAAGCGGCATGGCCGCACATCAATCTGGCTCATTAAACTGACATATGTTTGATTTTATTAGTAAAAAAAAACTCACACGTATAGGTTGATGTGAATTTGACGAAAATCAAAATACTTTTGATTTTCACTACCGTGGCTGCAGAGATTTGAAGCCAGTTTGAAGCCAATTACTTCAAATTTTATTTCTGTTTAGTTTTCGCAGTGACAGCATAATTTTTTTTGGTGGTGCGGTTTGAAACATGGATGAAAAATATTTCTGAAAAAAACACCTGAAATTAAAAAAAAATGTGTGCCTGGAATTTGCGAACGCTATACACGACGGGTCCCACTTTCCAACTGGCGGATGTCGTCGTAAAATATAAAGCTGACATCACAGCGATCCAGGAAATGCGATGGACAGGATATGGTTGCACCAGAAAGAAAACTGCGATATTTACTACAGCTGCCATGAGCAAAAGCACAAATTGGAGTGCGGATTTATAGTTGACAAGAGACTGCGACACGTAGTTTCCGGTTCAACCCAGTGAGTAAACTCATATCCACAATTCGCATCAAAGAGAAATATTTCAACATCTCGTTAATTTGTGTGTATGCACCGACAGAGGATAAAGATGAAGAGGCCAAAGAATAATTTTATGAGCGTATGGAGGAAGTATGCAAATGCTGCCCTAACCACGACATTCAGATTATTCTAGGCGATTTTAATGCCAACTTGGGAAAGGAAAGTGTATTTCGACCAACCATCGGTAATCAGAGTCTACATGATACCAACTTCGATAATGGAATATGACTGATAGACTACGCCGCTGCATATAACATGGTAGTTAATAGCACACGATTCCAGCATAAGAACATACATAAGGCGACCTGGATATCTCCTGATCAGTGGACGAAGAATCAGTTTGATCACTTGGTAATAGATTAGATGACAGGCAATCTTCTACTGTAGGATGTACGTGTGATTCGAGGTGCCAATATAAACTCGGATCATTACCTGGTGGCTGCGAAAGTTCGCACAAGACTGAGCAGGACTTTCACAAGAGTACAAGACAAGCTAGATACTGACAAGCTACAAATTCCGGAGCTATCAATGTACTATCAACAGAATCTCTCTCCTGCTAGGGCAGAATACCCCCCTCCCGAGAACCCAGATGCGCAATAGAAGCACATCTCCCATTATATTGCGGCATCAGTATTTTATTCATCGCGTATTATGTGAAATACTAAAGCTAATTTTTGAAAACCAGATTGGACCTTCTCAGTGTGGTTTTAGACCAGGCAAGTTCACGACTGACCAAATATTCACGCTACGCCAAGTCCTGGAAAAGACCCACGAAAAGCAAATCGATACATACCACCTTTATATCGATTACAAAGCTGTTTTTGGTAGCCTCATACGGGGAAAACTGTATGAAGCTATTTCTGAACTTGGAATTCCGTCAAAACTGATCCGCCTCTATAGAATGACGATGACCACCACCAAATCAGCAGTGAAAGTGAGGAAAGACCTCACTGAACCATTCTATACCAAGCGAGGACACTTTCGTGCAATCTCTTCAACATCTTAATGGAGATAATAATAAGAAAAGCTGCAGTAAATACGAACAAGACCATTAACATGAAAATCCATATGTTGCTGGTGTATGCTGACGACATAGGCATAATTGCGCGATATTTGTAAGAGGTTACTGGAGTGAACAAGGACAACGTCAGCCAGGAGATAAATAGGAGAATTGCGCTTGCAAATACATGCTATTTTGAGTTCAGAAAGCAGTTTAGGAACAAAGCCCTTTCTCGACGGACAAAAGTCCAGCTATATCAGAGTCTCATTATACCTGTCTTGACATATGGCTCCGAAACTTAGGTCATATCGCAAGCGGATGAAATACACCTGGGAGTATCCGAGAGAAAAATTATCCGTAAAATATATGGTCCTGTTAGGGAAAACGGCGAATACCGACGTCGCTGGAACCAAGAGCTATATAATTTATATTCTGACGTGGACATATGTAGCTAGTCGGATCTAATTAGGCCAATTGCGTTGGGTGGACCATGTTATCAGGATGGATGAAGATGAACAAGCGCGAAAAGTTGTCGATAACGTACCCAATGGAAGCAGGAAAAGAGAATGACCAAGACTCCGCTGGAAAGACCAGGGAGAAGAATCCCTCCGCATCCTTGGTGTTACCAACTGGCGAGAAAATTCGAAGGATAGAGCCAGTTGGAGGAATATTTTTGTTTTGTTTGTATGTTTAATTAATATGTATAAGACATCTTACCCCATGAGGTTGTAAAATAGTCTCTAAAAGTAAGTAAAGTAACAATTTCTACTGACAAAATTTTAATATTTGATTTGGCACGGCTTAAGCAAACATATTTTTTCACAATCATTCAACATTATCTACCACGGCGAAAAACTTTCGAAAAACGCACAACCAGACAAAGTAAAACAGCTGAGTGCGAACTGACCATAGAGGAATTTAGAATAGATTAGTGTATTCTCTCAACATTTTTAATTTCGTAGGTATGGACATGGGACTGTCCGGGGAAGTGGAAAGTTTCTGATAGCCATTCACTTGGGAGTGGTCAGAAATGATTCCTTCATTGGGCAGTCCAAGCAATTCACTACTTCCACGCAGTATGTCCTGGGCACTGGCTTTATCGCAAACCTCCGTTAGCTAGGTAGAGTGAGGAGGTGAAAATAAATGAGCAGCCTGATTGGTTGTGCGATCACTGCTTTGTCTCAGCCTTAGTAGGTGACTGATGTCACTGAAGCTCATCGAGCTATCGGGCATATTATTTTGTACGTTAGAAGACGGATGAGTCAAACATATGGGCCAACGGCAGATAGAAACCAAAAGAAGAAAATCCTCGTTCGACATATTGTATCCTGGTCAGCGTCTGATCCATAATGGGCGGCTGCAATCAAATATCCTGTCAGTAAGTAAAATGCAAAAACCGGGGGGACTGGGTTTACCTCCCGCCACCATTCAAAATGGCAGTTAAATTACAAAAACGAAAGAGAAAACATAAACAACCCCAATTTTTTGACGACCCCTGCAAACGTTACTCTATATAGATCCAGTGCAAGCATCCAATTGGCAGATTTCGTCGAAGGTATAAGGCTGATATTACCACAATCCAGAAAATGAGATGGACAGGACATGGCTGCACAAGAAACAGACACTGCGTATACTACAGTTGCCATGAGAAAAAACATGAATTTGGTTGAGGATTTGTAGTTGATAAAAGACTGCGACGTCTAGTCTCTACGTTCAATCCAGTGAGTAACCGTATAGCCACAATCCGCATAAAAGCAAAATAATTTTTATTTCCCTAATTTGTGTACATGCCCTGACAGAAGAGAAAGATGATGATGCCAAAGACATTCTATGAGCTCCTAGAGGAAACGTACGATTTTAACGCTAAAGTAGGCAGGGAGAATTTGTTTCATCCCTCCATTGGCAATTTCAGTCTACGTGCTAAAAGTTCCGACAATGGTATGAGACTGATTGACTTTGCCGCGACAAAAAACATGGCCATAAGTGGTACAAGATTCCAGCATAAAGACATCCCCATAGCTACTTGGGCATCGCCTGATCAAAGAACGAAGAACCAAATTGATCAACTGATAATGGATGGAAGGCACTCATCCAGTGTAAGTATGAGTGATCAGAGGAGCTAACATCGATTCTGATCACTACCTGGTAGCAGCAAAGGTTCGCACAAGATTAAGTAGAGCGAAAATCGTACGAAACCAGACGCACAGAAAGCTAGACATCGGAAAGCTGCAATTACCAGAGGTAGCCACAGCCTACTCAGCAATTCTATGAAAAATTCTATCAAAAAGTCAAAACCGGAACTAATGGACATGGTTCAGGGCCCCTTTCTGTAAAGACATGGACGGAAATCTCATCGCAGATGTGCAGAGTATGTTGCGAATATGGATAGATAATTTCTCTGCGCTATTGGCACCTGCGATACCCAATGTCGAGACAATCGATCAAAATTTAGACGACGGCGTCTATTGCCCCCCCCCCTAACCAAAACGAGGTCATAACAGCTATTGCCCGGCTGAAGAACAACAAAACGGCAGGAACCGATGATTTACCGGCACAGCTGTTTAAGGCTGGCGGCGATGAGCTGATAAGGTGCATGCTCATTACCAAAATTTGTTTAGATGAATTCATGCCCAGCGATTAGAGGAACTCTACGAAGCAATGTCTGAGGTTGGTATTCCTGCAAAACTCATACGCCTTTGCAAAGTGGACTTATATGGGCTTACAGACATCCCACGGCAAAAAAATAACACCGCCGAATTCATGACATGAATACCTTTCTTTGAAGTACCCACACTAATCCATTCTCAAATGGTCCTGGGTGTACCGGTTTTTTGGACCCTGTGGGTCCCATAGGTCCCTCCCACGGCTAGTTTTCCATTTTCTCACATTCTTTAACTTTTCTTTAATTTTGTTTTTTTTTTAATTTGTTTCTAATTTTTCGACCTTTATTTTATTAATTATTCTTGACTAATTTTTCTTTCTCACTTCCGATTTCATAAAACTTTTTCTTTTTTTCGATATTTCGATTTCCTTTGGAAATCTTCTTCAGGAAAGTTTATAATATTAATTATAACAGACAAACATCAATACAAATTAAAATGACAAATTTTGAAAAGTAATATTATTTATACAAACAAACAAAATTTTAAAATATTTTAAGACAAATATAATATTTTGTTAACCTATTTTTTTATACCATTTTCAGTGAAGTTATACGTATCTACTTTCTCATTAAATTGCGAAAACTGATAAAAACTTGCGAAAATTAGCGAAAAATTACAAAATTTTAAACAAGCTACAAAATTACCTAATAATCACTAAAACCAAAAGAAATGGCAAAAACTGTTAACAACCGTCAAATTCGCGAACATCCGCAAAAAAATTTAACAATTTTTTAAAATATGAAGACATAACGGCGGAAAAATTAATAAGAAAAGAAAAACAGATACATAAAAAAAGTTTGATAAATGCGTTAATTTGCAGAAGAGAGAATTAGGAATTAAATTTAATAGAAAATCGTTTGTGAGAGAGACGAGAACAAAGAGGACAAGAAATAGCAAGGTCAAAATTTGTAACAGTAATTGATAATCATATAAACAAAATGACATTAAATAGTAGAGATAAATTGACAATAAATAAAGTGAATAATAATATAAAGTTTCTTAAACACAATAGGGAAATAATGATTTTAAAAGCAGATAAGGGAAACAAGACTGTAGCAATTAATAAACGTGACTACATATCTAGAATTCAACATATTTTAAGCGATAGTACAACTTTTCAAGTATTGGATAAGGATCCAACAAGCAGATTTCAGAAACTTAACAATAATTTTATTGAGGAACTTTTTAAATTAAATATAATAACATCAGTAGATAAAGTTAGACTAAAAACTTCAGTAGCGGTTGTACCAAGATTATATGGTTTACCTAAAATACATAAAGAAAATTTTCCATTACGACCATTTCCATTTCCATTATGTAAATACATTATAAATTTCCTTAAAAAATTAACAGATAATTCTAAATATAATGTTAGCAATTCGGTACAATTTAAAGATAAATTAAAGGGTCTTTCGATTGAAAATAATGAAAAATTAATATCACTTGATGTTGTGTAGTTATTTCCTAGTATTCCAGTTGATTTGGCCATTACAATTATAGCAGAAAATTGGAGCAAGATTTCAGAGTTAAGAAATATGAATAAATATTTATTCATGCAAATTATAAAATTCTGCACTGTTGATAATAGATATTTTCAGTATGATGAAAAAATATATACACAACTAAAAGGACTTCCTATGGGTTCTCCAGCATCTCCAATAATAGCAGATATCGTAATGGAAAAACTATTAGATACATGTTTAGAAAAATTGACAGTAAAATCTAAAATAATAACAAAATATGTTGATGACTTATTTTCTATAGTAAAGAGAATGAGATTGACATTTTATTAACAACTTTAAACTCATTTGATTAAAGCATCAAATTTACTATTGGTGATAAGGAAAGGAAATAAATTATTAATAGATTGGCATCGAAAACCAACTTCCTCAGGTAGAATCATAAATTATTTTTCAAAACACCCAAAATGAATTATTATTAACACAGCCAAAAATCTAATAGATAGAATATTAAAAATAAGTGATAATAGATTCCATAAGAAAAATAGAGAAATAATTAGAAATATATTAATAGATAATAGTTTTCCTAATAAACTCATTTGCAAATCAATAAGACAATAGAATATTAGAAAATACCGCAATGGGGATGAAATTTTAGAACCGAATGTTTATAAATCATTAACTTATGTACCTGGGTTTTCGGAAAGGATAGAAAACTCAAACATATATAACAATGGGAAATATAAAATGGCACATAAGATAAATAATAATGTTGGAAGATTATTTATGTCAGGGTCCACTAACAAGCAGGTCTTCAACTGGGTTATGATTCCAGGCGGTTGAAAAATCAACCTTGGGAGTCCCCACGTCGAGTACCATTATGTCAGTGTGGCAGGGTGGTCTGCAATTTTATGAAAAAATTTAATTCGCGAGTTTACGTGCTGATCGAGTGAGTTGCTCAGTATGCCTTGCGTATGCCGGGCTTGGAACTCGCCGGACGGGGGGGATCTTTCACTCATCGACACAACTACAGCCTGCCACTGAAAACTAGAAAACATACCGAGTCTTTAATTTCACACAAACGGATTCTTCGACATAAAATTTAAATAAACGGAGCCCGAAGTTAATTTCATAACAAAAAAAAAGAGAACACACGATAAAAAAACTAAACGGATGATAACACTATAGATGACCTGTAAAATAAAAGTTATAATAAAAGGAAATTTGAATAAAATGGATGTATGTTTTGTTTTGTTTTGTTTTGAATTGAGGGAGCAAAAGTTTACGTAGGATTTCCTGTTTTACTCGTGAGCTGACGGGTGTTAATGTCAGCTTTGACCCTCCCGCTCGAAACTCCTACTGTTTCACCATGACTCTGTGTTTTTCAGAGTCCCAAATTTGATAGATTACCTGGATGACTTACAGCTTACTCCACCCTTTACCTATCGGCCTCTTTAGCCGATCATATTTATAATACGAATTAATTTTGAGTACGTTATAAAATTCAGTTTATTAATAAATTTAAATTGAGTTTACTTTATGACCGCCTATGAACACGGTAAAAGTTATTCGTAATTTCATCTCATTTTATATTGAAGTTAAGATAAGATTGATTTAGCCCCTCAGGGCGAAGCGCTTAAACGTAAGTGGTCGTTTCCAATGGAGGCCTTAAAACTATGCTATCCATTAGCACTTACAATCTAATTAATCCTCCTAATTTACAAAAATCAAAACAAATTATCCACCATGTGTGGTGACACTTACTCGCTAGTACATTAGTGTTAGTATGACAAGTGTTTTAAAACATTCCCAAAATATCTAGGGATCTTGTCTTTCTTTAAATCTTAAGTGTCGGTTTGTCTGTTTCAAAATCTACCCTACATTAATCTGTGCTCGGTTATGGCAGTTTTAAATGGACTTTTCCGTTAAAAATTCTTTTCTTCCACGTCTTTTGGAACTAAACACAATGTTCTAGGCTCGTCATTCGAGGCCTACGTGTACTTTCCGATGGCCAAACAAAACATAACCGAAAATTCCGGAGTTCAGTTTAGTTTATAACCCTTCTTCAAAAATTCTCACCAGTCACGTATACGGCATACCATACTTGTGGGAACTTTTGATGAATTTACGGGTTCACTGCATACGACCGAATTAACCTACACTTGTCCCTCGGACACCGCGACTAGATCCCGAGACACTTTTAGGAAATTACACAGTTTGGAATACTTTATCACTTAAAACTTATCGCTTAATTTACATCTCAATAATCAGCATATTACCGGACGATCTCAAGGGCACACTAACAATATTTTAAGGCCAATTGTCCAACCAGGCACATTGAATTCACTACTACTGTGCGTTTAACCTTATAGAGATTTATTTCATTTTTCTTATCGAATTAGTCCCGGCTCATCGGTCGGCGATTTATTTGAAATTTTTGGGTATTCAAACATTCATATTATTGTTTTGGTCAATTAGGTTGTGCTGTTTTCGCCCCTCTGGGGCGTTTAAACGAAGTTTAATTTAGTTTTAATGACGTTGGCTTAGCGATTTCGGCCGATTCTTAAGCCATCTTCACCCCTCTGGGGCGATTTATTCGACCTTTCTGGCGGCCTTCGCCGATTCGGTTACAGGATCAAAAAGCAAAAAGGCAAACAGTGACTTACCCCCTTTTCTGCAGACGCTGTTTTTGGCTGACTAAATCTGGCTGTCTATCTGCTACCTGTGTATATTTCTGTGATTTATGGTGTTGACCTAGTTATGGCGGAGCTGGCTTTAATAATATGGGCAGCGAATGGCAATGTTGATGGTGTGTTTGTTGCCCGCTGGAAACGTTGGTAAACCCTAATTCGGCGGTGTTTAGGACGATTTCTGCGGCGGTGTTGTCACTTGTTGGTGTCGTGGCTACCTTAACCGAATCTGGACGGCCTGGTGGCTTGAAGTGGCCGTCGGAAAACCGGCTTGATTGCCGCACTGGACCGGAAATGTTGGTACCTATGGGTTGGTTTAAAGGAAATTAGCGACCGGCTGTTATACACCCACGAATTACTTACCTATGGGTTGGTTTTTGTCGCTGGAATACTTTGAGGGTGGAATAAATTCCACCAAATCACTTACAGCGTTCTCCAAATCAACTGGAGTGAACAGAATGATGGCTCTGGGAGCTATATACTTCAACAATTGTAGAAAATTCGGAAACTTATCGCGCGCACTCGACTGACGACTTACACTTTCCGCTTTATCATCTAGAATAACCAAATTTTCTGGTAAAATGGCTGACGAAAGAGTTGAAATCAACTCTGAAACCGTTGGTCGGGTGGCGTGACTTATTTTTGCGATGGTATTGAGGTTTTTCGGGAATATTCCAGAAAAACTGTTGTTTATGTCCGAATATGTGTGCAAAAATATTAAATGATTTCACCATGACGTTTACATATGTCAGGGATGGCAAATTTGCCAAAGATGTTCAGGGCAATAATGCGGGTGGTTACCACCAGAGTGGTTGTTGTATTGCTATGCCTTGCCGGCGTTACGGCGCCGCCACAAAGCCTACCATCCTGTTGACTCTCCAGTCGAAGGATGGGAGGGAAACCTTAGCCCAAAGAAGTTTGTGCTAGAGCTCGATCGATCGGGGGCCTTACCTCATAGGTTGTCGACACCGCTCCTGCAGGTTAATCCTGGCTCGTCCAACAGTAAAGTCTTGCCGGACCTCCCTCTAGCGTAGAGCTAGAGTTTGGTCACCCAGGGGCCTTACTGAACAGGCTGCCAGTATCACTTGCAGGATTAGTTATCGACGCATCCAGAAGTAAAGTCTTGGTCAACCTTACCCTATCACTTACTTCATTGGTGCTGGTTTGGTTTTGGCCTGTTATTTGTCCGGGCTCATGCCCTTGGTGTTACTAGTATCAGGCCTACTGCTTGTAGACGCAGGCTGGTTCTTTGCTTGTTGCTGATGGTGTTTAGTTCTCCGAACTCGGAGACTGCGTTCCGGCGCGAGACGACTGGGGAAGCTGGTCGAGTAGTAGGTCCAGTTCGTACTCATCGTTGATCTCGCGAGGTCCCGGTTCTCCGGATAGCTGGACTATCACTTGGTCATTCACCAACCGCATATTCCGGATCCCTCTTCGACCGAAAGTCCGAAGACCAACTTGCTTATGCAACCGCACGGCTGCTGCGCTGTCTCTTGCCTCCAGCTGCTGTATTGCTGCTCGGCCACTTTCCTTTAGTCGCGTAAAACGGCTCAGGATATCAAATTTTCCTCCCGGAGTAGCGAAGGACAGGGTTATCTGATGTTGCTCCGGATATAGAACCATCGGAGACGTATTAACAATTGTCACTTCTTCTGGCTTGAACTCCAATAGCAAACGCTCGTAGATGTCCTTAACAGCCCGTCGCGGATCGGCTATCGCTGAGGCTGAGAGGTGCCGAATGGTAACCTTACTGTCGGCATATCCCAAAATCTTGCGGCGGTTAACACTCTCCTCGTAGGAGTTACGGGCGGCTTGCTGCTCTCTGGCATATACAATATTTCGGCGACGTGCTTGCTGCGCTTGGATGTCGATGTTGACCTGTGCGTCCAGTCTTCGGTGCAACTCCTCGTTTTCCGACCGGTACGTGTGCAGCTCTGCACGCAATTGAGCCAAATCTTGCGCCCACGCATTGTTCCTCTGCTCGTGCTGAATGCTCATGGCCTGCATCTCGGCTCGCAAGGTCCTGATTGCCTCATGCGGGTTGTCTCGCAGCTGGCTAATCTCCTGGCGGAGCTCTATGTTTTGTTGGTGAGTAGATTGCTGCTCCCGTCGAAGGGTCATCACGTGGATGTCGTATTGTGCTTGAAGCTCATCATACCTCGCCTGCTGCCTGCGTATTTCAGCTTGGTCGATGGCTCGCTGCTCCTGGTTTGCACTTACTTCAGCTCGCAGCAACACTAACTCACCTACATCGGCTATGGGCTCACCGGTACTAAACCCGAGATAAATCGGCTGGATGGTATAACCGGCTCTTCGGCACACGGGACAATCCGTTCGAACCTGATCGCGCCAAGTGAAATGGCAGTCTCGGTGCATCACGTGCCCGCAATTGGTGACACAAACGCTGTCATCCGATGGTGCCAGTATGGACAAACACACGCTGCATTCTACGCCGCTTGCCATTCTAACTACCTATACAAACACTATTTAAATCTAGGTGAAAGGAGGGTCTTGCTAGGTGGGTCTGGAAATGTTGGTCCTGAATACTGGTCTAGCTGGAATGATATAGAAAAAAAAAATCTCTTAAGACTGTTCATTTAGTTTTCGAACTGAGCACTATATACGCAACCTAATATACTTGAGGGCCTCTGTCAGCAACAAATTGCCAACACTTCACCCTATTGGTGACTAAAGACACTTTATGCACCCATCAATTTACCACAATCAACGTAGATCAGCTTCAGTGTTACTATTTATACGGGTCAAAGAACTTTCGCCAATGTCCTCAACGCTAGATCGGGTTTATCGAAAATGCGAACCCACGTCCTGGGATCAAAATACTCAACGAACACACGACTACAAAATTATTGCTTTAAGTCAGTCAGTTCATAAAGGCTGTTGCCTATGGGTTTGAGAACCCGACATTTCAGAAACTTCGGAGCCAATTTGGAATTAAAGTTGTCCTTAAAATTGCTTTGAGCAAAATTCCGACGGAAGACTTCTTGTCCCGGAATGTATTTAACTTGTCGACATCTGGTGTTATATGAACGTTCATTTTTCTCATAGGCTTTATGAAGACTCTGTTGAATCTTAGATCGTATTAACTCTTGGGCCACTGTCTTGGGCACCTGTTCCTCGCCTATATCCGATAAATTACCAAGCCTTCTTGCCAGTTCGTACGTATTCCCGTGAGTAATCATATTTACTCCGAAGAGTGCAAAATACGGTGTCACTGCGATCGCGCTATGAACGGCTGATCTTAGCGAACACTCTATGGAAGACAAATGTCTATCCCACTCTCTGTGGTCTTCTTTCATATATGATCTTATGGCTGACAAAACCGACTGATTCACTCTCTCAGAGGCGTTGGCCTGAGGAGAGTAAACAGCGGTCCGGAAATGTTTAATGCCGAAATTTGCAATGAAATCATTGAATTCACCACTAACGAATTGCTTTCCATTGTCTGAGACAATGGTCTCGGGGACGCCAAATTTGTGACAGACTTCGCCAATCATGAATCGTACCACGCTCTTACTACTTGCCTTTGGCATCGCCTTAAGAAGTACGAATTTCGTAAGGTGGTCCAGGACTATGAAATGTAACAATTTCCGTTCTTTGAGCGCGGGTATGGTCCTAAAAAGTCCACATAAACGCGTTGGAACGGACGCTGAACCACTACTTCTTTGCCCATTGGTGGTCGCATAGTACTATTGGCTGCTTTGGACTCGCGGCATATCTGACATGCGTCCACGAAACTCTTCACCTGCGTTCCCAGGCCAGGCCAGAAGAAATATTCTTTTATCCTTCTCAAAGTCTTGTAAAATCCTCCGTGGCTGGAGTGAGGTGGATCGTGCGCCTTCTGGATAATTCCGTGCGTCAATTCCGCTGGCACCCAAATCTTCCACGCGAAATCTTCGTGTAGTGGTACTCCATCATACGGCATCGTCCTTTTGTATACAAAGCCGTCAACAATTCTTAAATCTGGCAACCGGTTTGCATTCGCCTCTATCGTCTCGATTAATTCCTTATATCCTGGACTCTTGAAAGCCTCATCTTCCAGGTCTATCAGCTTCAACACATCCGCCGTTATCTCTTCCATCTCGTACCTTGATAATGTATCTGGGACGATGTTCAACTTCCCCTTTCGGTGTTCGATAATGAAATCGAAAGATTGGAGATGAAGACTCCATCGAGCCAAACGTCCGCTCAAATCTCTGTGAGACATCAGCCACTTAAGGCTACTGTGGTCGGTAATCACCGTAAATGGCATGAGTTCAACAAACGGTCGAAACTTTTTAATCGCCAATACCACCGCCAAACATTCACGTTCGGTGACAGTGTAATTCCTCTGAGCTGATGTGAGCTTATGCGAGAAATACGCAATAGGGTGTTCCTCATCATTTTCGTCTCGCTGGAAGAGCACTGCTCCTACTCCGAGATCGGAAGCATCACACTGGATAAAAAATCTTCTTGCGAAGTCTGGGTGAACTAGTACTGGACTAGTTACTAAGGCCCTTTTCAACTCCTCAAAGGCAGACTTAGCCTCTTCAGAGAAAACGAAAGCTTTACTCTTTTTAAGAGTATCAGAAATCGGAGCCGCGATGGTGGCGTAGTCCGAAATAAATTTCCGGTACCAACCCGTGGCGCCTAGGAAGCTTCTCACTTGCTTCAATGTTTTTGGAAATCTATAATTCACTATAGCCTCCACCTTAGCTGGGTCAGGTTTAACTTGGCCGCCTCCCACGAGATAGCCTAAGTACCGTAACTCCTTAAAACAAAACTTCGATTTTTGGACATTGATGGTAAGTCCTGCGTCAGCCAGGCAACGTGCCACTTGCTGTAACAACTCCATATGAGTGTGAAAATCCGGTGATACTACCAACAAGTCGTCCAAATACACAAACACGCGATCACGGATCGCAGCAGGAATCACTTTGTCCATAAGTCTGCAAAGCCTTTGAGCTGCATTGCATAGCCCGAAGGGCATTACTTTAAAATGGTAAAGTGGCCTTCCTGGTACCGTAAAAGCGGTCTTTTCTCTGCTGGCCGGATCCAAAAGGATCTGCCAAAACGCGTCCTTCAAATCGACACTCGATATGTAGTACGTGTCTCCAAGTCGACTCAACAATCCCTCTATATGCGGAAGTGGATACGCATCTTTTACCGTGAGAGCATTGAGCTTGCGGGCGTCAAGGCAAAGCCTGTTCTTAGGCCCTTTGCGAACTAGTGTCACTGGATGACTCCAAGGACTCTCACTGGGCTCAATGACTCCCATGTCCAACATGCGATCCACCTCTGCATATAAGAGTGTTTGAATCGCTGGTGAAACTGGGTAGTATCGGTCCTTCACTGGGACTGCGTCTCTTGTATCGATGGAATGCATCTCAAGCTGCGTCCTTCCGAGACCCTTCTTGGTATAGCAGGGGAACATTCGGACAACCGAATTGAGAACTTCCTGATGTTGTGGCGACAAGACATGGGTCTTAACCGCCTCTGAGGCCTGGTCCTCCTCCGCCAGCTCTACCCCGTGAGTGGAAAGACTCTCAATGCTTGTCAGCAACCGGAAAGTTCTCATAAAATCCACCCCTAGATACAAGGCTCGCTCTAAGGTAGGTACCAAGTAGAAATTCATCTCCTCAGACTTATTGTTATAGTTAATTCGCACACGAATTCTACCGAGAATACGATGCGCACTTCCATCGGCTGTTTTAACCGATGAACCAAATCGGTGAACCTGAAGCCCTGCTCGTTCTACCAGCTCTTGGCATCCCTTGCCTAAACAAGTGACTGATGCCCCGCTGTCCACAAGTCCTTCAACTTCAGTACCTCCTATTACGACTTTAGCGTAGAATCGGTTATCTGCCCCCTCAAAAAGAGTTGTCGCAGCAATCTCTCTGCGTACGAGCCTGCGATTGTTATACCTTATCCTCGCTCGCTCGATTCGGTCAGACACTCCAAAGATTCTCGCTCGCGCCTCGCGGTATTCAGCCAAGCGTAGATGGTATGGCTTTAACTCCTTCAATACTGGTGTTCTTACTCCTTCATCCTCGTGATCTTTGTTCTGCATGATTTCCGTTACTATCTCTTTATTTACGTCTACCGCATCTTCAACTGGTTTTTTCCTCATGTTGTTCACGTTCTCATCCTCTGAAGACTCGGTCGCTATAGCCGGTTGTGTACTGTTCAGTTTCGTCGAATCAGGTTTATAATTAGAAACATTGGTATTTTCTAATTGGGTCATGGCTGGGTTGTTAAAAGCTGGTTTATTGGTGACTGGGTTTAATTTTCCGCTGTCCGCACCTCCCCGGTCTGAGGTGGGTACTTCACTGCGTTTCCCTGGCATCTAGGGCACTTCGGTGTAACCGTATCCTCTTTACCACACTTGTAGCAAAACACACGCCTACTGGTCGATGGACAATCTCTGAAAGAGTGACCAACTGCTCGACAATTCCAGCACAACAATTTGCCAGAAATCCCCAAAGCTTCAACTTCGGCAGTTACATCAGAAACTGAGTGATCATTCTCCAGGACTACCTCATGTACTCTGGCAGTATAGTTCTGACGAGCTGGCATCGCTTGCCGCTGTGTCGCCAACAGAGTTTCCGCTCTACGAACTTCGCGATTAAGGTCATAAAGTGTGTTCACCTTAATCGGGAACAAAAGTTGCGCCACTGAAGCCTTCAAGTTCCCCTTCATTATTTCGACAAGTTGGGATTCCCGATACGGCTTGCTCTGTTGGTTCTTCAGCCGCATGATGACGTTGTAAAACTCCTCAAATGTTTCATTGGGCTGCTGCCTTCTATTCAAGATTTGAACTTGCAACTGAAACTCGTTGTCATATCGCTGAAAGTGCGCCAATATGGCAGCTTGAACTTCTCTCCAACTCAGCATCGGTGACAACTTACGGAGATTCCAAAAAAACTCCAAGGCTGGACCCTCCATTAAGGATGGTAGCCCTTTCAGTAAATCAGTTTCGGAACAATAAAAGTCTCGCCTTGAGATGTTCACTCGGTACAAAAATTCTTGCACATTTATTGTTTTAGAGGTACCGTCAAATTTGATTCCCCATTTCTCCAAATCAGGTCTTCGGTATCTCGGGCCTACGGACTCTTGACGTTCTTCCCCATTGGAAGTTTGCTGCGTATCCCGTAGCGCTGCCGACGGTCTCATTTCTTCTCCGGTACTGGGATCAATATTTCCTATCGGAGGCGTGGAATCATACCGGGGCCAAAAATGGTCACTCGGCCCCTGTGGCTCAAATCCTTGTTGGCGATAATCCACTGGAACTCCTCCATCTTGTCCTGATCTATCTTGTGGCCTCCCATATCCTGAGCGTGTAAACTCATCCGACAGTCTTTGATTACCCTGGGCTGGCATTCCACCAGGCATCATGTTAGGTGGCTGGACCGCAAATTCTGCTATCTCCGGCTGCAAATACGACGTTTCCTCCCGAGGTGTGGTTTGATAGCCCACTGGAGCTGCTGTCAACTGTGGCATCATTCTGGCAGTGGGATATACTCGGTTGTCAATAGCCAAAGTTTGCCGTGTCGCTTCCAAAATGACTGGTAAAATTCTTCGTACTAGTGCGTCCTCGTCGGAAAGGCGCGCCTTTACCGAGCCCTGGCTATTGGGTTCCGCTGCCCCTAGCCTAGGTGCTGTCTGAGCGTTGAAGGCGGTCAAAACGCTAAAACTCGGTGAGTCGATGGACTGCGTCTGAGCGACTGATCCATCTCCTCTCCTGGGTAGGTTTAAACCTCCTGGATGCAAAGTCCCGCTAGATACCACCGGTGGTGCTGCAGCGGTTGACGCTGATCCAGACACTGGAATCATCGTCTGTGTTCTGCTCGTCGTGGCCACATTAGCCGCTTGGGTCACATCTCCCCCGGAAGCATTTATCTGTGCCAAATCGGTCACATCCGTAGCTCCGTCGAGTGGAGAATGGTGAATCGGCATCTTGCCTTAAAAGTTGAAACAAATTCCAAAGAAGAAAAAGGAAAAGAAGAGATCGAATTATATTCCCCTTAGAGGATTAATCAAAAATCGCGTCGACACCAAGTTTTCCTCTGGGAACACGAGGTGAGAAAAACAAAATATAACTCGAAAGCCGATTACGAAGATTGTGGTTAAATCATCGACGAATGCCGATGTCTGAAAATTTGAATTCAAGGAAACTAAAAGTATCGCAGATGCTAAACTAACCAACACCTGTAAGAAAAATGTGAATTCAAAACTAATAAAAATATAATATAATAATAGGCTGAAACCCCAAAAATGGTATTAATAATCAAGGAAACAGAATATAATAAAGAACAATAATAAAAATCGCAAGATGTATAGCAGATAAATCAAAAACTCTTATTATCAACCTAAAACTCAAAACAGTAGTCAAAAGAAAAAGGGTAATGTCGTAAGTATTAATGCAAAAACTTAAAATTTAAACGTAAACGGGATCAAACACCCAAAATGGAATCTTTCATCCAAAAAAAATAAAAAAAATCGCAACAGTACGGGATCAAACACCCAAGATGGAATCTTTCATCCACCAAAATCAAAACAGTACGGGATCAAACACCCAAGATGGAATCTTTCATCCACCAAAACCAAAACATAAACGGGATCAAACACCCAAAATCATCAAATCAAAAATCAAAAATGATCAAAAATCAAAAATCAAAATCAAAAGCAAACTTTATAACTAAAATCAAATTACGATATGAAAAAGTAAATTGGGAGATAAGCATGTAAGCTTCTCCAGGTAATAAAATGTAAAGCAGGAAGAAAACTACTTCCTCAAAACAAAACATAACATGCCTAAAACAAAACTTGATCAATGGTGGTTCACTGAGAGGCCAAGAGAGGGCAAACGCATGGGGTCTGGTGCCGTCATACGTGACTCACTCTCTCAAACGCTCCTGAATACTTCCTTCGTATTCAGCCGAGTTTCAGATAACTCGTAGCTACCTAAAACTATTATGTACCCTAGAAACAAAATGTAAACTTTCCAATTGAACGCACTGATCCTAAGCGAAACGCCGCAACGCGGTTAGATCCTGAGAATCACGCCGGGACTTGCGCTTTGCTTAGAGATTCTGACGAACAAACGATCGTTAATGTACTGGATAATCTTAACAGATGAATATTCGGCAATATGTCGCAACGCGGTTAGATCCAGAGAATCTCGCCGGGACTTACACATCGTTCAAATACTCAACTGCTAAAACATTTAACGCACGGATTTTACTTTAAAAACTTTAATCATGGATGACAAAAACTAGAGTTAGTTTCCTCACTTCGAGCAATTGTCCCTGGCAATGTGCCAGAACAAGACTTCGCAAGTGATGAAACTATACAAAAGTATCCAAAAGTAGATCAATGTCTCGCGGCCTACCCGTCGCAACGCGTCCGAGATACTAAATACTCCCAAACGGGACTTACGGGAAGCGTAAAATACACCGAATAACTTTAAACTACAAATATAACCGGATTATAAAATAAACTTCGGGCCCCACGTTGGCCGCCATTATGTCAGGGTCCACTAACAAGCAGGTCTTCAACTGGGTTATGATTCCAGGCGGTTGAAAAATCAACCTTGGGAGTCCCCACGTCGAGTACCATTATGTCAGTGTGGCAGGGTGGTCTGCAATTTTATGAAAAAATTTAATTCGCGAGTTTACGTGCTGATCGAGTGAGTTGCTCAGTATGCCTTGCGTATGCCGGGCTTGGAACTCGCCGGACGGGGGGGATCTTTCACTCATCGACACAACTACAGCCTGCCACTGAACACTAGAAAACATACCGAGTCTTTAATTTCACACAAACGGATTCTTCGACATAAAATTTAAATAAACGGAGCCCGAAGTTAATTTCATAACAAAAAAAAAGAGAACACACGATAAAAAAACTAAACGGATGATAACACTATAGATGACCTGTAAAATAAAAGTTATAATAAAAGGAAATTTGAATAAAATGGATGTATGTTTTGTTTTGTTTTGTTTTGAATTGAGGGAGCAAAAGTTTACGTAGGATTTCCTGTTTTACTCGTGAGCTGACGGGTGTTAATGTCAGCTTTGACCCTCCCGCTCGAAACTCCTACTGTTTCACCATGACTCTGTGTTTTTCAGAGTCCCAAATTTGATAGATTACCTGGATGACTTACAGCTTACTCCACCCTTTACCTATCGGCCTCTTTAGCCGATCATATTTATAATACGAATTAATTTTGAGTACGTTATAAAATTCAGTTTATTAATAAATTTAAATTGAGTTTACTTTATGACCGCCTATGAACACGGTAAAAGTTATTCGTAATTTCATCTCATTTTATATTGAAGTTAAGATAAGATTGATTTAGCCCCTCAGGGCGAAGCGCTTAAACGTAAGTGGTCGTTTCCAATGGAGGCCTTAAAACTATGCTATCCATTAGCACTTACAATCTAATTAATCCTCCTAATTTACAAAAATCAAAACAAATTATCCACCATGTGTGGTGACACTTACTCGCTAGTACATTAGTGTTAGTATGGCAAGTGTTTTAAAACATTCCCAAAATATCTAGGGATCTTGTCTTTCTTTAAATCTTAAGTGTCGGTTTGTCCGTTTCAAAATCTACCCTACATTAATCTGTGCTCGGTTATGGCAGTTTTAAATGGACTTTTCCGTTAAAAATTCTTTTCTTCCACGTCTTTTGGAACTAAACACAATGTTCTAGGCTCGTCATTCGAGGCCTACGTGTACTTTCCGATGGCCAAACAAAACATAACCGAAAATTCCGGAGTTCAGTTTAGTTTATAACCCTTCTTCAAAAATTCTCACCAGTCACGTATACGGCATACCATACTTGTGGGAACTTTTGATGAATTTACGGGTTCACTGCATACGACCGAATTAACCTACACTTGTCCCTCGGACACCGCGACTAGATCTCGAGACACTTTTAGGAAATTACACAGTTTGGAATACTTTATCACTTAAAACTTATCGCTTAATTTACATCTCAATAATCAGCATATTACCGGACGATCTCAAGGGCACACTAACAATATTTTAAGGCCAATTGTCCAACCAGGCACATTGAATTCACTACTACTGTGCGTTTAACCTTATAGAGATTTATTTCATTTTTCTTATCGAATTAGTCCCGGCTCATCGGTCGGCGATTTATTTGAAATTTTTGGGTATTCAAACATTCATATTATTGTTTTGGTCAATTAGGTTGTGCTGTTTTCGCCCCTCTGGGGCGTTTAAACGAAGTTTAATTTAGTTTTAATGACGTTGGCTTAGCGATTTCGGCCGATTCTTAAGCCATCTTCACCCCTCTGGGGCGATTTATTCGACCTTTCTGGCGGCCTTCGCCGATTCGGTTACAGGATCAAAAAGCAAAAAGGCAAACAGTGACTTACCCCCTTTTCTGCAGACGCTGTTTTTGGCTGACTAAATCTGGCTGTCTATCTGCTACCTGTGTATATTTCTGTGATTTATGGTGTTGACCTAGTTATGGCGGAGCTGGCTTTAATAATATGGGCAGCGAATGGCAATGTTGATGGTGTGTTTGTTGCCCGCTGGAAACGTTGGTAAACCCTAATTCGGCGGTGTTTAGGACGATTTCTGCGGCGGTGTTGTCACTTGTTGGTGTCGTGGCTACCTTAACCGAATCTGGACGGCCTGGTGGCTTGAAGTGGCCGTCGGAAAACCGGCTTGATTGCCGCACTGGACCGGAAATGTTGGTACCTATGGGTTGGTTTAAAGGAAATTAGCGACCGGCTGTTATACACCCACGAATTACTTACCTATGGGTTGGTTTTTGTCGCTGGAATACTTTGAGGGTGGAATAAATTCCACCAAATCACTTACAGCGTTCTCCAAATCAACTGGAGTGAACAGAATGATGGCTCTGGGAGCTATATACTTCAACAATTGTAGAAAATTCGGAAACTTATCGCGCGCACTCGACTGACGACTTACACTTTCCGCTTTATCATCTAGAATAACCAAATTTTCTGGTAAAATGGCTGACGAAAGAGTTGAAATCAACTCTGAAACCGTTGGTCGGGTGGCGTGACTTATTTTTGCGATGGTATTGAGGTTTTTCGGGAATATTCCAGAAAAACTGTTGTTTATGTCCGAATATGTGTGCAAAAATATTAAATGATTTCACCATGACGTTTACATATGTCAGGGATGGCAAATTTGCCAAAGATGTTCAGGGCAATAATGCGGGTGGTTACCACCAGAGTGGTTGTTGTATTGCTATGCCTTGCCGGCGTTACGGCGCCGCCACATTTACGAAAACTAAAGATAAATTAAAAAAATCAGATATGTCAAATTTAGTATATAAAATACCATGTGGTGGTAATGATATTGAACAATGTGAGAAAGTAGCTCTGTCTGCGTACTTTTCCAGTAGCAAATACTCAGTAACTTTTTTTGGGAGAGTAAGAACAATTTTACTCTCTCGGTTGAAAATATATCAAAAAGTACGCAGACAGCATCCAGTGAAATCTGGCAAGAAAACAGCTGATCGGTGTGTAAACAATTGAAATAACAAAGCAAAAGAATTTTAGCATATGTGTCGCTCTCTGTTAAAAAACCGTCAAATTCGCAAAACCTTGCCAAATCCAGTATGACAACGATCTCCCACATTAATTAAAAATCGCCAAAGCTGTAAAGAGTAAGAAAGCTCATAAAATCGCTAACATTGCAAAATTTCAAGAAATTGCAAACTTGATAATAAACTCAAAAATTTCCTAAATTGTTAAAAATAAAACCGTGAGACCGCAAAAATTCGCAGCCTTTGTTGTTGTTTGTTTTGTTTATTAACATTTTTATTTTTATTTAATAAACATCTATAATTTTGAGCTAAGTTATCTGTATCTACTTTAAAATTTATTATTTTTTCAAATGGAACATTATCAACCTGTAACATTTCTAACATATATCTAAGTTTTTTATAATGATAGTGATTGAAATCTCTACAGTGAGTTGATAACGCTGTTTTCGTTGTTGAATTATAATTCCTATACTTTTGGTCATGTTTATGTCCTGCTATTCTCGTTTTTAATTTAGTCCCCGTTGTTCCTGCATATACTAGGTCTGTCTGCGTACACATATTTTGCATAATTTTGTGCAAAATGTTGCAAAATGTTGTCTGCGTACTCCAAATCTCTTGCAGCGAGAGAGCGAAAAAGAGAATTTTTTGACAGTTGGAAGTTCGAGAACTTGCAAAATGTTGCTGGAGGAATTTCTTCTTGCAAGATTTTGCAACTAGTTTGAACAGCTGTTTTTGTTTACTGTTTGAATGAAATAATTTTTGTGAAATGAAAATAAAAATTTAAATTTAACAATGGCAGAGGTAAGTAGTTAGAATTGTGTTGATTTTTAACGTTTATAATAAATTATAATGAACAAAACATTACTTCATGCTAGAAACGTGCAAATATACAGTGCTTTCTTTTGGTTTTAGTGATTATTAGGTAATTTTGTAGCTTGTTTAAAGTTTTGCAATTTTTCGCTAATTTTCGCAATTTAATAAGAAAGTAGATACGTATAACTTCACTGAAAATGGTATAAAAACAAATAGGTTAACAAAATATTTTATTTGTCTTAAAATATTTTAAAATTTTGTTCGATTTAATATTTCTACTTTCTGTAAACATTACTGTATTATAATATGTAGAAATAGTATTACTTTTCAAAATTTGTCAAAAATTTTCATTTTAATTTGTATTGATGTTTGTCTGTTATAATTAATATTAAAAACTTTCCTGAAGAAGATTTCCAAAGGAAATCGAAATATCGAAAAAAAGAAAAAGTTTTATGAAATCGGTAGTGACCTTAAGCAAGAAAAATTAGTCAAGAATAGTTTTTTTTAAAATTTTTTTTGCCTGCCCCTGGTCCTTAACTTCAGCCAGCAAAATAAAGTAACAATTGCTCAAGCAAACTTTCCCTGTATGAACATGAAGGCAAATTCAAAAGAGAATTGACAATAACTAGGGCAAGTAAACTTGCCATGTCTGAACCAGGTGTTAGTATTAATTTCAGTTGTACACCCAGTGTAAAGTGGAGTTCAAATTATCAGACATATCTGAAGGAGTTATCGATAAAATATCGATTTTTCGTCCACGCACAAATATTTATCTGACAGACTTCATTTAATAATCTGAACTCCACTTAACATACCATGAATTTCTTAATATAACACAAGGTTTTTTACTGTGCACCTGAATGCCATATTTGCGGCGTATTTTGGTGCACGGCTAAAGTTTTGTGTTAGTTGCAGTTGACGCTGTGCGTTTTTTCATTGTGGTTGATGCAATATAAACTATGGTGTATCCAAACAAACACGCATGACCGGGCGGCCGTTGTTAACTTTATGTATTCTAAGTATTTGGTGGATATTTTCGTTAGCCAGCGAAAAAAGAAGTGTTATTTTGGGGTTCTTGAAGCGACAAGAAAATATTTGCCTCTTACTGTGAATAGTTTGCTGTTTTGTGTACTGGTCGCCTTTACACATAAAAACAACGTGCATGTGTCGGAGATTCAAATAAATAAATTTTAATATCATGTAAAACTTCGAACATAAACTGTTTTTGAGCTAAGTGAAGCGATCTATTAAAAAATTTAGAATAAAGCCAACTAAATGTTCTCATCTGCAACCACTTTGTATCCGTATGTATATACATACATTCAAAAGTTATTTGGGATTATCTGTATTGATACTAGGTAGTCAAATGCCGCACTTTTACAACAATGCTATGCCAAACCGGTAGCCATATGTATTTGTTGCTATGAATGCAAAGGCGGCAAAGCTGAAGTTGTGCGAACACTTTAGGTTGAAGTCCTTTTGTAGTGTCGACAATTGGCCCAATTCCTACTGGCATGTGAATATGCTTATAACAAAATGTCTTGCCGATACATTACGCAAAAACGGTGATATCATTGTCGCTCGTTCGCCCTATAAACAATGACATCCGTTAACTGCATGCAGTCGCCAATATCATCTTCCAGAACAGCATTAGCCCAAAATCCGAAGGAATCACTGTCAAACCGTTCTTCAATTTGTTTTGAAAGTAGTTTGGTTCTAGACGAAGATTCCGTATACCGATCACTTTCAAATTCACCAAATACTTCGTGTCAAGCGAATCAATTATCACCTAAAGTATCCCCAGGAACCACAAACCATTTTATTGAAGCTTCAATTCTTAGGCCGGAAACCCCCTATCCAGTGAACGTCTCTTTACTTACCACACTCATTCGCGGTTATCATGATAAAGCAAGTCGTTTATCCGTAATTAACGAAGCTCCGGGTCCCGATTTCAATCCGAATAACGCTCAAAGAGACCAGAAAATGATTGAGGGAATTCAGGTTCAGCCTACCCCTATTTCAAATAAATGTGCTATTGACGACGATACACGAGCTTTAAAATTAGCTGTGGAATTGACTATGATTAACTTAAATAAAACGCAACAAACAGTCTCCACATCTCCTACCATGACAACTAAAAGTCAACAGCAGAACAATTCTCAAAATATACGTTCGGCGCCGGGACATGCTTATTCTCCTCTTAGTCCTTATCATATGACTACTAAAGTTTTTTTACAGACACAGTCTCACACGGTTCTTACGGCACCGATGTCTTTATCGAGTCAACAACTATCTCGCGAAATTGATATTATTAATGATATCAGCAGAAGTAATTCATTAACGGATATTAGTCAATCTTTGGCAACCTCTATAATCAACGAAGACCGTTCGAAAAAATCACAGAATATGACTGAATGTGTACCTGTCCCAAGTTCAGAGCACGTAGCTGAGATTGTTGGCAGACAAGGATGCAAAATAAAAGCCCTACGTGCTAAGACAAATACATATATCAAGACTCCAGTCCGCAACGAAGAGCCTGTTTTTGTTGTAACGGGACGTAAGGAAGATGTGAACAAAGCAAAGCATGAAATATTATCCGCTGCCGAGCACTTCACGGTAATTCGCGCTACACGCCGTTTGAATGATCACGTGGTAGCAAATACTGCAATTTCGGGGGGAAAGCAGCAAATATTGGGGCTGTACAAAACCAACCTTCCACCGTCTTCCCAATCGCAGGGGCAAGTTACGATACAAGTTCGAGTACCATATAGGCTGGTGGGTTTGGTCGTTGGTACTAAAGGGAATACCATCAAACACATTCAACAAGAAACTCAAACATATATTGTGACTCCTTCTCGAGACAAAGAGCCAATTTTTGAAGTAACCGGCCTGGCGGACAATGTAGAACTGGCCAGAAGACATATCGAAATACACATAGCAACAAGAATCGGAAATTCCCAGAACAACTCTATGGCTACATCAGTTTCATCACCGTCACCTTCACCCTGCGCAACTGTAAGGCAATCAACAGACGCCGATTCCGCCGAATCATCGTTGCACTCACTTAATGCTCTGAATCAAATGTTGAATGATGATCTTCATTCTGAAATATTAACATCAATATATAAAAATGGCATCTGTTCCACATTAGACTGCAGTCAAATTGGTGGCAATATTATTAACACAGATGACAAATGCAACAACTTACATTCTCTTAATGGATTTCTTGGTGACATCAATGTGGCTATGCTAAATACCGAAGGAAAAGAGAGGCAGGAGTCATATTCGTTGAACGAACATGTTAACAATCAAATAAAATGTGTAGACTTTATTAACAATCTGATGGACTCAAATGTCACACAATTTGGTATCGAACAAAGGTCAAAGTTTACATAAATCAACACCTTAGGTCTATCTTATAGTAAGCATACATAGAAACATGGGAACGCTTACGTGTTCACGTCAAAATGTAATTTTACTCTAAATATGAATATGTACATATGTATATGACTTATACTCCCTCTACAGCGCCAAACTAGTCAAGACAGGTGAAAATCAAATACATCAAGTGTATATTCATCTTATGTTGTATTTTTTTTCTAAGAAATATCAAGATTTACATTTATACAGATATTTGTATATTTTATACACAAGTATTTTGAATATAATGTAGTATATTTGCATTGTAACTGATAAATATATTATTTATTTTATAATAAAACAACAATTAAATTACTATGGATGCAGCAGTCTCCTTAATCTTTTGTTGCTTATATGCCGGACTTTTGACTGACAATTCGACGCAGTGGTTGACGGAGGGATTTTTGGTTTTTAATCAAATAAACATAAAAAAATCAAAATATTAAATGCATTTATTCAACTAAATTCAGTTAAACCATTAGACAAATCGTATGGTGAGAATTTCATACAAAATTTTGACGGATGTTTTAGATTTCTCATTATTGTCTTACTAAATGTTTTTAAGGAAACTCGGAAATGTTTACTGGTTGAAAGTTACAAACAGAATGAAAATATTTGAAATAAATTCCAAATTACTAAACTCATAGAAACGATTGCTTTTCCTATTTTATAATTCAACACCCTCTCTCAATCGTTGATCCCCAGTTTGGTTCGAAGTTCATTGAAGCGCTGAATATCCAAAGGTTTCGTAAAGATGTCTGCTTCTTGATCCAATTAATGAAATTTTGACAAATACTTTCTCAACATTGTCACGAATAAAGAGGTACTTGGTGTCAATATCGGTAATCTTCATATATACAGTGGTGGCCAAAACATTGCAACTAAGATTGGCTGGGAACAGGGTCTACTCGTATAAGTTTGTAAAATTGTACCACAAAAAGGACAATGATATTTCAATAAATAACACTGTGATAGTCGAAAAAATTAACTTTGATGAATCCTTTTCGAACTATTAGGGGGGAGTCCCCTGAGTGCGAAAGTACATTTGGAAGTGTCAGATTGGCTCCAGTTTTTGAGAAATCGATATATATGGATATAGCTAAGTCTGCGCTATTTAAACGAATTTTACCGGCCATAGGCCATAGGCCTAAAAGGGGTTAAAAAGCTTATTAAAATAGAAAAAACAAATGTTTGCGCTCGGTCCAACTTCTTGAGATATGGGCCTTTAAAGCTTGAGTATAATATTGGGCATATCTCACATATTTATGGGCCGATCTGGTTCCGGTAAATATCATTACAAAGACCATTAAAAACTCTTTAAAAAATCTGATTTTCTCAAAAAACAGCCCTAGTAAACCTATTTTCTACCTAGACTCAGGTTGTAGGCAACACTTCAGGCTTTGTTTTCGCATTAACCCTTCTAAGACCGGAGAGATTTATGGGCAAAGTTTGAAATACAAGAAAAAATTAAATTTTTTTTTACTTTTTTCCAAAATTTTATTTATTTTCCTAGCATAGGCCTCAAGTTAAGCTTCAAAATCAAACTATTGGACTTTTATATATTTTTTTCGTTTTTTTTTAAGTTAATTAATTCAAAGAAAAAAAATGAGCAAGGGTCTGCTAAAAGAGAATGTAATCTTTTTCCACTATACCAATGCTCTAACTGGGCTGAAACTTGATGAAATCGTTCACCATGCTCATCTGATTCCAATGGCAATTGGCTGTCTAAGTAATCTTGGTGATAATGAAGAAAATGTATTTTTAATGACATGTTGACATTCATTTTTTCAAAGGATTGAAGCATGTTGTCAACATATGACTTCCAGTTATGTGCTTGAAAATTTCCTATAACGTTTTCAAGAAGAGCTTTAATGTTTTGCCAGGCAATAAGCTCATCTTTACTAAGGCAATCATCAAAAGCTCCATTGCTCATCAATTTGCGAATGTCTGGACCATTCAACATGCCTGAAAAAAATAAACAATAGAACATTTCAGTTGAGATTTTACAAACTGTAAGCTCTCATAAAAATTATTAGCTGCTTTTATTTTATCTTTACTCAAACGAGGAAAAGTATATTGAAGTTGGTTGAACGCTTGCTCATTCTTCCGTTTAATCAACGCCTTAATAAAATTTTTAACAATGCCTAGCTTTATATGCAGTGGCGGTAGCAAAATTTTTTCTATTGGCACCTAGTTTTCATGCAAAATGTTGCTGACTCCAACTGAATGCACTTCTCTCACGCTTTTGGTATTGTGATGTTGATGTGTCCTTGTATCTCGAATTCCACAAGCACATAAAACACATATATTTCGTGTAACCTGTTTGCATGCCAGATAAAAGGGCAACAACTTTTAAATCAGCACAAATTTTCCACATGTGGTCTTTGTACTTTAATGATTCTATGATCGTTTTCATTGAATCATAAGATTCTTTCGTGTTTACGGCAAGAGCAACAGGTACAGGGTTGTTCGAATTGTCTTTATACAAGAGCACCGCTTTGAGGCTTGTTTTTGACCCATCAATAAAAAGTCGCCAATCTTCCGCTTTATAGGTGTAATTCATCGCCAACATCAATCCACCAACGTCATTGCAGTGTGCCAATGAATTGTTTTCATTTACGTTAAAAAAACTGTAAAAATTCTCTCTGGCGGCCTCGTGATGAATAAATTAACAGATTTTTCTAGGATATTGACTGCGCTTAAATGTTGACCGAGAAATATGCTTCGACGTTGTGACTACTTGAGCTGACGCACCATTCTGTCAAATCGTTGCTGCGTGATTTCAATATGATTACAATTTTGTGAAACAGTGGAAGGTTGATACAAAGACATAGATGACTCTGCTGAAGTTTGAAACGTTTGTGGTGCATAGGCTTCAATAGGGCTTGGTCTTTTTGGAACAGGCACTGCATCTGAGCGCGAAAGTGGTATTTGTGCTGATGGAGCGCTTTGGTAAACGTGACCAATTGCCTTTAATCGGTTAAGACCTGTAGAATAATTATTTATGCACACATAGCATTTATTGATCTCGTGATTTATTGGCTCGGCCCAAATCATCGGAACACCAAATTTAAAGCCTTTTCTGCGACCATTTATCCACCCATATAATATTGAGCGGCAAGATCCGCAAACAATTTGAGGCACCCAATCCACGTTTTGTATGACTGCCAAATTAAAATATTGTTTATAGATTTCAGCCAATTGATCACTTATTTTATTTTTTTTGTGGCATAGCTGTGAACTTTCCGCAGACGTAACAAAAATTATTACATTTTTTAAAACAGCTCATTTCGCCCGAGTAGGGCTGCGACATCGACATCGATGTTTTAAAAACATCGATGTTTTTCTGAAACATCGAGTACTTTTAACATCGATGCTTAGTGCCGATGTTTTTCCAACATCGATGTTTTGTATCGATGTTTGCATCGATGTTTTTGCTTTCGGACTGGTTGTGAGCCGAGGCAAAATTAAATTGTCGGCTTCGCATGTGTTTCATTTGAGGACTTTTTTTTTTTTTTTAGTCACAAACTCATCGGCGGCGTGAGCGAAAACATCGATGTTTTTGACCGATGTTAGTCTGTTTCTACACGTGCAATTATAATTGCTGCAATTCATGAGTTCGTTGGAGAGAGAGGTAAGAAGAATGGAACGAGGAAAAAACTTGCATGAAATCTGCAATTCTTTCAGTTCTTTTCATTCGTATTTTTTTAGTAATGGCGGCTGCAGAATAATTTGACATTTCTTTTCATTTACTCATTCGTAAAAATTTCTCACGAATAGTCTGCATACGTCTCAGATTTATACGAATGTCAGAAGCAGCAATAATAAAAACCAGAATTGCACAAACAGAATTGCGTGCGTGTAAAAGCAAATTGCAATTCCAAAAGAGAATCATGAAGAATTGCAGCAATTACAATTGCACGTCTAGAACCAGACTTACATCGATTCAATGGCGCGGCTGAAGTAACAAGCGATCGGCGTAGAAGTTTTTACCGACATCGATGTTTACAAAACGATATACAAAACTTTATTTATACTGGAGTTATTTTATGTATACTGGAGTTATTTTATGCTTAAAATATTCAAAAACATCGATGTTTTTGGGGGTGTCTTAATTTTGCAGAAATGAAATGAGAAACATCCATGTTTTCGAATTGTTAACAAACTAAATAAAAACACCGTTGTTTTGTTTTTGCTGAAATTCTCTTGTAGATATGTGTTGTCAATATACAAATCACCCTATTCGTCGATATAAAGGCAAATAGTATATACAAAACTTTATTAGTGCTGCCTTTTATATCGATGTTTTTCAAATTAACAAAATTTATGGAAAAAACATCGATGTTTTCGAATTGCTAACAAAATTATATAAAAAAAACATTAATATTTTCAAACGTCGATGTTTGGATTTCGCTTTTATATATGACGTGCCGGCGTATATATCACCCTATTGGTCGATATAAAGCAAAAACATACAAAAGTTGATTACTACTGTTTTTTTATTTTTATTGCTAAAAAACTTTAATAAAAAACATCGATGTTTTTTCTATAAATTTTTTATTTTGAAAACATCGATGTTTTTTATTAAAGTTTTTTAGCAATAAAAATAAAAAACAGTACTAATCAACTTTTGTATGTTTTTGCTTTATATCGACCAATAGGGTGATATATACGCCGGCACGTCATATATAAAAGCGAAATCCAAACATCGATGTTTGAAAATATTAATGTTTTTTTATATAATTTTGTTAGCAATTCGAAAACATCGATGTTTTTTCTATAAATTTTTTATTTTGAAAACATCGATGTTTTTTATTAAAGTTTTTTAGCAATAAAAATAAAAAAGCAGTACTAATCAACTTTTGTATGTTTTTGCTTTATATCGACCAATAGGGTGATATATACGCCGGCAAAGCGAAATCCAAACATCGATGTTTGAAAATATTAATGTTTTTTTTTATATAATTTTGTTAGCAATTCGAAAACATCGATGTTTTTTCTATAAATTTTGTATTTTGAAAACATCGATGTTTTTTATTAAAGTTTTTTAGCAATAAAAATAAAAAAACAGTACTAATCAACTTTTGTATGTTTTTGCTTTATATCGACCAATAGGGTGATATATACGCCGGCACGTCATATATAAAAGCGAAATCCAAACATCGATGTTTGAAAATATTAATGTTTTTTTATATAATTTTGTTAGCAATTCGAAAACATCGATGTTTTTTCTATAAATTTTTTATTTTGAAAACATCGATGTTTTTTATTAAAGTTTATTAGCAATCAAAATAAAAAAGCAGTACTAATCAACTTTTGTATGTTTTTGCTTAATATCGTCGACATGACATATATAAAACTGCACTTCAGGGAAAACAAAACACGCAGAAACATTTGTAACCGATGTTGGATCAACATCGATGTTTCTCACTTGACGACCTTTTTCTTTTTTTTTAGTCAATGTCAGAGGGAAAAGAATACGGGCGCAGAAACATCGATGTTTGGAAACATCGATGTTTTTAACCGATGTTTTATCGACATCGATGTTTCTCATTTGAAACATCGATGTTGAAAAACATCGATGTTTTGAGGTCGATGTCGCAGCCCTACCTCGTTCTTCGTTTTGGGGACATAATGCGATGCCCCTCATAGCATCGATTTCCACCAACCGCCTAGCCATTCCTCTGAACAACTCTATATATAACGATACCTCCATATGTTTTAACTACAAACCTTATCATGATATCCTTTTAAAATTTTTACTTCTCATATATATCACAATTCTTAATAAGTACTAGTTTTGGGAAGCTCTTATTACGTTTTTCCTTCTTATTTTTCCCTTTGGGTTTTTTATTATTTTTTAAATTATATTTATCATTTTTATTATATTTCTTTTTTCTATTTTTTTACTAATTGTGGGAACCTTTTTTATTATATAATTTTTTCTCAAGTTTCTTTTTTTCCATAAATTCATTTCTTCAATATTTTATTTTTCTTTTTTTAAATATCTTTCTATTCATTTTCTTTTAACTTTGAGGTGTTTTATTATTTTTTCCTCTTGTTTTTTCCCCATGTTAATTTTTCTATACATTTATTTTTCTTCCTTTTCTTTTAATGTTTCTTCTTCCATTCCTTATAACCTCACCCTTTTAGCCGGCTTCAGAAGTCCAACAACTTCCATACTCATACTCATTTTGACTTCCGATAGAAAAAGAAACTTAACGGGTAAAATTTTTCAAGTGGGAGAAAACAATCAATGCTTGCCCAACGCAGCCATTGACGGTTCTTACATTTATCCCAACCCATGCAACATATGTTGATTTTTATCCCGTTCCGTAATTGGAGGAAAGTTACCCCTCGTGGGAAAGAACAATCAATCAGGGCTGTCATAGAAACCAATGTTGTGACTATTAGTTTTGAAAACGACAAGAACAAATGCTTTGGTGTCATGAAAACCAATGTTATCGGTTTTATATTCGAACTAGAATTTATGTCGGTTTTAGGTGTGACAGAAATCAATGTTTTGATATTGGAAATAAACCAAGCAGCTAACAGCTGTCAGTTTTCATTTATGCGCTTTTGGTTTATTATTTGTTTGCACCGGGATGTTTTGTAAAAATGTAAGTGAATTGATTAATTTTGTAATTGCTTAATATAAAGATATATTGTGCATCTTTGTTTCCATTTTTTAAGGAGAAAGTCTAGAAATATTGCTATGTCTATTATACGGCTTACTCTCCAAAAATTAAAAAAAAATTCTGCATCGGATAAAATATGATATTTTAAGCAAAAAAGTAAAATGACAAAATCGGGGCAAATGCGTAGTTTCGAAGTTATAAGTATGTTGAAATTTTGAAAAGTTATCGATTAGCTTCTTTTACTTTTCTCAAAAATATAAAGCTTTATACCACAAAAATAGTTACTATGCCGAAGCCGCGAAGCCGGTGTTGGACCTACCTAGAGGAAAAAATTCCTTAGCCCTGCCAAAGACCGGCCACGCAAAAAGCTTTATACCACAAAAATACTATGCCGAAGCCGTTGTTGGACCTACGCCAGAAGAGAAAGTCCCTAACTTTAAAAAAAACGAAAATTTTTCAAAACTTCAACATCCCATAACTCGAGAACTAAACGAGTTATCGAGAAATGCCAACTAATTTTTTAAGTTTATTTTGACTTATTTTATACTCCATTACCCTCGCACACATCCGAAATTTCGGTGACCACAACTCCGAAACAATGAATTAGCCTGGATTTTGTTATTTTACTTTTATCCCCTCAAAAAATGTTTGTTTTGGTGTGTAAGCCGTAAAATAGACATGTTCCCAAAAATTGTTGATACTGTGCTTCTTCCGAGACATATACTTGAATCGTTACCGACTGATCTCTGAAAAGATCCTTCCGTTAAAAACCGCAACGAAATAGCAAGATGCAAAATCAGAAGTATTTTAGAACGCGACAAATGCCCTACAATAATGTCAAGGACCATACGAAATGCTTCTTTGTTTAACCTATAATTAGCTACAGATTTGCAAAGCAACAGATTTCCAAAGCAACGTAAGATCACAATAAAAAAATACATACGCTGTATCCTGCAACCCAAGTGGGTAGCTGCAATCTCTTAGAATCTTTCTCGTCAACTTGGTAAGCGTTCTTCATCTAATAACAACAATGTTACAACTGCTGATGCAATTGAATTTTATTTATAACGACTTATTCCTTTTTTATAATTATCTAGTGAATACAATTACTTTTATTGATATTTCCATGGAAACTATTCTGATTTTTTTAAATTTTCTGCACACAAGTAAAATAAAATTGCAAACAAATAAATACATGTAAGCAACAGCTGATTCGAACATTGGTTTTATTTGCATTCGAAATTGTCAAAACCAACTTGGTTTCATGACACCAAATGAAACCAATATTGGTTTGCAAAAACGGCAATTAGTGAAACTAACATGGTTTCTATGACAACCCTGAATGATTGCACACCGCAGCCATTGGTGGTCCTTTTATATATCCCAATGTCCGTTACAAGTAGCAAACTGTGAATGGGGTAAGAGCAATCAATGCTTACTTGCAGCAGCCATTGATGGTACTTACTACATTGACCCATTTCCCCCTGGACTGTTGCCGGAGTGGGTCTAATTTCGCTGCTTCATTATCCAACGAACCTCGCCACTTACATACCGGTGACCTGGTAGGCCCATCTATCCTGGACTCACCATCCGTGGACGCTACCGGGCGCAACTCAAAGCCCTCAAGGACATTACCGGCTTTACCGGACAACCTACAAAAAATATCAATAAAATGAAAGCAACATAAGCCAATCCATATTCTTTGACTATACCCCTTCTTCTAATACTCCTCTGGCCAATAGCCCACAGACACAGCACGAAACAATACAGACTACCAGAACCTAACATAATAACATAAAACATAAATATCATCCAGATCCCAGGAGTAATTTTGCTCGAAACTAGAAACCTAACCAGATTACATTTCTCATCATAGCCACTTTTAGACTCCAGCTTGATCTTAACCTCCCTCTGGCCTTACCAAGAATCACAGGGACAACCGCCAGAAACTGCTTGAACCGACATACATAATAATACAAAAAAAAACATAATCAATACAGGAGCCGAGCAAGGGACATAGCCCGTATATGATGATGCTCTCCACAAGGACGCTGATGCACAGGATATCCAAGGAGTTCATCCTCCCCCTCGATCTCCTAGTTTCAAGTTTCGCTGAACTTGTACCCAATAGTCACTTTGCGGTGTTTTGAATCTAGTTCCTGGCGAGTACTCCTCCCAGATAGTTCCACCAACAAATCCAACTATTCTCCCACGTAATCAGAAATATACACCATATAACCAATACAGGCGCCGAGCACGGGACATAGCCCGTATATGATGATGCTCTCCACAAGGGCGCTCATACACAGATATCCAAGGAGTTCATCCTCGGCCTCCTAGTTCCCAAGTTTCGTTGAACTTGATATTAGTAGGTAGACTGCGGTTTCCAGAATCTAGTACTCCTCCCATCTAGTTCCACCACCCAAATCTATCTACTGCCCTGTTGTTCTCCCACATAACATAATAATAACACCCCGTGGTGTCCCGAATCCATCAACTGCTAGATTCACCACGTATATATTCAAAGACATATTTATAACCCTAAAACTCAAAAAAATATCACCTAACTTCCATCGGTTCAAGTTCTGACCCTCATTGCACCTAGCGGTAGTCAACATCAAATCGGGCGTCCTAATCTTCTAGGCCTCGTGAAATACCTTCAACTGGTTGGTATGCCACTTACAATTCCGGCCATTGATACGAATGGTAGTCGTAACATGGCTGTCTGCAGATACTACCTCATACGGACCGTCCCATATCGGCGAAAACTTATTCTTCCTCGCATTATTACGGACGAATGGATTGGCGTTCCTGTCGTAATTATCTTTGGATTTCAAGTTTGCCTTCTCCTGGTTCTTACGCACTAGGTCGTTTGACCTTTGTAGCTTGAACTTCAGAACCTTGCTAGGGTCGTCCGTGTTATACAGTGGGGCACATTTTCGGCTCAGATTAGATGGTACATCTATATCAAATCCATATAGCGTCCGGAACGGAGTCTGACCAGTAGATGCGTGCACGGTGTTGTTGTGCACATTCGTTGCCGATGATAACCATTGATCCCAGTTTGCACTATCCTCATCGACGAAACTGCGGAAATATTCCGCCAAGGGCCGATGACTCCATTCACCTGAGGATGACAGTGTGTCATTGTTTACCCTTTTGATCCCCAATATTTTACATGTATCGGCAAATACATTTGAAATGAATGTATTTCATTGAATGTATTTTTGTATATATCACAAGAATGCTCGGTATGCCATATTTGGCCACTACCTCATCAAAGAAAACCCTCGCCACTGTACCCACCTCTCCGTCCGGCATGTCATGTATTTCGTCCTGAAATTTCAAAATTAACTTGTTTCCTGAAGAGGATTCCGGGATAGGTGCCACTATATCCATATACACCTTTTCAAATAGTCTACTAGGAGTATCGGTGAATACCATGGGCATCGTTGTCATTCGAGTGCCTTTATTACGCTGACACTTATCGCATTTCCTGACATACCGCTAGATGTCCTCGAACATTCCTTTTCAAGCTAATTGTCTACCAATTCTAGCAATAGTCTTCTTTGACCTCTGGGACCACCCAGAGGATTGTCATGGAAGTCCCTCAGCACTGTTGCGATATCCCGCAGATCACGCAATTGCACAACTCGTGTTTTAACTCATTTCTCATGTCCCATGGCCTCCGAGTCCACCAAGGCCTTAGTCCTACTACCCTGTTTAAAGTTTTACCCATTCTCTGGTAACTGTCCATTCTCTTCTTCCTCCCTGGCCCTAGTTTGAACAAACAGTACCTCATCCAAGGCGTACGGAATTCTACTCAAGGCATCTGCATTTTGATTCTTTTTGCCTGGCTTATAAAGAATCTGGAAATCGAATTCCGATAACTTGTGTCGGATTTTCGCCAATCTCGAGGTTTGGTCCTTCAGATTAGATATTCCTCTCAACGGTTGATGATCTGTGTAGATCCTAAAGTGCCTTCCGAATAGGTATCGCCGGAAATTATTGACCGCGCACACAATGGCCAGAAACTCCCTCTCAATAGCGGCATACCTAGTTTCGGCATCGCAACAAAGTGCTCCACTGGCGAATGCGATGGGTCTGCCCCCCCCCCCCCCCGCTTGTATCGGTGGTGAGTGTAAAAGGTTTTATAAAATCTGGGTACGCCAAAAACGGGGAAGACATCCCAGCATTCTTAAATTTCTCGAAGGCCTTACTTAGCAATCTGTTGAAGCGCAATTTCCGCTGTCCTTTAATAAATTTTCGATAATAGTTTATCAACCCCAAAAATGATTGAACCTCTTTCCGATTTCTTGGGGCCGGACCATTTTTTACATACTCAACCCCATCCGGATTGGGGAGTTCTCCCTCTGTTGAACACTTATGACCTAAGTATACAAACACCCGTCTTAAGAGGTTTTCGACTATGACCTTCAAATTGTTCTTCCTCAGAAGCTGCAAATTTTGCTCAATCTTGTGTCATGCTCCTGGAAACTTCTCCCATATATGACAATGTTATCCACGTAAACAAAGCATTTGGCGCCTTGAAGTCCCGTCAGATCATGATTCATTAGGCGCTGAAATGTAGCCGGAGCTCCCGTCAGCCCGAATGGCATTCTGTTGAATTCGAAGTGGCCAAGCGCGGTGCTGAAAGCAGTCTTCTCCCTATCCCGCTCGTCTATTTCCACTTGATGATAGCCACTCGCTAGATCAAGTGTGGAGAAATATTTGCTGTTGCCTAGCTGATCTAGAATTGCATCCATCCTAGGTATAAGAAATACTTACTTGAGTGTCACTTCGTTCAACTTCCGGAAATCTATAACCAACCTCCAACATTGCACACCCTCTTTCGCCGATTTCTTTGGAAGTAGTAATAAGGAGGAGTTCAATGGTGACACGCTATGGGAAATAATGCCGTCCTCCTCTAGCTTACGGACTTGCCGACTGATTTCCTGACGATGTATTTGGGGCAACCTATACTGTTTCACAACACAACACCCGTACAGGATAGTGTGTCGCCGTCTAACCAAAATACGTCATGGTAGGACTCTCAAATCCGCTCAATGGACCCTTTTCCCTCCGGCTTCAAGCCCGAGTCTACTTTTATCGTCTTCAATATATGTCAGCAGATCCTGCCTTGATCCTTCAAACTTAGTAAACGAACAGAATTTAGGCTTAAATTCTCGAGGCAATCTGAAATCTGTCTCGGTTGCATTTAGAATAGGCGCCCAACCTCTTCCGTTCTTTACCTCCGTTACTGCAGCCCCCAAATACACACCGGGCGATATTTCCTCCTTGTCTATCACCACCGCTGCATGTTTGGTAGTCAGGCTCATCGGTACGATAGTCACCGACCTGGCAGTTGCCACTGTAGCTTTGCCCATGGTGTTCACTGTATACGATCCATCGAGCTCCTGCAAATGAAACAGTGGGAGACTCCACTCCCCACCGCTCGAACTACTGTGTCCATAACTGAACGACCCCATAAATTATCGCGCCTTAATATCCCGTCACCAACATGTTGCCCCACCCCCTCGCCTAAGCAATGCATACTAAACGTCAAATCCGTGTATTCATTATGCCCCAATTTTACACATGCAGTAGTTTTGGAGAATCCCCCAAACGCCCCACGAGGGTTCTTCACGACCATTTTGTAGATCTCAACTCCTTCTGCCATACTTCAATAGACTTGTGTCAGCCGCCAAACTACCAGAAGACACACCCATTTTTCGCCTTCGGACATGGTATCCTGACGAAAAAGGAGTCGATGGAGTTCGTTTTGGTATAGATACCCCCAATATTCAAACTTCCCCTGACCGAACTCCCTTCATCATCGACAATATCTGACTTTTCTAATTTCCCTTCTGGTCGCGCCGGGAGTGCTGCCCGTTTTCCGACAGGCTTGGATCCTGAGAGCAATTCGCTTTATGATGTCCCGGATTACCACAATTGTAGCATTTGAAATTCCTGTATCCTCGGCTAGTGTTCTCCGTTGGTGATCTGTCCGTGCTGGGTTTACACCCCTGGCCTCGCTCGTGGCCATACTGGCGGCATTCTGTACAATACGGCGTCCAGCCTTCCTTTCTGCAGAATGAGCAGAGCTGGTCGGTTGAATGAACGTTAGCGCTCCTTCGAAAAGTCCGTCTAAGCTCGAGGCCGCGCTTGCGAACATTCTGCCCCTAAGCATCGGATCCCTAAGACCCGAAGTAAATGCGGCTTTCAGTTTTTTATTTATCTCCGCCATCATTACGCTGTCTGCCCCTCCTTCATATGTTTCCTGAAGAATCGCCTCTGCTGTTGACGCCATCATATTTTTTGTCGGAGATCTTCATCACTACGTTGAAAGCTCTCGCATTACGGAATCTAATGACCTTGTTCTGAGGTATGTCAATTTCATCAGACCGAGAAATTCCTCCACCGACGAAAACGAACGAAGCCTGACCAACTGATAGGCATCGCCGTATAATCTCTGTTTCAACACCTCAAGGAAATTCATTACCTTATCCTGAGGCACAGTCTTCCCAACCTACCTGCATGCGTCCACGAATTTATATACTTCCGTCTGAAGTGTTAGAGAATGTTCTCCTCCAAACGTAGGATCCATTGCCTGGACTGATTTTACCAATTCAGTAGACGCCATTCTTCGAACTGTTGGTACTAACCCTAGCTTATGAGGTTCCTTGTGGAACAGCACGTCCTTCTTCGACGCCTCACTTTCCTACCTGGACAAACGAAGTTGCGACTGCAGGCTTATTATACGTTTATTGGCCTCTTGAAGATCCTTGTATTCAAATCTTGTGCCTCGTTCTCCTTGTCAAGCTCTTCCACCCCCTTATATTATCCTGAATCTCCTCTTTTAACTTTGAGTTTTGTAATTTCAACGCCCCTAATTCCGAATTGAGCTCGCATATCCTCTCTTCGCTACACTCCTCCTGAGTTTTCAGCAAGTCGCAAAGTTCCTCGAGTACAGCAGATGCCTCGTCCAACTTAATCAACCCCCAGGATCCCTCAACTTTGGACTTTATAAGGATGAACGACTCTTGCCCGACACACCTGTATCGGATCTCGGCCCGAAGTTTTTCAACAAAAATTTTTTAAACTTTTGGCCTAAACTTTGCTATCACTTGCTGAGCCTTATCCAATTCAGCAATTGTCGCGTCCATTCACAGACAAGAAAGGGTCTCAATAGATCATTCACTTCAAAAAGAGAGAAACATAAATTGCTGCTCTGAAAACCAAGGACGTGGTATAAGCGGAAAATGAGGTAGCCGCTAAATTCCCCACAGTGAATATATATCAGAGGATTCGAAGAAAACCCGGTTTCCCACCTAGCTACTAAACTTATTTTAAAATTGATTCTATCGACACTTAAGAGATTTAAAATGAGTTTATATGCAATTAATTAATTTTATCTGAACATAAAAATTTTCATAAATTTTTACTTGATTTGCATCCAAATGCAGGCATACAAACGGAATCAAAACTGCCGTTAGCCCAGTGACTTCCGACGACACATTTGTGGATTTGAAACACTCATGGCCTCTCTTTATATTCCTACTCTATGGAATATATTGTTATAAATATGAAATTCTGTAATTCCATACAACCTTTGCCCAAAAGAGCTGGCTATATCCTTGCGAGGATAAATCACGTATGGTCCGAAGAATCAAAACTGCCGTTAGCCCAGTGACTTCCGACGACACATTTGTGGATTTGAAACACTCATGGCCTCTCTTTATATTCCTACTCTATGGAATATATTGTTATAAATATGAAATTCTGTAATTCCATACAACCTTTGCCCAAAAGAGCTGGCTATATCCTTGCGAGGATAAAGCACGTATGGTCCGAAGACCCGCTGCGCCAAATGTTGCGGGTGTTCACTAACTATATGTGTGTGTGTGTCAGTGTACGGGGCGTCAGTATCGCTACGTAGCAGGGGTTGCCTAGTTTTTGCTTGAACCTTTAAATAACAGCGCCCAGACGGCACTAATTTTCTGCTGGAAAAAGAAAAGGGGCAACTTACCTACCGCAATAAGAAGTCTTTACTTCAGTTCGCAAATTTTTAACACACTTTCACAGTGTGTCACTTTATTTATATGATTTGCATACTTAACATACTTAATTGCTACGGTCTTTCGCCTATCCCCCATTCCACGCAAAAACATTAACCATGACCTAGTTACGCGGAAACCAAAAGTGATTCTTTTCCATTATTTCCAACCACTGGCATAATGTGCTAGCGTTGCAAAACAGTCACCGCAGCAAAAATGCAACTCGAATACGCATTGGTTCGACGAACCAAGGCGGAAATGACCGCTTAACACATAAGAAAATACAATAATTACAAACACAATAATAAAAAACACTGGTCATACAATACTCTAAATAATTTAAACAAATATACATACAAAAAATTAAGTTTCACAACATAAAGAAACTTAATACATTAAGCAAACTTACATACAAAAAATTGGGTTTAATAACATAAAGAAACTTAAATACTAACGAGGTACACAACCATCAGCCAGGGAAATTGACTCACCAACGTGATGCTACATGGCACAGCAATATTCTGCACCATAACAAAGGCATATCATCAGCTCCCTTCTCCACAAGTATTTAGGTATATCATCACACATTATAGGAATAAACAAATCTCAAGTAAGCGAGAATTACCTAAACTCCTACTTGTGCGAAAACATCAACAAAAATAATTTGCCATAACCATCAATATTCACAACATTTCTTTCCTATGCAGGCTTTCTTCGAAAGCCATTGCATAGATGTTGTTGTTTCAAAAAAGAAACAACGATTGTCATGAGATTGGCGTTAGAGTTATTATTTGATCATATTATTTGATCTTTCAGTTGTTATGTTCTTTAATTATTGTTCGGTTCAAGATCAATAACTATTAAAAAGTAACTATTAAAAGTATTTTTATAACCTTGCTGGCTTTTTTGGTCGCAATTCCAATGTATTAAATAAAACTATAAATGTAATATTAATTGTTATCATTGTTATTTAGAATAAAACTCCCCTGAAGAGGATGCCAATAAAGCATCGAAACGTAGGGAAAACAATTGAATTAAATAGTTTTATTTAATACATTGGAATTGCGACCAAAAAAGCCAGCAAGGTTATAGAATATATAACATTTTCATCGAACAGAATAATCACGAACAACTTGGTCTGAAAAACACTCAACATAGTAAACATATCAGAAGGCACGCTGATCAACAAATTCGGATAATAACAATGACCAACTTTTTTGAACACGTCAAGTATAAGTACAACACGGGGACATGCCAACTTCTCAAGGACTACTGCAACACCAACGAAAAAATTGTGAGACAGAGGACACGATTAATATACTTACTGGAGTGCAAGGATTTTGGGGTATTACCACCGCACATGGGAAACTCGACGAACAAAATATCTAAATGTTTCGACGACGATAAAGTTAAACATATTTTCGACAAAACGGAATACAATTTTCACACTAGAATACTGAAAATTGAAATCAAACAAACCAACATTGATATCAATAACTTGGGCATTACTATCAGGAAACTGAAGAACTCTGTACGACAATTATTGGACGTCGAGGATTATAGTAAATTCATTGGTACTCAACGCACATGCTACAACTCACAGTTCGAACAAGTACAACAGAACCACCGACACAAACTACAAAAGGCGAAACGGGAACACTTCGACAAATTAGGACTCACATTCAATGAGGATTGGTTCATCAATAACACCAACGTATACTTTCCAACGGAATCCAAATGGCTGCTCTCACTAGGATCCAAATTTGCCATACCGATCACAGGCAAAAGTTTCTCACCCATACACATCATCGCAGAACTGGAACAAGGAGTACAACAGCACACAGATGATAGGGAAAAGGACATCATCAGGACGAGAATAGCGAATGATATTGACGATTACAGGCGAAGGCTGGACAACACACCGAGGGAAAAGTTTATAATTACCATCTACAAACGCACGGAGAAATTACTTCGAGAGCATAGGAACAGAATCATCATCACAACAGCGGACAAGGGTAATAAAACTGTCATTATGTACAGGCGAGAATACAGCACGAAAATGTCACAACTACTGGAGGACAAAACAACATACAGGCCAACTAGAAAAGACCCCACCACCAAATTACAGAAAACTAACAATAACATCATTACAGATCTTTACAAAAACAAACATATTGACACATATCTAAAACAAAAACTTACATGTCATGCGGCAATAGCACCAAGACTCTACGGACTACCGAAAATACACAAACCTGACATACCTCTTAGACCGATCTCAGCATCTACGAACGTACCTTGCTATAACTTATCTAAACATATAGGGACAATACTGCAGAATATTATATCGGACCAATACAACATTAAAAATAGCAAAATACTTAGGGAAAGGCTAGCAGACATACCACTTGAAGATGACGACATTCTAGTCTCATTCGACGTTGTCTCATTATTCACGAACATCCCTACACATTTGGCAATTAAAAATATCATGCACCAATGGGCAACAATTTCAAAATACACGGACATACCTAGACAAACATTTTTGAAAATCCTCAATTTTTGTCTCAACGACAACAACTACTTCATCTTTGATGAAAACATATATACTCAGACGTATGGAATGCCGATGGGAAACCCACTCTCTCCAACAATAGCTGACATAGTGCTGGACAAATTATTAGACGACACATTTACAGACTTACGGAAACATAATATAAAACCCAAAGTGTTGGTTAAATATGTTGATGATATTTTTGCCATCATCAAAAGACAGGACACGGACACCATTTTAGAACACTTGAACAAATACCATAATAAAATACAATTCACCATAGAAAAAGAAATAGACGAAACCATTGCATTCCTGGACTTGAAGATACACAGACAATCAACAACTTTAATTACAGACTGGTATTCAAAACCGACAGCATCCGGACGAATGATGAATTATTACTCCACACAACCGCAAAATCAAAAGTTAAACACAGCCTACAATTTCATTAAAACAGTTTTCGATAACAGTCATGAAAAATTCCACAACAAAAATTACAAAATCATAACTAAAATTCTCCACAAAAACAACTATCCACAATATATCATAAAACACTTAATACAAAAATATAACAATAGGACAACAAACACTACAACCCAACTTACGGAAAATCGAAACGAAAACACATCATATATAAGCGTCAAATACATACCATCGCTAACAGATAACAAATTACTGAAAAACATTTTCAATAATGACATTAAAATTGCACACAAACCCAACAATACCCTACAGAACATATTCTCCAAGACAAAAACCCGGATACACAAAAACCACCAACACAATGTAGTATATGAAATTTCATGCACTGGCAACACTGATGAAACATGTGGGCAAATATACATTGGCACCACTAAAAGATCATTGGAAACTAGAATGACAGAACACAAGGCAGACATAAGGAACAGGAGAATGAGCACTGCACTCTCACAACATATGATGGAGAACAATCACACACCAGACATGGAAAACGTCAGAATTATAGACAGAGAGAAGAACACTAACAGGAGATATACACTAGAGAGTTTGAGAATTCAACAAAAACATGACATAAGTATGAACACAAAAGAGGACAAAGACAAGACAAATTGTCACTACTACATGACGCTAACACTGGACAAACATATATAGTGTGGAGAAAACATACATGTACGACATATATACATTTATGTTAGATTAACACTAAATAGACATGCAAATAAATATATAGAAAAACGAAGTAAGTGTGAACAGTGAACGGAAAATACTAAATGTAATATTAATTGTTATCATTGTTATTTAGAATAAAACTCCCCTGAAGAGGATGCCAATAAAGCATCGAAACGTAGGGAAAACAATTGAATTAAATAGTTTTATTTAATACATTGGAATTGCGACCAAAAAAGCCAGCAAGGTTATAGAATATATAACATTTTCATCGAACAGAATAATCACGAACAACTTGGTCTGAAAAACACTCAACAAAAGTATTTTTTTTTTGTTTTACGAAATTTAATTTAATTTTTGGTTGGTATTGTTATTTTCAATGACTCGTGATCACTGATTTTCATATGAACACTTGCTTTCGCTGTAATGCTTTCAATGTTAGTTACGGCATAATCTATTAGGGTTGACGCTGTATTCGCTATTCTTGTTGGCTCTAATATAATTTGTTTGAAATAGGTATCATATTATTTTGTCTAATCTCCTCTTGTGGTTATTATTCTCATACCAATCAATGTTGAAATCACCGAGTACTAAATAGCTTTCATTTCCCGAAATTTTTTTAAACTCCGCTTCAAAAAAGTCAATAAAATTTTCCTCCGGTGAATTTTGCTTATGAGAATACCGATAGACACCAACAAGATAATATTTCTCGTCTTCACACCGAACTTCTATCTTAGGCCACCAGATTTTCTTTTCAATTGATATGCATTCTATTTGTTTAATTTACCATTTATTGTTGATGTAAAAACATACTCGTCCTGTATGTCTTGATACACTGTCGCAGCGAATAACATTAAAATTATACAATGAAATTTCTCCAGCAGCAATGTCTTCAGTTAAATGGGTCAAAATATTCTTCACAACATATAACATCCAGATCATTAAAGTTTGAACACAAACCACCAACATTTAAATATAATCCACGGATGCCATTTGGTTGCTAATAAGGCACTCGTTCCGCCTCTAACTTGTTTTGTATTTGCAAAACGCGACATTCTGTACTTCTGCATTTGTGTCAATGTCTCAAGTTCAGTCGTTCTTTTGCCATTTCACAATTAGTGCACTTCATAAAATTATTTTTAAAATCTCTGTAAGTATGCCCCACAGGTGTGGTTGAATCCCCAACACTTAAAACATCTAAGCACATTACAGCTTTCATAAACTAGGCATCTGTCCCACTCAATGTTAATCTTTTGATTTTTCATAATTTGGCTAAATCCATCCCGATCTGTTTCCACTATGGCATTGTATATCAATG